>CM055271.1:99699545-100383337 GCA_029237695.1 Conchocele bisecta
TTGGGTTTGAATCTTGCAATATGTGAAATAAGTGGAGCGCGATACTGGTTAGCGATTGGCTTAAACAGTAGGGAAAAATGCAAGTCTAGATCCGGGACCTACTATCGTCCCGGGAACACGCCATACACAAGATTAGTACATGTTCCAAGGTGCATGATCACGTGGTTACAACAACAACAACGTCGCCCACTCCAAAGTAACTATTATTTGATATTTTCCTTAATATGCAACGGATTTTGATGAAATATGGCACATCAAACGGGTCTTCATGAGCTGCATTTGGTGGTCCAGGGAGTTTTGCACAGACTTCTGACGTTTTTACGAAGAATCGATTTCTGTGTCTCCGACATGGAAATCGATTCTTCGCAAAAACGACAGAAGTTTGGGCGGAAATACAGAGACCAACAAATGCAGATTAACAAGACTAGTTTGATGCGCCATATTTTATCAAAATCCGTTACGTAATAAGGACACTATACAAGAATACGTACTTTGAATCAGATGGATTCTGGAAAATTCAGTTCTTGTTGTTGTTATTAGTACCACGTGATCATACATCTTGTGTTCGAAACGCTAGCTATAGTAATAAATGTTAAGCTGGGCATAAGTGCATGTGTGTTCTCTAACCCACAACTAAATATCTGACATTGCTAGTTCCATGCCAGGGATTCCGCTGGCGATCGCCACTTTCGCAATTGGCGATAAAAATAAACAGTTGGCGATAAAAAATGACCATTTTCGATTTTTTTTTTTATTATTATTATTTTTTTCCCCAGCGGAATCCCTGCATGCTCATTCACGGACTATTTCATTAATTAGATAATGTGTATTTTTAAATTCCATGCTCACTTGTTTTAAAAAACATCTGAGAAATACGATCTCGGACAAACACTGCGTATCCTGATGAGACGGAGTGTCACTCATCTTCGAGCCGTTTCACTAAACTTCGTACGACTAAAAAGTCCAAACTTATGATAGTCTGTACATTTCACATTAACACTGTCTTAAAACAATTATTGGATTTACGTTTATTGAGCATAGGCTGCATGCTCAAATAAATGTAAATCCATCAATTGCAATTTCAAGACGATCCTAAATTTGCACTTACGGACATTTTAGTCGTGCGAAGTTTAGTGAGACGCCCCACAGGGTCCCATTTCACTACACTTCGTACGACTATACGATCTGTAAGTGCAGATTTAGAATAGTCTGTAAATTTCAATTGATGGATTTACATTTATTGAGCATAGGCTGCATTTTTACAAGAACACCTTATTAATGTGAAATTTACAGACTATCATAAGTTTGCACTTACGAACATTTTAGTCGTACGAAGTTTAGTGAAATGGGACCCTGGATCTGTTCGCAAGTATTTGCTCTATGGTCTGTACTGTTGACATGGTTACTAATTTCAACCGTACATACCTCTATAACAAGGTGCATGATCACGTGGTTACAACAACGTCGCCCACTCCAAAGTAAGTATTATTTGATATTTTCCTTAATATGCAACGGATTTTGATGAAATATGGCGCAGCAAACGCGTCTGCATGAGCTGCATTTGCTGGTCCCGGGAGTTTGGCATAGAAGTATGTCGTTTTTACGAAGAATCGATTTCCGTGTCGGAGACACGGAAATCGGTTCTTCGCAAAAACGACAGAAGTGTGGGCGAAAATACAGAGACCACCAAAATGCAGCTTAATAAGATGCATTTGATGCGCCATATTTCATTAAAATCCGTTACGTAATAAGGACACAAAAACAATACGTACTTTGAATCAGGTGGATTCTGGAAATTTCAGTACTTGTTGTTGTTGTTAGTACCACGTGATCATATACCTTGTATAATGGTGTTTGCAAACAGTGGATATCCACATGAAAAATGCACACTCTTTTTATAACTTTTTATCATTTTGTTAATTATTGGATTGATCGGAAAATGTACTAACTTGTCATATTCCATTCCAGTTGTCCAGAGTTAAAGGGTTAATATAAATCCAGAGCCTCACGCTGCCAAATGTGCAAAGTTTGGATTTAATATGCAGTTGTTAGTATTTGACTTAACATACAATGTATGACAATGCACACCGTTATACAAATTTCAAATGAAAATAAGTTTGATTCGCATATTTATATCCAGGATTAAGCATCGTTCATTGTATATAATCATTTTATTTGAAATATATTTAATGGGAATTGAATTGGTAGACAAAATAGATCAGGCTTACGAACTTTGCGATCAGTGTATACCAATACCAGACTGTACATCCGATGAGCGACTGCACTGTTTCTAATTCAATCAGCGAAGTATCAGTTTGACCGATACCAAACTGCATAGACCGGCATCAGACTGCAGCACTGAGGAATATTAACGCAGCCGGTTGTGTAAATCCCGGCCACGACCACTAATAATAATCATTTACCTTGTGCGGCCCCAGTTCCTTGGCCATCACGTGCATAACGCTGTCCTGTGCCCCTTTTGTGCCACAGTAGGCAGTCGAGTTCGTGAGGGCCACATCACTGGCTATGCTGGATATGATGACGATGGATCCACCCTCACCCCTCTCTATCATGCCGCGAGCAACAACCTAACAACAGATCTAGGTCACAGAGGCCCGTTTCACTATGATTCGAACGACTAAAATGTTCGCAAGTGCATATATTTAAGATCGTCTGGAAATTTCAATTGATGGATTTACATTTATTGAGCATACGCTGCATATGCAGCGTATGCTCAATAAATGTAAATCCAATTAGTTGTTTACAAGAAAACGTTGTTAATGTGAAATTTACAGACTATCATTATGTTGCACTTGCGAACATTTAGTCGTACGACGTTTAATGAAACGGACCCCAGAATACAATACCATTTTAACACTGCAAATAATCAGTGCAATAGATTAGTCATATTGTCGTTTAATGTGGTTATTTAACAGCGCATGCGTGAATGTCGCTGATCGGAAGTTGTCGAGCCGCTTGAATCCCTCCACGCGCTGGTAACTAACCATATTAAACGATAATGCGACTAATTTATTGAACGGATACGGCGAAAACCTGCGATAAAAATTATACATTTGGTTATAGTGTTCATTTATTTGATAACTTTAAAACAAAGTACTATAACTGCGTCTTTTAATTCCAGCCATCCCCCTTGTTTACCCCGTTGTTAGTTTAAACACTATTTATTAAGTTATAAGTCATGTAAAGGAACAATACATGGTATGATATAAGCATTAAATAGTGTGTGGATTGGAAAACAAGATTGAAAAAGCTTATATGAATTCGTCTCCGTTGTTATTCAGACATACATACCCAATATCTTGTCGTCACTTGACCATTTACAACGGACAACCACCTACAGCGAAGATTCGCTGACGGTTCCCAAACGAAAACTAATGGAAAACGCAGTTTGTTCTTCCGAGACTGAGCACAACTAGGCATCGACCAACCATTTATTTAATATGACTTCCAGTACTACGGAGTACAACCCGGATGTCTTCCTAGTTCCACAAACGAACGATTGCCTATCGTGTCACGTTTAAACCAACGAAAACATCATGTTCTAAGCAAACACAACGAAAACAATGCCCAAACGATGTCACTATTAAAGCAACGAAATAATAATTTTCTAATTATAAAAAAACAATGTGAAAACAATGCTTTGAAAGAAACGACGGGCGTTCAAATAGTTGAGATCCAGGTATTTACACGTAAACGAAAATACCGTTTTCACGTACAAAAGAAAACATGTTGCTATGCACACCGGTGTACTAAACTATATGCATTTTTCCATTAGATTTCGTTTGGGAACCTTGAACAAATATTTGTCGCACAAAGTACAAAGTACGTACTCGGAACGTTTTATACGCACGTAAGGTGTAGGCCTATATCATGAAAATCGACACTGATCACACATGCAACATCAATACAAAGATGTCACTTCCTGACACGTGTTATTTTTTAAGAAAAGTATGTAATGAAAATAACAATCATCTAACTGTATTGGATAATGCATATATATAACTCAACAGCCATGCCACGTAAGTATGTTGACCAACTCGTGATGTGGACTCGTTAGTCAACTAAATTACACGACCTGACTGACGAAGGAAAAGGCTGGTAGTTTTCTCTTTATGGCGTTTAGCTCTTTACTGAACCCGACCTGGGAAACGTTGACTGTCGCATGAACGTTGATGGCAAACGACCTGGAAGTATAAACATGAACAATATCATGCACATGTAAATGCAGTAAATATAAAATGGAAGTGTCATGCCTTTATATCTAATGCAATGTATAGTGTATATGTAAATGCAGTAGATCTGTCATACATTGCTCTAGAAGATTGGACAGATGCAATAGACTGTAAAAGGAAGTGAATACATTTTATAGACATGAGAAAGGAACTTGATACTTGGTACTTGATACTGTACACCACCGGGGACTCTTAAACAGTTAAAATGCAATGAAATTGATGGAAACCATTTACAGTTGTATACAATATTTCCTGAAAATCAGAAAACAGATACTTTTAACAAATGATTGATAGCTTGAAATTCATAACAGAATCCCGCAAGGGAGGGTTTTAAGCCCGGTGTTAGTTCTAGTGTACATATACGATCTGCAAGATGTTGTCGACTGCAATATCAATATTATGATACCAAACTGTATGGCAAAGTCGAAGGTCATCCATGTAGATCATGAAAACGATTTCGGAACGACAATCCAATAGCCAAAGTCAATAGAAACCGGGATATCATATTTAGAAGCTTTACATATCTGAACAAAGAAATATTGTACAAATCATTGGTTAGATCCCACCTATAGTATTGTTAATGCACCTGGTCTCCACTGTACACAAATGACACCCTAGGAAGAGAAAATGTACAACGAAGGACAACGAAGGGCAACGAGAATGGTCGGAAATTTCCTCAGCAGGTCTAATCCTGAAGGGTTAAAAATCGTCTCATTACCATCATTCCAAATATAACCCTAAGTACTACTCGGAAGTATGTAATATGTAATAAAGACAAAGTATAACTATTTGCGTAATGCAACAAACTGAGTTTTCAATGAAACTCATAAAGAATAACTCGAGGTCAGGAAGATTATATTTGTACCATTATTTGTAAATACCCTCGTATGATATTACACCTTTTTTACCTTTTTACAATTGCAACACGCATGGTTCGCGGATTACGCGCAACTCTCTCGTCGGCATTCCACTGTGCCAGTGGGTAGGAGTTCCCGACTCAAACTCGACTCAAACATGTACGAATCAATTTGCTTACGAATCAATTTGCTTTGATACAACTTGCATGTTAGTGTACACCGTTATGTCGTTATTGTACGTTTTGTGAATTTGTTTGCTACATTGTTTCATCTTTATATGGTTCCCTAGAGCAAATTTAGCTTTGTTTGCCAAATGGCAACTTCGGGAAACTCTTGCAATTTGCATAAATCCAAGATGGCCGACAGTCGCCATTTTCAAAAATTATTGTCATATAATGATGTATAATACCATTTGTTATTTGTTTTGGAGTGTCTAGAATCGTTTAACGATGTTATATTTACGTTTTAAGGCTAATTAAATGTTTGTTCTCACTTCTCTACATCCAAGATGGCGCCCAAAATCCTATTTGTGTCGCTATTTTAAGAACAAAACTGAATTAAATACTTGAAATAAGCGAGAATTCATAGTCACACAACATTGTGGACACTTGATATATGATTTGAGAATAATTCTTCTAAGTTCACGACACTGCTGTTCTGACGCACATAATAGGGGTACGTGTAATGAAAGTATGCATGTCAGTTGCTGAAATTTGGGTACCGTGCCTGGCTACGAACGGTATAAAAATGCAACCAAGTTACATTTGTTATTTGTGAGTTGTCGTACACCGTCAAGGTAATTTACTTAACAAATAACACAATCAAGAGATCCATGATACTCGATAAACACAATTACCAAACACTGCAAGTGCGGTTTCAATGAACCTGTATATTGGTTTCAACGACTGCGTCAGTACTTTCTCAGTCCACGATATAACCGAATTCCAGAGACATCCAGCAGGCATCATTGACGCTGGCAGCAGTCGGTCCTGTATCGGTAGTGCTATGATCCCTCGTCTTATATCCAAGCAGACTAAACCTGTGAGGAATACTCTATTAATTCCTCTTTTACACTATACTGGTCCTAAAAATAGCACCCACTGCTGTGGCCACTATAAAACTTAACGAGAATAGCTACACTGAGATAGCTGCCCGCCAGGCCAGTCTAACAGCTGTCACCGAAAAAGATGTCACGTGGCTTAGCTGTCTCAGTCTGGGTCCAGACTAGCAAACTAGCCAGAGGTAGCGGTGACTCACAGGTACGAGTTCCTACATGTTTGGGCCTATGATTGATGCCCCACCCTCTCACCTAGATACTATTATCACAACACTTGCGTACATGCAACAGTCACTGGTGGATATGGGGATGAAACACGCATACCGTGGCCTTCCGGAACCCAACAGCGGCTCTATTGAGGCGGTTTCTATATACAGGCCCAAAGCTATTGGAGCAGATAGATCAGTATCTGGAAACTGCTCGCCTCCACCTGACTGGTCCTCACTGGGTAGATAGCTTCCTTCCCCTGACACTCATTGTCCACTAATTTGAGCGTACAGTGAGAGAAGCAGATATCTGTTTCATGGAACGCATGCTGACATACATTTTCCTCGCTGGATAAGCACAATATGCACGATATCTTACCCAATACCTTCTGGAGATGCGTTCACTTGATACTGAAACGGAGTCTCAGCTGACCAATTTAGAACGCTATCAAGATAGGAAAAGGGTCTCTCAAGGGCATGATTTTATCTCCTGAACGTGTTAATGGGTGGATCGACGACTTCCCCATTACCACACATGTGTCTGACAATATTGACTGTATATATTATGCTAACTCATGAGATCAGTCCACACAGACACAGCGCAGGGAGATGAAACATCGCCGTATATTGGATGCAGATGACGGGGCTTTTGTTGAAGCAGAGGTGGAGAAATGTCCTCATCCACTGAAAGTCCTATTTTGTGCAATCCTGTCACAGGCCAAATTGCCATTGCTGAAGTGAATGTGGCTGATTATGTCGATATTTGACAAGCATTGGACAGCAAATACATCCGCAGTCTCCCATGCGGATTATATGACCCTATCAGAGAAGAGCAAAAAAATAGTCCCAGTCATCGACATTGAAACCATTTTTCTACGTCTTCCGTTGATTGTTCAGCGGAGGCAGCTGGATTGGGCCACTGTTCCACTATGCACTTTGTGCTGTACCACCATTGCACAAGTGCACATTGCACATTGCAGGGTTCCCCCATAAACGCAATAAATGGGCGCTAACAATGCGTCTCGGTGTTGTTGAGATCTCACCCACAGCTGCTGAGATAGTCATCGTGTACGTTCAGCAGCTATTCTATCGCACAGTGTGGCCTCATGGCGACAGACCTTCAGATCGGATTCCATAAGATGTTGTTGACAAGTATCAAGAACTATCTGCCAAAAATCATTAGAGAATGCGGAGAGCTGGTGAATAACTAATACACTACGAGCTGTCTTATCACCAGTCCTCTGCCCAAAAGAGATTTAATTTTCAAGAACAAGAAGAAGACGGTGTGTTTAACCATGATGTGGCAGATATCACCAATATGTATTATGTCCTTGAAGATGCAAACTATAGCAAGAACGTTATCCGCATCCTTAGCGATGACACAGGTGTGTTTGTCCTACTTGTTTATTGGGTTTATCGAGAGAAGCTACAATGCATGGTGCAGATGGAGAGATGGGACGGGACAGTGTTAGATATTGACGTCACTTGTACTGAGCTAGGTCCCAAATGTTTGGAATTACTGGGCATGCACGCCATCAGTGAGTGCGACACTCCATCATACCCATATAGCAAAGGAAAGGCTAAAGTACTGAATATGTTGCTTAATGCAGACCTTTAGACTTGGTTGATGTGTTAGGCGGGCGAAGTTGGTGCCACCACCGACGATCTGATGGAGACGGCAACGGTTTTCTTCATAGCTATGTTTGGTTTGCCACCGGGAACTTCAATAGAAGCTGCCCGCTCCAAACTTTTTGCCAGAAAGAAGAAAAGTCCTAAAATTAAGGTGCTGCCTCCAAACATGCGTCAATCTTCTCATGCACACGCGACTTGCCCATCTTCAGGTAATGTTGTGGAAAGCGGCAAACCAACAAGACCCATCAAACGAGTCGAATGACATCACCCACTTGGGAGATGCGTGGCGGGGTTCCATTTGCTGTCACTCATCCAGGTGAACCCACTCCACCACAGTTGAATCATGTACTTAATTGTCAGTGCAAAGCACATGGAAAGATGTGCATGGCTTGTGGGTCTTATAAAGAAGATATTTCATGCACATCATACTGCAACGGTTCTGGCGAGGATGGTTGCTGCAATCGGCATAATATGAGGGAAGCTGAAATTGGAGGCAGGTAATACGACAGGGGATGTTGAGGAAGTTGTTGAAACAGATGATGTTGAAGATGCTTTTGAGAACTGTATTCGGGAGGATGGTGACATTTGTAATAGCGCGCTCTTTGGTGTACCTGACATTGAGTATCTCATTGATGGGAGTAAATAAAAAAGTTTTCAAAGAATACCATTGCGCTGACCATTATCTGGTTAATATTGCAAATATAATCTAAGTATTATCATATGAGTAAGGATGTGTTTATATATAGGTTGGAACCGTTGACAAATACATATCATTCCAGAATAATTTGTAAAGTGCCATATATTCTGAACCGGTTCATGTTCTGTCAAATATAATGGTATTCTCAGGTTGCTTGTATCACTCATTGCATTAGTCTTTACATAATTACTTCATAGAGTAATTGTAGTTACAAACAAATATGATTTTCATGGTTCATAGCAATGTTTGCAATAAACAGTTGTCATTGAAATTACTTTTTTTACTAGAGATTCTCATCATTTTGCATAAAAATGTAAATCTGACCCTACAATTACCTACAGACCCTTATGATGACATCCAATTATCAAAATTATTGCAGAAAACGGCTCTACGTACACGAAACCCTATATAAAGACATAGTATACATCATTGTAGGACAAGTAGGTAAAAAGTTACTGGACTGGCGACTGGATTTATGAAAATTGCGAGATTTGCGCAAGGTTGCCGCTTGGGCAACGAAGCTAAATTTGCTGTATATATCTGTCGGAGTATGAATCAAGAAAAAAATGTTTATAGGAAACACAATGTCTAGGTTCACAAAATGACTACTCGACAAATAAGCCATCATAATTTTATGACCGCCATCTTGAAATTAAAAATGGCCACCATTGAAATTTATTATGGACAATACATTTTGGCAGAATGGGTTCAATACATTTCGAGTATCAGCCATTGGTTTTCAAAATGGCTGCAATTTCAAACTTGGAAATCCAGAATTGATTGTGCATGTTTGAATGTCGTGGATACATTTTGTACTTTCCTTCTGGTAATACTGATATTTCATTGAACACAACAGTATGTGTCTAATATCTAGTATTTAGAATACAATAGAAAATGCAATGTATTCCACTCGCGTGTTCCGTAATACTCTCTATTTCCAACGTAGCCAGTCTACTGAAACCGTCTGTGCCGGTTATCTACATGTATTACTAAAATGATGTATATGTGATTTAATCTTCGAACTCTGCCAGAACTATGAAAAGCCCATTTTGACTGCTTTCGAAAATTAATACTATGATGTATCATGTTATGAAAGACATAATCAGACATCGGTTACTCAAATAATGTTTAACAAATGAAACATGTGAACATTACGATTGCCAATGCACGATTCAATATGAAGTTTAAAAAGCAGGACTGCAAAGGAATCGGCGGTCAGTGGATAACGTAACTCCATGTGGGCTCGAACAACATTACCCGATGTCATGATCTTTCCACTGACCTCTTAACGTCAAACACATCTTATGCAAGTACACCTTATAATTGTGTTTTTAGTGTATGCGTTTCGCACGGTTATGGTATACCTTTCCATACTATCCCTGGTAGTGTCTATAAATGGTTCTAACACGGCAATTGAAGCGTTATTCACTAGCATGTGGATGGGCCCAAGATCTTCCACCGCCTTCCTAGTGGCGTCCCAGTCCGCTAATTCGACACATACGGGGTGGATATTCGGCGCCTGCAATTACAACAATACATCGTTACAATGCAATTACTTCTCAATGTATTTGCTACAACTTATATATACCAGCTGACTGATAACAAAGTACTTTATCAAAGTATGTCGCAGCTATAAATATCTAGAGTCAGTTGACCTAGTACAATCATGTCACTTTGAAGGACAATTTTGAAGTTTATAGGATAAATCGACACCGAATAATTAGATGGAAATAACCCGGCTTGTGTGTTTTCATACCAATGTTAGCGGGTTCCGCTGGGAAAATGTAGAAGATCACCGGCGCGCTTCGGATTTGCCAGCATCACCCGATAATGGAATGGTGCTTAACGGTACATCAACACAAAAGTGTATCATTTAGGGCCAAGTAATTTAGATGAAGAGGTAAATAATATGTTAGATGTGGTACATGTAGGCAATCAAATGATTAGGGTAAAAATAAAACTATGATCAACGGTGTAAATGAGCAACCTGTATACACTGATAATGTAATGGAATGGTGCTTAACGGCACATCAACACAAAAGAGTATCATTTAGGGCCAAGCATTGTAGATGAAGAATACAAATAATAGTAAAATAGTATGTTAGAACTGGTAGGCAATCAGATGATCAGGTAAAATATTAATATGATGAACAATATAAATGAACAATATGTATAGAATTATAAAATTATAGAAATGAGAAACATGTATACAATGATAAAGTTAGATTTTCCAATACAAGTTGGTTTCATGGAGAAAGCTAAGCAAACCTTCAATGTTCTCCACCCGGAATAACTCCGCAAGTGAAATTACATTGAAGTGTTTACGTCGAATATCGGCAATGTCGATACAGTCCAGTAAGATGTGTTGCACGGTAAATACCCTGTGGCATGGAATACACCATAGACTCGGCTCACCTTTGAGCATATACGAATGCGTTAGTTGTGTATGTCCAATACGTAACCGACTATGAACAATCCCGGCGTACATGTCTGTAGCCAGCAGTCCATCCGCCCAAAGTTGGTTTCACAGCAAGAAGTTTATTATCTGTGAGCAGATCCCACCGGGTCTGCATTGTATCAGAGAATGATAATGGATGATTTAAAATCATGATAGCAAACAGGAAATATTTTAGTCGGTAACTCTAGGGCGGCTTTGTCAGCACTATCTGCACCGTCATTGTACTTGATACCAGTATGACTGGGGAGCCAACAAAAAAAGAAATATGGTGCAGCTCAATGATTTAGCGGATAAGTGGGTGCTCAAGTTTCATGCTGTACAAAGCTTGCAGTGAAGATAGTGAATTGGAAAATAAAATTAATTAAGTTATTTTCTCAAAATCAAGGGCGAGTATACTTGTCCTCAATTCCGCAGAAAATATTGAAGATTTATCTGGGAGTCTGAATTGAAGATCGCCCTCGGTGATAGCGCAGCAGCAGGTACCCGGTCCACGTCCTCCGAGCCAACAGTGAAAAGTGGGGTGTATGTGTAGTACCTGTCTTTAACTTCAAAAGAAATAGTGATTTAAAAATGGATGGATCAGTTGTTGCTTTCGTGTGCTGGATAAGATCGAAGATCACATTGGGCTGCTCCAGCTACCATGGTGCAGTTATGTGGGACAGCATAGTTGGCAATGTGGTCCAGATCAAAGCCAGGATCATGTGATACAGGATCCATTCTCTTGCCGAATGGTGGCGTTACGCTTGGTTTCTTAATACAGTATCTGTAGTTCGATGAAATACAGCGTCATAAGCTGGATTAGACGGATTGGAATGGAATGGAATGGAATGGTGCTTAACGGCCCATCAACACAAAATAGTATCATTTATGGCCAAGCAATGTAGATGAAGAATACAAATAATAGTAAAATAGTATGTCAGATGCGGTAGGCCATCAGATGATTAGGGTAAAAATATTAATACGATGAGCAATAGAGATGAGTAAAATGTATACAATGATAACATTATAGAAATGAGAAACATGTTTTCAATGAGAAAATTAAATTTTTCGATACAAGTTAGTTTCATGGAGAAGGCGAAGCAAACCTTCAATGTTCTCCACCTGGAATAGCTCCGCAAGTGAAGCAACATTGAAGTGTTTGCGTCGAATATCGGCAAAGTCGATACAGTCCAGTAGGATGTGTTGCACGGTAACGGTAAATGCGCTGTGGCATGGAATACACCATGGACGCGGCTCACCCTTGAGCATATACGAATGCGTTAGGCGTGTATGTCCAATGCGCAATCGACTAAGGACAACTTCATCCCGGCGTACATGTCTGTAGCCAGGAGTCCATTCGCACAGAGTCTGTTTCACAGCATGAAGTTTATTATCTGTGAGCAGATCCCACTGGGACTGCATTGTATCGGAGATGAATGAGTTGATGGATAGCGAAGAGGAAAATGAGAAGTCGGTAGCTCCAGGGCGGTCTTGGCAGCACTATCTGCCCTGTCATTGCCCTTGATACCAGTATGACTGGGGAGCCAACACAAAATAATGTCCTTGCCAGACGAAAGTAAAATATGGTGTTGTTCCATGATTTGACGGATAAGTGGATGTTCAAGTTTCATGTTGTACAAAGCTTGTAGTGAAGATAATGAATCGGAAAATAAAATGAATTGCTTTCTGCAAGATATTTCGCAAAATCAAGAGCAAGTAAAATTGCCCTCAATTTCGCAGAAAATATCGAAGATTTGTCTGGGAGTCTGGATTGAAGATCTCCCTCGGGGACAGCGGTAGCAGCTGCTACCCGGTCCCCGACCTTTGAGCCATCAGTAAAAATCGGAGTGTATGTATTGTATCTGTCTTTAACTTCAAGAACAAGTGATTTAAATATGGATGGATCAGTTGCTGCTTTCGTGTGCTGAATAAGATCGAAGATCACCTTGGGCTGCTCCAACTGCCACGATGGAGTATCTGGAACAGCATATTTGGCAATGTGATCCATATTCAAGCCATCATCGTGTATCAAATGATCCATTCTCTTGCCGAATGGTGGCTTGAAGCTTAGTTTCTTATCGAATACAGCATCTGTAGTTCGATGAAAGACAGTGTCATAAGCTGGATTAGATGGATTGGAATGTAGTTTAGTGGCATATTGCAAAGATAATTTGGTGCGCCTGTGTTGGAGAGAAGGCTCATTTGCTTCGGCATATAAGCTCGGTGCGTTAGACGTACGGAATGCACCCAGGCAGAGCCTTAAGCCTTGGTGATGTATTGGATCGAGAGTCCGAGGATCGGATTTACTGGCAGATCCATATACAGTGCATCCGTAGTCTAGTTTTCAGCGAACATGTGCGATGTAAAGGCGGTGCAGCACCTTTCGGTCTGCACCCCAGTCATGATTTGCTATCACTCGCATTAAGTTGAGTGCTTTCTGGCGTTTATCTTTCAAGTATCGTAAATGAGGTTTAAAAGTGAGTAAGTTTAGGATCAAAGATAAGACCAATAAATTTCTGCTGCCGAACAACTGGGATGGGATGTGATCCCAGTTTAAGTTCGGGATCAGGGTGAAAACCGCGTCTTTTGCAAAAATGCATGCAGTTAGTTTTCGATTTCGAAAATTTAAAGCCGTTTTCTGTGGCCCACTTGTTAATTTTATTGAGGGTCAGTTGTAATTGGCGCTCAATAGTTTGCATGTTCATAAAAAAATCATCGACATATAAAGAACAGTCAACACCTGGTTGCAGGCATTTTACAATATTATTCAATTTAATGTTAAAAAGGGTAACATACAATATACTTCCCTGCGGTACACCCATTTCCTGTTCATGGCGATCGGAAAGGGTTGTACCGACTCGAACTTGGAATTGTCTGTCTGTCTTTCAAAAAATTAGAAATAAAATCAGGGAGATGACCCTTCAGACAGAGGTCATGAAGGTCCTTCATAATCCCATACTTCCACGTCGTGTCATATGCCTTTTCTAGGTAAAAGAATACGGCAACTGTATGCTCATTGTTAACAAAACCGTCTCGAATGAATGCTTCGAGTCTAACCAGATTGTCGGCTGTGCTTCTCTGACGACGAAATCCAGACTGATATTCAGATAGCAGTCCATTGGATTCCAGAAACCAGACAAGTCTGTCGTTAATCATTCGTTCCATGGTTTTACAGACGCAATGACGGATTGGAATGCAATTTAGTGGCGTGTTGCAAAGTTAAGTTGCTGCATCTGTCGTGAAGAGAAGGTTCATTTGCCATGTGACCATGGATCATTATTGGCTTAAAAAATAATTGGTTCATACATCTTATGGGATGTATGTACATGTATAAAATATATGTGAACATTCCCGAGTTACTGTATACTATACGGCGCAAGCAGTTTCCATGTCGGCCATCTTGGTGTGTACAGTCAGATTTACCTCTTCTGGCGTTTGACACTAACCACACATATGATTAACACATAAATTATACCAATTGGTGCACTATGTACCAAAAACATTAAGGAACAACGTGCTATGGTTTGTGTTCATCACACTTATATACAAAGTCTGATTTATGAAGATTTTGTCGACACAATATTTGTTTAGAAGCCAGTGTGTACTACTGTGTAACAGTAAGAGATACATATTGATGTAGATATATACCTGTATTACCATATATACTGTGTCAAATCCAGTAACATGTAAGCAGTGATCTTAGTGTATTGTCACTGGTGTCCACTTGCCTACAATGCGAGTAAATAAGGTTTTACCTATGGTAACACGTAATACTCACATATATCGCCTGTTGTATAGTTTGCTTACAAAATATTTATAGCACAGTGTTTTCATATCCATATGTTGACGGAATGTAGGGCGCAGATTTCGCCCAACACACCTCCAACTTATTCGCAAAACTCCGACCAATACATGTCATTCCAAGTGCGACCCTGCACCCGCACCACCCATATTCCCACAGGTGCCCAGACCCACCTCAGCATGTAGACGGTCGAGGTCGGCTTGTGTTCGACTGAGAGCGTACACCTTGGCACCGCATTCAGCCAACTTCTTGGCTATACCCCATCCGATACCTGTAAAAATCAACATACCTTTGAACAAAGATGTGTTTGTTTTTGCCCATTGTCTGTGCCTTCAGATTGTTTTATTTTCCTAGTCTGTACTTTAGTGTAAACTTTATTTGCACCACGTATAAAGATATTCACATCAGTTATCAATCATTTCAATGCATTTATAAGTCACTAAGCCCATCGACCATCGCGTTTAGTGGAACACGCGTTTAATCTGTTCTGTTTAATGTAACCGAGGCGCGTCATTTCTAAACGTACCAAATATAGTTATTACCACAATGAAAGTATTAGCCCACGTTGTGTTCATTAACTCTACATTACTGTACCTTTGCCAGCCCCTGTAACCAACACAGTCTTTCCATCAAATCGTACTGTCGTCGTCATAGCTTGCCTTAAATGAGAAAATAATTTAGGAAAGATGAAGTGAACGATAAGAAAAGGTCGCATACATAATAATAAAACAAATCATCTTAACGATGACAATATAGCAGGTATATGATGATAAATACGGTGTTCTGTTAGGGCCACGTTACATTCTCGCGTTCTCGCTCTCTCGACCTATACACGAGCGAGATTGCGAAAGCGCGAGGCGAGATCGCGAGATTGCGAGAACGCGAGGCGAGATCGCGAGAATGCGAGAACGCGAGGCAAGATCGCTTGATCGCGAGCCGAAAACGCGAGATTCAATCTCGCAATCTCGCATCGTGATCTCGCAATCTCGGCTCACAATCTCGCGATCTCGCAATCTCGTGATCTCGCGGTCGGAAGTAAATATATGCGCATGCTCGCTGGGTATGCGTTTTGTACGGTGGCACAGAGGGGACATGGAAATATTTTTTACTTTCGCGTGCGCACGCAATAGGTTTTAGGCTGGTCTGGAGCTACCCTGGGTGGCATTACCAAGTGGTATGGTTTCCCATGTACTGGCTCATATACAATATACATGTAGCACGGTAGTCTCTAAATAGACGGCAGTACGCCAATGAACCTAAAAAACAACAAAAGCGGCGCCAGAAGAGAGATGGTTCCATTATTGTCCGACTACGTACCAACTGAGCTAGGGAGGAAGATATAATACATGTTGTGATAATCAGCCGGTATGTCCTATGTATAAAGGTATTATATAATCCAAGTGGAACATACATGTACCTACATAACGCCCATGTATATTTATAGCTGATTGTTTATGTCAGCAAACGATGTCAACATGGCCAACTTAGAGTTGCTAACTTTTTTTATAACTGTTTAATATTAGCAATTGTAGAAGTGCACACTTTCTTAAGAGAACAGACAATACAAATGGCGATTAAATTCTGACAAGGGAGACAACCTGCTAAACTGACGAGTACGTCGTTTCATTGGCTAAGCTATCGCGTGCGCACGCAAAACCTATTGCGTTCGCACGCGACAGTAAGACATATTTCCATTCCCCTCTGCGCCACCGTACAAAACGCATTCCCAGCGAGCATGCGCATATATTTACTTCCGACCGCGAGATCGCGAGATTGCGAGGCGAGATTGCGAGATTGAATCTCGCGTTTTCGCCTCGCGATCTCGCGATCTCGCCTCGCGTTCTCGCATTCTAGCGATCTCGCCTCGCGTTCTTGCGATCTCGCATCGCGTTCTCGCAATCTCGCGATCTCGTGTATAAGTCGAGAGAGCAAGAACGCGAGAATGTAACGTGGCCCTAACAGGACACCGTAGATAAAAGAGGGAGTATATGATAAAACAGTGTATGATACAAGTTGTGAACCACATTCCGCATTACATAATATATAGAAGCACTGCCATAGTAATGCTCATGGGAATACATATGGAGCTTATTATGTCTTGTTTTGGCATACGTTTGTCAATAATACATACCTTTACACATTAAATCCTTACAAGAGTATAAATTGTTTGTAGATGCAATATCACATCACAATGAAAGTGGCTCACAGTAATGACCTATTAGTATCTACAGCCGATCATATATCGTGAATTTACAGTGATAACGAATACTCAACATTTTTATTCCGTGAATGAGTATCGTTGTGCATAACGATAATACGGAGCACTGCTTAAGCAAATTATTAAATATTTTGTTTTATACTCTTTGCATGATCTGCTGGACCCGCTTGATCTCACCTGGATCAAATGTACTATTAGCATGATTAAATTAGTGTTGAACATAATCATTTGTTTCCACGTTATATACCCAGTGCGTTTAACACAAATGGCAATCTACAGTATACCTGTGTTATCGTAACCTATATTTTGTGAACACGTATTGGCCAGGGGTCACTATATTTGGTGTGTTAACAACGTATATATGTAAAATGATCTCAAATACACTGCCGCATACAGCTCGTGTGGGTGACACAGTTATGTGGATGATTATTATCATTTACAGATACTATGGAATGGAATGGTGCTTAACGGCTCATCAACAGAAAAGAGTAGCATTTAGGGACAAGCAATATAGATGAAGAATAAAAATAATATTAAAATAGTATAGTATGTTAGATGTGGTAGGCAATCAGAGAATCAGGGTAAAATATTAATATGATGAACAATAATAAATAAACAACATGGATAAATCATAAAATTATAGAATGAGAAACATGTATACAATGATAAAAATCTTCCGATACAATCTGGTTTCATGAAGAAAGTTAAGCAAACCCTCAATGTTCTCCACCTGGAATAACTCAGCAAGTGAAGTAACATTGAAGTGTTTGCGTCGAATAGCGGCAAAGTCGATACAGTCCAGTAGGATGTGTTGCACGGTAAATGCGGCTCACCTTTGCGCATATACGAATGAGTTAATCGTGTATGTCCAATGCTCAATCGACTAAGGACAACTTCATTCCGGAGTACATGTTTGTAGCCAGGAATCCATTCGTCCAGAGTCGATTTCACAGCATGACGTTTATTATCTGTTAGCAGATCCCACCGGGTCTGCATTGTATTGGAGATGAACGAGTTGATGGATGGTTTAAAATCATGATAGCAAACAGGATGTAGCGGTCGTGACCAGGGCGGGGACGACCGTGAACAGTCCCAGTCTGGTGATGCCGTTCGACAAGTGACGGCACGGGACGTCATTCCCGCCATCCAGCACCAATTGTCAGATTTCTTACAATTTCAGGCAAGCGTGGCATGCTGCAAACAGTGCGAAAGTTGTGCGTAAACCTCTTTTTCTATATTCGGATAGGCATGTGTCGCAACTATCGTACGACGTTGACTGAATACATGTATCGAGGACATGTATAGCGCGCACATGCAATAAATTCGGGTTAGTGACCATTTTGCACCCGATGTATTTGGGGAAAACTTTACACTAGTGTATTTACATGTACATGTATATTCACTGAATGTGTGGCATGCACATAGGCCAGAACTACAGTAGCGCTTTTCTGCTCCTTACCTATTTGTATATACTAATATCGTATACATATCGTAATCGTATTGGTATATTTAATGAGCATATCGTATGGTCATATAATATTGGTATGTTTGTACCGTATCATCGTAGAATACAAACGTACTATACGAATATTATACAAACATACGATACCCGTTCGTATATACGATATATCCGTACGGATATGGTATGAATATACCATACCCGAAGTGTGGCTTTTCATTCTACTGAAAACACCTCTCATGTTAAAGAAATTCCCGACTCCAAAGAGGACCAAATATTAGGGTGGACCAAATATTAGGGTAAATAGTAAACGGCAACACCGTTAATATATCGTACACATTTACGGTATTCTGGTACATTTATACCGTACACAAATCTGGTATGTTTGTACGATACAAACGTACCATAATTATACACATGTATAAAAATCGTATAAACGTACGATTTAAATGGTATATCTACAAACATACCGTACGTTTATATTATATGCATATCGTATAGAAAACATATCGTATTGGTATAGTATACGTATAGTATTTGTATAGTACATATAGTTGACCTGCAGAAAAGCGCTACTGTATCGAGGGTTCTCGTAATACAGCATATGTAAAAAGATTAGAATTGAATTCCAATATTTAAGGCTATAAATGGTCATTTGGCATAAGGTCGTAACTCAAAATCGCCAAATAATCTCAGCGCAACACAGTCGTAACTCAGATTACATGTGCAACGTATTTGTGCTGCATTTTATAAAGAATTGTGGTGGATCTATAGTGCAATTTTGAACTATAAATAATTGTGGACTTGTATTTAGTAAAGAAAATGATATTACATAGTACATAAACAATATATAAACATTTAAAAACAATTGCAAGCTTGGAAAAAAAATATAATCTCAGAATGCAAAAACAAATTCAGCGCAATACAGTCGTAACTCCAGTTATTTGTACAACAGTTTCGTGTTGCATTTTATACAATAGTAGTGTAGCTCCACAATGATATTTTGATATATAAATAAAGATCAAGTTGTAGTTTGTCAGAAAATAATATTACATTTAAAAATGACATTTTTTTATTAATAAATATGAGATTGAAAATAATGTTTAACTGACAAAACCGCAATAATTTAAAAACAAATCATTTATTTTTTCTTGGCATTTTCCATTTTATTTTACATTAATAAACATGACATCATGAGCACATGTAATATAAATTACATGTAAGTTCAATATTTAATGCTAAAAATTATTAATGCATGCTGCATATAGCTGTAACATTTAAAAATACTTATAAAATTAAACAATGTTTCACTGACGAAGCCAAATAAGTTCAACCAAAAATATTTTTTTTTTTTTAAATTTATTTAATTGTTTAATATAAATTGCAAATAAAGGGAGAAATAAGTGGTACTGTATACAGTTGAAAATGAGGTTGACATCATGGTTAGGAGGAAAATAGATTTAAACATTATTTGTATAATCTTAAATGCAATCTGAACGGTATATGCCTAGTCCGGAAGTTGTATGTACCGTATTTATGAACATGTGTATTAATTACATTTTTGTTCAAATTTTCACATTCAATTCCGTGACTTGTTTCTAATCTTAGGTAGTATTATGTTAGTGTGTGTATCTTATAATAGATACATGTACTTTTAATTCAATAATTCAATTGGAGGAGACTGTCACATTGTAAGTAAAAATAAAAAAAAACAACACGTAATTGCGTCACCGGTAGGTGTGATTTCACTGGCTGTAGCTGCACTGACAGTTTCCTGCCGAAGATTTAAGAGCTCCTGTGCTGAGCATACGATAGAATTGTCATATTTTCTAATAAATCTTTACTCATAGAGATCAGACATTCATGAATGAATTAAGTCACTTAAACATGATTGAAATATTCAGCATATTTTGTTTCAGATCATTATTTTATGATTTCACAGCCTTTTAAAGATTCATTTTTTCGTCATATCTGTTGAGTGATAAACATAATAGTCATTATTATAATATCAAAGCATATATTATAACTTATGGTCATAAATGGTGTTGGAAACATAAGAATGCAATGTTACAGAGTACCTGAATTATGTTAGTAGTTTGGCGCGGAAGTCTAAAATTACTAGACTGTATGTGCCAGCGGCTTTATCATGGTCTTACAAAGCAGCTAATTCAGTGTCATAGAATTGGTGACTGATAGCGTCATGAAAAACCATTGTTAATTCAAACATGACACAGGTTACATATGATGTGGACCACATGCATGGGTATTACCAGATACATACTCCCTTACTTTCTAAAATCTATTAGGTTTCATAATTAGTGTAGTTGACTATGTCTTTCTCAAAGCGTGTTTTCATATAATTTACTGTTTACATTGTTGTATTAGACACTCTATACTACCGGTAATCTATAATTTCTAGAGACAGAAATCATGGAAATATATCTTCAATACACAATAATGTAAAAATGATTATATAATTTCATTCCAATATTCAAGGCTAAACATGGTTATGTGGAATATCCATGTGTCATTTTAATACGAGTTAAAAGCGAGAAAGCCAAATAATTTCTGACGTAACTGGAGTTAAACTTGTATTTTTCCAAAACTAATCCGCAATTTTTAAGCTTGGATAATGCATGAATTTTTATAAATTGCTATGATTATGGTTAAAAGCACTAGGTATCAGATATGCACAGAAAACGGATCCGTAAAAAAATATTATCAAATGATATGGTGTGATTGGTAAACGTTATGTGCAGAACATCACACGAAAAACAACACAAATTATTGAGTATCTGAAACATCATCTGAGAGACAGTACCTTTAATAACTCTACATATTATTACTGATGATGGGTGTCTGTTAACCTCAAGAATGGCTCACTATAATTAAAATAGTTTGTCAGTAGTTTCAAGTTGAAATAAAAAAATACTTTTGATTTCAATAAACTGTTTCAAGATAAACGGCCCATTATCAATTATTTTTTTACCATATATGTATGATAATTACAGATGTAAATGTAGGTCAAGGTCATGACACTAATGATAATGTAATTATGTAAAGTGTATATATGCAAATGCATAACTAAGCAGTACTAGTTGCATCTGTGTATGTACTGATATTAGTGAAAAACATTAAATTCAGATATGTACACGACACATGCTTTATGAGCTAAAAAAGCTGACCACTGAAGGTCAAGGTCATGACCTTGATGATAATAACATGTTATTCTCAGAAAAGAAAATACATCAAGGATACTTTCATTCATTGCAAGTAAATTGCTGAAGCTAAAATCAAAATATCAAGTTTTACAACATATTTTTAAAAATTGATTCCGAGTTACAGTACGACCGTATTGCGCTGAACTATTTCAGCATTTTGGCTGTCATTTTCAGCGCAATACGGTCGTAACTCAAATATTTGCTAATATAACTTTTTTATTTATTTGAATCTTTTTTTCATCAGGTTATTTATTTTTCATGTCTGTTATTACAGAATATAAGTGAAAATGGTACATAACTGAGTATAATTGTTAGTTTTAGAAATATGTTTGGCTCTCCTGAACATTTTACAAAAAGTGAGTTACGACCGTATTGCGCTGGACCCTCGGTATGTCGATTCAAGAGCAGCGACGTTTCTAGTTTTGCTGAGTGTATGAATTATCGTGCATGGTTTGTTTGGTTCAGAGTCAGTGGTAGTCTATTAAAGAGTAAAAGTTATTTTTCAACGGTTCTGTTTGGTACAATATACAAGAGAAAATGCCAATTGGCACCATTCGTGGAGAATCAATGAACAATACTGATGGCATAATAATAATACAATACCTCAATCGAGGCGAAATCAGCTGCTTTTTATCCCATCGCGTAGCGAAAGTGGAATATAAGGATGCAAAAGGAGTCCGTTAGTCTGTCTGTCTGTCCTTCACTTTTCCATTATGCTACGACTTCTTTACTGTATGACTTGACACTTCATATGCATGTATATGCATGTTTCTGATCATCCATATTTATAGGCCACATCCCACCCATGCTCTCCCCGTGCCCAATATCTAGGCAAACCTGAAAGTGAACGAGTTTGACGTCCCAGCAACTGCTAAGGTCATATATCGCTGAACTCGGGCTATGCTGATCGCTAATTCGACATGTCCATTTATCTCATTTTCTAATACAAAATTTGTTTGTTTAAAGTATGACATGTATTATATGTGAATGTACATGGCTGTATTATTCATGTGACTAGTTGACATACGCTATTGTGAGGCTGATTTAAAGTACATTTGCCAAAAACAAAAACTCTCCAGAAATTTAAAAAATCCTTAACTACTAGAAAGTTTTACATGCTTTGTTTCGTTACATTATCGTATACTCGTGTGGAACGTAGATACATGTATTATCTGTGCAATATTACTTTAAAACGACAATTGGATTATAATGTATGATTAAAGTATTCCTGTTTGATCAAAAGAACGTCCATTCCATAACGCTACCACTCACACATTGTTTAATGTATGTGTATGCATATGTGTCTATATGTACGTGGATATACCTGTAATACTATACCACATTTAGAAAGAAGATATATATGTGTCTATGTGCTTATATGTGTGTGCATGTATGTGTATGTGCATATATGCATGTGTGTGTACATATGTATGTCTATGTGTGTGTATATGTCTGTATATTTCTCCTTTATTGATAAAATGATACGAGCTATACCACTTAGTACTGTGGTCAGTAAGCGGAGACTATGCGATATAAATAAGTGTATGATACAAGTACAGATACATGTATTAGTGGCCGCGGCATGGTCTGAAATGTATTTGCATATTGTCACGAGTGTGGTGTTTCTGAATTTATTATGTTTAATAGTATATTCATATACGCCATCTTGCATTGTACGTGTATTATACCATAGCCATGTATGCATGCTTATGCGGCAGTTGCGTCGATGATGCATTCTAATTATTCCAATCCACATTCTATAGAGACAGGACCACAGTTTTCAGTCTCATCCGACAGACCAGTTGGATTGAAATAATGTTAGTATTATTGACGCCTATGGTCAATGGTGAGGCTTGAACTCACATTTTCCAGTCTTGAAGGCCAATCAAATAAGTTTGCAATTTCCTCCGATTAGATTTCCTCACCCGACCATCCTCCCCCATGCCTAAGGTTAATATCATATAACTTAGAAACAAGCATGTCCAGTAAATACGTGCGCGTTCCTCTATCCCCCTATAACTGCTTTACTATATGAGCGATTGGCTTGAAACTTCATGTGCACGTTTCTCATCATTCATATTTTCATTCCCAGTTCCACCCAAGCTCCCGTTTGCCCAAGCTCAAGTTCAAATAACGTTGCAACGTTCCTTTATTCTCCAATAACTTGTTTACCGTATCAATGTGCATGTTTCTGGTCCAGCCACCACATCGATTGGATACATGCCTTTGGCGGCGTTCTTGTGTTGTTCATATAGTAACAGATGTGAAGATATGTGTTTATGTGTAAATAATACAAATATTGTTATTACACATACCGTTTACTTCCTTCTTAAGCTCGGTTGTTAAATCTACTACTAATCAGTTTATTTCAAATCTGATTCGAGATGATATTAATGTTTTAAGCCTCTTCGTAGTAAGATGTCTTTGTATATAGACACTCGTTTGTGGTTTATTTCAATATATTTTAACACACTTTTAGACAGGTGAATTTGCACTGTCACGATTAGCGGTAGCTATACAATGCGGGACGCTAGAAAGAAGTAAGCCAACAGCGGTTGTCGTTGCCTCTGATTGTTTTAACCAGGATAGGCGCAGTGGCAAGGGCAACTTCAATGGCTTAGTGTATTCTTGCTGATTCTTGCTGAGTCCTTTTTAGTAAAAGAAATAAAATCGAAAAATATTCATTTGATGCGAGTATGGGGCTGATTCATATATCCACAAGAGTCCCGTGTCACAAACATATTGTAACATGGCATCGTATTACATGTAATACCAATCCTGTGAAAGATGTCGATTGGGGCGCCATGTGATGACTGCGTTTATCATATAACACGAGTATATATGCATGTGCATGCATAAACATGCATATGTGTAAATATAGTCCGGAGTGTATATGCATGCAGATCCATACTATGCAACAAGTACATGTAATGTTGTATATGTATTTGTTGAAATGTATTACTGTTTGCTCAACGTTTTGTAATTCTTGGAGAATGGCAATTGTACGTGTGCCTGTGTTGTACTATTGGTCTTTGTTTTATGATGTAAAGTTCATGAGACGTAAATAAACAATTTGATATCATACAAACGCCCACCTGCGCTAAAGGCGATTCCCTTCCGTGAGTATCACATTGACGTAATCGTATAATTGTATACCGAGATGCTCAGCCCCAACATAGTTATTACATTACATATTACACATGCAATTATTATTGCAGCACTGACCTTTAACGATATACGTTTGTTTATTCACTACTTACATGTACGGAGTTGCCTTTGGTAATCTTCTAAAAGTGGCGATTTCTATGCCTCTTATCGCGTGTTTTGCTGTTGTTGTAACGGATATCGGATGTTGACGCCTGGGGCGGATCCAGTATTTATGTTTGGATTATCACTGTAAATGGGAGGGGCATCATAATGCTTTTATCCCGTCAACACAGTGCGTATGTGCCGTGAAACACGGCGCCGTGAAGCATTTTTGATACCCTGTCAATACCACCTAATCACTGCGTATGAATATGTACTTTTGTCCTACTAGTCGATTCTCCAATTGTGAGATGCAGTGGTACTGGACACACTAACCAACGAAATCTGCATCGGTGTGTGCTGCGGAGATGGCAGAGTTGTCACAAGTAGTAACTGATACCTGGCCTGACACCATGTTGGTTGTTTCTTTGGCTACCCCTAGAGGAGATGATACCATGCTAAACAAGCGTTTTCAGCTGTTGAATGCAACTCTGAAAGATCAATATTCAAATTCAAGAAATATCTCATGTTGTGATAACAGTAACCTTGGGAACCGTAATGTCCCAATAAAACAGTTCTTTAATTCGAACGACAAATACCACTTGTCTGTAAATGGGGTAGCCAGACTGGCAAACAACTTGAGAAATTGTGTAGATTCAGCCCTAGGACTGACTAGGCCATCTTTTACTGGGTAAATGAACTTCAATAGGCGTAATGGGTATGCACAGGGTCAGCGGCGTCCACGGATGTCTTAAATTGTCTGCACTGAATTAGTTTTTAACAAATACATTGAGCACATTTCTGACACAGTGGTAATAGTTTTGATAGATTGTGAACAAATTAGAGACATCATAATATGTTTTGTGTGTATTTTTTATGCTCTCAGTTGAATGGTTGAACATTGTCATTATATTTTTTCTACCATATTACTCAGTTATACCTGAGTAACTACGGCTTACCCAGTTCATGTTGTATATGCAAACTAAAGTCATAGTTACAGTTTGAAAACAGTAGAATTGTTGAACATTGTCATTCTATTTTTTTCTGACGGTTACGAAATCCTAATTACCATATTACTCAGTTATACTTGAGTAACTACGGCTTAACAAGTTCATGTTGTATATGTAAACTAAAGTCATAGTTACAGTTTGAAAACAGTAGAGTATTACTTTGTTGCTTTAAATAAATACTTTTGTTTTTGTTTTGCTTGAAAAAGCAATAATTTGTTTCGTTATAATTTCAGCAGAAACATTCCAACTGGGTGTTTTTGTTTACATGTGTATATATTAATATCTATCAGTTTGTCGCATATATTAGATTGTCTATAGTTGGAATTGAATGTACATTGTATTTTATTGTTGAAAGTCAACATAAACAGGGCTGTACTGTCAATTGTTGAAATTTAGCATAGTAAAGATCCATTTAGTCATATATTTCACCATTACTTTGTAACTAACTATTTGTATTTATATTGTGTTATTGAAGGTATTAGAATATGTCACTTGGACCGCAGTGCAGACATGTGTCCTCATTGAGTATGTGCTTCTGGAATGTAGGGGGATTACGCTCCAAACTTCATGATAAAACAAAAGACAAGTTATTTATAGACAATATTTCCAAGTATGATTTAGTATTTTTAGCAGAAACACATTTGGGGTACAAGTACTCTGTCTCCATTGAGGGGTATACATATTTCCCGGTGTGTCGTACACTTTCAGGCAACAATAGGTATTTTGGATGTCTTGCCATTCTAGTAAAACAAGAAATCAGACAAGCAAGACCTGATTATCATTGGGTTAGAATTGATAAAAACTTATTCAACTTAAACCGAGACATATATGTATGTAATGTTTATTACCCACCAATTTCATCTAGTTATACAAAAAGATTGGATGTGGATATACTTGAGTCGCTAGAAGCTGATGTAACCGGAAGGTCATTTTATCCAAACTCGTATATCATATCCTATGATAGCCATATCTCCTATAACCTATATGTCCTATATCATATCCTATAATACCCATATATCCTATCTCCTATGTCATATCCTATATATATTATATATTATAATGCACAGTTAACACCTGTATATTTTTCTGAGCGTTTTAGCGTCCATCTTAAGACATGGCTTACTGTTGCATACAACAGCTAAGTTAAATGTCTTATGATGTGCGTCATTTGGCGCGGAATCTCAAATCTTGTTCTGGCGTTGGCTTTGGCGGGCACTGCGCGGCTGTCGTCACTTCTTCGATAGTCGCCAGTGTACGCGCATCGCCGCCATATTGCATCTTCTGATAAATAATAAACTACATTATGTAATTTAGTTTTCGTTTATCTCCAGGTAATTGTAATTGTAAATTATGTATATATGTCTTGCTTGTATTTGGCTTAATCGGTGAAATGATCACCTAATGACGTAAAAGGAGTTTTGGACGTTCATACAATCCTTTGTCATTTTGATCACCAATTATCACTCATCTATTTTCTCGTGAGCCGATTACTTTGTGTATATCATATATGGCGTGCATGTTCGATTGTATACATCTACTCTATTTCATGAGAATTGCGACATATTATGTTCAGGCACCGGCCAGATATTGATATTCTGTATCAATTGGCACCCTACTGATTCTAGTTATACCGGCCGTTAGCCATATATTGTATCTACGGCTCATGTCGGACAGTTTCATGTTCGGGGTTTGTGTTTATTTTAGCACATATCCACCGTTATTTATGCCATATTTCGGTGCATTGTTAGGTTAGAACCGCTATTCTCATTTGTTCCCACCTATTTGACCATCAGTGAGGAGCCTGATTGGCTGGCACAAATGTGCAGCCATATCCGTGTCTTCACTGGTAACATATACCGTTGTGTCCCTTTGTTTAAATTCCGACGCATCAGTGTAGGTTCTGATCCGACTCCACATATGTGCAGACTGATCTGGGACTACACTGGTCACATACATGCAGGAGCGTCAGTTAATGTACGGATCAGATTTCACCAATATGCAGTCTGATCTGGGACTACACTGGTCGCATATGACCGATGCATCCTTTTGGGTCTTTTTACTTAGGGTCTACACATGAGTTTAGTTCGGTTCAAAGACTTCTTCGATAGTCGCCAGTGTACGCGCATCGCCGCCATATTGCATCTTCTGATAAACAATAAATTACATTATGTAATTTAGTTTTCGTTTATCTCCAGTTTCCCCAGGCCTCAGCGATACAGAGCATCCTTGATAGTCCAACCCTTCCCCTCATCAGTATCTCCGTAATGGACGTGCTGTGACACTGACATAGCAACATACAGTGATAAAGGGGAGATAATCTTGTGTCGCGACTTTAATGGACACGCACCTCGTTAGATCCCGATTTCATTGAAAATGATCAATCGTCACATGTCCCCTTGAATACAAACTATTTTGTTGATGCGGTACCTCATCGTAGCAGTCTTGATAAATTAACTGACTCGAGGTGTAAAGAAATTCTCGAAATGTGTATTTCCAACTGACTAAGAATTCTTAATGGCCGTACATTTGGTGACACATTAGGGAAATGTACTTGTTATACACAAGGTAGTAGCGTTGTTGATTATGTGATAGTCTCCGAGGAACTTCTGTCACAGATACTTCATTTTTCTGTCGCAGACTTTGCTCCAACATTATCAGATACCCATTGTAAAATAAGTTGGAGTCTGATTTCATATTTTCCCTTTCATTCTAATAATCAGGAAACAAGACAAATGCCAAACAAATTTG
Organism: Conchocele bisecta; assembly: GCA_029237695.1. Classification (NCBI taxonomy): domain Eukaryota; kingdom Metazoa; phylum Mollusca; class Bivalvia; order Lucinida; family Thyasiridae; genus Conchocele; species Conchocele bisecta. The sequence continues at coordinate 99,728,389 of CM055271.1, forward strand.
TATGGGATGCTTTAGTACATCCAGATGTAAAAAATGAGATTTCTACTTTCATGTTTCAAGATATTGATTTATATGAAGATGGTATAAATAATGCATGTAATAATTTAGAAAATATTATTTTATTAGCAGCCAAAAGAGCGCTCCGCATCTCCAAATGTTCACGAAAATTAAATAAAAAACAAAACAAAAAATGGTTTGATACAGATTTACAAGTTATGAGATCACGTGTTATGAGCAAAAGTAATTTGTATTCTAAGTATCAATCTGATTATATTGTTAGAGGTAGTTATTATAGGTTATACAGGCAATATAATAAACTCCGTAAGTTTAAAGCGAGGACTTTTAAAGCACGTATACTTTCTAAATTGGATGATTTACAAACTGATAACCCAAAAGCATATTGGCAACTTATTAACTCACTGAAAGAGGATGACCAAAATGACAAGGTTAAATCAGTAGATGCATCTGATTGGTATGAATACTTCAAGGACTTAAATACCATTCCTAATTCATGTGAAAATAGATTGAAGCAATTTGATTCACAACTAAATGACATGCAAAATTCTAAAACATTCAATGAACTAGATTACCATATTACTACAAAGGAAATTCAGCAGGCCATTCAGAAATTGAAACCTGGTTCCTCACCTGGCTTGGCACTAATCTCCAATGCTATGCTTAAAGCCGGTCAAACAGAATTGTTACATCCTTTGGAAAATATATTTAATAAAGTTCTTTCTTCTCGTATTTACCCTATTGACTGGACTCGCGGATATATAAAACCTATATTTAAAGCCAAAGATCCCAAAAATCCTGATAACTATAGAGGAATTGATGTTACTCCACCCCTAGGTAAATTGTTTAACAGTATACTTAATGCAAGATTAGATATGTACTGAAAATAATCATTTAATCAGTGACTGCCAAATAGGTTTCTCGAAAAAAACTAGAACTTCTGATCACATGTTTGTTCTGAAATGTTTGATTTATAAGTATATGCATTCAGCAAATCAAAAGCTTTTTGCTTGTTTTATTGATTTCAGAAAGGCCTTTGATATTGTAATTCACACAGGCATAATGATTAAATTACTAGACATGCACATTGGTGGACTTTTTTATGACATAATTAAGAATATGTATCAAAATAGCATTTTATGTGTAAAGATTGGCAATAATTTATTAACAGACACATTTTGTTCTCACATTGGTGTTAGACAAGGAGATAATTTAAGTACAAATTTATTCAAAATATTCATAAATGATTTACCAGACTACTTATCTAATACTGCTGATCCTGTGTTTCTAAACAATACAAAATTAGATTGCCTAATGTATGCAGATGATGTTGTGCTTTTTTCTGCATCTGCCACTGGTTTGCAAGATAAGCTAAACAAACTTAATCAGTTCTGTGATGATTGGTGTCTAACTATAAATGCCTCAAAATCTAAAGTACTTATTTTCAACAAGTTCGGCAGACGCATAAATGAAACATTTACAGTTCAAAACAAAACGTTACAATATGTATCTTCCTATAAATATCTTGGAGTAGTATTTACTGCTTCTGGCTCTTTTAAACCAACACAGAACGATTTGTACAAGAAAGGTCTGAAAACACTATTCATGCTTAATTCTTTACATCCTGGAATTTCCACGAGCATGCACCTATTTGATCACACTATTAAACCAATTGTATTACATGTATATGGCAGTGAATGTTGGGGGTCTTTTGGGGGTAGGAATTTTAATTTAAACTTTTGTAACTTCGCCTCATTATCCAAGAAATTTGAGTTTCAAAAAATGCACATTAAGTACTGCAAGTATAGTGTAGGAGTACATAAAAGAACGACAAACTTTGCAGTAATGTCTGACTTAGGACGCTTTCCCATTTATTTCAATATAATAATGTCAATGTTAAAGTACTATTATCGTTTCATGATTCATCTAATCTGCTATCAGAGGGGCTAAAAACTACCATAAGTTTGCATGAAAATGGGATAAAATCATGGTATACTGATATTTTGTCAATTCTTGAGACGCTAAAGCTGGATATTGCACTTTTTTCCACAAACTCATTGGCTCCAACATCATTGCCAATACTTGTCAGGAAAATTAAATTGAAATTAATAGAGCAGTTTCAAGATATTTGGGAAAAAGAGAAGACAAGGTTCACTACTGGTAAATTAAGGACTTACTTTAAATTTAAATATAACTCTCAGTTAGAACACTATTTATATGGTATTGACAATTTTGAAATGCGTAGTGCTATTGCCAAGTTTCGTTTAAGTGCTCATAAACTAAAAATAGAAACTGGCAGATACAACAAGACTCCAGTAGAATATAGATTGTGTGAGAATTGTATGAATAATTCCATAGAAGATGAACTACACTTTTTGTTCAATTGTCCACATTACTCACGAGAGAGAGAGAGAGAGAGAGAGAGCTTCACATTTCACACACGCATTGCTCCAATGGGGAGGGGGGCATATAGTGTTACCGGCGTCCGTACGTACGTAACGTACGTTCGTACGTACGTACACGTACGTACGTCCCGAAACCTTAACGCTCGGGTAAATGGCTTATAATGTATGTTTCCTTGCTCCGACCTGCTTCACATTTCACACACGCATTGCTCCAATGGTCCTCTGCTGCCCTGTGACAAATCCACATTCGTCACGCCCCCGCCAAGCCCAGGGTCAAGGTTACAGACTTGGTGCGTTCGAAACCTTAACGCTCGGGTAAATGGCTTACACTTAATGTTTCCTTGCTCGGATCTGCTTCACATTTCACACACGCATTGCTCCAATGGTCCTCTACTGCCCTGTGACAAATCCACATTCGTCCCGCCCCCGCCAAGCCCAGGGTGAAGGTCACAGACTTGGTGCGTTCGAAACCTTAACGCTTGGGTAAATGGCTTACACTTTCTGTTTCCTTGCTCGGATCTGCTTCACATTTCGCACACGCATTGCTCCAATGGTGAGGGCGACATAATAGTGTTACCGGCGTCCGTACGTACGTAACGTACGTACGTCTCGAAACCTTAACGCTCGGGTAAATGGCTTATAATTTCTGTTTCCTAGCTCGGATCTGCTTCACATTTCACACACGTATTGCTCCAATGATCGTCTACTGCCGTCTGCCAAATCCACATTCGTCCCGCCCCCGCCAAGCCCAGGGTCAAGGTCACAGACTTGGTGCGTTCGAAACCTTAACGCTCGGGTAAATGACTTACAATTTCTGTTTTCTTGCTTGGATCTGCTTAACATTTCAAGCACGCGTTGCTCCAATGGTCTTCTACTGCGCTGTGACAAATCCACATTCGTCCCGCCCCCGCCAAGCCCAGGGTCAAGGTCACAGACTTGGTGCGTTCGAAACTTTAACGCTTGGGTAAATGGCTTACAATTTCTGTTTCCTTGCTCGGATCTGCTTCACATTTCACACACGCATTGCTCCAATGGTGAGGGCGGCATATAGTGTTACCGGCGTCCGTACGTACGTAACGTCCCGAAACCTTAACGCTCGGGTAAATGGCTTATAATTTATGTTTCCTTGCTCGGATCTGCTTCACATTTCACACACGCATTGCTCCAATGTTCCTCTACTGCCCTGTGCCAAATCCACATTCGCCCCCCCCCCGCCGGCCCCGCCAAGCCTAGGGTCAAGGTCACAGACTTGGTGCGTTCGAAACCTTAACACTCGGGTAAATGGCTTACAATTTCTGTTTCCTTGCTCGGATCTGCTTCACATTTCACACACGCATTGCTCCTATGGTCCTCTACTGCCTTGTGACAAATCCACATTCGTCACACCCCCGCCAAGCCCAGGGTCAAGGTCACAGACTTGGTGCGTTCGAAACCTTAATGCTTGGGTAAATGGCTTACAATTTCTGTTTCCTTGGTCGGATCTGCTTCACATTTCACACACGCATTGCTCCAATGGTGAGGGGGGGGGGGGGCATATAGTGTTACCGCCGTCCATACGTACGTAACGTACGTCCGTACTTACGTACACGTACGTACGTCCCGAAACCTTAACGCTCGGGTAAATGGCTTATAATGTATGTTTCCTTGCTCGGATCTGCTTCACATTTCATACACGCATTGCTGCAATGATCCTCTACTGCCCTGTCACAAATCCACATTCGGCCCGCCCCCGCCAAGCCCAGGGTCAAGGTCACAGACTTGTTGCGTTCGAAACCTTAACGCTCAGGTAAATGGCTTACAATTTCTGTTTCCTTGCTCGGATCTGCTTCACATTTCACACACGCATTGCTCCAATGGTCCTCTACTTCCCTGTGGCAAATCCACATTCCTCCAGCCCCCGCTATGCCCAGGGTGAAGGTCACAGACTTGATCTCTTGAAACCTGAACGCTCGCGTAAATGGCTTATACTTTGTTTTTCCTTGCTCGGATCTGCTTCATATTTCACACACGTATTCCTTCAATGCTCCTCTACCGCCCTGTGCCGTCCCCGCTAAGCCCAGTGTCAAGGTTATAGACTGGGAATCTTTGAAACCCTAAATGACCTTACCTGTTGATAGGCTAATACTCAATTCATCAATCAAAACCTTAATGCTAGGGTAAATGGCTTATAATTTCTTACAATATACCTTTGTTGTGTATTTACCAGGTTCCTACTATACACAGTGTGAGTATGTACCTTTCTTACATAATTCTCACAAACTTCTCTATTTTTACACAGTTCTAGACAGTGCAAGGTCTTCATATTTACATTTATATATTTATACATATTTTACTCTCAAACACATAATTATATTACTATAAATCTATATATTAATATCAATCATAATTTCACATAATAACTCATTCTGTGTGCGACAACTTTACTACGTGTAGTTCAACAGAGTTTGTGAAAATTTTGCTGCTTCAATACCATGCATATTGCAATATGTTTTTAATCGTCATGGCTCATTCCTAGCCTGTAAATTCATCACATGTGTATGCTGACCTTGAACTCGTGAAGTAGTTATGTATGTTTTTGTTACTACTACTACTACTACTACTACTACTACTACTACTACTACATAATATAACTAATAGTTAACTAATAGTTGTATGTCATTCACAACAGTTACATGTACATACTAACAATGTTTTGCCCCAATGTTTATATACTCATTATATTGCTCATCTACAGTGTCACCTCTACAAACCTGTTCTATAGTAATTGCTTCATCCACATCGTTATAACCTCTTGCTTATTATTAATATTCATTTATACATCACACTCATGCAGTCAATGCAAATCCAGTGGTTGTAGGTCACACTGTAATAATTCACAATTGGTGCAGGATCACACATGTTTACCTATTTCACAGCTCTTTCAGGGTGGACTAATCATGTGTACATCACGTTCTTAATACCGCTGGCACATACAAATAATGCACTGGTTTAAAGTAAGTACAACCATGCATGTTTCTGTGTTTCTTAAAGGTAGATTTTTACGCAGTAAATATGTCCAATGTTAAACATAAACTAGCAATTATTGTCATGCCTAAAATGAATGTTGAATGGCTATGACAATTATTGCAACAAACACAACTATATTGTTCCATAGTATCTGTATTATTACAAATAAATTACTATTAATTATAGACAATTTGCCGCAATTATTTACATTTCATATTAACTCACACTTTTTACTTGTATCTGTTTTATAATTTCAACTCTGATCTGAAGCAAAGTGTCTTTAATATTGCAATTACCTTAATCTCTTCCTTTCATACTTTCTTCCTTTCACACAAATTATTTGTTCAGACAGTCGTAAGATGATGCATGGGTCGTATCTACTGGGAAACAAAGGCGCACATTATTACAATGGGAATCCAGTATGTGACACGTGCAAGAATCTAGTCGCCTCTGCACACAGATTGGCCAATCACAAATGTCCTCACTGCAGTACCTGTGGAAATACATACAGTTCATATCAACGATTAAAAACACACAATTGCTTACTGATAAAACATAAAGCTACAACTGTACTTCATTTAGATGGACTCAAACATGCTTGTGAGTTTTGCCACAGGACATATTCAACGAAATAGACATTACAAAAACACAAGTGTACTTATTGCCAGAATTGCCGGGAATCGTTCACTACATACAACCATTTAAAAATACATAATTGCTTGGTCACACAACCCACCAACTCCAATGTGCTACGACCTACTGATTTGTCAAAACCTGCAGAGTCGCCACGTCCTGCAAAGTCCAATATGTTAAAGCCTGCAAAGTCCAACGTGTTAAAGCCTGCCAAGTCCAACGTGTTAAAGCCTGCAAAGTCCAACGTGCTAAAGCCTGCAAAGTCCAAAGTGACACAATCTACAAAGTCAAATGTGTTAAAGCTTACAAAGTCCAACATGTTAACACCTACAAACTCCAAAGTGACACAGCCTACAAACTCCAACGTGTCAAAGTCTAAAAACTCCAACGTGGCACAGTCTACAAACTCCGACGTGACACAGCCTACAAACTCGGACGTTGCACAGCCTACAAACTCGGACGTTACACAGCCTACAAACTCGGATTTATATGCGTTTTGTCACGACAACAAAATGAATGTACTGATAACAAAAGGAGACAGTGTTATAAGCTCTCGAGCTTTCTTCTGAATCCTTTTCACATTTTCAATTATTCTAACGTGTACTACATTTGTAAATATGATACTGTATGTGTCAAAATGTGAATAAAATATTGTTTCAACTAAACTCGGATGTGGCACAGCCTACAAACTCGGACGTGGCACAGCCTACAAACTCGCACGTGGCACAGCCTATAAACTCCAATGTGGCACAGCCTCCAAACTCGCGCGTGGCACAGCCCAACGTGTTAAAGCATGCAAAGTCCAATGTGTCAAAGCCTAAAAAGTCCAACGTCTCAAACCTTACAAACTCCCACGTGGCACAGCCTACAAAATCAAATGTGTTAACACCTACAAACTCCAACGTGTTAACCCCTATACATTCGAATGTGTCAAAGTCTACAAACTACACCGTGTCAAAACCTACACACTCCAATGTAACAAAGCCTACAAAATCAAATGTGTTAACACCTACAAACTCCAACATGTCAAAACTTACAAACTATGATGTGTCAAAACCTATAAACTATGACATCTCAAAACATTCACACTCAAACGTGTCAAAACCTACAAACTCAAACTTGTTCAAACATACAAAGTCCAACGTGTTAAAGCCTACAAAGTCCAATGTGTTATCAACTACGAACTCCAACGTGTCAAAACCTACAAACTGTGCTGTGTCAAAACCTACAAATTCAAACATGTCAAAACCTACAATCTGTGACGTGTCAAAACCAACAAACGCTCATGTGTCAAAGCCTACAAACTGCGCTGTGTCAAAACCGACACACTCCAACGTGTCAAAACCTACAAATGTCAACGTGTCAAACCCGACAAACTCCAAAGTGTTAACAGCTTCAAACTCCAACGTGTTAACTCCTACAAACTCCAATGTTGCACAGCCTACAAAATCCAATGTGTCAAAACCTGCAAACTCCAACATGTCACAGCCTACAAAGTCCAATGTGCCACAACCAACACATTCCAAAGTCACACAACTTACGAACACGCTAGTGCCAGAACGTCATTCCAAAACATCCATTACTGGGCTTCATTCTACCAACCAACAACCCTCTAGTACAAGCAGTAACACAACAATTGTTCACATGAAGTTAAACATCTAAGATCCGAGCACACAAGCCACCATTTCACTCATATAGACTTTTCATGGAAATTGACGTTAGCACAACAAATTGGACTCCCAATACACTCGGCTCTTTCTTCTCCACCACCATCAAATAGTCTCGGACCGCCGATGTCTATTCATAACATTCAAGGAGATGGCAATTGCTTTTTCCGTGCTATTTCTTATATAGTGACTGGAACTGAAAACTATCATGACAATATTAGGCAACAAGTTGTGAAATATATATCTGACAAAGAAAATATCATATTCCCTATGTTGGATCCTTCAAATGCATCAAGCTATTTAATGCGAACCAATATGGGAAACCTCTGTACATGGGCGACAGAACTAGAAATTTATGTCGCGGCACATCTTCTCAATACAGACATATATATTTATTCCCAATATGCTGGAGGACACCTTACATGGATGAGACACACAGGAAATTTTATGGAAGAAAACTTGCATGTGTTTCAAAAAGCAATATATATTACACACATAAACTTGAACCATTATGAAGTTGTTATGTCTGTTAATGAGAATATTAACAAACCATCTTCATTTTCAGAATCTCGTGAACAGTTATTGAAAAACAAGCAGGATGAAAGTGTAAGAAAACAGACATTTCGAAATGACAAGTCCAAAAATGTATCTCGTGAACAGTTATTGAAAAACAAGCAGGATGAAAGTGTAAGAATACAGAAATTTCGAAATGACAAGTCCAAAAATATATCTCATGATCAGTTATTGAAAACAAGCAGGATGAAAGTTTAAGAATACAGAAATTTCGAAATGACATGTCCAAAAATGTATCTCGTGAACAGTTATTGAAAAACAAGCAGGATGAAAGTGTAAGAATACAGAAATTTCGAAATGATAAGTCCAAACATATATCTCATGATCAGTTATTGAAAAACAAGCAGGATGAAAGTTTAAGAATACAGAAATTTCGAAATGACAAGTCCAAAAATGTATCTCGTGAACAGTTATTGAAAAACAAACAGGATGAAAGTGTAAGAATACAGAAATTTCGAAATGACAAGTCCATAAATGTATTTCGTGAACAGTTATTGAAAAGCAAGCAGGGTGAAAGTGTAAGAATACAGAAATTTCGAAATGAGAAGTCCAAAAATGTATTTCGTGAACAGTTTAGTGAAAAACAAGCAGGATCAATGTGTAAGAACACAGAAATTTCGAAATGAGAAGACCAAAAATGTATCTCGTGAACAGTTATTTAAAAACAAGCAGGATGAAAGTGTAAGAATACAGAAATTTCGAAATGACAAGTCCAAAAATATACCTCCTGACCAGCAGTTACAAAACCAAACAATTGAAACACTAGTAGTAGTAAGGGAGTCAAAATGATACCACCTACCGTGATATCATTTATAACCCTCTATAATACCCCCACCACCCCCGAAAATCAAAAATTGGTTAACGAGGAAAATTGGGTCTCCCGACAGCAAATTTATGAATTTTTGGAGAAAATAATTTTGAAAAGAGGGAGTCCCAATTATATTGGTAATTGACTTTTGAAAGTATATATTGGTGTCATAAATACATCATGTTTTTTTCACGTCCAATTGAACAGAAAAAACAATACAAATATTATAACAAAATGGATAATAAAATAGAATGGGAATTGGAATTTTGTAATGTCTTTGGTGAAAAATATTACTATAAATTGAAAACATTATGCAGAATCGAATACATGAAATATCAGCGTAATTTATTACGCTCCGATAAAAGCGTTGCATTTACAATATTATACCGGCAATTATGTCGCCGGTACAAGGATCAAATTCGTGAAACGAAGCGACTAAATAGGATCGGAGAACAACTACCGGAACATCATAAAACTAATTTTATAAAACATTTTAAAATCAACGATTCGTTTACGGATATGCGTTTCTACAATCATATTGTAATGGATTTGAAAATTCTAAATGGAAATTGAACAGAAAAAACAAGTACCAATATTATTAGAGAAAATGGATAATACAATACAATTGGAATTGAAAGTTTTTAATGGCTGTGTTGAAGAAGTTTACGAAGAATACGGGGGTTATAATCCTATATATAAATTCTATAAAATGAGAACACTAGGCGATATCGAATACATGAAATACCAGCGTAATTTATTAAGCTCCGATAAAAACGTTGCATTTACAATATTATACCGGCAATTATGTCAACTATACAAGAGGCAAATACGAACATTAAGACGGATAATGCGTATCGGATATGAAACTAAGGCGTATTATATAAAAAATTTAAAACCCAACGATTCGTTTACGAATGTACATTTCTATGATATCGCTTATAAATTTATGTTGTAATCACAACACCAACCAGACGGCAATGTTCCAATTACACGCGTTATGAAAATGTAAATAAGGTGTCCGACCTTACACGTATATTAAGTGTTCATTTATAGAGAGGTTTACACGATTACGTCTTCCGGGATGGAAAATAAACACATTGTAATATATATTACACACACGGCTATTTATAGCCTTATCGATGGTATGTAAACGGGCTATCAATTTACACAGGTGGTGTACACAGTTTATAAACACACTGTAATATATATTACACACACGGCTATTTATAGCCTTATCGATGGTATGTAAACAGGCTATCGATTTACACAGGTGGTGTACACAGTTTATAAACACGTAGTGAGGGTTATATAGTTCACGAATTTCCTGGATAGTTCGTTATTTAATTAATTTTAATAAAATTATAAAATTATTTATAATTTAAAGCTGAACACACCCTATTATATAGAAAACATATTAATTAATATAATAAAATAATTAATTAATAATAAATAACATTTTTTTTTATTTCACCAGCAATGTTAAGTTTATATGCGAGAAATAAACACAGTTTGGTGTCGGGACGCCGGCATTAATATCTCAACAGTGAGATAAGTTTCGCCACATGTAATTCACTCTGGCCGCTCTGAGGTGGGGTCCGCTGCATCGGTCCAATGATGGAGTGTAGGAGATGTGAGTGTAACACTCCTCGCTAAGCCAAAAAAATAAAAAAAATAGAAGAAATTAAGCGAAGGCTTAGCGGGGTGGACCCAGAAGGGTTTTGCTGGCGCGGGTTCGAGCCTCGGTGGAACCTAAATCTTTTTTTCTTTTTTTTCTTTTTAAATTGTTAATAATTTTCCTAAAATTAATTAATAAATTGTTTACTGCACCAATATAATTAATTTTATAATTTTCTTTAAATTAATTATAAAATTAATTATAATGGTGCTGTAACATTTCTTCCGACTTTATCTCCAAGTTTTTCCCTAAATTTATCCCAATCGGTACACTCAATCTTGGGCATGGTGGCGCGTGCTTTGATTCTTATATCATTTTTTAATTGTTCATATCTCCCCATTTCTTCCACCACGGATTCAAACTCTAAATTTGATATTTTCTTATCGGCCAACGCTTTGGGCACCATAACGTCGATGGTATTTTTCTTCGACCTGGCGAGAACAGATATTCTATCATGTTTTCTACATTTTTTCTCGAGTTTTCCACCCGACGCCCTAATTACCATACACAACAACCCAGAAACGGCCGACACCGCACATAAAATCCCAGCTACAGGAACCGTTATAATGGTTGATATAGTTGCAGCTGTCTCCGCCCCACACAACACAGAAACACTCGCTAGAGTCGTGCTAGATGCTTCAGCCGTGTTCACCGCGCGTCTATATTTTTTAGCGTTTCTTTTTCTATTTGTATGTTCTCTAACTAAAATATCCTGCATAGCGACGATATTATTCAACCTAAAATCTGAACTTCTTTCGTTAATTGTACACAGTGTTGATGGAGTGGTATTGACAATTGGAAGCGTTGATTCGTTCATGATTTTCAATATATTAGTATTTACAAAATAAGTTCAATTAACAATGAGACAATAGTGGAAGAACTCTCTTGGTCACCGATTTTCGTAACACAGTTAATAACACTACCTTGGGAAAGTCTAATTCGATCATCACCGGAGAACGAAACCACCGTCCAACTATCTCCAGAGATTTTAGTGACTCCAACCCCCCGTTCCTCCACATCTACTACAATATTTATCGCGACAGCGCCAACAGGTTTACCACTACCATTAACCGAGCAGACCGCCATTCGGATAACTTCACCTGCAGCTGTCATAGTGTATCTCCCACATTTATTACTCGCTTTGGCACCGAACGAATATTCATAGTGCCCCTCAACCAATGGGCCCCGCTTCTCAGCCCAAACTGTTATGGCACGTTTTAGCGTTTTCATTGTTCGCACTATTCCGGCAAGCGCACTGTTTGCGTTATATGCCTCAGTACGAATATTATAAGAGGCCTCCTCAAGAGCTTTGGTCGCGGTTATACGATCATGTTTCAGTTTATCAGAAACTTCGGTTATATTTCCGTCTAGTTCGGTAAGTTGCCCGCTTCTCTGCTGAGAAGAGTCCCTCCTAAGCGCAATCGGCATCATAAGCCTCCGTAATGGTCGCCTGGTGGCCTTTTAGGGCTTTCTCAACACCCGACCGGACCTCTTTTTGAAATTCGGTTATTTTTCCGTCTAGTTCACCAATCGCCGCTTCTCTGATGAGAGAGTCCTCTGAGCGCAACACCCTATAAACCTCCGTAAGGTCCGCCTGGTGATCTTCTCGGGCTTTCTCAATACCCGTTCGGACCCCCTCAAACCCCAACCGGGCCTCTTTTCGAAATTTGGTTATTTTTTTGTCTAGTTCAGTAAGTGCCGCTTCTCTGTTGAGAGAGTCCTCTGAGCGCAACGCCCCATAAGCCTCCGCAATGGCCTCCTTGTGGTCTTCTCGGACCCCCTCAACCCCCGACCTGGTCTCTTTCAGAAATTCGGCTATTTTTCCGTCTAGTTCAGTAAGTGTAGCTTCTCTGTTGAGAGAGTCCTCTAAGCGCAACGCATCATAAGCCTCCGCATGGGCCTCCGCAAGGTTCGACTGGTGGTCTTCTCGGACTTTATCAATACCCGACCGGGTCTCTTTTCGAAATTTTGTTATTTTTTTATCTAGTTCGGCAACCGCCGCTTCTCTGACGAGAGAGTCCTCTGAGCGCAACATCTCATAAGCCTCCGTAAGGTCCGCCTGGTGGTCTTCTCGGGCTTTCTCAATACCAGACTTGGCCTCTTTACGAAATTTGGTTATTTTTTTGTCTAGTTCGGTAAGTGCCGCTTCTCTGATGAGAGAGTCCTCTAAGCGCAACGTATCATAACCCTCTGTAAGGGCCGCCTGGCGGTCTTCTCGGACTTTATCAATTCCCAACCGGGCCTCTTTTCGAAATTTGGTTATTTTTTCACCTAATTCGTTTAGTTCCTATGCGTTTCTTCACGACTTTGTGTATTCACAGCCAGGGCATATTCTCTAAGTAGTGATAGTAGACTCTTGTGAATCTCGTCCGTGGCCACCGATATAGTTCTATTGATCAAGGCCTTTGTTTTTTGGGTAGTTAAAAAGTCGCCCTCTGTCGGGATGAATCCCCCTTCTGTTGGTTCCAAATTCTTTGAATTTGTCACCCAATCGGAAGAACTACCTGGTCCGTATATACTCATTTTCAATAATGTTGATAATCTATATATTACTAACATGCGTTTAATTCTAAATAATTTTCTTAAAATTAATTAATTTGAAATTTCTAGGACGACCGAAATCGGGTAATCGTTCTTCAACTCTCGCCCTTTATCATCAAGAATAGAAATCTTCAACTCGTGGATGTGTCCCGATTCCAAAACTTTCATCTCGGGGTGTGGGAAGTCTAAGGTCACAGTCTCACCAAAGAAACAGTCGCTGGCGGGCACGGTTTTCAGTAATGTGCTGGGAGTGCCGTCTACCGTGTTGTACGATGTGTTCACCCGATCCAGGTGTACCCCGAGAGTTTTCGTGACGGCGAAGTTTACTGGGGTATCGCCGCGGTGCTCGCCCACGGGGAAGACAAAGTTCAACGGGAACTTAAACCCTTCATCCTCGTTGTAAGGGGGTGCAAATTTAAATCCTAACATTGAGGCCAACCTCGGGGAGATCCTTAATTTTGTTTCAGCGGACAATGTCGCATGCCCCGTGGCTTTTGAGACTGCGAGAGGGGGGGCTATATCAGGCATATTCGTCGCAATTAAAGCTTGGACATCTCCGAAACCACAAAGGCCAGGAAGTAATACGACAGTTGTTTCCCCAAGGCGTCTCGCTACATTTGTACGATCGGGGTTATTGATAATATCTAAAAAATCTCCAACATCTCCGGAATAGATAGCCTCGAACGTTTCAACGTTTTTTCCACCCGACCGTGAACGTGATTGATCTAAGGCCTACCCGGCGTTGTCCGCAGCAGTTGTCTATTAATTTTTGAAGTTCACAACCTTTTTGAACATTAATGATAGTAGCAAACATAATAATATCTTTCAATGGATACAAAAGCATTTAGCTTTAGCTCTAATGCAAAGTACGCGGTCGGAGGTAAATACACGCAAAAAGACGTTGTTAACCGCCTTGTACACCCAACCGTAACGGTTAGACCGGCCAGTGGCTTTGCCACCAATTTCCCTAACACGTTTGAGAAATATGTAGTTCCAAAGACTACTAGTCAAGATGTATTACTAAGATGGGAGTTTTCCCATATGAACTTCTGGCAGAACCAGCTAAATTTCGTTGTATGGTGCGCAACGGCCGGATGAGGAGTTTCGCATCAAGACCATTTGACATCCGAGAATATCATGCTCCGAAGTGTCTACAACTTTCACGTGTATTACACAATTAGGAGGATTCTCAAAGAACTAGGTATTCCACTGCCTCAAGACGATGTCTGGGATCCCATTTCCAGCGCATATGGCCGTAAGGCGTTCGAAAGATTGTGTAGCGAATTTGGGGTATCAAAAGACGCCGACTGGAGACAGAAAGTATACACCCCGACCAACAGTTTAGGGTTAGTTCACCTTAAAGGCTTAGTTAGTGGGGAGCGTCTGGATAAAGTTCCAGTATATTTCTCAGGGCTATGGAGCGCTCGAGGGGCCACCCCACCACCAGTTAGAAAAATGGCAACATGGACTAAATATAATTATAAGCTGAATAAGATGACGTTCGGTGCTGAAGTGCTTGGTGGACTTGCGTGTAATGATGGTGATTGCCATTGGCTGCCTACTAAAGTAGCCCATGTGGAATACCTAGATCTGGGTGATACTCCACAGATGCGAAATGCTTGGACCACATTTATGTTAGATGAAAGCACTGGATTTACGCAGGGTGGGGTTATTCGTCTCAACGAATCCATTCGCATATACGTATGGGCAATCCTCGCCTCACAGAAGCAAACGTGCAGCGCTATACTTGGTACGGGAACGGCCTTTGACGCACAAAAACAGTTCTTGGCACTTGTCGAGGACGCCATCTCAGCTAAGGTGGACCTCCAGAAGGCGATCCAGAATTATCAAGAAGTTGTGCAGACTGCCCGCACCCCGGTAGACTACGCATTTGGAATAGGTCTTTATATGGCGCCGAGCAATATGATACTACGAGACGACCCGGTTGACGGTTACAATAATCAGATCGTAGTCGCAACCACCAATCAAAAAATCGGCCGCAACGGGAACGTGAACACGGGTATCATCAAGCTCCCACCCAAGATGATCGGGCGCGGAGTTGTAAATTCAAATAAATTTGAAAAAGATTTCATAAAACCCCCAAAACACAAAATGGATACACCTCCCTCAACACAATCGAACCCAGTATAGGTACTTCTTTATTAAGTTTATATCGTAATTACTGCTGTTAAAACCTATAACCGGTACTTGCTCTATCCACTGTTCGATCTTGGCGATTTGGTTTTTACGTAAATGTTCTGTATTAAACCCATATCTTGACCACACTTCTTCTCTTATAGCTTTTCCCCTGACTTTCAAATCTTCTACGAATTTTTCTATAAGTTTTGCGGGATCTTTATCACAAATATGAGTTACTGTTCCTGAGAAATTATCTCGTATACTAACGCTTACCGGAACGTGCTCGGCTTCGTACTCTAGATTATTACCGAGAGTTTCAAATTCTGGGTTGAGATACGCCTCAAAATCGTATACTATCTGATATGGATAAAGAGTAGTTTCGCAACCGATCTTTATGTCTTTACCCGTTCTTTGAAATTCGCATTCCCACATAACTACTAGGTTGAATTCTTTGCTTCTTCTAATAAATGTATCTCTTCTCATAGTGGATGCGCGTTCTTCTTTTCTATGCTTTGCATGAATCTCACACCCGTGCCAGTAACAGCCGTGATATTAATATACGGTATTGGTTTCTGGACAGTATCCATGTACTGGAGCTCCTAAAATCCATCTTTCACCCCCGTGTCCACACTGTTCGTGGTGAATGTGAATTCCCTCGCGCTTTTCCACAGAGTACATCCAATCGATCGCCCCATAACTGTTAGAACTTTTTGGGTAGAACGCTTTCTCGAACGACGAACGCGGGCGCTCTAAATAATTACCATCACATACTACTTTTGTCTCACCTTTCATACATTTTGGTCCGTGTCTCTTCATATTACTCACTTTCGTGAATTTCTGCTTGAACAAATTATCGCAGGCGTAAATTTTAGATAGGTTTTTAAGGTTTTTTATTAGAAATGCGTGATTATTAAACAGTCCTATTGTCATTGGTTTATTACCTATTGCTATAGTGCGCTGGTACCTTTTTCAACCACCATACGTTACATTCGGTGGGTTGATATACTTCTATACCGATTTTAAAAAAACTCTTCAACCTTTTTCAGATCTGAAAAAGGAATTGGTGAAACCACATTACTACCAAAATATTGCTTACTAAGTTCTTTCGCCTTTTTCTGTACATCTGTCGGGTCTTTTATCTGTCTTATGCATAGCTAGACACCTGAACAGACAAAGGTCGTCATTATACTTATCTAAAGAATACATACCTTTTTTATTCTTCAGCCATTCTGGAAGTTCTCCTCCTGCTGCTTCTTTGGATTGTAGTCCCAAATCTTTTCCCCTACTACCCTGTATTAGCCTTACGAAAACCTCTACCCATCTTACAAACTTCCACTTTGTATTCGGTCTGTCTATTTTATCGGACATTATTCGTGTTTGCTCCTTATCTGACAGCCATTTTTTAACGGTTTTCATTGATGATAGTGGTTCGCTACCACCGAGATTTTTGTGCATTATTATAGTTACAGGTTTTCCATTTTTAATTTCCTCCATATGTTCTAGCTTGTAAGAATATGAATATCTCAAATAAAAATTGGTTGTCAGATACGGAGCGAGTTTCTCGGACATGCGTTCAGACTTGTTAATGTTAATGTTTTTACGAAAGGATAATGTAACTACCCGTCTTCCATTTTCCACCTTTTCCAATGTTTCATCGTGAGCCCCCAATATTTCTTCACCTTTTTCCACTATCGCGCGAACGAGAGATTTTTTCTTATTATTTTGTATTGGGCCACCTGTGTGTCTAATTTGGGACAAATTATTGGTGCTTGAAGGTTTTATTACACTAGCCCTTAACTCCGCAATACTTTCTTTTTGAATTCTGTTACCAACTTCCTCCGCTTTGGATATATCATTAAATACCCCTCTTTTATAGGCGCGGGTAAACCGCTTCATAAACACCTCATTCTTTGTGGCATTTATCAGCTTTGTCAACCCCCTAACTCTCAACCGTGTACTATAAGTAATCCCTAGAGATTCGGCTTCTCTTCTCAAACTTTCTATTTCTGCTCTAGTTTCTGGCGTTATCATATTTTCTGTATTATACTTTTGTATATATACTTTTGTATAACCTATAAAATTTAACTGTTCAATTGGACGTCAAAAATTTACATAATGTTTTTTTCACGTCCAATTGAACAGATAAATTTCATAGGTTATATACATATATAATGGAGTGTGAGACTTGTTGTAAGACGTTTACGTGTAAAGACTATATACGAAGGCATCTAGCGAGACGTAGAAAGTTTCCTGTGTCCCCCCACAATTTCAATGCCCACCTAGATGCTCTTGTAAATTCGTTAGTGCCCAAACTCTTTGTAGACATAAGCAACTACGCTGTCAGGTGGCTAAAGGTGAACGTAGGTAGACTAAGAGCTGGTAGAATTAGTTGCTGATCTGCGAAATAAATTAGCTATATCGGAGGAGAAAAATGAGGAATATAAACTATTGTACTTGCATGAATGATTTCGACTTTTTTCAAAAGTCAATTATCAATATAATTGGGACTCCCTCTTTTCAAAATTATTTTCTCCAAAAATTCATAAATTTGCTGTCGGGAGACCCAATTTTCCTCGTTAACCAACTTTTTGATTTTCGGGGGTGGTGGGGGTATTATAGAGGGTTATAAATGATATCACGGTAGGTGGTATCATTTTGACTCCCTTACTACTACTACACTGAGGATACAACTCTGCAGGAAGAGAAAACATAAAGAAGACATTGACAGCTGTAGACAACTGGATTCAAAACGTAAAAAAAGAGAAAGACATCCTGTGGATATAGTTGAATCTACTAACCACTTTCAGACAGACATCAAACAGTTCCCTCACTATGTATGTACATGTTGCAGAAGATTGTTATATAAGCGAAGTGTGTCACGTGTAAGTAATTCAACATTTGCAGCTGTACCACGTAATATTGTTGAAACATGTGTAACAGGGAGAAAATCTGTATTAGACTCTGAATGGATGTGTCATACCCGTGCTTCACACATTAACAAAAAAATATACCATCACAGTCTATTTATAATAATCTGCATTTTCCAGCCCAACCACCGGAGCTTCAATGTCTTACTGCTCTTGAACGTCGCCTCATTTCAAGACGTTATCCTTTTATGAAATGAATTGCATTACCAAAGGGTAGACAGACAGGAATCAAAGGTACAGTTGTCAATGTCCCTGTAAATGAGCAAACTGTGTGTTCCCAATTGCCAAGGTTACCAACTGAAGCAGGACTTGTAGGCCTGAAACTGAAGCGTAAAATAATGTACAAGTCCCATCAGAATTTTGAATATGTCAGACCAGCAGCCGTATTGTCTGGCCTGAATTGGTTAACCAAGAATAACCCATTCTATAAAGATGTCCAAGTACACGATAAGTGGGAGTCTATGTGCAATGGTGATGATGAGGATTTGTGGACTGAACTGACTATTCATGAAGCAAAGATAAAGACAGTACGAAAAAGAATGATGATTCAGACATTGTTGATACAAACATGTGTTCCAAACATGTTTTCCGATACAAATAATGTGAGTAAAGGGTGTCGAAGCATCATAAATCATTCAGAATATGTAGACATTTACTCTGATGACCCTGTTGCTAATTTGAGAGGTTTGCGATATGACACCTGTGTGCAGCCTTCTGATCCAACAACAGATGCACATACAATTATAAGTATAGCTCCAGGAGAAGGTAAACAACCCATAAGCATTCTCATGGATGAAAACTTCGAATAACTCGCCTTTCCTCACCTATTGGCTACAGGAAAGTTTGGTTAGAAATATGAACGTCCAATAAAACTCACTGCAAAGAAGTATTTCCGGTCGAGGCTGTTGAATGAACATCAGACATTTGCATCAGATATCGAGTATGTGTTTGTTGCTCAAACTATTGTGGAAACAAAACAAATCTTTGACAGCATTAACATTGCTGTTCGAAAATCATTCTCTTCAACAACATCTGCTGACCCTCTCACAGCCAGTTTTGTTACAAATCCAGACACATTGAAGCTGTGTATGTTTAAAGATCAAGGTTACAAATTTCTCCAACCTGTCAGAGGGTCGCTGCCATACTGGCAGAAAATTGAATATAAACTGTTAGCAGGAACAATTTAACCTGTTTACGGTTAATGAAGTCATGAGGCAAAGAGATGATGCTGAATTTGCAAATTTGTTCGTGATTCATCCTTCTCAGAAAATGACATTACTGTTCTACAGTCCAGATGTATTGACAAAGACAGCTCTTCCTATCCATCTGAAGCTCTTCATGTATATGCCTGGAGTTGATGCTCGAAATTTTGTTATGCTGAACAAACTTGCCAGTAGCATTGTGGAACTTCATGCTATTGAAAGAGTACCAGAGCCTTTGCAAGGAAGGTCCATTTTTGATGATACAAGATTTACTGGCGGTTTGTCATTGTTGCTGAAACTTGCTATAGGTGCCATGGTTATGCTGATACGAAATGTGTGTGGTTCTGATGGACTTGCCAATGGTGCACAAGGAACTGTTGTTGACTTCTTATATTCATCCGATTCCACACCACTTGCCGTTCTTGTGAAATTTGACAGTGCTACTGTTGGTAAAGAAACAATGATGCACACTAAATTTGACTTGTCAAACTCTGCCAGAGGTGTAACACCGATAGAACGTGTTGAAGCTCAATTCTCCTTGTCCAAAAGCAAGAAGCGAAATTTGAATGTGACAAGAGTCCAGTTTCCACTTCGTTTAAGCTGGGCTTGTACAGTACACAAGGTTCAGGGACAAACGGTGGATACCATTGTTGTTTCATTTGAGGATACATTAAGGGATGGACAAGCCTATGTTGCTCTCAGTCGAGCGAGAACATTAGAAGGGCTGTATATATCAAGCGTCCACCTGTCAAAGATACGAAGCAGCATCATCGTTCATAAACAAATGGTACACATGCAGGAAACTATGATGATTCAAAATATATATGCTCCTATTCAGAAACTTGTTAAAGATCATCTAAAGATAGCCTTGCTGAATGCCAGATCTGCAGTACTTCATTTTAAGGATATTTTGTTTGATCCAGTCCTCATGAGACACATTTTGGTGCTACAGTCCCAGAGAACATGCATATACCAGGTTTTACAGTGATATACTTACCTGCAGCACGTATTCGTACCAACCATGGATTGGTAGTCTACTGTAAAAAGGGAATCAAGTTTGTAGTCTCACAAACTGTTGCAACAACTTCAATGGAATGTCTCAATCTGGTACTCATCGATGACAAACTGACACATCTCCTACTGATATACATATCTCCATCAAGTAGGGTATCAAACTTTTTACAAGAATTGAATAACGTACTTCCTGAAGATCCTGATTCTGTGATACTTGGTGACTTCAATATTGATATTCTCAGCAATTCATCATCACATATTCAGCTTTACAACACCTTGAATGCAAAAGGAGATCTGCAGCTAGTTGATAAACCGACATCAATATATGGAAGCATGTTAGACGCTGTGTTTACAAGCACCGATCCAGTTGACACTAACATACAGACCCATGTCTTCCCGACATACTACTCGGATCATGCTATTGTCTTTGTCACACAAAAATAAAAAGGTAATGTACTTCAAATTTATATTATTTTATTATTCGGACAAAAGCAATCTTATTTTCTATTATTTGTTGATAGAATAAATCCACATCACTGAACCTGATCACGATCTCGCTTATTCACAGTACATTCAACACCATTTTTATAGTGAAGGTACATACATACAAGGCTTTCCCATCAGATTATGAGTAGAATACCCATTCCCTGATGGTAAAAATATTGAAATGCCCATTTTGTTTCTCGACATATGATCCCTTCAAATGGATATGGAATCTATCATGTTGTGACAAACCCACGTTCATCCAACATGTTGTGTTTTCAGATGTGCCCTCGGTTCTTTTGCTGCCAGCGGGGGCATTCGTGTGCCGACAGGCCACATTTCTAGTTTTCATGTATGAATCACTCTAATCAAAGTATGAAATTGTTTGCCCCTTCAGGGCCGTTAATTGGAAATAAAATCTGGTATCTTGTATCTTGGTGATATTTTTGTGCATTTTAAAGCTATTTGTAATGTTGACGGGATTGATAGAATAGTAGGTTAGTGCCGTGAATAGGAAAAATATCTGACAAGGCTTAGGAAACGGGATGGGCAAGGCTCTGCCCATCCCGTTTCCTAAGCCTTGCCAGATATTTTCCCATTCACCGCACTAACCTACTATTCTCTTTTCAGGTATTTATTATAATCCATATTTGCATACCTCGTCCCACCAAATGCTCTCCCCGTTCCCAATGTATATGCATTGAAAAGAACGCGGACTTGTTTCTGTGACGTCATTCGGCATGTTATATGACGCCATTCGACAAATGACACACCACTTTTTCAATATGTTGTAATACCATGCAGTTTACCTGAATACAGTTTAGCATCACCTTCATAATTTCCATTGTATTATACCAACATTACATACTGCACATTAGCGGGCCGCAGAACAGAGCCATATGGAATGGAATGATGCTTAAACAATACAACAGGGCCAGATGATCAATATATTAGTCCTGGATATTGGATACCCATGAGCAGTATCTAAACCCTTCCTATATATGTGAGCGCTAAGACAAGTGACACAATCCTTGTAACCACACTGGCAATTCTTTCAAAGTATGTTGGAAAATGTACCTGGGTACATACTCCAATTAAGCAGTTTAACAGCGACTGCACATCGTGAATTCAGGCCCGTACGCAGAATTTTAATATAGGGGGCGGGGGGGGGGGGGGGTGGGGGGGGGGGGGGGGGGGGGGGGCGTTATCGACGGCGCGAAGGGCTTAACATTTTGTTTGCACATCCACTGACAGACCTCGGCAGAGTAACCCGTTCACCCCTAAGTAAATGGAACGGATTTTGATCTGTTAATTTTACAACCAATCCAATCATCACAAAATGATTTTCAGACCAGTCAACGAACTGAAAGAATAAGAGTTTGCAGATTTATAATCTTAAGGCCATGCCCTAACACACAATGCTCTCAGTTATGTTTGTCGTTTTGCTGGCTGATCAGGCTCTTCATGTTATTTAATGTTTAGAATTGTGTTTATGATGGTATGTAGCCATGTTTGAGTCACACTCCATCTCTCTGTAGTGTGTCATTGACTTATATCTCAGTTCCGTTAGGTTATATCACATCTAGTTTTCTTCATATTCAACATTTGGCGAGTTGTAACCCAACATGTCATACGAATCCCTTTGTTTACGTCTTGTGGATTTTATAATCAGATTATACATTCGTGACGAGCCGTCATCAGGATCTGCACTTTTTGCAATTAATTTTCATAATTTTTAGAACAAAAACATCCCATGTTCATAAATTCATGGTCAACACTGGTAACACCTCTAATAGTCCTAGTCTTGCGTGTTTGTTTTTCTGACTTAGTTTTACGAAGTCTTTCGAAACTAGAAAATGTGGTCTGTCGACGCACATAGAGCCCTATAGGTGACTTGACAAACTATTACATAAACGGACAGACATACATACATACGGGCAGACAGGGAGAAACCTATAGGGCACAGCCGATTCTCGACGGGGCCCTAACGATGTTTCAGTGTGTTAAGGACCTGATGGGATCTGCTCACATATAATAAACTTCATGCTATGAAACCGACTCTGGTCGAATGGTTTCCTTGCTGACAGCATCTGCATAAACACTTACTTAACACACACATATATACAGTCAAACCTGTGCTAAATACCACCTCCGAATAGAAAAAAAACCTCCAAATGGCATTTCCTGCATTCTTAGAAAACGTTGGAGCAATACATTGACATGAGATTTTGGCCGAACGAAATCCAAGATATCTGGCAGCCAGACAGACGCTGTGGCAATCGCTTAGCGGCTATAACCCCTGCACATTTTCGGTCTGGGGTTAATGAGGCGGGAGCCTTTTGATCCACCCATGTATTGCCTTCAACAACTATTGTACACAGTTGACTGTAGAGTGCACATGCGTGCATTGTTGAAGGCTCTGCGACCACCACTGTACGCGTGCCATCTATGTTCTTTCCTCCTTGGGTGATAACTTACGAATTCTGAAATTACTAATACTAATACAGTATTAGTGAACATGCGTGAACAGTATTAGTGAACAGTCTCGGTGAACATGCGTAAGCATTGTGTTCTTCAGCCGCAGGTGTGTCATACTTGCTATGCACATCACGGTATGTTTTAACTCTACAAGTAGTATAGAGGGATTCAAAATGATACCACCTAACGAGGGTATCATTTCTCCACCCTATATACTACTCCACCACCCCCCGAAAAATCAAAAATTGGTTAACGAGGAAATTGTCTCCCACTAAAAATTGGACGTGAAAAAAAAAAAACATAATGTTTTTCAGACAGTAAATTTAAGTATAGAGGGATTCAAAATGATACCACCTAACGATGGTATCATTTATATAACCCTCTATACTATTCCCACCACCCCCAAAAAATCAAAAAAATTAGTTAACGAGGAAATTGTCCCACGAAATATTCAAAATTGGTGTCATAAATACATCATGTTTTTTTTCACGTCCAATTGACCAGATAAAACAATAGTCTTAAAAAGGATTTATTTTTGACACCAATTTATGAATTTATTCTAATAAGTTTCTGATTTAAATGTGCCCACGAGTGATAGTTTATATTCCAACACCCCATTTTTCTCCTCCTAATATAGATAATTATTTCGCAGATCAGCAATTAATTCTACCAGCTCTAGTCTACCACGTTCACCTGTAGCCACCTGACAGTGTAGTTGCTTATGTCTACAAAGAGTTTGGGCACTAATGAATTTACAAGGGCATCTGGGGCATTGAAATTGCGGGGGGACACAAGGAATTTTTCTACGTCTCGCTAGATGCCTTCGTAGATATTCTTTACGCGTAAACGTCTTACAACAAGTCTCACACTCCATTATATATGTATATGTTTATGTTTATATTCAATTAGAAGTGAAAAAAACATAATGTTTTCAAGACCAATTGAACATATAAATTTTATAGGTTATACAAAAGTATATTACAGAAAATATGATAACGTCAGAAACTAGAGCAGAAATAGAAAGTTTGAGAAGAAAAGCCGAATCTCTAGGGATTACTTATAGTAAACGGTTGAGAGTTAGGGGGTTGACAAAGTTGATAAATGCCACAAAGAATGAGGCGTTTACAGAAAATATGATAACGTCAGAAACTAGAGCAGAAATAGAAAGTTTGAGAAGAGAAGCCGAATCTCTAGGGATTACTTATAGTACACGGTTGAGAGTTAGGGGGTTGACAAAGCTGATAAATGCCACAAAGAATGAGGCGTTTATGAAGCGGTTTACCCGCGCCTATAAAAGAGGGGCATTTAATGACATATCCAAAGCGGAGGAAGTTGGTAACAGAATTCAAAAAGAAAGTATTGCGGGGTTAAGGGCTAGTGTAATCAAACCTTCAAGCACAAATAATTTGTCCCAAATTAGACGCCAAAATAATAATAAGAAAAAATCTATCGTTAGCGCGATAGTGGAAAAAGGTGAAGAAATATTGGGGGCTCACGATGAAACATTGGAAAAATGGTAGAAAATGGAAGACGGGTTAGTTACATTATCCTTTCGTAAAAACATTAACATTAACGAGTCTGAACGCATGTCCGATAAACTCGCTCCGTATCTAACAACCAATTTTTATTTGAGATATTCATATTCTTAACAAACGCTAGAACATATGGAGGAAAATTAAAAAAATGGGAAAACCTAAAACTATAATATTTCACAAAAATCTCGGTGGTAGCGAACCACTATCATCAATGAAAACCGTTAAAAAATGGCTGTCAGATAAGGAGCAAACACGAATAATGTCCGATAAAATAGACAGACCGAATACAAAGTGGAAGTTGTAAGATGGGTAGAGGTTTTCGTAAAGCTAATACAGGGTAGTAGGGGAATAGATTTGGGACTACAATCCAAAGAAGCGGCAGGAGAGAACTTCCAGAATGGCTGAAGAATAAAAAAGGTATGTATTCTTTAGATAAGTATAATGACGACCTTTGTCTGTTCAGGTGTCTAGCTATGCATATGACAGATAAAAGACCCGACAGATGTACAGAAAAGGCAGAAAGGCGAAAGAACTTAGTAAGCAATATTTTGGTAGTAATGTGGTTTCACCAATTCCTTTTTCAGATCTGAAAAGGGGTTGAAGAGTTTTTTAAAATCGGTATAGAAGTATATCAACCCACCGAATGTAATGTATGGTGGTTGAAAAAGGTACCAGCGCACTATAATGAAATAGGTAATAAACCAATGACAATAGGACTGTTTAATAATCACGCATTTCTGATAAAAAACCTTAAAAACCTATCTAAAATAAAATTTACGCCTGCGATAATTGCAAACAGAAAATTCACGACAGCGAGTAATATGAAGAGACACGGACCAACATGTATGAGAGGTGAGACAAAAGTAATATGTGATGGTAATTATTTAGAGCGCCCGCGTTCGTCGTTCGAGAAAGCGTTTTACCCAAAAGGTTCTAACAGTTATGGGGCGATCGATTGGATGTATTCTGTGGAAAAGCGGGAGGGAATTCACATTCACCACGAACAGTGCGGACACGGAGGTGAAAGATGGATTTTAGGAGCTCCGGTAGATGGATACTGTCCAGAAACCAATACCGTATATCAATATCACGGCTGTTACTGGCACGGGTGTGAGATCATGCAAAGCACATAGAAAAGAAGAACGCGCATCCACTATGAGAGATACATTTATTAGAAAAAGCAAAGAATTCAACCTAGTAGTTATGTGGGAATGTGAATTCCAAAGAACGGGTAAAGATATAAAGATCGGTTGCGACACTACTCTTTATCCATATCAGATAGTATACGATTTTGAGGCATATCTCCAGTCAGAAGTTGAAACTACCGGTAATAGTTTAGAGTACGAAGCTGAGCACGTTCCGGTAAGTGTTAGTATAGGAGATAATTTCTCAGGAACAGTAACTCATATTTGTGATAAAGATCCTGCAAAACTTATAGAAAAATTTGTAGAAGATTTGAAAGTCAGGGGAAAAGCTATAAGAGAAGAAGTGTGGTCAAGATATGGGTTTAATACAGAACATTTAAGTAAAAACCAAATCGCTAAGATCGAACAGTGGATAGAGCAAGTACCGGTTATGGGTTTTAACAGCAGTAAGTACGATATAAACCTAATAAAGAAATATTTAGTAGGTGAACTATCTGCAACAACAAAGAAAGTAATGGTCGGAAAACGTGCAAACGCAACAATATTTCTATTTACTCCAGAATTTAGATTTCTTGATGTAATACTTTATCTAGGACCTGTGTAAGTTACGATAGTTGGATAAAAGCCTACGACTGCAAAGGACAGAAATCTTTCTTTCCTTATGAGTGGTTCGATTCTCCAGACAAACTGGATTACCCAGGACTACCCGATATAGAGAATTGGTATTCCAAACTATCTGGGAAAATGTTAATAGATGAAACAGAATTAAGTAAATGTCGTAGAATTTTCGAAGAAAATAATATGAAAACTTTCAGAGATTGGTTGAAATATTATAACGATTTAGATGTAGCACCGTTCCTAGAAGCGGTGGAAAAAATGTGTGAATTTTATAAACACAGAGGTGTGGATATTTTCAAAAGATGCGGTAACACTACCTGGAGTAGCTATACACATATTTATTGAGAGGAACCATTAAAGAACAAAAATCTTCAAAGACGATTATACCGGAGGATGCTCTATATGCACCAAAAGAAGAAACATACGAAATGATGAAGGACGCTCTAGTTGGTGGTCCATCAATAGTATTTACACGCTATGCAGAAGTCGGTGTTTCCAATATTAGATCAAATGAAAGTAACAAACCTTGCAAGGCTGTTTTGGGGTACGATGCAAACGCGTTATATTTATCTACGTTAAATAAAGAGATGCCGTGTGGGAGAGAAACTATACACCATATAGATACCCCACATAACCCTAAATTTATTAAAAAGTTTTGTAAAAGAGTTTTTATCTAGAGACTGGTTTGGGTTTGCGGAGGTGGATATAGAAGTTCCACACAACTTAAAACATAAGTTTTCTGAAATGTCCCCAATATTTATAAACAGAGAAGTAGAGGTTGATGAGTTCCCACACACATGTTAAAATATTTGGAAGATACTGGAAGAACTAGAGGAAATGGAAGAAAATTGGTGGGATCTATGACCGCCACTAAAGTATTGCTGTACGCGCCACTGTTGAAATGGTATTTAAAAACACGGCCTAGAAATAACGGGAGTTCATCGTGTTATAGATTATATTAGTGGTAAACCCTTCGAATGGTTCGCAAAAGAAGTTACAGCCGCAAGACGAACAGGCGATGTAGAACCAAATAAGAAACCAGTAGCCGACATAATGAAATTATTAGGAAACTCGTGTTGTGGAAAAATGATAGAGGCAACGGAGAGACATTTAAATACGACATATACGCGAGACGAAACCTGTGTTGACAAAGCATTAAGATCCGCGTATTTTGATGATTTGGAAGAGATAGGATATGCGTACGAAAATATCTTCAAGAAAACCAGGTGTGCGCTAAAGAGACCATTCCATTGTGGAATAGCGGTTTTATCAACTAGCTAAATTGAGAATGTTGGAATTTTACTACGAATTTCTAGATAAATACATAAAAAGAGAAGACTTTGAATTAATACAGATGGATACAGATAGTATGTATATAGGAGTTAGTGGAAAAACGATAGAGGAATTGATTAGACCTAACTTACTAGACGAGTTTGAAAAAGAAAAAAATAAATGGTTGGCTTGGGATAAATGGAGCGAAAGAGAGCCCGGACTTTTCAAAATGGAATTTAGCGGGGATAGGGCGATAGCGTTATCTAGTAAGTGTTATTTTGTAGAAAAAATTAATTTCACTAAAGATAATTTGGAACAAATTAAAATTAATAAAAACTCTGCGAAAGGAATGTCCAAGAGAACTAACAATTTAAATTGGGATAGATATAAACGAGTACTAAGTGAAACTACAGAAGATGGAAAACACATTATAGATGTAGCACAAAATAGAGGATTTAAAATGAAAGACGGCGTTATGAAAACGTACTGTCAACAAAAATTAGGACTCTCGGCATACTACGATAAAAGACGCGTGTTACCAGACGGAATACATACAGAACCTCTATTGATTTAAGTAATCGGGGGTAGCTGGGTGTCAGAAGACACTAAAAAGAAGTTCTTCGCGAACAAACCCTCGAGATGGCCCATCATCCAAATAGTAGAGCACGGCTCATCGGGTTTGGTAATAGATCGATCTAGATGATATACATTGAGAGACCACACTGGATCAGTCGCGCGGCGGCTGCCACCTTCGAGCTCTCCCGGTTGATAGAGGTACCGGACGTCAATATCTGATGGAAGCCGCTGCTCCTCTAAACCAACGGGTCGCCCGCGCGAGACGGCAGAGGGCTTGCTCGTCACCCTTTTAAACTTGATAGCATCTACAGGCTTCTTACCTATCAATCTGGTCACCTCTCCGTTCAGTGCGGAGACCACGGCGGGCAGTCTGGCCACCCACTCGGTCGACCGTGAATGGGGGTCTACAAGTTCTTTGGCGTATTGGTGTCCGAACAGTCTCTCAGCCAGGGTTCGATTGAAGCGTTCCACGATCCCCTGGTCCCGGTGGATGTTGACGCGGCCGCGTCTATAGAAACTTTATGCTTAGACAATAGATGAGAGACCGCGCCCATGAACTCGCGGCCGGGATCGACCTGGAGAAGATTCGGCCATTTGAGAGGACTCCTCTTATATATTCGGGAAAGAGCCTCGGCCACTTCCTTAGACTCTTTAGTGGCCAACGGCTCAGCCCCCTTGTAACGACTCGCTACGTCAACGATTGTCAGTGCGTACTTGTACGTTTTGCGACCGACGCGATCGTGAGGGAGAAACAGGAGATCCGCTTGGTGAACTTGGTTCGGCACCGGCACGTCGAATTTCGGCCGCGGAATATTGTGAGGCGCGGGTAAATAGATCTGCCAGATGGCCTGCTTCTTGAGCCATTCCTTGACAGCGTTTTCTGAAACCTTGGTCGCCGCCGCGAGGTTCTTGATGGCCGCGAGTCCCTTCCAGTAGCCGCGTGGACTATAGTATGTATTCGACAGCTTGCGCGTAGTTTTGGTATCAAGTTTGCGCGTGTTCATCGTATGCGAAGTATTCTAATATATCGGACAATCTCCAACATGCCCTCGCCAGTTCGTCCGGTAACTGCGTCGTTAATAATAAACCTTTGTTGGAAGTACAATTGCGATTGTCGCTGCAGCCCCAATCGCGTTTGGGTTGGAACAGGAGAGGGAAATCTAATTCATCCAATCTCCCAGGATTGGTGGAGGAATCTAACATCCGCTTTGCGAAAAGGGTGGCCGCTTTTTTCTTTTTCGTCCTCGCGACAATCTCGGGCCAGACGAATCATACTCTTTGCACCAGGTAAACGATGTTTTTGGGCAGTGTAGCCTACATCGATCATAGCGTCATAAAGTTCGTCAACTAACATCGTTCTATATATATATTTTTATAAAAAAAAATTGTTTTAATTAATTAATTTAAAATCTCGATTGAATATAATAGCCGGTGAGACCCACCACACCCATTCCCACGATGATGAACGCGATCTCGCGGTCCTTTTGGGGCTCTGACGGTACATAGAAATCTGAAAGTTGGGGCTCGGGATCCATTGGATCGAGAATTTTGTGCGGATATGCCAGCGCGTACTCGCGGTTGGCTTCTTCAACGGTCTGAAAAGTTTGCGCGGCGTGATTTTCGCGGCGAAGCTCTTCATTGACCCAGTCCAGATGGGCGGTTCGTTTTTTCGACCATGCTTCCTTTGCGCTATTGAGTTGTTCTACAGCTAAATCATGACGCTTACGCTCCTCATCCACGTTCGAGCTTTTCATTTTAGAGAATATAAAGTTGCTACCGCTGAACGCCAATGCGTTTACAAGCGCACCACCTACTATTACTGCGATTGAAGCCATTTATTTCCATATATTAACTGGTAGAATTCCAGCTTTAACTAGATAATCTCGGGTCCAAACTGCGGCCGCTACATCTAAGGTCGCGAGCCCTACGTCCTCTCACAGTAAAGTCCAATTTGGGAGCGGTTCCTCCTAGGGCCATCTTTGATAGTCGAGCATACCCGATACTGAAACCCGATATCACCACGGCGTGATAAAGCGCATTCACTAACATTTTACCATCTTGTTCAGCCATTGTTATAATTATTGCATATAAAATGGGTCGCGATCAATGTTTAAATGGCGCATCCAAATTCAACATTGTTGATGATTGGTGTTTAGTAACTTTCTTCTGAACACTGGCTGGTTGTTTTTTTCTGGTATTTCCACACGCACAGGGCACCAACAACTGCCAGACCACCACCAACAACCCAACTCCAATTCACGAATTTGGGTTCAATCGGATTCGCCCAACTCCAACGGTAGTTGGTATTGGGTGACAAATTCTTTGAATTTGAGTGTGCTTCCAATTCGTGAATTGGGGGTGTTGTTGTACTCAACTCTGTATTCAGATGTTTTGCTGTCTCCGTCCCCAATCTCGATTGGAGTTTAGCCTCTCGAAGCTCGGCGAGTATTTTATCTTGTTTAACTTTTCGGGTGGCAGCCGCCGCCCGCCCAGCTGCCTGTCTTTTGGGATTTTTTATATGTGGTATGTCATCCAGTGGCGGAGTAACACTCTGGTTCGATTGTGTTGGAGCAATCTGGTTCAACTCCGTCACTCTCGTGGGTGTGTCTTGTGTCATCATTTTCAAAATTATATTTTGTATTAATATTAGAGCTTATAGTTCGTGGGCATATATGTCCAAATTGACAGTGTTTACCCGTGGTCAACGCGGTTGTTAGTGGAGCTAAGTACATTCCAAACTTGTGATAAATTGAGCAGCATGCCGTTCTAAGAGTGTGTCCTATAAAAGGGTCAGTCTCTAGATCGTGAATCAACCCTTCGGTGTTTGGTATAGGGAGAAGTCTACTAACGGCGGTAGCGTACAAATGAATAGCCGCCGATCCAAGAGTTTTTGTCATCTCTGCTCCCATTTGGATTCGTATCGCGCATACATTTATCGATCTCCGCATCTGACATCTTATCCACCTGAAAAACTGAGAGACGCCTACCGAGATAATGCTCCGATTGTCCCCCAGCAACCAGCGCAGCTAGCCGCTCTCGTCGCGCCGCATTTTCATTTTCATTCGGAGTCGTTGCACTCAACCCAGATCCCGATTGCTCTGTCGGATCATTATTGTTGGCAGTCGGAGTTGAGGTTTCTTCTATTAGCTGATCGAGAAGTTCGTCGCAGTTCATTTTTCTTAAAATTAATTTAACTATTCTAACAAGTCTCATCACTTTAACATATTTATTTAATTTTTTCAAAAATAATAAATGCGCACCACCCGATACTTATGATCACCATTATGCTCGCAACAAAGCTCGCAGCGGAGCACCAAATTGTTAACATTGTTAACCATTGTTCAGTATTTGTTCAGCATTATTCAGCATTTGTTCAGCATTTGTTCAGCATTTGCTAAGCATTGTTCAGCAATTGCTAAGCATTGTTCAGTATTTGTTCAGCAATTGCTAAGCATTGCAATAGCTTATTACTTTGCAATTTTCCTAATTTTTTCAAAATTATTAAATAAATCGTTAGATTTAGTTGATAACTTTATAAGCAGTTGGTTGATCAGTCTTTAGCAGAAGCTTGGCGTGCTTAGTTTTCGAAAGTATCTGTCGAACCTCCAGGCGCTCCTCGCGCGTTGGGATAACGTCATTCTCTCGAAGACAGTCATCGAATGAGTCTCGGTCCTTGCAGTGAAAGAGGGCGACCCATTTCGTTTGCTCGCGCAGATCCTTGAGGACGGCGTTGTATTTGAGATGGATATCCATACGCTTTGCCTCGCATGGCGGCCAGAAAATGCGAGCTCGGAGAGCATGTCCTTCTTTTTGGTCATCGCCGCCTTGGCTGAGCAATCGTCAATCACGTATAGGTGGGCTCGCCCGAAATATTTGGTATAAATAAACCACGCAACCAATCGTGAAGCCTATCACCGGGGTCAATAACGTATACCTCAGGGTCGGTCCATATCCACGGGCACCGCTGATAAGTATCGTTGTGCCGCACAGTGGGACATAGGATCACAATGTGACGAAAGGCATCGCGGTAGGATCCCTCGAGTAAGTTGAGGATGAAAACCGTTTTTCCACATCCTGTCTGCCCACATATTATGGCGGAGTGAGCATCTCCAATCGTGAATTGGTATTGATTGCTAGATTTCTTAATTTTTTCAAAATTATGTATTAATAAATCGTTAGATGATTTTTTTATTAATAAATCGTTAGATGATTTTTTTATTAAATCAGTAGATCGCTGATACGTATCGACCATCTTCGATGTTGAGTTGTGCGTCTGTAATTATATATAAGTACACGTTCAATGGCCCGGCTCCGTCCGCCTCTTTGGTTATCTGGATCGTCACACCCTCACTAGCGTTCTCAACTTGGCGTCCGCTACCGTGTATTTGGTCATCGTCGCTGGCTCGCATGTCTAGCCATAACGCGTATTTGGTATTCAGGAACTCCGCGAGGGAGACGGCCGAGAGATGCAGGTCTTTAGCAACTGCTGCAACCTCCGGAGAGCGCTTAGATCCGGCAGCAAACTGCTTTCTTACTTCATCCCACTGCTGGTGCGCGCGAAGACCCGCGCTGTAGAGTTGATTGGGGACTCCCTCGATCGTCACCTCTACCTTCGTGATTTTGGGGTTATAGAATCTGTCGGTTTTCTAGCACCGAACGCGAACCGAGCATCCTCGAACAACATCAGTATACCTTTCATCGAGCGGGCGGGTACGTTGACGTTAATATTCCACAATGTGTCGCTTTTGTTTTTCGGCATCTTGCGATGGCGAAGAACTCGGTCGTAAAGTATGGCAACGCGCCCGGCGTACTGGGTTCTGATCAATCGCGCTAGTTCGGGCATCGTGACCATGTCGTACTCCAGCGAAACATTATCGATCGTATACGTCGATAACTGGTCGGTGGCTATGAGAACTCGGCCGTAGTCGTTGAACGTTAGTTCGTATTCGAGGCGGTCAGCCAAAGCGCTCTGATAGTAGGGCATGTGACTCTCCAGCAACTCAAAGTCGAGCGGAATGTAGAAGCGGTTGCCGTAAGCGCCCGCGACCGCGTTGTCACTCGCGTTGTTATCTGCCTTGTTAGCAGCCCCGATTCTAAGTTTGGTTACGTTCTTATTTTTGCTGGTGTCAATACCTTGATAGACAGCGTTTTCAAGCTCGTGTGACGTCTTCCACAGGTCCTGATAGCAATGGTACGTCGCTGTCATCGATCGACATCACCTCATTACCAGAAATCTTTATCATAGTCTTCTTGACTATGGCGCGACCCAAGTTCTGAACGACGGTTCGGTCCGCGTCCGTCGACGTTAGCGAAATAGTGAAAGCGAGGCGAACAGTACCCGGAACAATGACGTCGTTAGCTCCGAGGTTGGGGAAGCGGAACTAAGAGCTGCTGGTTCTGGTCGATCGTCGATGGGTTGTTCGTAATAACGACACTCTGTCTCACGCCTTTTGCCCCGAGGGGCTCACGCAGTCTGCGGTATGGATTGAGTTTGCGACCGTATTGACTCGAAGACATAATTAATTTTTTTCAAAATTATTGAAACTATTAAACCTGTATGGTTTTGTCTTTAATAGATAATTAATTTTAAGAAAATTATATAGATGGCTGATTACGATATTAACATGGATAAAATAGGCAGAGACGATTTCGTCGATGATTATGATGATGATAACGAAACGCCCTTCATAGAGACTCCAGTTCCAATCCAATCGCAATTGGGGGAAATAGGTGGCGCTACCACGCAGCGTTGGTCAAAGTCAGGAATTACTTGAGGGAGCTGTAAACGACTACTACAACAATTTGTCAGAAATCGTCTGGTCCCGTCTGTCGGTCGCGACTACTCCAAGTTCGAATTGGATATGCATGGTAGGTTGCGACTAAAATCATCAAATCTCCCAATAATCAACACGAATACCGGTAAACCCCTATCGCTAAACACCATTGCCGGAAACCGGGGCGGTGGCGAAATCATAAAGAACGAACTAGGATTTCCAGATTGGACGCGTGGTAAAACAATTGTGCCGGCCCGCGCTGTAGAGGCCCTACAGTCTACCGACGAAACTATAGCGAAGACGGCCACCGCGATAGAAACGGTTGATCTCAGCGAGGTCCCTAAAATAGCCACCGACGTTATTAACACGATGGAGACCACGTTCAGCGTGCAATCACAATTGGGAAAAATACTCAACGATGACCCACCGTTACCTCTTCGAGAACTCCGTGGACTCGATAAGGCTCTACAAACGGTCCGGGCGAACTGGTCCTTAACCTCTCCAAACTCACAGGCGCTGGATGAACATATCGCGCTAGAAGAAAGAAAACTGGAGGAAGCCGGTGACGATAGAGAATCTACCGAGCGGATCAACAAACTCCTGCGGTCTTTGCGGGATGAAAGAGAAGCTCGCTTGGAGGCCGCCTCGGCTAACCGTGAGGCTCTCCGCACACAAATAAGTCGGATCCGCGAATCAATCTCGAGGGTCCTGCACGAGGAGACGACACTCGGTGAGCGTCTTCGCACTCTGTTCAGAGAGCAGGGCGTCACGATAGCAAGCATCCTCGTTGCTATCGGCATGACTATATCGACCATAGTTCTAGCTTTCACTGCTGGTGCGGCGCCACCACCCGCTCCAGCACCAGCACCAGCACCAGCACCCGCTCCATCCGGTGGAGCCAAGGAGGAGTGGGTAAAAAAACAACTAAAAGCCCTCGCCAGTCTTCTAGCTAAATTAGCTGGAAAGGCGGCTGCCGCACTACCTGGACTGATCGGAAGTATCGTTTCTTACTTGCTATCTATATTATCAAAAACGGCCGGATGGCTAGCCAAAAATACCTGGGCTTTAATCGTGGCAATCGCTGGTCTCCTATTATTCTCTGTCAGAGAGTTCCTACAACCAAAGCGTAAATAATCCGATCGCCACGAGGGCGATGACGAGACCCAATTTCTCCTCCTCGTGTGTTGTGCTTCCAATTTCATCCAATCTACGATTGATTGGTGTTTCTCCAATCGCGATTGGTCTGTTTGATGGATTTCGATGGTCATCCAATTTACGAATTGGGGGTACTGGTTCGATTTACGAATTGGGGGAGGTGTATCCATTTTGTGTTTTATGAAATCGGTTCCACTGTTGGGGGTGCGCTTGATGATATCCGTATTCACGTTCCCGTTGCGGCCAATTTTTTGATTGACGGTGGCGATTACGATCTGATTATTGTAACCGTCAACCGGGTCGTCTCGTAGTATCATATTGCTCGGCGCCATATAAAGACCTATTCCAAATACATAGTCTACTGGGGTGCTGGCAGTCTGCAAAACGTCTTGATAATTCTGGATTGCCTTCTCCAGGTCCACTAGCTGAGATGGCGTCCTCTACAAGTGCCAAAAATTGTTTTTGTGCATCAAACGCTGTTCCCATGCCCAGTATAGAACTGCGAGTTTGTTTTTGTGCACCTAGTATAGCCCACACATATGTACGAATGGAGTCGTTGAGGCGAGTAACCCCGGCCTGCGTGAACCCTAGACCCGTATCTAACATAAATGTACCCCACGCGTTCTGAACCTCAGCAGCCTGCTGTATGTAATCGACGTGAGCCAGTTTCGGAGGTAACATTTTACAAGAAAACACGCCACAGT
This sequence comes from Conchocele bisecta, assembly GCA_029237695.1. Classification (NCBI taxonomy): domain Eukaryota; kingdom Metazoa; phylum Mollusca; class Bivalvia; order Lucinida; family Thyasiridae; genus Conchocele; species Conchocele bisecta. Next base: position 99,764,734 of record CM055271.1, read on the forward strand.
GTCGACCTCCAGACACTTCCGTGTCCCGAAAGTCATAGTCGCGGGGTCAAAATTCCCGGCGATTCCGACTGACGATGTGGTCACCGGAGTGATCGTGTCTAAAATCAGTCTGTGTCCAATTCCCGGACTGGCCGTGAATGAGAACGTCCCCGAGGCCGGTGCTGGTAGGAAATGCTTTCTGTCTCCAGTCCGCGTCTTTTGAAACGTAAAATTCGTTACACAGTCTTTCAAAGGCCATACGGTTATATGTGTTGGAAATGGGATCCCAGGCGTCGTCTTGAGGTAGTGAAATACCTAGTTCTTTGAGAATCCTCCTAATAGTATAATACACGTGAAAGTTGTAGACACTTCGGAGCATGACATTCTTGGATGTCAGATGGTCTTTATATGAAACTCCACACCCGGCTGTTGCGCACCATACAGCGAAATTTATTTTGGTTGGTTCTGCCAAAACTGCATCGTGTTGCTTCCAGCCGTTTACCACCTCCATCGTAGTAATCTTGGGCAACCTATATTGTTCAAAGATGTTAGGGAAGTTGGTGGCAAAGCCACTGTCCGGTCTAAACCGTTACGGTTGGGTGTACAAGGCGGTTAACAACGTCTTTTTGTGTGTATTTACCTCCGACCGCGTACTTTACATTAGAGTTAAAGCTAAATGCTTTGGTATCCATTGAAAGATATTATTATGTTTGCTACTATAACTAATGTTCAAAAAGGGAGTTGTGAACTTCAAAAATTAATAGACAACTGCTGCGGAAAACGCCGGGTAGGCCTTAGATCAATCACGTTCACGGTCGGGTGGAAAAACCTCAAAACGTACGAGTATATCAAGACCCTTAGATCCTTTAGATCTAGAGGACGCCGATAGTCATGCAGAAGTAGAGAGACGCATTCGGGAATCAAGTGTCTCATTACTTCCCGGCCTTTGGGGTGTCAGAGATGTCCAAGCTTTAATCGCAAGGAATATGCCTGATAATGTCACTCTCACAGTCTCAAAAGCCACGGGGATTGCGACATTGGACGTTGATAAAAAATTAGAGAATCTCCCCGGGGTTGGCCTCAATGTTAGGATTTAAATTTGCACCCCTTACGACGAGAATGAAGGGCTTAGTACCCCGTTGATGTTTGTCTTCCCGTGGGAGTGCACCACGGCGATACCCCAGTAAACTTCGCCGTCACGAAAACTCTCAGGGTGCACCTGGATCGGGTGAACACATCGTACAACACGATAGACGGATCCCCCAGCACATTACTGAAAACTGTGCCCGCCAGCGATTGTTTCTATGGCGAGACTGTAACGTTAGACTTCCCACACCCAGAGATGAAAGTTTTGGAATCGGGACACATCCACGAGTTGAAGATTATATTCTTGATGATAAAGGGCGAGAGTTGAAGAACGATTACCCGATTTCGGTCGTCCTAGAAATTTCAAATTAAGAAAATTAGAATTAAACGCATGTTCGTAATATATATTATCAACATTATGAGTATATACGGACCAGGTAGTTCTTCCGATTGGGTGACAAATTCAAATAATTTGGAACCTGCAGAAGGGGGATTCATCCCGACAGAGGGTGACTTTTTAACTACCCAAAAAACAAAGGCCTTGATTAATAGAACTATATCGAGGGCCACGGACGAGATTCACAAGAGTCTACTATCACAACTTAGAGAATATGCCCTGCTGTGAATACACAAAGTCGTGAAGAAACGCATACGGAACTAAACGAACTAGGTAAAAAAATAACCAAATTTAGAAAAGAGGCCCGGTTGGGGATTGATAAAGCCCGAGAAGACCGCCAGGTTGACATTACGGCGGTTTATGATGCGTTGCGCTTAGAAAGACTCTCTCAGCAAAGAAGCTACACTTGCTGAATTAGACGGTAAAATAATCGATTTTCGAAATGAGGCCACGTCGGGTATTGAGAAAGCACGAGAAGACCACCAGACGGACCTTATGAATGCTTATGAGGTGTTGCGCTCAGAGGACTCTCTCATCAGAGAAGCGACACTTACTGAACTAGATAAAAAAATAAACAAATTTCGAAAAGAGACCCGGTCGGGTATTGATAAAGTCCGAGAAGACCACCAGTCTAACCTTGCAGAGGCCATTGCGGAGGCTTATGATGCGTTGCGCTTAGAGAACTCTCACAGTAAAGAATCGACACTTACCGAACTAGATGAAAAAATAGCCGAATTTATAAAAGAGACCAGGTCGGGGGTTGAGGGGGTCCGAGAAGATCACAAAGAGGCCATGCGGAGGCTTATGGGCGTTACGCTCAGAGACTCTCTCAACAGAGAAGCGGCACTTACTGACCTATATGAAAAAATAACCGAATTTAAAAAAGAGACCCGGTTTGATCTTGATGGAGTCCGAACGGGTATTGATAAAGCCCTAGAAGACCACCAGGCGGATATTAAGGAGGCTTATAGGGTGTTGCTCTTAAGAGGACTCTATCAACAGAGAAGCGACACTTACTAAACTAGATGAAAAAATAACCGAATTTCAAAAAGAGACCCGGTCGGGTATTGATAAAGCCTTAGAAGACCACCAGACAACCATTACGGAGGCTTATGATGCGTTGCGCTCAGAGGACTCTCTCAACAGAGAAGCGACACTTACTGAACTAGATGAAAAAATAACCGATAAACTGAAACATGATCGTATAGCCGCGACCAAAGCTCTTGAGGAGGCCTCTTATGAGATTCGTACTGAGGCATATAACGCAAACAATGCGCTTGCCGGAATAGTGAAAACAATGAAAACACCAAAACGTGTCATAACAGTTTGGGCTGAGAATGCGGGGCCCATTGGTTGTGGGGCACTATGAAATATTCGTTCGGTGCCAAAGCGAGTAATAAATATGGGGATACCACTATGACAGCTGCAGGTGAAGTTATCCAAATGGCGGTCTGCTCGGTTAATGCTAGTGGGTAAACCTGTGGGCGCGGTCGCGATAAATATTGTAGTAGATGGGGAAGAACGGGGGGTTGGAGTCACTAAAATCTCTGGAGATAGTTCGACGGTGGTTTTCGTTCTCCGGTGATGATCGAATTAGACTTTCCCAAGGTAGTGTTATTAACTTTGTTACGAAAATCGGTGACTCAGAGAGTTCTTCCACTATTGTCTCATTGTTAATTGAACTATTGTGTAAATACAATATATTGAAATAAATTTAACTATGAACGAATCACCGCTTCCAATTGTCAATACCGATCCACCAACACTGTATCCAACTCTCAATACCACTCCACCAACACTGTATTCAACTCTCAATACCACTCCACCAACACTGTATTCAATTAACGAAAAAAGTTCAGATTTTAGGTTGAATAATATCGTCGCTATGCAGATATTTTAGTTAGAGAATGTGCAGAAAAAGACACTCTAATAAATATAGGCGCGCGGCAAACATAGCTGAAGCATCTAGTACGGTTCTGGCAAGTGTTTCTGTGTTGTGTGGGGCGGGGACTGCTGCAACGCTATCTACAATTGTAATGATTCCACTTGCAGGGGTTTTGAGTGGAATTACCGTTTTATCTGGAACACTTTGTATGGTAATTAGGGCGGCGGGTGGAAAACTCGAGAAAAAAAGTAGAAAACATGATAGAATATCCGTTCTCGCTAGGTCTAAGAAAAATAGCATCGACGTTATGGTGTCCTCCAAAGCGTTGGCCGATAAGAAAATATCAAATTTAGAGTTTGAATCCGTGGAAAGAAATGTGAATATGAAGAATTAAAAAATGATATAAGGATCAAGGCGCGCGCCACCATGCCAAAAATTGAGTGTACTGATTGGGATAAATTTAGGGTAAAACTTGGAAATAAAGTCGGAGGAAATGTTACAGCACCATTGTGATATAAAAAATAATTTTTCTAATTTTCTTAATTTTCTTAATTAATTCTTTAGAATTATCAAAATTATTAATTATTTACACTGAAAATTATAAATTCAGTCGAGGATTACACTATACACACCGTCTGTGTAATTGATACACTCGGCTCTGTTTACCTTGCTATTAATTTACGCATGGTTCATAACCCGTGTAATTGAAACATTGTCGTAATTGATAATTGTACAACACTAGGTAATGTTTATCATAACAGCCTACATGGTCGTGTGGGTTAAGGAGATAATCTATAGAGACGAGGGTCGTGGGTTCGCGCCGTGGTTGGAGCTAAAACATTTTTTATTTTTTATTTCTAATCCCTACAAATGTGGTTTTAAAAAATAATTAATTATTAATAATTTTGATAATTCTAAAGAATTAATTAAGAAAATTATTAATAATTAAAAAAAAACAACAAAAAAAACAAAAAAACAAATGTTTAACCGAGGCTCGAACCCGCGCCAGCAAAACCCTTCTGGGCCCACCCGGCTAGCCATCTTTTTTTGTTCTTTCTCTTTCTCTTTCTCTTTCTCATCTCATGGCTAGCCGGGTGTAATAGCTACCCGTACAGTACACCCCCATCTATCAGCTGATCTAGGAATCAGTGTCGAAATTCTAGGCAACCTTGGAAGTGTCTGCACGGAAGCAAGTGCCTGCACGGAAGCACTGAGCGCTCATTTTATCCAGGGCGTCCCCCCAGACAAATTATTGTTGTTAATTTTACATATATTAAGCTAAAACCGTGTTGTGCAATACCAAATATTTACTCGTTTATTTTTATTTGTTTTATATATAACAAGTTCATTTTTTATTTATAATATAGGTTATAACGTTCTAAATTATTAAAAAGTAAAATTAGAAAAATAAAAAACATGACAACCAATAAGAATGTAAGAAATACTTCCGGAATATCGATAGCGGGTTGTGTAATACACACGTGTGTGTAGTATATATTACAGTAGTATAGAGGGATTCAAAATGATACCACTATTACAGTGTGTTTATGTTTCATCCTGGAAGACGTAATCGTGTAATCTCTCTATAAAATGGACACCTAATTTACATGTTCATAACACGTGTAATTGGAACATTGTCGTCTGCTTATAACATAAATTAGTTCTGTTCAATAATTTTCAATTTCTTCTAATAATTTTCCAATTTCTTCGTTTAAAAGCGATATTGTAGAAACGCATATCCGTAAACGAATCTTTGATTTTAAACTGTTTTATAAAATTAGTTTGATAATGTTTCGGTAGTGTTTCTCCGATCCTATTTAGTCGCTTCATTATATAAATTTGATACTTATACCGGCGACATAATTGCCGGTTTAATATTGTAAATGCAACGTTTTTATCGCAGCGTAATAAATTACGCTGATATTTCATGTATTCGATATCACATAGTATTGTCATTTTACCGTGTTTTAATACTGTAGAAACAACAGCGTAAAATCCTTCATCCAAATCATTATAAACGTCCAATTCGTTGTGTATTTTATTATCCATTTTGTTATAATATTTTATTATAACCTATATTTATATGTTCAATTGGACGTGAAAAAAAACATGATGTATTTATGACACCAATTTTGAATATTTCGTGGGACAATTTCCTCGTTAACTAATTTTTTTGATTTTTTGGGGGTGGTGGGAATAGTATAGAGGGTTATAAATGATACCATCGTTAGGTGGTAATCATTTTGAATCCCTCTATACTTAAATTTACTGTCTGAAAAACATTATGTTTTTTTTTTTTTCACGTCCAATTTTTAGTGGGAGACAATTTCCTCGTTAACCAATTTTTGATTTTTCGGGGGGTGGTGGAGTAGTATATAGGGTGGAGAAATGATACCCTCGTTAGGTGGTATCATTTTGAATCCCTCTATACTACTCTACATAATGCACTGAACGACCTTGCATGACAGCATTTATTGCAGGCAATACCATGACGAATTTTAGTATGCTGCCAACGTCAGGATACCGATAAGAGTTGGTTTTGTATCACTTAACGATATATTTGGCGCAAGTGACCGGCAACGACATCTGACTCAACATAATGAGACAATTCATTGCATGGGTTTGTAGATTACATCGACATTTTTCAAGTTTGATGTATTTACGATGCTTATATTTCTCCATGAAACCAATTTGTATCTTCTATATCTATAATTTTATCATCGTATACATGTTGCTCATTTATATTGTTCATCATATGTTCATCATATTAATATTTACCCTAATCATCTGATTGCCTACCACATCTAACATACTATTATTTGTATTCATTATTTATTTATTATTATTCATCTACATTGCTTGGCCCTAAATGAAACTCTTTTGTGTTGGTGGGCCGTTAAGCACCATTCCATTCAGTTACTAAAATGAGCTGGGATATCACACAAGAACTATTAATATCGGTTCGACGTATACGTAACTGTGTTTGGTTAATTCAATTTGCATTTATCACATCTATGACACATTTCCGGGTGTTGTTTCTGTATTAACATAGCTAGTGCGCAAGTATGTGCATGAGGATATGATAACTAAGTTAGATCACGTCTGTCCTCATGTACGACCGATAATCTCCTCGTACATGCGGACGAACCGTGATGTAACTTATACATATCACTCTGCAATTATGGCCATTATAATAGCCACTATAAACTGTACGTGTATCATAATAAATCGCAACACAGTCTTTACCATAGAAACAAATTCCGTTGCTGTTCATCGCTCTCGGTACCATTTTACACTGGGTAAAGTGCATGTGCCTACTTAAACACCACGATGGGTAATTATGTTACAGTTAGATTATAAAATAGAGACAGTACAACTTGACGAGTTGGACCAATGGAGCAACGTGCAGCAGAGAAAAATGAAAACAGTATACCCACCGAAAACCAGAGGAGAGCTCATATAAACCGAAATATGTAACTATTTAAGATATGCAGGCATACGGTGGTAAACACAGTCTTCAATCGTCATCGAGGTGCACTATATGACAAGCGGCATACTGTCCCTCAAATATAATTTACTCTAGAAATAAATAACATATGAAATACATGCAAGGAATGCGTCATAGAACACAAACGACAATACAGATCTCAGCTAATATACATATTGGGAGATAAAAACGAAAAAGGTAGCTGAGAAACGATTCAAGACTGGTTACTGTCTGTTTCACGAAACCTGCCCAAATTTTACTGCTATATAAACAATGCAAAAACAATTACTGTTTTCGGTAATATTCAATTAAAGGAAAATTTAAGAATGAGCCTTCTTTTTATTTCGTGAAAATTGGTCAAATATTGATTTTATTACGAACAATTTCTTTGTGTATGGGAATTTAACAAGGAGGGAAAGGAGGTAGAGAAGCTATGGGAGGAGTCCGAAAACGAACAATTTTAGAAATTGACTTCAAAACCTGGTTAGATAGCTTGGGAATGATCTAACTAAGAAAATAAAAGTTAAATTTTGAAAATCGGTCCAGTATTTATGAAATTAAGAAAATGTCCCCATGTTAAATCCCCATAGACATCTTCATTCTGTGAAGATGTCTATGGGGATTTATCATGGGGAAATTGTTTTTTCGCAATAAAATCAATATTTGACCAAATTTCATGAAATAAAAATAAGGCTCATTCTTAATTTTTCCTTTAATTTAATATTATCGAAAAAAATATTGTTTTTGAATTGTTTACATAGCCGTAAAATTTGGGTAGCTTTCGTGAAACAGATAGTAAGTATATATTGGGCGAGAATATCTCACATATGAATCGAATTTATAAATCTTAACGGATCATGACCATGATCTTCGCGTCAAGCACAGATTATTCTTTCTGGCTGCTAGCCCTAAATAAAATATATCCCAAGAGCCACTACTTTCCAAATTTCTTTACCAGCAATTCATATTCGCAAACGGTTGACAGGGGCCTGCTACCACCGCCTATTCTTATGCATTTAGGGACGTCCTCCCTCCTATGCCACTACACGCATGTGTCAATGACAGGCGGCACGTTTGAATTATAACTGAATAAAATGTCTTATAGCTGCATGTTGCATCACGATAAGATTGTACGGTCTGTCGTTTGTCATGATCTCTGAATATGGTAAAGTAAATATTTACGTATTGGTCTTGTGGATTAACAAATATCTGATATATGCTTGTATTCGCATTCATTCCACATTCTTTTAGAATCTGTCACATGTAAATAAATTGTATCCATATATCTCTGTATGTATTTCTGTTTCCTACTGTCCTCAGTAAGTACGCCATGCATAACCGGGGGATTGTTTTCCAGTGTGCATATATTTAATGATACTACATATTTACTAGTAAATAATAATGTTTATGGGTCGTTAGCTCACAGTCTGAAAGTAACCCATTGGTTGATAAGAAATTTTACGGAGGGGAGTAGTAGTAAATAAGTACTACAGACACAAGCACATTTAACCCGTTCAACAGTGATTACTGTCCGTACGGATTCATTTGTAAGCAAACTATAATCCATCACGTTTTTGAGCGTATGTACAACATCATATATATATAATTATATATTATTTATTTCCTCCATATAGGAGAGCATAACATGTACATGTATAATAACAGGTATTTTGATATCAAGTTTATCAGGCTCGGCTCGGAAACGGTACGAATTCCTCGGCAAGCCTCGGAATTCCTACGCGTTTCCTAGCCTTGCCTAATAAACTTGATAGCAAAACACACTAGCCTGATATTCTCTATTTAGTGTCTGTTTTACGTAAACGTGCCGACTTTTTACGGTATTAAAACATTGCAAAAACTATATACTTTCAGGGGCGATAACCGTAGTTCCTTAAATTATTAACGAAAACAACTAATTAGTCTCTTTTTATTTTTGACGTGCAATAATCATATTTTATCGATAAAAGTATTTATTCAGGTAACGAATATAATTGATATGAACAATTTAAAATGTCCTACGTTATTTGCATATCAAAATAGCTTGATACAGTCACGTGTCTCTATCAGTAAATTAAAAATTGCTACATGTACATTGTATATCGGTATAGAGGGCACTCGAGATTTTTTAAACATGTTGGAATAGTTAAACAGTTAATATACACTTATTTAATTCCTATATAGAGAACAGTTTGTGCCTAATCAATGGGACGACCGCAACTTAATGTGTCAAACAAAGGCCGTTTGCCACCGCCCGCACCCCTTTGGTCGGGACCATGTTTCGGGATAGAAGACACATGGCAGTGATGGATTTTTTTAATGTTTTTATTGTTATTCATGTGCGGGGTCAAAGCAAAAAGTGTGAAATTATATGACACAATGATACATGTAATACAATCCTTATCTGAAAGTAATACGTGTATGGCACTAGCAAGTGTTAATACATTCCTTGTCTAAAAGTAGTATGACATGAATACACGTTTCTATTAAGTGTTAATACAATCCTTGTCTGAAAGTATTATGACATGAATACACGTTTCTATCAAGTGTTAATACAATCCTTGTCTGAAAGTATTATGACATGAATACACGTTTCTATTAGGTGTTACTACAATCCTCGTCTGAAAGTATTATGACATGAATACACGTTTCTATTAAGTGTTACTACAATCCTCGTCTGAAAGTATGATGACATGGATACACTTTAATATCAAGTGTTAATACAATCTTTGTCGGAAAGTATTATGACATGGATACACGTTTCTATTAAGTGTTAATACAATCCTCGTCTGAAAGTATTATGACATGAATACACGTTTCTATTAAGTTTTAATACAATCCTCGTCTGAAAGTATTAAAATCTTTCCGCAATAATACAATTAATATGTTCAACAATTCTGCAAAAACCAGCAACCCACTTTTCCGACGTTTCGGCACAAGGCCTTTATCAAAGAATTAGTATCTACTGAACGCTAAGTGGCATCCATTTTAGATTGTGAAATCTAAAATGAATGCCACTTGCCGTTCAGTAGAAAGTAATTCCTTGATAAAGGCCTTGTGGGTTCCTGTGTTAATGTACATTATATCTATATTGATATGAGTCACGGGAAGCTCTCATTGTGGTCACTCTGACTGCGCAAACGCTCAGAGATACATCGTGGTACCCTTTCACTCTACATCTTGTCGAGGGAAAAGGCAGCGGTTGGAATCTAAATGTAGAAACGTCCACAATTCCCCACATATATTAATACGATGGACCAAATCTACAATATAGTGGAGAATCCGGGTCCGCGCAGTCTGGTCGGTGACTACGCTGTTTGATATAGACAACCAGCGTAGCCACAGATCAGCCTGCGTATCCGCGCAGTCTGATCGGTGACCACGCTGTTTGGTATTGACAACCAGCGTAGCCCCAGATCGGCCTGCGTATCCGCGCAGTCTGGTTGGTGACTACACTGTTTATTAGCAATCTGCATAGCCACAGATCAGTCTGTACAGTCTGATGGGTGGCTGTACCGTTTGTTGTTCATTCAGTGACATGATAGTGTTGCCACTGACACATGTCAATGCCTGAGAATCAACATGGCCTACATATCAGTGGTTGTTACTGTGGTACGGCACATTGCTTGCTAAGCGTTTACCTAAATTTTGGCAAGCTGTGCAAATACAGATGGAACAACATTTGAAGAATATTTGCAAGCATTTATATTTGCATGTAGATGCCTCTGGTTTTGAAATTGTTAAATATCCGTTTCTCGGTCCTTTGGTTTGGAATCCAATTTGCATAATACAGATACTGCTTGGGAAATATATAACATTTTGTGAGATTTCTCGTAATTGATAACATGTTTTATGCACTATTTTCATATATTGTTTTTTATACATCTAGATGTAGTCAAATATGGTTTTCTTTTCTGTTAAATGCACATGTTTGTTACAAGTAGTAACGCGTCAGTTCAGATTCTTTATACCAGACTGGATAGAATGTCTGAAATATTGTGCCGAGTGAAAAACATGCTTGTATAGTGGGAACTTATCCAGGACACAGCTGCGTTACTGTTTAAGTCGCTGCATGATTGTCTCAGATAATACCTAGGATCTACAAGTAGTTGTTGTTTTAATAATAATCGATGAGTACAGGGGCGGCGGAAGCGGGGGGCCGGGGGGCCTAGACCCCCCCCCCAATAATTTTGTTGGGGGGGGGCCTAGGCCCCCCAATAATTCTGTCGTCTGTCCGTCCGTCCGTACGTCATACTTTTCGGTTAACCACTTTGTCACAGTTTCTCAAATATGCTGCAGGTGGCATCCGCGTTCGACAGACGCATTTCTTGTTTATTCTAATATATTTGTGTAATCGTAAGTACTGGGAACTTTGCTGAGAACTTTGCTGAGAATGCAGGAAATGGCGTTTCACACCACTTGGATTTCAAACATTTCCGGTGGGGATACCCCTGGACCCCCCTAGCGGGCCCTCAACATTGCCCCCGCCCCCCAATAATGTTCGGCTTCCGCCGCCTATGGAGTATTGTAGTAGAAGGATTGGTCAATCAGTGACTGTATCTTGGTAACAAGGATATTGTTCATGTGGTCTATGACGATACACAGTAGCCAAACAGCATAATTGGTATTGTTGCTACAGCCTATCTTCTAATTGTTTGGTATATGGTTGTATTGTCTTACTCTGTATTGGCATGTTCGTTTGCTATTCATCTCTAGATTATTGTTTGGAAACTAGATGATGTTAAAAATACCTATGCCAGGTGAAACACAGGAGCTATTCATTATTTTTGTATACACATACAGCAAACTGCAACTCTGTCATTACCATTCAGAGATGTCTGTGGGAGTTATTGTCCTTAGACTGTAGTGCATTGTATGGGCTGTACATTATTGGAATTAGGCTACGTGATTGTTAGCTAGTCATAATTTGCATGTAAACTAATGAATGCATTCATTTAAAAAAAATGTTGTTGCTGCCATATAATAGCTTTGTAATCACAGATATTATATGTTTTGAATACAAGCACTGGCATTCACACGTAATTATGTATTGCTCTTCATAGTACTATTCTAAAGGACATTTTGAAATTTGCATTTTAGTCAAGGTCTATGCTGTTGCTTTATGTTTTTACCATTTTCCAATTATGATTTCCAGTATTTCATTTTTGGTAACCGGTATTTGCTTTGTATGAGATGTTTGTTTTTATCTGCTGATCACAGATAACTAGTTTGTTAGTGTGTATGTATATTGATAATACGTAACAGTCTAGGATATTGTTTTATGTCCAGTTCCCATGTTGTACTTGACCACTATAATCATACGTATGATTGCCATTGCGGAGTTACTTGTGAACTTGTATGTACATGACGTATATCTTATTGTGTGTTGGCCTGGTGACCGGATGAGACTTTCCGTGACTAAATTGTTCTACAATTTTATTTTCATGTGGGAATGTTATATCTATATTGATAGCTCTCATTGTGGTCACTCGGACTACGCAAACGGTCAGAGATGCATCATGGTACCTTTTCACTCGATCACAATGAAAGCTTCCCGTGACTCATATCAATATAGATATAACACCTGTTGTTTGCAGAATTGTTGAAAGTATTATGACATGGATACACTTTTCTATCAAGTGTTAATACAATCCTCGTCTGAAAGTATTATGACATGGATACACTTTTCCAGCAAGTACATGTCCCTGTTGGCTGCACGTGCTACAATACGCATTGATTTTCAAACTGAGTAGTGAAAATACGGTCATAAAGTCGAAAATTCACTTAATAGAGTTGCAAGAAGCAAACAGTGTTTGCTGTTTACAGCTCAAATAAGTGAATGTTTAAATTGTTTATATTTTTTTTATCCTTTGTTCACTATTTAGTAATGAAGAAAATCAATAATCCATTTGTAAAAGTAAAATACGCAATGATTTTGAAATCAGGTGGTATACATGTAGTACGCTTTAGACACAAAGCTATCTGGAGCTCTGAATCTGTATATATCTACCTGCAATATTTACATGTGGTAGTAGATAAACCCACAGATTCTTGACAAATGGTTGATATGTCGGTGTTTTATGGGTGTTTTCGGTATATCTGGTGGTTTTGGGCGCATTTTCCGCTTTGAGAGCTCGCTTGAAAAACTCGCATTTGTATGACTTTTAATGTTTTAAATGTAGGAACAGGTATGTGCATTTCACGTATTCTATCGGCATCAGTAGATTGATATATTTCTCCTGAATCGATAGAACCCGGATGTGGAGTATGTGGTTGAAAATTGATGATATAATAAGTCTGAAAGCAATGCATGTTGGAAATTCTACTGGCCAAATATTGAAAATACTTTCATTCCTTGGGTATTTTGACAGTATAAATGGGGTCCGAAAGTTCGGAACGGTAAATGTGCAGATAATTGACGATTTCTGCCGTGTGTCATGATTGAGCATTAATAGTTGCAAAAAACTATGTAAATTACCAAAAAACAACGAAATAAACCCAAATCTACCCAAAATTCACCAAAATACCGATATGACACCAACATACTGACCATCTATTCAAACACCTGTGGATAAACCCAGATTAAAATAGAAATGTATTTGTGTTTGTAGCAGAAGAGCCTTAAATAAAATAGTTTTAATGTGTTGTCATTGTTCATTGTTCAGCTAAGCCCATGATCTAATAAATAATAACTATATCGGGAATTTAAATTAAACGTTTGTGTGCGTGCGTGCGTGTGTGCGCGCCTGGATTTACATAACCGTCGGCGTTAATCTTGTCTAGTTGTCAACGTTTCTGTACATCTACATCTATTGGTCACGTCAACTCGTAATCAAGCAGTTTGATCGGCCAAGCCTGAGCTGCAGCACAACTCAGACTCAGAGAAGCAAGCTGCTTGACTTCAACACAAGATTCAAGTATTTTGCAATAAAGATATTTATAAGATTGGCAAGATTAGCACAGGCGGTAGTGTACCAAATGAATGTAGGAACCATGTGCTTATTCCACATCACCAATTGTCCCAGTTTTATCCCCTCTTTATTATCACAAACGGCATTCACGTGGATATTTTGGTGGAATAACTAACTTCGTGTATGGTTGTCCGCCTGTACTGTGCCAACGATCGCGGGTTATCTCCTCGTACAGACGAACGAACAACGCTCTAGGTATTACATATACGTGGCAGTGACTGGAGAAATGGTGCTTATGGGTTGTGTTTTACGACCCGCGTAAATGTAAATACTTAGAGCACGGTGTGTCCGTATGTACGAGGAGATAATCCGCGAGCATCACCTCACAAATTAGCGGTCGTACATGCAGACAACTTTCTCCCACGCCAATATCCATACATGTACTAATAGCCCAGGAGAAATAGGGTTTAAGGTCAAAACAATTGATAACAAGTTGAAAATTGCAGGATATGTTCAGAATCATGTCTACATTATCAGAAAAAAGTCCCCGTTAATCAACCTTGTGCCAACTTGGCAATTCAAGATGGCGTCCAAGATGGCCGCCATTTTTGGTTTTTGCTTATATCGTCGTATTCAGCTATGATAAATATACATAAAAACCATCAGAACATACATAAGTAAATAAATATACCAAAACGCAGTATATATAGATAATACTCATAATCACCATTCAAAATGGCCGCCAAAATATATCCCCAAATTGCACCAAAGTGTCTATCATTAAAATGTTGACTGTCAAAATTATTTTTTGACACGCCTAATTGGCTTTACAGGCCTAAATGGCTTTCCAGATGTTGAGTTTTGTTCAATGTATACTAGAAACGGATTAGTGACATATTAAATATGATAAATCTAAATCTAATATGGCTTCAAAACCCTTCCGTGACAACGCAATATTAACTAGCCACGCCCTCGTTGTATAGAAATCCATATAACATTTTCAGAGCAAAGTCGCGTGCCATGTTGAAAGTCGGTCAGAATGTGAACTACATGCATTTGGATTGATACAAGAGAATATATAAATTACATTTCTAAAATCAGAATGGTGTTTTAAATCCTAAAACTCATTTGACAAGTTCGTGAATTTGCGTAGAGATGTGATATTTTGAACATATGATGTCACGGATAACGTCTAGCATTGATGTTTTGGTTGTTGCGTAAAACGTCCCGCCTAACATAGTTTTAGACCATGTCATTGATTAAATTCGGTCACCTGACTCATTAATATTAATGAGGTCTCATGAATATTGATAAGATGGCCCGTTGGAGAATTTGATTTTCTTTCAGCAATTTCTCTCAAATTCAGGTTAGTTAGCCATATTAGATAATAATTAAACATTTAATTAAGAATTTAATTCTTAAGTCTAGAGATCAGAAAGGTAAAAGTTCTCCTACAATAAATAGGAGAACTACCGCTATAGCTCATGCCATAATTTCTTCATGTCGTCCAATGTCATTCATTTCACCACTGTTGCTTGCAATTGCTGTGTATATACATAGGAAATATGGTTCCCGTGAACTGGTAGATCTTCTGAGCAGATTCAATTTCTCAGATGATTACAGAGAAGTGCAAAGGTTGGAGGCTGCACTTGTATCACATAATAGACCACTCGATATCTTCAGTGGTTTCACCCAATTTGTGTATGATAATGCAGACTTCAATGTAGCTACATTGACTGGTCACAATACTTTCCACAGTATGGGAGGCTGATGAAGTGCCTGTAAAGCGCACAGTCAGTGTACAACCGGTGGAAATGGTCGGTGCCTTTGGAAACATTCCCATAAAGACATATAGCAAACCTGCTGTTCCTGGTCTAAAGTTTGTTATTATCGGACCAATGAAAGTACCTGAAAAGAACCTACATATGTCATCTCTGCCAAGGCTTTAGACACACTCTGGGTTGCAGGTTATGTGCTTGAACTTTCACCCTGTCCATCATGGAGTGGCTTCATGAAAGTATCACATCAAAATGAAATTTTGACAAAACTAGAATTGAAGTACTTCCCTTCATCAACTTGGACCAGGGAAATCTAAGAAAAATCTATACAGCATTATCGTTTGCCCAAGACCAGTGTCAGAAACATGGTCTTTGCATATGTTAAGTTACGTTTGACCAACCGTTGTACATAAAGGCGGTAGAAATAGTGACTGCAACAAATGATCTAAACAAAGTCATTGTTCGACTTGGTGGATTTTATCTACTCATGTCTTACCTAGGCAGCATTGGGTACATCATGACTGATAGCGGACTGGCAGATCTGTGGGAAACGGTGTATGCCAAAGGATCTACTGTGCATATGCTGACAGGTCATGCATACTCACGTGCACACCGAGCCCACATGCTGACGTCAGCGTCCCTTATCTGTGTGCTATTAAATGATAATCCAAACTGTCTGGATGACATTGACAAAGATCATTTGAAAACCCTCCCATCAGATGAGCTTGCAAGGTGTTCATCCTGTTGATGTTGCCGATGATGTACAGCTATTAAATGACATAATATCACAACTCCTTATAGCTGTGGCAAACAAAAGCAGAACTGGCAAGTTGTGGGTACAGTACCTTGACCAGGTCGCCCTCATTCGTCTGTTCATACGTGCTGAGAGAATGGGCAATTGGGATCTTCATCTCCACTGTGTTGAGAAAATGATTCCATACTTTCATGCTGCTGGGCATCTCCACTATGCCAAGTCTGCCCGATTGTATCTTCAGCAGACGTGGTCCTTGGAAAAAGTGATGCCAGCAGCTGAATATGCCAAATTCACGGAACAGGGATATTTCATTATCCGTCGTCATGCAACTTTTCTGACCAAACGATAGAACAGGTCCCAATGCGAATGGTAAAAACATCCGGCGGCATGACACATGGTAGGGGCATCACAGACAGTACATTGGCAAAGTGGGTGTGTGCAATCAGTATACACATCTACCTCTGAGCAGCACAAAGACCTGAGGGTAAGCACCCAATCAAGAGGTACCAAAGACATTGGTCTCTTTGTGGATTGGCTGCACACATATTCACCATTCTGTGAATATGAACCATCTCGAGTTATATCTATATCCACTGGACTAGTGGCCAACTCGTCAGTGAATTGTGACCAAGCAGTCGACATTGGGACATGTCCGGCTGCAGCTGCTAAAATGACAGGTAAGTGTTTCACAGAGATCACTCTTCACAGAAAATATAAGGTTAAGACAATCAGTAGTATGCACAAAGTCAAAGTCCGAGGACATGATACGGCAATTAACCCCACTCTGTTGTTTAATAGGATCATGTGTGTTCTCAATGATAGTACGGAAATGGAAACATTCCTGACATACGAACTGTTACCGCAACACCCAGCACTATTCATTGATGGTCTAATGCGAAAGCCCATGAAAAGTACACTGGGTGTATTGCTGAAGCCATTCGTTACATAACAACCAACTGTCCCAGACAATGCACTATTTGTTGTGGACGGAGGGCACCTACTACACACAGTTGTATGGCCAAAGGCATCTACAGATCATGACATGTTCCAGTCATATATCGCATACACACTAAAACATTTTGGTTTTGGGACAGTTGTTGTATTTGATGGCTATAATGTCACCTCAACCACAGCTATGCAGCAGAACAGAAGGGCTAGCAAGGTAACATCACGTTCCATCATATTTGATGTAAATCACGACTTGCTGAGTCAAGAGATGCAAGCCGCAGGCATAAGAGTGAAACAGTAAGAGGCAGATTTCCTGATAGTTTCAACGGCCTTAACACTTGCTGATGATGCCGAGAAGCCAGTGGTGGTTATTGGAACAGACACTGACTTACTGGTGATGCTTGTTGCACTAGCGGTTACTTCGGTGGTAATATATATGCTTTGCCGTAGTAACCCAGTGAGCCTTTACAACATCCAGGATCTTCAGCATGCCATAGGAGACACCAAAGAAAAACACTTGTTTTTTATGCATGCTGTAAGTGGTTGTGATACAGTATATGCACCTTATAGACAGGGAAAACGCAAGGCTTTCAATACTGTACACCATCATCAGGACAAGCATATGCTATAAACGTTCAGAAATAGTGAAAGCACACATAGCGATATAGAACATGCCCGTGAACAGTTCTTACTCAAATTGTATGGAGCTGAAGACACTTGATAAATACAGACACATTGCATACAAAAAGGCAATTGGTAGGTCCTCCCTTAGCTCATCATTTCAGCTTGCGTGTCTCCCACAAGTGCTGCGGCCAAATACCATTCATATCGTATATATTTGGCTGTTCAGCAATGAATGGGTAACTCGATGCCTCCAATAGAATGGGGATGACGATTGCAAGATAATGTTCTGTTACCCATGGAGACTGACCTCCCAGTCGCACCAGATAAGCTAATGAAAATGGTTTCATGTGGCTGTAAGACTGGATGTGGAAAGTCATGTGGGTGCAGCAAGCTTGGGTTCTTTTGCACTGAGATGTGCAGCCAATGTATGGGACAAACATGTAATAATACTACGCCCGTACCAGTTGACCAAATCTAATTCATAACGCAGTAAACACAATAGCCCGGGGTTTTATTCATTAAATACAAATGAGCACTGTCAAACATTAAAATGTGTATCACCAATGATGTGTATAAAGACAAGAAAGTGATTTGAAAGATAAACATGACTTATTTAAGTTGTGGCGAGTCTAATACACTTATCTAGTCTGAGTGAATGACATAACATTCATAAAAAAGAACATAGAAGTGTCTACCATGGTATCAAATGCCATAATTCTAATCCACAAGTCACATTTTATGTATGATCATACAATGTTATTGCTATATTGATGATGCTGTATGGGTAAAGTGGTATGGATTTAACATGTATGTTTACTTACATGGACTATCACTATTCATATTAAAATAACGAGACACGAAGTGCATATCAATCTGTATATAACCATGAATAGTGATAATTAATGCATTTCGAATGTCCAATGTATTATGAATTAAAGTACTGCTTGCCATATATTGCATAATATAGCATTAAAATTGAAAATAATTGCTATCTACCTCGCGTTTTTTTCTCTTGCAAAATATCCTAAAATCCATAAATTTGGCAGTTTTGGCGGCCATATTGGCGGCCATCTTGAATTGTATAATTTCAGAAATAACAAAGCTGCTTTAAAAATGTATATCTGAGATAATCCAGGTAAGCGTATAAAAAATCAGCACTTTTCTATGCCTATTTGCCCATATAACTGAACATTAAAAGAAAATGAAAAAATGGCGGCCATCTTGGACGCCATCTTGAATTCCCAAGTTGGCACCAGCTGGATTTGCGGGGACTTTTAGTATGTTATTCTACATAGATTTATACAATTTTCCTGAAACATTCAGATTGTTAACAATTGTTTTGGGGTTTGGTGTTTTTTACACCTAATACTCTTGGGCTATCAGTCTATAGTATGTTTCACGAAACCTGCCCAAGTAATACGGCTATGTAAACAATGCAAAAACAATATACTTTTTATAATATTTAATTTTAGCAAACTTTAAGAATGAGCCTTCTTTTTATTTCATGAAATTTGGTCTAATATTGATTTTATTACAAAAACAAATTTCTCCATGTTAAATCCCCATAGACATCTTCACTCTGTATCTATGGGGCTTTAACATTGGGACATTTTTTTCTAATTTCTAATTTTTCTAATTTGAGAAATAGTGGACCGATTTTCAAAATTTAACTTTGTTTTCTTAGTTCGATCATCTCCCGGATTCAGAGTCAATTTCCAATTTTTTCTTTGTTTGACTCCTCCTCCTACTCCTCTGCCTCCGTTTCCAATATGTTAAATTCTCATACAGAAATTATATTTCGTAACAAAATTAATGTTTGACCAAATTTTACAAAAATAAACAAAGGCTCATTCTAAAATGTTGATAACATTTCATATTATCTGAAACAAAATTGTACATACGCCCCAAATTGTTGAATGAAGGTCAACATCAAGGTCAGTGTAATTCGAATGCGACTGGGTGGATAGCCATCATGTGAGGAAGGTACTGATGAGGTTTGGTAATATTCCGATTGACTGATCAGGGTACGTCCGTCCAAAATTGTTGACGCCTACCGCCGCCGTGTCCGAAATTGTAACCGCCAACTAAAGTGGGTGAGATAGAAATGACGAGATATCTCGGAAACGCCAATGTTGCGGTAACGGGAGAAATGGGGCTTATGGGATTTGTGACTAGTGCAGATTCAGATGAAATAGCATACTCGTGTAGCCTGATGCCGACCTACATGTATAGTGCTTGTTAGCAGCATGATGGATGTTTCATTGATCGTATGGCGAACAGTGCAGATCCTGATCAGATTGTGCGGATGCACAGACTGATCTGGATCTACACGGGTCGGAAAACCCATAAGCCACATTTCATCAGTCACAGCCGCATATAAGTATACAGAGAAGATATGTTGAAGGTTCCCAAATGAAAACAAAAAGGAATCGAAATGAAAAACGAAGTGAACACGGTCGTTTTGTACAACGCTATGCATAGAAACAAGTATCCTTTGTTTGTTTTGTATGTGAAAACTATATTTATGTTCAAATACCCGGCTTTCATGTATTTAAGCACCTGTTGTTTCTTTCAAACGCATCGTGTTGATATTGGTTTCGTTGTTTTAATTAGAAAATAGTGTTTTCTTTTGATTAAATGTGACGCGCTTAAATGCCTTGTGTCTCATACAGCATTCCCCGACATGTTTCAACGTTTTTTTTTTTTGCGTCGTGTTGCCTGCACTAACATACTTATTTGTAGGCATATATGCACGTTAATAGGGTAAAACACTCCTGAACATTTGTAGATTGATTAAGTTAATTACATTACGTATCTGAGATGTATAACACCAATCTCACCTGTAAACATGCAACGTACATTGTATATCCGGGGGCCGTTCCACTAAACTTCGTACACAACTAAATGTTCGCAAGTGCAAATTTAGATCGTCTGGAAATTCCAATTATGGATTTACATTTTATTGAACATAGGCTGCTATGCTCAATAAATGTAACTCCAAAATAAATTGTCTACAAGAACACGTTTTTTTTGTTAATGTGAATTTACAAAGTTTGCACTTTGAACATTGTAGTCGTACGAAGTTTAGCGATACGAGCCTCTGTAACTCATAGACCAACAGTGCTAAACCGCATAACATTGCATCGGAATTCGTTCAAGTACGTTATGCCAGGATAAATAGCTTATTTTCTAAGTATCTGGCAGCCTCACTTCACGAAACCTGCCCCAATTGTGGCTAATATACACAACTGCACAATGCAAAAACAATATCAAACTGTCAAAATTTTTAGAATGCGCAGTCTTTTTATTTTGTGACATTTGTCCAATATTGATTTATTACGAACAAAAAAGTCCCCTTGAATATGTTTGTTTGGGAATTTAACAGTGGGATTTAAAAGGGGGGGGGGGATTTATTTCTAATTTCAGAAATATTGACCAATTTTCAAAATGTACATGTGACGTTTGATGTTTTCTCAGTTAGATCTTTTTTCAAGCTACATTTATCTAGCCAGGTTTCAAAGTCAATATCTAAAACTTTCATTTTTTTTATATTCCTCCTGCGGCTTCTTCACCTCCTTTCCCCCATGTTAAATTCAAAGAGAAAACTCATTTTAATACACCTGTTTTTTAATTATGAAATTAAGTTGTACCCTTCGGTGGGGGTCGGAAACTCATTGTTTGCAGCATAAGTCATGTACACCTTGAACTAAAATTCATGAAACTTACAAGTGTTTCAATATCAATTGGGCACTGGTGACATTGACCTTGGGCGGACGAAGTCCTTCTTCGTCCGCCCAAGGTCAAGGTCATCAGTGCTGACATTAGATTGCTTAACATTTTGTGCAATCATCTTTTCCCTCAGCTTTCAATCAATCGATCGGAAACCTTACACGAGTCTTCTGCACATATTGAACATGTGTACCATGGTGTTTTTATCACGAAAACGTATTTTGTTCACACATCGCCATGTAACATGTGTGCACATGTCACAGACCATAAAATGTAAGAATAAAGTAGTAAGATATCTATCAATCTCTCATGTATTGTTAGATTATGGTTGTAAACGAAACACTTATCAAATCACAATTCAGTTTCAGTTATAATCAATAGCGAATTACATTTGACTATACAGTGGAACCTCTCCAAACCGGACAGCGTGGGAGGTCTCCAGGGTGTCCGGTTTGGAGATGTTCGACTGTAAGTCAGACATGTTAGCGCATCATGACACATTCTGGAGCTTTGGTATCCTGAAAGTCACTGTAATCAGAGATAGATATCAGCGAAACACATCTAAGTTAAACATCCATATTTTCCCGAGTGTCCGGTTTAGAGGGATTCCACTGTAAGTATGCACAACTATTTCATTGGGATTCACACACCATAACTAACATAGTACTGCCAAAGGTTCACACGCCTCAACTAACATATTACTGCCAAAGTCACATCCACAACTATCTATACTAGCCAAAGTCACACGCCACAACAAATCAGTACTGCCAAAAGTCACACGGTTTAGTGTCTTTTTTTTTAATGATGAAATCCAGCAAGCAGTTCGATGCTAGAAAAATGTTTGAAAATCTGATCGCACGTGACATTTTACATTGCAAACCCTGCATTCATCTTGATTTATGCTATACTTCACAATAGGACCGAATTTCAAAAATTAAAAAGATGGCTCATTGCTAAATTTTGCTGAAAAAATGATTTTATGCCAATAAAATAAGAGTTTTATGGTGTTTAAATAGGTGTAAAAGTTGGGCAGGTTAACTTGAAACAGACAGTAGTACTGCCAAAGTCACACGCCACAACTAATCTACTACTGCCAACATCACACGCCACAACAAACCTAGTACTGCCAAAGTCACACCCGCCACAACAAACTTAAGTAACTGCAAAGTCACACGCCACTATTAACCCAGTACTGCCAAAGTCACACGCCACAGAAAACATAGTACTGCCAACGTCACACGCCACAACTAACCTAGTACTGCCAAAGCCACACGCTACAACTAACCTAGTACTGCCAACGTCACACGCCACAACTAACCTAGTACTGCCGAAGCCACACGCCACAACTAACCTAGTACTGCAAAAGTCACACGCCACAACTAACCTAGTACTGCCAACATCACACGCCACAACAAACCCAGTACTGCTAAAGTCACACGCCACAACTAACCTATTGCTGCCAAAGTCACACGCCACAACAAACTTAGTACTGCCAAAGTCACACGCTACTATTAACCCAGTACTGCCAAAGTCACACGCCACAGAAAACATAGTACTGCCAACGTCACACGCCACAACTAACCTAGTACTGCCAAAGCCACACGCTACAACTAACCTAGTACTGCCAAAGCCACACGCCACAACTAACCTAGTACTGCCGAAGCCACACGCCACAACTAACCTAGTACTGCCAAAGTCACACGCCACAACTAACCTAGTACTGCCAACATCACACGCCACAACAAACCCAGTACTGCTAAAGTCACACGCCACAACTAACCTATTGATGCCAAAGTCACACGACACAACTAATCTACTACTGCCAACATCACACGCCACAACAAACCTAGTACTGTCAACGTCACACACCACAACTAACCTAGTACTGCCAAAGTCACACACCACAACTAACCTAGTACTACCAAAGTCACACGCCACAACAAACCTAGTACTGCCAACGTCACACACCACAACTAACCTAGTACTGCCAAAGTCACACACAACAACTAACCTAGTACTGTCAAAGTCACAAGCCACAACTAACCTAGTACTGCCAAAGGCACACATCACAACTAACCTAGTACTGTCAAAGTCACACACCACAACTAACCTAGTACTGCCAACGTCACTCACCACAACTAACACAGTACTGCCAAAGTAACACGTCACAACTAACATAGTACTGCCAACGTCACGCGCCACAACTAACCTAGTACTGCCAAAGTCACACACCACAACTAACCTAGTACTGCCAACGTCACTCACCACAACTAACACAGTACTGCCAAAGTAACACGTCACAACTAACATAGTACTGCCAACGTCACGCGCCACAACTAACCTAGTACTGTCGACGTCACACGCCTCAACTAACCTAGTACTGCCAAAGTCACACGCCACAACTAACCTAGTAACATTCCAGTGCTCTAGATTTATATTTATATGTACGGTAATCGATATCCTCATCAAAGCGACAGAATTATGAAATTAATTAAATAAAACAAAGTACACAGGGCACCCTGCTCTGCGTTTGCTACGCTATGTTAATCAGAAATATTCATCATTGTATGAAAAAGATATTAAAGGAAATATATTGCAAGAAAATATATCTAAACAAACATGACGTTACGCCGTTCGGAATTGGGAAGATATATTTTGAACCACACTGTACATGTATATCCTATAATACTACGAAACCATTATGCATGTACATGACATCATTACTATATTCGACAAACGCGTCCTTTCGCCTTGTAAATATTAATACATGTTTAAAGAGTTCACCAGTCCTCAGTTTGCGTGAAAAAATAAGCACGATGCGTGTCCACTGATTGTGTCCACACTAGACATGTGACTGTGACTGGAGATGTGGGGCTTATGATATTTGCGATCAGCGCCGATCCAGATCAACCTGTGCATCGACTCTACTGTTTGTCAGAGGTTGGTAAGCAACTTGAACACCTCTGTAGACAAAATAAAAGTTTTCATCTACAGTCTACACTCGTTTACTCAAATGTAACTGGCTACGGTTAAGTCGAATTTCGTTACGTCGAAAACAGAAATGTGTGGTATTTCACTCTCGTTAAGTCAAAGTTTCAGGTGATTTCCTGGAAAAAAATTAAACTTAGCTCATATGATATAATCAGTTAAGTTGTTTTATTTGCTGAAATATTTTATAAATAAATAAATCACTTCAAAAGTTGTCACACCATGTCAACTTTCGAAACAATTTACGGAAAGTTTTCCCGAATTTCGTTTCAATCAAAAATCGAAGATACAATAAAGATGGTTTTCTCAAATCCATCTTGTCCAGACTAGATTGCATGTGTCATCAGATGCGAAACGTTGCCTGAGTATATAGACTGAGTTTATAGACTCACATTCACCCTCCGATTGATAAATGCTGTGTGTATAATTATATAGTCAAGTCCGGTATGCTCAACTTGTTAATTTCCGGTTTACATGATTTATTTATTAAACATAATAAAATGTTACTTTACTGCTTTGAATTGTCTTTTCGTGTTCCATCCTGATAATACAGATATGTATACTTAGTTCGACTACACACATGATGTGTGTATAGGCAAATTGAAATAAACGCATTAGAGCTGCAAAAGTGTAACTCCGTGTGTCACAGGTCGTATGGGAGTTGCATCCCGTAACGTGTAGGTTAGAGGATACCAAATGGTACGATATCGCCCAGGGTTTATGCAAAAATAGTCCGGTATAAAAATATATTGCGGGTGTTTTGAGGTTACAGACTCCGTTTGCGTGCAAATCTTGACCCATTACTACCCAGTTCCACTTGAGGAACATTTTGGGGTGCTTTTAACACCAGTTTTCAGCATATTTGTAGCATTTAAAAGAAAATACTGAACCTGTTGGTCACGTGATGTAAACAGAGTTACTGTGGCCAAAACATGTAAACAATATTGGAGGATATGGCAAGGTTGGATTTTTCTTTCTTAGGAGTAAGTGAACCTATTGTTTAGTTCATGTAGAACCAGTACAGACTGGCTGCAGGTCATGTACAAGTGGGTCCCACAGCATCCATACGAATAGTGAAAGTAGGAGAGACTGGCCTTATTGGATGGCAATCGGTTAAATTATATAGTAAAACTATTTGGAGGTGGCTAACCTGTATGGCAATATTTCGAGGTCCTGTTCAGATTTCGTTACGTCGAACTTCGGTTTACTCGAAGTATTTATCACAGTCCGACGGACTTCGAGTAAACGAGTGTAAACTGTATATGCAAACCTGGGCACGAAAAAGTCGTGCATCACGGCAAACCACACACATTGTGTGTCTATGGTCATTGTGTAAATGGATAGCTTGACACAAGGAACACCGGCAAAGAAAAGCGGTCTTACGATGGCTAGCGTAGCCTGGACCAGTCTGCCCATCCGTGCAGTTCAATCATTGCATGTGTTGGTCGCCATTCGATCAATACCATTTCCTATATTTACTACATGTCACCAATGTAGCAGCAGTTGTTGATGTTTTGCGATCAGCGGAAAATTACATGTATAACATAAAACGCTAATTTGGATGGTGAATGATGATAAAGGGGGCCGTTTCACTAAACTTCGTAAGACTAAAATGTTCGTAAGTATAGCCTTCCCTCACCTCCTTCAATATCTCTATGACAATATGGCCACGTACCTGGGGTTGGGTCCTCGCCCGTTGGCGAGGATTAGGGGGATTACAATCTTGAATCTGTGTGCTTCCTCAGGCTCCGGGCTGCTTCGCGCCTAAAACTCCCCCTCTCCTCCCATCGAGATCACAAACAGCCTTTCGGGTTTGCTTACATCCGGTCAATGTGCAATGTGAGCTTAAAATGCGTAAAGGGTAAAATGCGCAAAGGCCCCTCTGCTTAGAAAAAGATATAGCCTCCACCCACAACACTCCTCCCCACTTTATCTAAAAAGAGTTTACCCCGGACCGGAAATTTATGGAGACTAGTCCAGACCCCACATCAAAAAATAAGACTTCTACCTACGCGGCGAGCTATATGTACTTCACTATTCGGTCGTAAAACGACCGCCTACCCAAATATATGCCCCCTCCCAAAAATGATGCTATACATCCTCTTCAGTCGTAAAACGACTGTCTAGAAATCCTCCCAAAAATGATGCTATACATCCTTCTCTTCAGTCGTAAAACGACTGCCTAAAAATCCTCCCAAAAATGATGCTATACATCCTTCACTTCAGTCCGCCTGCGAAAAATACCCGCCCCCCTCCCAACAATAATACTAATCCAAACCCTATTCCAAACTACGGCGTATGTAAAACATACAGAACATGAAACACTAAAAACGTCTACAAATGTACAGTAATATGCACCCCTCCCAGATACGTAAAACGTACCTTCCTCTCCCATCCCTTCAAATTATCAAGGACCAACGTAAAACGTATGCCGCTGGTGGTTTGTTAATCAGTGCTCCCCCCCCCCCCCACTGCGAAGTTGGGGGCCTCATCTGCATTTGTTTCATTTCAGCCGTCAGCCGGTCAATTTCTGCTTTCAAAACAGCCATGGACTGATGGTCTTGGGCGACGACTGGTGTTTTACGAGTTGTTTCGTATACAGCCGCCTCAACATCCTGATGAGGGGTTCGCCCTTTTCGTCCAGATGGTCTTCGATCATGCATCATCTCATGGACGTTCTGAAATAATTTTACATGGTCGAGTGCTTCTTCCATGCTTCTTGGGCGCTTGATGCAAACATCTAGTCCCGCGTCTGTGTCATGAAGTCCCTGGCAGAACCTTAAAACAGCTTGCCGGTTGACATGTTGTTTTGGGAGATCCCACATAGCCCCATTAGCGAGGGCTAAGACGCGGTCCGCCCAGTCATACAACAGCTCATTTGGCCTTTGCATGGCCTGGTGGAATTTTACTTCAGCGGTTTCGTCCAACTCCCTTGAACCAAACCGCCTTTCAAGACGTTGCATCAGTTGATTGAACGTCATTTCCGTGTCAGAGTCTGTTATTGCAGAATATAAGTCTGACGCTTTTCCCGACAGGCTCCAACAAAGACATTTTTTGCAGTCTTCGCTATTCCAGTTATATGCTTCCGCGTAGCTGAAAAACTTCTGTCGAAATGCTGAGAAGTTGCCCTGCCCGTCATAGGTTAGATTTTTGGGCAGGGTTAAATTTGTGGATCGGCGTCTGGCCGGTGGACGTCTCCCTACCCTCTCCCCTGTCTCAAAATCGGTGTCTTCGTCCGCTTCTTCGCTCCCACGTGTCTTTGGTTTGGAAGTATTTCCGACTCGCACCCCATAATCAATGAGAGGTGACGACTTCTTAAAGTAACTTGCAGCTGCAGGTCGGGATTCGTTGGGA
This sequence comes from Conchocele bisecta, assembly GCA_029237695.1. Taxonomy (NCBI): domain Eukaryota; kingdom Metazoa; phylum Mollusca; class Bivalvia; order Lucinida; family Thyasiridae; genus Conchocele; species Conchocele bisecta. The sequence goes on from CM055271.1 coordinate 99,792,651, forward strand.
CCCCTGGTGTTATAGGCCGTTGTGGTTGGTGTTCGTCCTTCGTCCCTTCTCATGGAGGGTAAACCCATCGTCTTTGTCTTATTGGCCACCTGAGTTCTGTTGGCCACCTCATCTGCCATGCCCATTTCGGAATCTTCAAATACCGACCGCCAGTCCGGAGTACAGATCGGGGTTTTCCGCAAAGTCAATGTCGTTCAACATTGCCTGTGTAACGGGTACCCTGAGATATGTTGACAAATTGTCCGCCGTTAGATTGCCAAAATTATGACGGAGCTCGATGAGGTGTTGCGCAGACTTCGGTCCAATCCCTTTGATACTTATCAGTCCCAAGCTTGACGCAAAGTTTATTTGCACCCTAATTGGGCTAGCCGCACCATGATCGGTATCATAGTACTCATATTCTTGTTCATCAATCGGTCGGGCAGCCATATTTGTGTAATAGATACTGGAAGCAATCTGACCTCGAAAACGGGAGCTTCAGTTTCTTTCAAATTTTGGGTTACTTGAGGGTGGCACTATTATTGAAAATAATAACACGACAATATTGGTGACTCACAGGTCCACAATCTAGCTCTGCACTGTGTTACCTTATTGTACAACAATAAGGAAATCAGATCAATCTACAGGATGGTATGCGACATCACCACTTCAGTGAGAGGATGGTGGGACTTAATTTGGGATATGCGGGCGATTTTCTTAGGACTTCACTTTGGGGTGTGAGTGCGATGGGACTTTACTTCAGGGTGATGGGGTTTCACTTCGGGGTGAATGGTGGTGAGATTTCACTTCTGGGGGGTGGGATGGTGGTGGGACTTCTGGGCGGTGGGGCTTCACTACTGGGGTGGGATGGTGCTGGGGGGTGGATGGTGGTGGGACTTTCTGGGGTGTGGTGGGTGGGATAGTGGTGGGGCTTCACTTCTTGGTGGGGATGGGATGGTGGTGGGGTTTCACTTATGGGGGGTGGAAGATGGTGGGACTTCTGGGTGGAAGGATGGTGGTGGGACTTCACTTCTGGGTGGTGGGGCTTCTTTGTGGGGTGGGATGGTGGTGGGACTTATGGGTATTGTGGGCTTCACTTCTGGGTGGGATAGTGGTGGGGATTCACTTCTTGGGGTGGGATGGTGGTGGGTACTTCTGGCGGTGGGGCTTCACTTCTGGGGGGGGTGGGTAGGGATGGTAGTGGGGGTGGAATAAAGGTGGTGGGTGGGATAATGGTGGGGGGCTTCACTTCTGAGGGGTGGGATGGTGGTGGGGTTCTTCTTCTGGGGGGTGGTGGGAAGGTGGTGGGACTTCTGGGGTGGAAGGATGGTGGTGGACTTCACTTCTGGTGGTGGGGCTTCTTTGTGGGGGTGGGATGGTGGTGGTGGGACTTATGGTAGTGGGGCTTCACTTCTGGGTGGGATAGTGGTGGGGATTCACTTCTGGGGGTGTGTGTGGTGTGGGACGTCTGGGCGGTGGGGCTTCACTTCGGGGCGTGATGGTGGTGGGGCTTCACTTCTGGGTGGTGGGATGGTGGTGGGACATGGGGGTGGGTGGGAGGATGGTGGTGGGACTTCACTTCTAGGTGGTGGGGCTTCTTTGTGGGCTGGGACTTATGGGTAGTGGGGATTCACTTCTGGATGGGATAGTGGTGGGTCTTCACTTCTGGGGGTGGGACTTCTGGGGTGGTGGGGTTTCACTTCTAGGGGTGGGATGGTGGTAGGACTTATGGGTAGTGTGCTTCACTTCGGGGTGGGATAGTGGTGGGGCTTCACTTCTGGAGGGTGGGATGGGTGGTGGACTTCTGGGGGGTGGTGTTTACTTCTGGGTGGGAGGATGGTGGTGGGACTTCACTTCTGGGTGGTAGGGCTTCTTTGTGGGGTGAGATGGTGGTGGGACTTCTGGGGTGGTGGGGTTTCACTTCTGGGTGGGATAGTGGTGGGACTTCACTTCTGGGTGGGATAGTGGTGGGACTTCTGGGGTGGTGGGGTTTCACTTCTGGGTGGGATAGTGGTGGGACTTCACTTCTGGGTGGGATAGTGGTGGGACTTCTGGGGGTGGGGTTTCACTTCTGGGTGGGATGGTGATGGGGCTTCACTTCTGGGGGTGGGATGGTGGTAGAACTTCTGGGTGGTGGGGCTTCACTTTGGGGTGGGATGGTGATGGGACTTCTGGGGTGAGGGTGGTGGTGGGATTTATGGGTGGTGGGGCTTCACTTCGGGGTGGGATAGTGGTGGGACTTCTGGATGGTGGGGTTTCACTTCTGGGTGAGAGGGTGGTGGGACCAGTTCGGGGTGAGCGGGCGGTGGGTCTTCACTTTGGGGTGGGATGGTGGTGGGGCTTCACTTCTGGGGGGTGGGATGGTGGTGGGACATGGGGGTGGGATGGTGGTGGGACTTCTGGGGTTTCACTTCTGGGGGGTGGGATGGTGGTGGGACTTATGGGTCGTGGGGCTTCACTTCGGGGTGGGATTGTGGTGGGGCTTCACTTCTGGGTTAGAGGGTGGTGGAACTCCACATTGGAGTGAAAGGGTGGCGGGAGCGATACGATATTTGGGTAATTAGGACCGGGTGGGATGATATAAACCAATTTTATGTTTGTTCGACACAAGCACCAAGCGCAGATATCTACTATTTGTATTCCAGGCCACCGTAGTGTACAACAAAAGGCTACCTGGATACAGAGTGGGGTATATTGGTCATTAACTCTCTGTGAACCAACAATAACAAACACATATATAACAACACAACAATTAACAGAAACGCGGGATATGATTGCTATATCAAAATTAATAATTTAATACAGTTCCAGACACCCAAAGCACCAACAAATATTAAAACGGAACAATCATTTTGAATTATAAATATCGAAAACTTGTCGGTGTTTTAATTTCTTGGTTTCACTCTACCTTTAGTCGTAAAACGAGTAAAAGGCAGTTAATTTAATGTGGATTTTGAATTCCTGTACTATGATAGGAAACGTGCAATCATACCTCGCTTACAAAGTCTGTTCTTGCTCTATGGTCACTGGAACTCTGTTGTCAATCGGGGTAATCTTGTGTCCAGTCGTTGTCTGGCTTATAGCTCAGCTTCGTCTTCTTCGGCTTCCTTTATGGTCCTACAACTGGGGTTTGGTCCTCTTTTGTTAAACTTCTTCGCAATTATTGATTATTTACTTAGTTAAATTCTACATTCTTCGGATTGTTTTACATTAAAATTGTATAGCCCCTAGTCAACCCCAACTGCTAACAAATTTGTAAAACAAACGTGAAAAAACAGTTGCAGATGGCCGTCTAATTACTGAAATATAGAGAATATGATAATTGTTTACAAATATTTTCCGTAATTTCTGACAAGAGAAATTAAATTCCACTAGAATTACATTGAAATTTATTGTTTTCTTGTCGCAAACCACAATAGTTTCGGCTTATTTATTCATCTATGGAATTGCACGGTTGGATTTGGGACACAATTTAAATCACTTAATTTGTAAAACAAACTTGGTGACATATAATGAACTGTTATATATAATGACCCCCTCACCTCATCACATCACGCGATTTGTAAAAAAAAAAAGTTGTGACTAAACTGCAATGAACATCAACTGTTGTTTGGCATGCTTGTTTGGAATGTAAAACATTCCAAACTATGCTGTTTTTATTCTCCCAAATTGGTACGTAGCTTAATCAAAAATAGATCCGCGATTCGTAAAACTAACCAAGGAAATATTGTGATTATATTGCCATAGATTAAGGTCTTCTGCTATATACTTCACGTTCACCTTAATAACTAACCCACTTGGAGAATTTTCGGGTTGCTTCACTTCTGAAAACCCAAGATTTATTTTCAGCTAATTAAGGTGGATCCTGCCGACGACGCCATATATAGCCTTCCCTCACCTCCTTCAATATCTCTATGACAATATGGCCACGTACCTGGGGTCGGGGCCCGTTGGCGAGGATTAGGGGGATTACAATCTTGAATCTGTGTGCTTCCTCAGGCTCCGGGCTGCTTCGCGCCTAAAACTCCCCCTCTCCTCCCATCGAGATCACAAACAGCCTTTCGGGTTTGTTTACATCCGGTCAATGTGCAATGTGGGCTTAAAATGCGTAAAGGGTAAAATGCGCAAAGGCCCCTCTGCTTAGAAAAAGATATAGCCTCCACCCACAACATAAGAGCAAACTTATGATAGTCTGTAAATTACACATTAACATTTACATTTATTGTGCATAGGCTGCATATGCAGCCTATGCTCAATAAATGTAAATCCACCAATTGAAATTCCCAGACGATCATAAATTCGCACTTACGAACTTTATAGTCGTACGAAGTTTAGTGAAACGGCCCCCTGGAGTGTGCTATTTTTTGTTATTGATGAAAATGTACTTACTTTTAAATAGTTTTTAGATTTAATGTGTTTAATGGCCAAATGTTCGTCGGCAGCAAAACGTGGAACAGACAGTAGGTCCTGGATCCACCATGTGTACTCGGTAGCAGGTTGCAGGGATTACGGTGTTTGGTCACGTAACGTACCTTTATTGTTGAGGAACAGTTCCATGTATTCCCGCAGTGACTCGGCCTGACATGATTCATACCATCGGAACAGTTTGTAGTACGACAGCGCACAGGCGTCCGGATTGCGTACCACATACGTCTAATAAATAGAGGATCTCAAACGAGTTTCCATTTGATATGAGATTTATGAGGCGAGTCGCGCACAGAGCCCGAGCACCGAGCCTCTGGCGGACGAGTTTAATAAATCTGATATCAAATTGAGACGAGTTTGAGATTTTGTTTATCACATGACTTCATCCTCCAAAGAGCAGGCAATGTGGATATATCCAATACGGTTTCAGTGAACAGACGCCATTCACTATTTTTGCATCTAGATATAAATCTCCACAGAGAAAAATAGTTTTAATCCCTGCAAGAAAATTATAAAAATATGGCATATAATAGGTTCCTGTACTTTGTAAACACTTCATATTAACAAACGGGAGCACATTAGAACACTTTCAGTAATTTTAATGAGGCAGTGGCGTTTCTAATGACGTTCCAAACATGATAACGTCAACGTCAAAACATCATTGCTTTGTCGCGCCATTATGGACGTCATTTCGAACGTCTCCATATTTTTCATTTGACATTTGTTGGGGCAAAATATGAATACATAATTAGGGTGATGCGGCCAGCCAATCAAATTCGCTCCAGGTGTTATTACACGTGTGTCATATCACATTTATGAAATGGGTTACAGCTGGGAATAAAAATGGATTCATGAGATAAACATATGTACGTCGACATATTTAACCCTTTGAACCGAAAGCCCGCTATAGTTCATGTGATCATTTGAGAATTATCGATATCCTGCAGAAATACATAAAATTCATAGAACATTACAATGTTTGACATGCTATTTTGTTATGATACGAGGTCGAGTCCGACCAAAGTGACAAGCCTTGTTCATATCTATATATAAAGTTATACCGATGAAAGTCGAAACACACCGAATGCCTGTGCGTACATGCGGACGAGCCGTGAGTACATATAACTGAAACGTATTGGCGATTGTCCACACATTTGTATATTTCCAGTTGTCCAACAAAGTTCACACAAAACTACTACCGCCTGCGTTAATCGTGCCAAGATGGCGACGTTTCTGAACATCTCTTGGCAATCTCAACTCGCAATCAAGCAGTTTCATTGGCTGAGCCGTAGCACAGTTCATGCTCAGCCAATCAAGTTGCTTGATTTCAAGCACAATATTCAAGTATTTTGGAATAAAAAACTACAAATATTGGTAAGATTAGCCAATCAAGCTACACAATATTCAAGTACAGTGAAACCTCTCTAAACAGGACACCCTGGGAGGTCCCCAGGGTATCCGGATTAGAGAGGTTTCGCTGTAAATCAGGCATTTGATAATTCTGAGCTATAGTTGTGTGCCATGCGATTAGTAACAGACATTATCACCCGAGATGACCAAAAATCGCATCAAAACAAGATCACATGTATTTTCTTGGTGTCTACTGTATTTGTATTGTTTTATACATAATGGCAAGATTAGCGCAGGCGGAGATGTACATGGTACCCAAGGTGCCGGCGGGGGTCGGGGTCTATGACGTATATATATGGGGACCGTTCCTCCAGCAGCACTTGTCGCGCCGTCTCAAAATCCCGCGTCTAGATCAGGTAGACAATCTCCTGTGTCAGAGTCGTGCCTGGGTAGCATATATTTTGTATTACTATTAATAATAATAATAATGTTAATGAATAATAATATTATTAATGAATGATAATGATAATAAATGAATGAATGTATCAGTAGTAGTAAGGGAGTCAAAATGATACCACCTACCGTGATATCATTTATAACCCTCTATAATACCCCCACCACCCCCGAAAATCAAAAAAAATTGGTTAACGAGGAAAAGGGTGGGTCTCCCGACAGCAAATTTATGAATTTTTGGAGAAAATAATTTTGAAAAGAGGGAGTCCCAATTATATTGGTAATTGACTTTTGAAAGTATATATTGGTGTCATAAATACATCATGTTTTGTTCACGTCAATTGAACAGAAAAAACAAAGTACCAATATTATTTAGAGAAAATGGATAATACAATACAATTTGAATTGCAAATTTTTAATGACTGTGTTGAAGAAGTTTACGAAGCTTACGGGGTTAAATCCTGTATATAAATTCTATAAAAAATGAGAACACTAGGTGATATCGAATACATGAAATACCAGCGTAATTTATTACGCTCCGATAAAAACGTTGCATTTACAATATTATACCGGCAATTATGTCAACTATACAAGAGGCAAATACGAACATTAAGACAGATAATGCGTATCGGATATGAAACTAAGGTGTATTATATTTAAAAAACCCAACGATTCGTTTACGAATGTACATTTCTACGATATCGCTTATAAAGATATTGAAAAATTATTATTGAAAAAAAAAAACAACTACTAATTAATTTATAGCCGAGTGTATTTTCCTTATCGAAGGTATGTAAACTGGCAATCTGAATTTATCAATTTTATCAACCTCAAGCGGTCGGATAGGAACGCCGTTGTCATGCAGTTGTTTACCATAGCGACCACATTTGTAGGGATAGAAATAAAAAATGTTTAGCTCCAACCGCGGCGCGAACACACGACCTCGTCTCTATAGAGAATCGCCTTAACCCAACACGACCATTGTAGGCTGTATGATAAACATTACTTAGTGTTGTACAATTATCGATTTACGACAATGTTTCAATTACACGGGTTATGAACCATGCGTAAATTGATAGCCGAGGTAAACAGACGTTATTTATAGCCGAGTGTATCAACAGGCGATTACAGTGTAATCATCGACTGAATTTGTTATGCGATTACGGCGTAATTCTCAGTGAAAAACACATGTTGCATAGGTATGTAAATTTGTTTACTGCACCAATATAAGAAAATTATTTTTTTTTTTTAAATTATTTTATAATGGTGCTGTAACATTTCTTCCGACTTTATCTCCAAGTTTTTCCCTAAATTTATCCCAATCAGTATACTCAATTTTGGGCATGGTGGCGCGCGCTTTGATTCTTATATCATTTTTTAATTGTTCATATCTCCCCATTTCTTCCACCACCGATTCAAACTCTAAATTTGATATTTTCTTATCGGCCAACGCTTTGGAAACCATAACGTCGATTGTATTTTTCTTAGGCCTGGCGAGAACAGATATTCTATCATGTTTTCTACATTTTTTCTCGAGTTTTCCACCCGACGCCCTAATTACCATACACAACAACCCAGATACGGCCGATACCGCACATAAAATCCCCGCTACAGGAACCGTTATAATGGTGGATATAGTTGCAGCTGTCCCTGCCCCACACAGAAACACTCGCTAGAGCCGTGCTAGATACTTCACCCATGTTCACCGTGCGTCTATATTTTTTAGCGTTTCTTTTTCTATTTGTATATTCTCTAACTAAAATATCATGCATAGCGACGATATTATTCAACCTAAAATCTGAACTTCTTTCGTTAATTGTACACCGTGTTGATGGAGTGATATTGACAATTGGAAGTGTTGATTCGTTCATGATTTTCAATATATTAGTATTTACAAAATAAGTTCAATTAACAATGAGACAATAGTGGAAGAACTCTCTGGGTCACCGATTTTCGTAACAAAGTTAATAACACTACCTTTGAAAAGTCTAATTCGATCAGAACCGGAGAACGAAACCACCGTCGAACTATCTGCAGAGATTTTAGTGACTCCAACCCCCCGTTCTTCTCCATCTAATACAATATTTATCGTGACCGCGCCCACAGGTTTACCACTACCATTAACCGAGCAGACCGCCATTTGGATAACTTCACCCGCGGCTGTCATAGTGTATCCCCCACATTTATTACTCGCTTTGGCACCGAACGAATATTCATAGTGCCCCTTAAACAATGGGCCCCGCTTCTCAGCCCAAACTGTTATGACACGTTTTAGCGTTTCAATTGTTTGCACTATTCCGGCAAGCGCACTGTTTGCGTTATATGCCTCAGTACGAATATTATAAGAGGCCTCCTCAAGAGCTTTGGTCGCGGCTATACGATCATGTTTCAGTTTATCGGAAACTTCGGTTATCTTTCCGTCTAGTTCGGTAAGTGCCCCTTCTCTAATGAGAGAGTCCTCTAAGCGCAACGCATCATAAGCCTCCGTAATGGTCGCCTGGTGGCCTTTTAGGGCTTTCTCAACACCCGACCGGGACCGGGCCTCTTTTTGAAATTCGGTTATTTTCCCGTCTAGTTCAGCAACCGCCGCTTCTCTGATGAGAGAGTCCTCTGAGCGCAACACCTCATAAGCCTTCGCAAGGGCTGCCTGGTGGTCTTCTCGGGCTTTCTCAACACCCGACCGGGCCTCTTTTTGAAATTCGGTTATTTTTCCATCTAGTTCACCAACCGCCGCTTCTCTGATGAGAGTCCTCTGAGCGCAACACCCTATAAACCTCCGTAAGGTCCGCCTGGTGGTCTTCTCGGGCTTTCTCAATACCCGTTCATACCCCCTCAACCCCCAACCGGGCCTCTTTTCGAAATTTGGTTATTTTTTTGTCTAGTTCAGTAAGTGCCGCTTCTCTGTTGAGAGAGTCCTCTGAGCGCAACGCCCCATAAGCCTCCGCAATGACCTCCTTGTGGTCTTCTCGGACCCCCTCAACCCCGGACCTGGTCTCTTTCAGAAATTCGGCTATTTTCCCGTCTAGTTCGGCAAGTGTCGCTTCTTTGCTGAGAGAGTCCTCTAAGCGCAATGCATCATAAGCCTCCGCAAGGGCCTCCGCAAGGGCCTCCGCAAGGTTCGACTGGTGGTCTTCTCGGACTTTATCAATACCCGACCGGGTCTCTTTTCGAAATTTTGTTATTTTTTTATCTATTTCGGCAACCGCCGCTTCTCTGACGAGAGAGTCCTCTGAGCGCAACACCTCATAAGCCTCCGTAAGGTCCGCCTGGTGGTCTTCTCGGGCTTTCTCAATACCCGACGTGGCCTCTTTTCGAAATTTGGTTATTTTCCCGTCTAGTTCGGTAAGTGCCGCTTCTCTGATGACAGAGTCCTCTAAGCGCAACGTATCATAACCCTCCGTAAGGGCCGCCTGGCGGTCTTCTCGGACTTTATCAATATCCGACCTGGTCTCTTTTCGAAATTTTGTTATTTTCCCGTCTAGTTCGGTAAGTGTCGCTTCACTGATGAGATTGTCCTTTAAGAGCAACGCATCATAAGCCTCCGTAAGGTCCGCCTGGTGGTCTTCTCGGACTTTATCAATCCCCAACCGGGCCTCTTTTCGAAATTTTGTTATTTTTTCACCTAGTTCGTTTAGTTCCGTATGCGTTTCTTCACGACTTTGTGTATTCACAGCCAGGGCATATTCTCTAAGTTGTGATAGTCGACTCTTGTGAATCTCGTCCGTGGCCACCGATATAGTTCTATTGATCAAGGCCTTTGTTTTTTGGGTAGTTAAAAAGTCGCCTTCTGTCGGGATGAATCCCCCTTCTGTCGGTTCCAAATTCTTTGAATTTGTCACCCAATCGGAAGAACTACCTGGTCCGTATATACTCATTTTCATAATGTTGATAATATATATATTACGAACATGCGTTTAGTTCTAAATAATTTTCTTAAAATTAATTAATTTGAAATTTCTAGGACGACCGAAATCGGGTAATCGTTCTTCAACTCTCGCCCTTTATCATCAATAATAGAAATCTTCAACTCGTGGATGTGTCCTGATTCCAAAACTTTCATCTCAGGGTGTGGGTAGTCTAAGGTCAGGGTCTCACCAAAGAAACAGTCGCTAGCGGGCACGGTTTTCAGTAATGTGCTGGGAGTGCCGTCTACCGTGTTGTACGATGTGTTCACCCGATCCAGGTGCACCCCGAGAGTTTTTGTGAAGGCAAAGTTTACTGGGGTCATCCCCGTGATCGACCCCGTAACAAACCGTTCACCCTCGTCGTAAGGGGGTGAACGGTTTAATCTTAACATTGAGGCCAACCCCGGGGTGATATCTAATTTTTTATAAACGTACAATGTCGCAAGCCCCGTGGCTTTTTCGATTTCGAGAGCGGCTAAACCAGAAATCTTCTCCGCTATTAAAGCTTGGAGATCTCCGAAACCCCAAAGGCCAGGACGTAATGTGGCAGTTGAATGAATAGGGTCGTCTAAATCTAAAGGATCTACGGCTCTGATATACTCGTACGTGTTGAAGTTTTTCCACCCGACCGTGAACGTGATTGATCTGAGGCCTACCCGGCGTTGTCCACAGCAGTTATCGATTGATTTTTGAAGTTCACAACTCTATTTTTGAACATTAGTGATAGTAGCAAACATAATAATATCTTTCAATGGATACAAAAGCATTTAGCTTTAATTCTAATGCAAAGTATAAAGTTGGTGGTGTATACGCTCAAAAGAACACCATTGGCGAGCTTGTGCACCCCACAATAAGAGTCAGTTTGGGCATGGGTTTCGACACAAATTTCACTAACATGTTTGATAAATATAGGGTGCCCAAGATTAGTACGGTGGATGTGGTAAACAGATGGCGGGCAACTCCTATGCAGTTCTGGCAGAACCACCTAAATTTTGCCGTGTGGTGTGCCACAACTGGGTGTGGTGTATCTTTCGGAGACCACTTAAAGCCAAGTAACAGCATGATTAGCAGTAGCTTATACAACTTTCATGTTTATTATACTATTAGAAGGATTTTGAAAGAATTACGTGTTCCACTACCTCAAGACGACGGGTGGAATCACATTTTCAACACATACAACCGTAAGGAGTTCGAACGGATATGTGACGAATTTGGTGTGGACCCAAACCGTGATTGGAAACAAAAAGTTTACACCAAGAACGATTCAATGGGGGACCCCTTTTTTGAAGAAGCTGGAAATGATGTAAAAGTTGTTGATGGCATTCGATATGCAGTACTATGAAGTACACGTCAAGTTTCCTAATACATAAAAGACCAAGTTTTTTTCTTGATATGTTCTCAGATAAAACCTACTACCAAACATATCCGGCTTCACTACACCAACCATCTAAAGTTGGAATAGCATGGAGTACATTTATATTAGATAAAAGCACTGGATTTACTCAGACCGGGGTTACTCGCCTCAACGACTCCATCGTATATAGTGTGGGCTATATTAGGTGCGCAAAAACAAACTCGCAGTTCTATAATAGGAGTCGGAACGGCGTTTGACGCGCAAAAACAGTTCTTGGTACTTGTTGAGGACGCCATCTCAGCTAAGGTGGACCTCCAGAAGTGATCCAGAATTATCAAGACGTTTTGCAGACTGCCAGCACCCCAGTGGACTATGTATTTGGAATAGGTCTTTATATGGCGCCGAGCAATATGATACTACGAGACGATCCGGTTGATGGTTACAATAATCAAATCGTAATCGCCACCGCCAATCAAAAAATCGGTCACAACGGTAACGTGAACACTGATATCATCAAGCGCACCCCCAAAATGATCGGGCGCGGAGTTGTAAATTCAAATAAATTTGAAAAAGATTTCATAAAACCCCCAAAACACAAAATGGATACACCTCCCTCAACACAATCGAACCCAGTACACCCAATTCGTAAATTGGATGCACCATCGAGTTCCATCAACAATGTTGAAATTGGAAGCACAACACACGAGGAGGAGAAATTAGGGCTCGTCGTCGCCCTCGTGGCGATCGGATTATTTACGCTTTGGTTTAGGAACTCTCTGGCGAAGAATAGTAGGAGACCGGCGATTGCCACGATTAAAGCCCAAGTATTTTGGCTAGCCATCCGGCCGTTTTTGATAATATAGATAGCAAGTAAGAAACGATACTTCCGATCAGTCCAGGTAGTGCGGCAGCCGCCTTTTCGGCTAATTTAGCCAGAGACTGGCGAGGGCTTTTAGTTGTTTTTTTACCCACCTCCTTAGCTCCACCGGATGGCGCGGGTGCTGGTGCGGGTGCTGGTGCTGGCGCGGGTGGTGGCGCCGCACCACCAGTGAAAGCTAGAACTATGGTCGATATAGTCATGCTGATAGCAACGAGGATGCTTGCTATCGTGATGCCCTGTTCTCTGAACAGAGTGCGAAGACGCTCACCGAGTGTCGTCTCCGCGTTCAGGACCCTCGAGATTGTTTCGCGGATCCGACTTATTTGGGTGCGGAGAGCCTCACGGTTAGTAGATGCAGCCTCCAAGCGAGCTTCTCTTTGATCCCGCAACGACCGCAGGCGTTCGGTGATCCGCTCGGTAGATTCTCTATCGCCACCAGCTTCCTCCAGTTTTCTTTCTTCTAGCGCGATATGTTCATCCAACACTGAGAGTTTGGAGAGGTTATTGACCAGTTCGCCCGGACCGTTTGCATAACCTTATCGAGTCCCTGGAGTTCGCGAAGAGGTAACGGTGGGTCATCGTTAGACCCTTGTTCGAGGTTGAGTATTTCGTTTTCGCTGAACGTGGTCTCCACCGCGTTAATAACGTCGGTGGCCACTTGAGGGACCTCGCTGAGATCGCTGAGCTCGATAGTTTTTATCGAGGCGGCCGCCTTAGCTTCTATGCTGTTAATGGCCCTTATAGCTGCGGCCCTCAAAGCAATCTTCTTATTCTTCTTCCAATCCGTGAATCCTAGTTCGTTCTTTACGATTTGCCACGCCCCGGTGTCCTGCAACAGTGCCCAGCGCTAGGGGTTTACCGGTCCTCATGTTGATGATTGGTATATCTGATGATTTTAGTCGCAACTTACCGTCCAGAGTCAATTCGAATTTGGAGTAGTCGCGACCGACAGATGGGACCAGATCTTTTTTTTGCCAAACTGTTGAGTAGTCGGTCTACGGCTCCCTCGAGTAATTCCCGACTTTGACCAACGCTGCTGGTAGCGCCACCTAATTCCCCCCCGAATGGATTGAAACTGAGGCTGTATCAAGGGCGTTTCGTCATTATAATCATCTATTGTCTCATCATCCGCATCGACGTAATCGTCTCTGCGATTTCATACATGTCATTATCGTAATCAGCCATATTTATAATTTCTTAAAATTAATTATGTATTAAAGACAAAACCATACGGGTTTAATATAGATTCACTAAATTATGTCTTCGAGTCAATACGGTCGCAAACTCAATCCATACCGCAGACTGCGTGAGCCCCTCGGGGCAAAAGGCGTGAGACAGAGTGTCGTTATTACGAACAACCCATCGACGATCGACCAGAACCAGCAGCTGTTAGTCCGCTTCCCCAACCTCGGAGCTAACGACGTCATTGTGCCGGGGACTGTTCGCCTCGCTTTCACTAGTTCGCTGACGTCGACGGACGCGGACCGAACCGTCGTTCAGAACCTGGGTCGCGCCATCGTCAAAAAGACCATGATAAAGATTTCTGGTAATGAGGTGATGTCGATCGATGACAGCGACGTCTACCATTGCTATCAGGACCTGTGGAAGACGGCGCAAGAGCGCGAAAACGCTGTTTATCAGGGTATTGACACCAGCAAAAATAAGAACGTAACCAAACTTAGAATCGGGGCTGCTAACAAGGTAGATAACAACGCGAGCGACAACGTGGTCGCGGGCGCTTACGGCAACCGCTTCTACATCCCGCTCGACTTTGAGTTGCTGGAGAGTCACATGCCCTACTATCAGAGCGCTTTGGCTGACCGCCTCGAATACGAACTAACGTTCAACGACTACGGCCGAGTTCTCATAGCCAGCGACCAGTTATCGACGTATGCGATCGATAATGTTTCCCTGGAGTACGACATGGTCACGATGCCCGAACTAGCGCGATTGATCAGAACAGATACGCGGGCACGTTGCCATACTTTACGACCGAGTTCTTCGCCATCGCAAGATGACGAAAGACAAAGGCGACACATTGTGGAATATTAACGTCAACGTACCCGCCCGCTCGATGAAAGGTATACTGATGCTGTTCGAGGAGGCTCGGTTCGCGTTTGGTGCTAGAAAAACCGACACATTCTATGACCCCAAAATCACGAAGGTAGAGGTGACGATCGAGGGAGTACCCAATCAACTCTACAGCGCGGGTCTTCGCGCACACCAGCAGTGGGACGAAGTAAGAAAGCAGTTTGCTGCCGGCTCCAAGCGCTCCCCGGAGGTTGCCGCGGTTGCCAAAGACCTGCATCTCTCGGCCGTCTCCCTCGCGGAGTTTCTGAATACCAAATACGCGTTATGGCTAGACATGCGAGCCAGCGACGACGACCAAATACACGGTAGCGGACGCCAAGTTGAGAACGCTAGCGAGGGTGTGACGATCCAGATAACCAAAGAGGCGGATGGAAATGGCGCATTGAACGTGTACTTATATATAATTACAGACGCACAACTGAACATCGAAGATGGCCGATACGTCTCAGCACTCTACTGATTTAATTAATTTTAAGAAAATTAGCAATCATTCTAACGATTTATTAATTAATAATTTTGAAAAAAGTTAAGAAAATTAGCAATCAATACCAATTCACGATTGGAGATGCCCACTCTGCCATAATATGTGGGCAGACAGGATGTGGAAAAACGGTTTTCATCCTAGACTTGCTCGAGGGCTCCTACCGCGATGCCTTTCGTCACATTGTGATCCTGTGTCCCACTGTGCGACACAACGATACTTATCAGCGGCGCCCGTGGATATGGACCGACCCTGAGGTATACGTTATTGACCCCGGTGATAGACTTTACGATTGGCTGCGTGGTTTATACCAAAAATTCCAGGGTGAGCCCACCCTATACGTGATTGACGATTGCTCGGCCAAGGCGGCGATGACCAAAAAGAAGGACATGCTCTCCGAGCTCGCATTTTCTGGCCGCCATGCGAGGCAAAGCGTATGGATATCCACTCAAAAGTACAACGCCGTCCTCAAGGATCTGCGCGAGCAAACGAAATGGGTCGCCCTCTTTCACTGCAAGGACCGAGACTCATTCGATGACTGTCTTCGAGAGAATGACGTTATCCCAACGCGCGAGGAGCACCTGGAGGTTCGACAGATGCTTTCGGAAACTAAGCACGCCAAGCTTTTGCTAAAGACTGATCAACCAACTGCTTACGAAGTTATCAATTAATTTTATAATTAATTAGCAATTACTGAACAAATGCTGAACAATGCTTAGCAATTGCTGAACAATGCTTAGCAATTGCTGAACAATGCTGAACAAGTTGTTGAACAAATGCTTAACAAATGTTGAACAAATGCTTAACAATGGTTAATAATGTTAACAATTTGGTGCTCCGCTGTGAGCTTTGTTGCGAGCATAATGGTGATCATAAGTATCGGATGGTGTGCTTGGCAATATGTTAAAGTGATGAGACTTGTTAGAATAGTTAAATTAATTTTAAGAAAAATGAACTGCGACGAACTTCTCGATCAGCTAATGGAAGAAACCTCAACTCCGGCTGCCAACATCCTGAAAGATAATGATCCGACAGAGCAATCGGAATCAACTGCAACTCCAACGGCGGTTGGTATTGGGTTGAGTTCAACGACTCCGAATGAAAATCAAAATGCGGCGCGACGAGAGCGGCTAGCTGCGCTGGTTGCTGGGGGACAATCGGAGCATTATCTCGGTAGGCGTCTCTCAGTTTTTCAGGTGGATAAGATGTCAGATGCGGAGATCGATAAAATGTATGCGCGATGCGAATCCAAATTGGGAGCGGAGATGACAAAAACTCTCGGATCGGCGGCTATTCATTTGTACGCAACCGCCGTTAGTATACTTCTCCCTATACCAAACACCGCGGGATTGATTGACGATCTAGAGACTGACCCTTTTATAGGTCACACTCTTAGAACAGCCTGCTGTTCAATTTATCACAAGTTTGGAATGTACTTAGCTCCACTGACAACCGCGTTGACCACGGGTAAACATTGTCAATTTGGAAATATATGCCCACGAACTATAAGCCCTAATATTAATACAAAATATAATTTTGAAAATGATGAAACAAGACACACCCGCGAGAGTGACGGAGTTGAACCCGATTGCTCCAACCCAATCGAACCCGAGTGTTACTCCGCCACTGGATGACATACCGCAAAAAAAAATCCCAAAAGACAGGCAGCTGGGCGGGCGGCGGCTGCCACCCGAAAAGTTAAGCAAGATAAAATACTCGCCGAGCTTCGAGAGGCTAAACAGTCGTTGCAATCGGGGACGGAGACAGCAAAACATCTGAAGACAGAGTTGAGTACACCCCCAATTCACGAATTGGAAGCACACCCAAATTCTTTGAATTTGTCACCCAATACCAACTGCCGTTGGAGTTGGGCGAATCCGATTGAACCCAAATTCGTGAATTGGAGTTGGGTTGTTGGTGGTGGTCTGGCAGTTGTTGGTGCTCTGTGCGTGTGGAAATACCCCATATTATCGAAAAAACAACCAGCCAGTGTTCAGAAGAAAGTTACGAAACACCAATCGCGATTGGATGCGCCCCATTTAAACATTGATTGCGACCCCTTTTATATGCAATAATTATAATGGCTGAACAAGATGGTAAAATGTTAGTGAATGCGCTTTATCACGCCGTGGTGATATCAGTTTCAGTATTCAGTAACAGTTTGAGTATGCTCGACTATCAAAGATGGCCCTAGGAGGATCCGCTCCCAAATTGGACTTTACTGCGAGAGACGTAGGGCTCGCGACCTTAGATGTAGCGGCCGCAGTTTGGACCCGATATTATCTAGTTAAAGCTGGAATTCTACCATTTAATATATGGAAATAAATGGCTTCAATCGCAGTAATAGTAGGTGGTGCGCTCGTAAACGCATTGGCGTTCAGCTCGAACGTGGATGAGGAGCGTAAGCGTCACGATTTAGCTGTAGAACAACTCAATAGCGCAAAGGAAGCGTGGTCGAAAAAACGAACCGCCCATCTGGACTGGGTCAATGAAGAGCTTCGCCGCGAAAATCACGCCGCGCAAACTTTTCAGAACGTTGAAGAAGCCAACCGCGAGTACGCGCTTGCATATCCGCAGAAAAGTCTCGCGCCGCTGGATCGCGAGCCCCAACTTTCAGATTTCTATGTACCGTCAGAGCCCCAAAAAGACCGCGAGATCGCGTTCATCGTCGTGGGAATGGGTGTGGTGGGTCTCGTCGGCTACTATATTCGATCGAGATTTTAAATTAATTATTTTAAATAACTTTTTTATAAAGATATATATAGAACGATGTCAGTTGACGAACTTTATTTTGCTATGATTGATGTAGGCTACACTGCCCTTAAACACCGCATAGCTGGTGCAAAGGGTATGATTCGTCTGGCCCGAGATTCTCTCGAGACGTGGCGGGAGGACGAAAAAGCGGCCACCCTTTTCGCAAAGCGGATGTTAGATTCCTCCACCAATCCTGGGGGATTATATTTTCCCAATTTCCTTCAGAACTTAACCCCCAATCGCGATTGTACTTCCAACAAAGGTTTATTATTATCGACGCAGTTACCGGACGATCTGGCGAGGGCATGTTGGAGATTGTCCGATATATTAGAATACATCGCATACGATGAACACGCACAAACTTAATACCAAACTATCGGTTCGCCTAACGCGCAAGCTAGCGAACGCGTACTATAGCCCCCGCGGCTACTGGAAGGGACTCTCTGCCATCAAGAACCTCGCGGCGGCGACCAAGGTTTCAGAAAACGTTGTCAAGGAATGGCTCAAGAAGCAGGCCATCTGGCAGATCTATTTACCCGCGCCTCACAATATTCCGCGCACGAAATTCAACGTGCCGGTACCGGACCAAGTTCACCAAGCGGATCTCCTGTTTCTCCCTCACGATCGCGTCGGTCGTAAGACGTACAAGTACGCGCTGACAGTCGTTGACGTAGCGAGTCGTTATAAGGGGGCTGAGCCGTTGGCCACTAAAGAGTCTAAGGAGGTGGCCGAGGCTCTCTCCCGAATATATAAGAGGAGTCCTCTCAAATGGCCGAGTCTTCTCCAGGTCGATCCCGGCCGCGAGTTCATGGGCGCGGTCTCTCATCTATTGTCTAAGCACGACGTTTCTGTCAGACGCGGCCGCGTCAACATCCACCGGAACCAGGGGATCGTGGAGCGCTTCAATCGAACCCTGGCTGAGAGACTGTTCGGACGCCAATACGCTAAAGAACTTGTAGACCCACATTCGCGATCGACCGAGTGGGTGGCCAGACTACCCGCCGTAGTCTCCGCATTGAACGGAGAGGTGACCAGATTGATAGGTAGGAAGCCTGTAGATGCCATCAAGTTTAAAAGGGTGACGAGCAAGCCCTCTGCCGTCTCGCGCGGGCGACCCGTTGGTTTAGAGGAGCAACAGCTTCCATCGGATATTGACGTCCGGTACCTCTATCAACCGGGAGAGCTCTAAGGTGGCAGCCGCCGCGCGACTTATCCCGTGTGGTCTCTCAATGTATATCATCTAGATCGATCTATTACCAAGCCCGATGAGCCCGTGCTCTACTATTTGGATGATGGGCCATCTCGAGGGTTTGTTCGCGAAGAACTTCTCGCGGTGCCTTCTGACACCCAGCTACCACCGGATCGTCAAAGTATTTAGATTGCTAATTTTCTTATTTTTTTCAAAATTATTAAATAAATCATTAGAGAGGTTCTGTATGTATTCCGTCTGGTAACACACGTCTTTTATCGTAGTATGCCGAGAGTCCTAATTTTTGTTGACAGTACGTTTTCATAACACCGTCTTTCATTTTAAATCCCCTATTTTGTGCTACATCTATAATGTGTTTTCCATCTTCTGTAGTTTCACTTAGTACTCGTTTATATCTATCCCAATTCAAATTGTTTGTTCTCTTGGACATTCCTTTCGCAGAGGTTTTATTAATATAATTATTTTTTTCTATAAAATAACACTTACTAGATAACGCTATCGCCCTATCTCCGCTAAATTCCATTTTGAAAAGTCCGGGCTCTCTTTCGCTCCATTTATCCCAAGCCAACCATTTCTTTTTTCTTTTCTTTTCAAACCCGTCTAGTAAGTTAGGTCTAATCAATTCCTCTATCGTTTTTCCACTAACTCCTATAGACTACTATCTGTATCCATCTGTATTAATTCAAAGTCTTCTCTTTTTACGTATTTGTCTAGAAATTCGTAGTAAAATTCCAACATTCTCAATTTAGCTAGTTGATAAACCGCTATTCCACAATGGAATGGTCTCTTTACCGCACACCTGGGTTTTCTTGAAGATATTTCGTATGCATCTCCTATCTCTTCCAAATCGTCAAAGAATGCAGATCTTAATGCTTTGTCAACACAGGTTTCGTTTTGCGTATATGTCGTATTTAAATGTCTCTCCGTTGCCTCTATCATTTTTCCACAACACGAGTTTCCTAATAATTTCATTATGTCGCTACTGGTTTCTTATTTGGTTCTACATCACCCGTTCGTCTTGCGGCTGTAACTTCTTTTGCGAACCATTCGAATGGTTTTCCGCTAATATAATATATAACACGATGAACTCTAGTTATTTCTAGGCCGTGTTTTAAATACCATTTCAACAGTGGCGCGTACAGCAATACTTTAGTGGCGGTCATAGATCCCACCAATTTGTTTCCATCTCCTCTTGTTCGGCCAGTATCTTTTAAATATTTTAACATGTGTGTGGGAACTTCATCAACCTCTACTTCTCTGTTTATAAATATTGGGGACATTTCAGAAAACTTATCTTTTAAGTTGTGTGGAACTTCTATATCCACCTCCGCAAACCCAAACCAGTCTCCAGATAAAACTCTTTTACAAAACTTTTTAATAAATTTAGGGTTATGTGGGGTATCTATATGGTGTATAGTTTCTCTCCCACACGGCATCTCTTTATTTAACGTAGATAAATATAACGCGTTTGCATCGTACCCCAAAACAGCCTTGCAAGGTTTGGAACCCACTCTAATATTTGAAACACCAGCTTCTGCATATCGTGATGGACCGCCAACTAGAGCGTCCTTCATCATTTCGTATGTTTCTTCTTTTGGTGCATATAGAGCATCCTTCGGTATAATCGTCTTTGAAGATTTTTGTTCTTTAATGGTTCCTCTCAATAAATATTGTATAGCTACTCCAGGTAGTGTTACCGCATCTTTGAAAATATCCACACCTCTGTGTTTATAAAATTCACATATTTTTTCCACCGCTTCTAGGAACGGTGCTACATCTGGTAGTCCTGGGTAATCCAGTTTGTCTGGAGAATCGAACCACTCATAAGGAAAGAAAGATTTCTGTCCTTTGCATTCGTAGGCTTTTATCCAACTATCGTAACTTACACCGGGTCCTAGATAAAGTATTACATCAAGAAATCTAAACTCTGGAGTAAATAGAAATATTGTTGCGTTTGCACGTTTTCCGACCATTACTTTCTTTGTTGTTGATGCCAGTTCGCCTACTAGGTATTTCTTTATTACGTTTATATCATACTTACTGCTGCTAAAACCTATAACCGGTACTTGCTCTATCCACTGTTCGATCTTGGCGATTTGGTTTTGACGTAATTGTTCTATATTAAACCCATATCTTGACCACACTTCTTCTCTTATAGCTTTTCCCCTGACTTTCAAATCTTCTACGAATTTTTCTATAAGTTTTGCGGGATCTTTATCACAAATATTAGTTACTGTTCCTGAGAAATTATCTCCTATACTAACACTTACCGGAACGTGCTCGGCTTCGTACTCTAGATTATTACCGAGCGTTTCAAATTCTGGGTTGAGATACGCCTCAAAATCGTATACTATCTGATATGGATAAAGAGTAGTTTCTCAACCGATCTTTATGTCTTTACCCGTTCTTTGAAATTCGCATTCCCACATAACTACTAGGTTGAATTCTTTGCTTCTTCTAATAAATGTATCTCTTCTCATAGTGGATGCGCGTTCTTCTTTTCTATGCTTTGCATGAATCTCACACCCGTGCCAGTAACAGCCGTGATATTGATATACGGTATTGGTTTCTGGACAGTATCCATCTACTGGAGCTCCTAAAATCCATCTTTCACCCCCGTGTCCACACTGTTCGTGGTGAATGTGAATTCCCTCGCGCTTTTCCACAGAGTACATCCAATCGATCGCCCCATAACGTTAGAAACTTTTTTGGGTAGAACGCTTTCTCGAACAAGACGAACGCGGGCACTCTAAATAATTACCATCACATACTACTTTTGTCTCACCTTTCATACATTTTGGTCCGTGTCTCTTCATATTACTCGCTTTCGTGAATTTCTGCTTACAATTATCGCAGGCGTAAATTTTAGATAGGTTTTTAAGGTTTTTTATCAGAAATTCGTGATTATTAAACAGTCCTATTGTCATTGGTTTATTACCTATTGCCTTATAGTGCGCTTGTACCTTTTTCAACCACCATACGTTACATTCGGTGGGTTGATATACTTCTATACCGATTTTAAAAAACTCTTCAACCTTTTTCAGATCTGAAAAAGGAATTGGTGAAACCACATTACAACCAAAATATTGCTTACTAAGTTCTTTCGCCTTTTCTGTACATCTGTCGGGTCTTTTATCTGTCATATGCATAGCTAGACACCTGAACAGACAAAGGTCGTTATTATACTTATCTAAAGAATACATACCTTTTTTATTCTTCAGCCATTCTGGAAGTTCTCCTCCTGCTGCTTCTTTTGATTGTAGTCCCAAATCTATTCCCCTACTACCATGTATTAGCTTTACGAAAACCTCTACCCATCTTACAAACTTCCACTTTGTATTCGGTCTGTCTATTTTATCGGACATTATTCGTGTTTACTCCTTTTCTGACAGCCATTTTTTAACGGTTTTCATTGATGATAGTGGTTCGCTACCACCGAGATTTTTGTGCATTATTATAGTTACAGGTTTTCCATTTTCAGTTTCCTCCATATGTTCTAGCTTGTAAGAATATGAATATCTCAAATAAAAATTGGTGTTAGATACGGAGCGAGTTTCTCGGACATGCGTTCAGACTCGTTAATGTTAATGTTTTTACGAAAGGATAATGTAACTACCCGTCTTCCATTTTCTACCTTTTCCAATGTTTCATCGTGAGCCCCCAATATTTCTTCACCTTTTTCCACTATCGCGCGAACGAGATATTTTTTCTTATTATTTTGTATTGGGCCACCTGTGTGTCTAATTTGAGACAAATTATTGGTTCTTGAAGGTTTTATTACACTAGCCCTTAGCTCCGCAATACTTTCTTTTTGAATTCTGTTACCAACTTCCTCCGCTAGTGAGAGGTTTTTAAATGCCCCTCTTTTATAGGCGCGGGTAAACCGCTTCATAAACGCCTCATTCTTTGTGGTATTTATCAGCTTTGTCAACCCCCTAACTCTCAACCGTGTACTATAAGTAATCCCTAGAGATTCGGCTTCTCTTCTCAACTTTTTCTATTCTGCTCTAGTTTCTGGCATTATCATATTTTCTGTATTACTTTTGTATATACTTTTGTATAACCTATAAAATTTATCTGTTCAATTGGACGTCAAAAATTTACATAATGTTTTTTTTCACGTCCAATTGAACAGATAAATTTCATAGGTTATATACATATATAATGGAGTGTGTGACTTGTTGTAAGACGTTTACGTGTAAAGACTATCTACGAAGGCATCTAGCGAGACGTAGAAAGTTTCCTTGTGTCCCCCCACAATTTCAATGCCCCAGATGCCCTTGTAAATTCGTTAGTGCCCAAACTCTTTGTAGACATAAGCAACTACGCTGTCAGGTGGCTAAAGGTGAACTTGGTAGACTAGAGCTGGTAGAATTAGTTGCTGATTTGCGAAATAAATTAGCTATATCGGAGGAGAAAAATGAGGTGTTGGAATATAAACTATTGTACTTGCATGAATGATTTCGACTTTTTTCAAAATTCAATTACCAATATAATTGAGACTCCCTCTTTTCAAAATTATTTTCTCCAAAAAATTATAAATTTGCTGTCGGGAGACCCAATTTTCCTCGTTAACCAATTTTTTGATTTTCGGGGGTGGTGGGGGTATTATAGAGGGTCATAAATGATATCACGGTAGGTGGTATCATTTTGAGTCCCTTACTACTATTTGAAGTGATCACTATGGTGAATAAGTGTGTATTTGTGCCCGGTTTGCTCAGTAGGTAGAGCGATGGTGTGGTGAACCAGAGATCCCCGGTTCGATTCCGGGCTGGTGCGCATCTTTCTCACCCTGTGACATTTAGCGCCCAACGTAGTTGCGGGAAGTAACTCTGCATGATACTCCTGCATCGTCCGTACCGAGAGTTATGGTGCTCTCCGTAGGTTTCCCATGCAAAGTACCAAATCACATCTGATTTGCACTTCAACTGTTAACTGCGACATATTTTCTGTATTTTTCAATTGAAAGAAATGTCAGTATTATACTTATTCATTTCTGTGTAATAAGTACAGAAAAATATGTCACAATTAACAGCTGAAGCGCGAATGAGATCCGATTCGGTACTCTGCAGGAAAAACCTATGGAGCACTCTGGGTACGGACGATAATTGAGAATTCTGCAGTTACTTGCAGCAACTACTCCAAACGTGGAGTCGTGACTGATGAAGAAATGTTCCACAAATATGGAATTCTGGGTGGAAATATTTCTGCCCAGTGACAATTGTTGCCCAACGAAGGACCGCGACTGATAAATACTCCCAAAATTGTACCCAAACATATGGAATTCGGAGACAAAAATTAAACATGGAATTCGGGGACGAATTTCAATTTGGCGGAGAAGAATGTCACAGTACGCAACTGACTATGGGGATGAAGTGTGTATGATCTGTGCCTTGTTAGCTTGCTCGGTAGAGCCATGGGCATGGTACGGTAAACATGCGGTCCCTGGTTCGATTCCGGGCCGTTATTTATCTTTCTCACTCTGTGACACAAGTAAACCGTTTTATTTTAAGAAATGGCTATCACCGGAATAAATATTATCTTCACAAAATTTAATTCTGGCCAATAGAAATCAACAGCCAGAACAAAAGACATTATGAAAAGTTGTGTTGATCTCAGAAATTGTCATGTCGGCTATAGGATCGCGTCGAAATAATGTTAACAGAATAGGAAAACGTAATTTGATACCGACGAAAAAGTAAACAAAACGCAAAATTGATGCTTAGTTTCGCAATATTATACCGTAGACCACACATTATAATTTGATTTTATATGAAAATAAATATATTGTGAGTATGATGTTGTCTATTAATGTGTTCTTGATATTCGGAACAGCAGTGACGACATTTTGTTTTGTCCAAGAAATTGTCAAGGTCAATGTTTCACTGTTTGTCTCGCAATAACCCGCCGCTTTATATTTGCGCACCAAAAAACAGATCACCAATACCGCTGACTTTCTAGCCACTTTGAATGAAATAGATTGGATAAAATTTTGGATTGGAACACGGATACGTTTGTAAACTATTTCGATTTTATTGCTAACTTTTTGACAGTTCGTCACGGTCATGCTTTCAGATTCTATGATGTGCAAAACACGTTAGTGCCCGAAGCCGAGATAAAATACAAATAAAACGTAAATGAAATAGTCTAAACATATTTGTTTAGTATAATTTACAACAATAAATATAAATACACAGCTCTTTGCGTACGACATCGCGGCCATTGCTATTATTGGAAGAAACGGATATGGCGTCATCCACGGATGTGGATTCGGGAGGTTCCGTCAACTGGAGGTTTCGTCAATTAGGGAAAATAGAGTGAAAAGTCGAGTGGTTCCGTCAACTGGTTACCGGTTCGTCAATTAGGCGATTATAGTTGAATGGTATTTTTCACACCTCGGCTAATTGACTATCGCACTTTCATCAAGTAGTTGACTTTTGATCGTTTAGTAATTATTACCGTCAACTGACCGATCAGTTAAAGGCACTGAACGGCTCAGTATTACAATTTTCCGATTTTTTCAAACACAAAAACTGATTTAGTACACAAAACTAACATATACTGCCTAATCGATACATCCTAAGTCCTGAGATTTACATCTTAATCGCAATGTGAAGACAACACAAACTTGTTTTATGTACCACTCAATGCAAAATGCCAATATTGACAATTTCATTTCCGTAACCCAACGGCTTCGGCTCGGAAGCGAGTCGATAAACTCCGGCTATCGGCTATCGGAATTCATCGGCCGCGAATCGGGGAGTTGAGGAGTTCCAATTTTAGGCCCAACATGCCTCAATACACACATTGTTCTTGCGGACGCAACATATGCTAACGTATGTCTTCTATTCAACTGATTGTGTATCTGGTGATGGCTGACAAATAATGGCTGACAAATGCTGCAGAAGCGGATGATTATACAAATACACAAAATAAAATAGCAACAAATATCTGTCATTAATGTCTGATCAATTGTATGGCACGTGCCGGTCATTATCGAGTTTTACTCTTAATTGCCTAACTGACGAACAGGACGCCGAGTTGACGAAACCTCTCAGTTGACGAAACCTCCAGTTGACGGAACCTCTAACACCCTTCCTTGCGCATGTCAGAGAAGAACAAAATATATACAAATTTAAATAAAATGTAAACCAGTAAATAACACTTTTTAATATAAAGACATATATGGGGTAAAAACACAGTCGAATTGAAGTTCAATGGGTAAACGTCTGTAAACGTTATCAACATTACAAATATATACAGGTTTTCGTTAAAAAAACTACCTTTAAGTAAGTCTGCCTTATGTTGGTTTTGTATATATTTCAAATATACAGCGTGCAAATTCAAGACGTCACAAATACATAATTATACATTTTTAAATGAAATGGTTGATATTGTTACCGAAAAATACCTCCAGGGAATCTATCAGACCCATAATCAATACAGTTCTTCGCGTAAACAACAAATTATAGCCATGCGAAAATTAGGCAGACCGCAAATTGTCTGCCTAAAATGCAGGTCTGCCTAATGTGGGTTATAATATACTTCGGGTCTGCCTAGGTCGTATATTAGATTTGTATATATATATACATATATACATATATATACATATATATATATATATGTGTGTGTGTATATGTATATATATGTGTGTGTATGTGTATATATATATATGTTGAAATTAAATTGTGTGTATACATAATTATATCTGGAAATAAAAACTAATAAAAAAAAAAAAAAAAATAAAAAAAAATAAAGTTTTTAAAGTCTTCGGACTGGTGACCACTATAAATGAACTGACCGACTACTACTACTTGAAACGGTTTGCATTGTATAAGCATAATCTTATATGACTAACAATTTCATCTTTTTCACAAACTTTCAAATTCGCATAAATTAAATTGTCCACCATCTCTGAAATGTTAATGTTGCATGGAAGAACAGGTTCTACATGTACGTGGTCAATCGTTTTCATAATTGAGACAGGCAATGAGACTTTGTACCATCGTACATCCGCGTAATTTATTAAATACGTTAAGAATATTTACAATATTTTCAATAAATAAAGTAAAAAATAGACACAATTTTCAGAGTACAGTACTCTGAATTTTTTTTTTAACTTCTGGCGCCATTTGCAGAAAATATTGTAAATTTTATAAACGTATTTCATGAAATTACGCAGATATCCGAAGGTACAACTGCGTGTCTCAACTATAGGGTAAAACTATTTTTTTCCAGGTTGTTCGGAATACGTGACTGGTATTTCTCTGCAGATAATTGGGAAGCATCATCAATGCCAAGTTAACATCTTTATTGCATTCCAACATGATGTGTTGATGTAAAACAGATTGGCAGTTGGCAAGTTTGACGAGCACAGCAGCCACAAACTGAAGATGATGCATTACCTGGCGTGTATTCTATCAAACATAATGAGAACGTACTGGCACAGGAATGTTGCGAAGTCTTAGTTTACGACATGCCTATCCCATTTTCGGGGAAAACATAACTATTTCTAGAAACAGACTGTTATTCCTTAGAATCAGGTTGGTTATAAACATAATTGATAATACTAGTTTTCAGTAGTAATGTACATACATGTATCTGCATGTCGCTATGTGTTGTTGTTGTTATTTTGGCTTTTGAAATCGTGGTTTGAAATCGCCAATTTCACCAAAATTGCAAAGTATGCTTACCTTGCTAAGTACACTTTGAGGGAGAAATCTTCAATTACAGGATAAATTTATTAATTTTTATTATATTGAATGTATTACATTATTACAGCCATTTTTGCTGTGATAATGTAATACATTCAGTATAATAATTCTGAATACTTTTACTCATCAAATATATGCAGTTGTTGGTGCTGTATGAACTAAAGCATTTCGGGAAAAATAAATGATTACTCCCTCAAAGTATGCTTAGCAATTTTCGTGAAATCGGCTACTGTAATACAATGAGTTGCGCTTAGTTTGCGATCAGAACGTGATTATATTTGCAATTACAGTGAAACCTCTCTAGACCAGACACCAAGAAAACATCAGGGATCTTATTTTTGATGAGTTTCTTGGTCATTTATCTCAGGTGGTAATGTTTGTTCGTGATTGCATGTAGCACACAACTGTGGCTCAGAATGATCAAATGCCTAATTTACAGTGAAACCTCTCTCAGCGTGACCTCCCAGGGTGTCCGGTTTAGAGAGGTTTCACTGTATCATGTATCTCTTGATCGTATCTTACGGTATGATGTTGAGAAACATGTGTGTAAGCGAGTGAATGTTACACACCTACAGCGAAGATTTGCTGAATTTTCCCAGACAACAAAACGCGAAAATGAATGGAAAACGAAGTGAACATGATAATTTTGTATAACGATATACATAGAAACGGTTATCGTTTGTTTGTATGGGATATATATGTGAAAACGATAGTTTCGTTTCAATACCCGGCTGTTTGAACGCATGTCGTTTCTTGCAACGAATCATTTTGACATCGTTTACGTTGAGATATGCAAGCGTTCATTTGTGGAAGCAGTGTTGAAGGCATGTCATTGAACAAATCGATCGTTTTCACTTCGTTTTCCATTAGTTTTCGTGTTGTCCATTTGGGAACATTCAACAAATCTTCAATGTACATCTAAATGTGGCTGTCACTGCAGAAATATGGCTTATGGGTTTTGCGACCAGTGTAGATACAGATCCGCATGTGCATCCACAGTTTGATCAGAATCTACACTGTGCATCAGTCTATCAATGAAACACCCATCATTCTAACAAGCACTATAGACCAGGCAACATGAGCGTTTTATTGGACCAGGAGCTACACTGGTCACAAATCCCATAAGCCACAGTTCTCCATTCACAGGCAAAAATGATGGATGCATTCACTGGGTTCTTCATACTCCATTGTCAACATCAGACGCCATAACTAACTTAGTACTGCCAAAGTCACACGCCACAACTAAATTAGTACTGCCAAAGTCACACGCCACAAGTAACTTAGTACTGCCAAAGTCACACACGACAACTAACCTATTACTGCCAAAGGCAAACACCACAACTAAGTTAGGACTGCCAAAGTCAAACGCCACAACTAACCTCATACTCCATTGTCAACATCAGACGATATAACTAACTTAGTACTGACAGAGTCACACGTCACAACTACCATAGTACTGCCAAAGTCACACGCCACAGCTAAATTAGTACTGCCAAAGTCACACGCCACAAGTAACCTAGTACTTCCAAAGTCACACACGACAACTAACCTGTTACTGCCAAAGTCAAACACCGCAACTAAGTTAGTACAGCCAAAGTCACACGCCACAACTAACCTAGTACTGCCAAAGTCACACGCCACAACTAACCTAGTACGACCAAAGTGACACACCACAACTAACATAGTACTGACAAAGTCATACGCCACAACTGACCTAGTACTGCCAAAGGCACACGCCACAGCTGACCTAGTACTGTCAAAGTGACACTCCACAACTAACTTAGTACTGCCAAAGTCACACGCCACAACTAAATTAGTACTGTCAAAGTCACACGCCACAACTAATCTAGTACTGCCAAAGTCACACGCCACAACTCATCTAGTACGCCAAAGTCACACGCCACAACTAACCTAGTACTCACAAGGTCAGACACCACAACTAATATAATACTGCCAAAGTCACACACCACAACAAGCCTAGTAATGTCAACGTCACACGTCACAACTAACCTAGTACTGCCAAAGTCGCACAACACAACTAACCTAGTACTGCCAAAGTGACACGCCACAACTAACTTATTACTGCCAAAGTCACAAGCTACAACTAACCTAGTACTGCCAAATTCACACACAACAACAAACCTAGTACTGTCAAAGTCGCACACCGCAAATAACCTAGTACTGCCAAGTGACACGCCACAACTAACCTAATACTGCCAAGGTCACACGCCACAACTAGCATAGTACTGTCAAGTTCACACGCCACAACTAACCTAGTACTGCCAAAGTCACACGCCACAACTAACTTAGTACTGCCAAAGTCACACGCCACAACTAAATTAGTACTGCCAAAGTCACACGCTACAACTAATCTAGTACTACGAAAGTCACAGGCCACAACTAACATAGTACTGCCAACACCACATGCCCCAGCTAACATAGTAGTGCCAAGGTCATACGCCACAACTAACATAGTACTGCCAGTGTCACACGCCACAACTCACCTAGTACTGCCAAAGTCATACGCCACAACTAACCTAGTACTGACAACGTCAGACACCATAACTAACCTAGTACTGCCAAAGTCACACACCACAACTAACCTAGTACTGCCAAAGTCACAAGCCACAACTAATCTAGTACTGCCAAAGTCGCACACCACAACTAACCTAGTACTGCCAAAGTGTCACGCCACAACTAACTTAGTACTGCCAAAGTCACACGCCACAACTAACCCAGTGCTGCCAAAGTCACACACAACAACTAACCTAGTACTGCCAAAGTCGCACACCACAACTAACCTAGTACTGCCAAAGTGATACGCCACAACTAACTTAGTACTGCCAAAGTCACACGCCACAACTAACCTAGTACAGTCAAAGTCACATGCCACAAGTTACCTACCAAAGTCACACGCCACAACTAACCTAGTACAGTCAAAGGTACACGCCTCAACTAACCTAATACTGCCAAAGTCACACGCCGCAACTAACCGTGTACTACCAAGGTCACACGCCACAACTAACCTAATACTGCCAAGGTCACACGCCACAACTAACATAGTACTGCCAAAGTCACGCTCCACAACTAACCTAATACTTTCAAATTCACACGCCACAACTAACCTTGTACTGGCAACGTCACACGCCACAACTAACCAAGTACTGCAAACGTCACACGCCACAACTAACCTAGTACTGCCAAAGTCACACGCCACTATTAATCCATTACTGCCAACGTCACACGCCACAGCTAACCTAGTACTACCATAGTCACTCGCCACAACTAGTCTAGTAATGCCAACGTCACACGCCACAATTAACCTAGTAACATTCACGAGCTCTAGACTTTGTATTTACATGTATGGTATCCGATTCCTCGTCAAAACGACAAAATTATGAGATTAAATAAAATAAAAAACGTATACAGGGCAACCTGCTCTGCGTTTGCTACGCTATGTTCATCAGAAATATTCATCATCGTATGAGAAAGATATTAAAGGCAATCTATTGTAAGAAAATAAATCTGAAAACATGACGTTACGTCGTTCGGAATTGGGAACATATATTTTGAACCACAAATCTGTTCATAGTACAAAATCATTTGGCATGTAAAGCTGATTTTTTGGCTTAACCCTGCATTGGCTGATAAAGTTGGTTTATTTCTTGATTATACTTGCTTAGGGTCTCTATAACAAATAGCAGGTGGTTAACAAGAGGATATCCTTGAGCAATCTGAGAAATCCAAGATTGCCGCCGGCGGCCATTTTAATTTTATTTAAAAAAATAACTTAATTAATGGGCTAGAAATCTAAGGAAGACATCGATTTTGACTAATTTGAGGGCGAAGAATCCATTTCTAAAGTTAATTTCGTGATAAGCCGTCTCCTTGACAGTAACATTCAATACATATACAGGATAACTTTGAACAATCTGAGATGTCCACAAAGATGGCTGCCGGTGCTCAATGAAAATTGTTCCAGCAATCATCATGGCCTCTGCAATGGCAGAAAGCAGTACAGCTTAATCGAATTCATTTGCAACCACACCTCTTCGTTGCACATGACTTTTCACTACTATGACCACATGTTATGACCATCAGTTCACTGAGAACCAGATGTGTGCCTGGAGGTACGATAGTATGAAGGAGAATGATGTGCTGCCCTCAGGATGGTACCACCCATGCTCCATTGGGGCAAGGACAGTCTGTCTTGAGGCAATCCCGTCAGGTGACCACTGCCAGATGGCCACGTAGGGCGTTCTCTCTGAATGCTGTCTCAGTTGGAGGAAGGTAGCAGAGTTTTGGTGGCTCAAGAGCGTTTTGTCTTTTTTTTGGCCACATTTTGACCCGCGCTGAATCGAGGAAATCGCAGTCACTCCGGTGCTGCCCTCAGGATGGTACCTCCCATGCTCCATTGGGGCAAGGACTGTGTAGTCTGTCTTGAGGCAATCCCGTCAGGTGACCACTGCCAGATGGCCACATAGGGCGTTCTCTCTGAATGCTGTATCAGTTGGAGGAAGGGAGCAGAGTGTTGGTGGCTCAAGAGAGTATGGTGTTTTTTTGGCCAAAATTTTGACGCGCGCTGAATCGAGAAAATCGCAGTCACTCATTTGATAGCATGTCAAGATGAAGGCTCTTGCCTCCGCCAACAGTCTGTGGTATTGTTCTATGGGTAAAGAGCTGTCGCCAAACTTGACACCACCTGCAACGAAGAAATTGCATTATATGTAGGTGTATAACAAGGTGTATGTAGTCTTATACATGTTGGTACCATACTGTCCATACATGGCACACATACACACTATACACATTTACTAATATATGTATGTTTGGTTAAAGTTACGTTTCATTATACTCAACTGTATGGATACCGGATCTCATCGTTTGTCAGTTTAATTGCTTGATGATTACTGCAGTGCATTCAATTTAATGCTAAATATTATTTGTAAATATGCAGACATCATTGGTTGGTACATTGGACATGTAAATTACCTGCTCGCGGAAGCTTCAACAACATACCGTTTCTAATACAGCCCGTGTCTTGTGTAGTCAGCAGATCATGACAACAGAAACCGTACGCCAGTGTCAGTTTCATCAGCTGGACCAGGCAACTCAAATGGACAGGTTCAGGGCCCGTGATGACAAGCGTGTGAGAAAATACGGTCATCCTTGTGATCCTCACGATCGCGAATGATCATATTGATAATCTGCACTTTGTTGGATGTTACGGAGAAGAAAAGTGACTGTGCACTCTTTTCTACACCACAGCTGGACCTTTCCACTGCCAGTTCTTTTTAGGACACTCTTGGCTTTAGTGCGCATCTGCCCTTCGTCGTCGAACTTTGAAGTGGCAACCGTTGCCAGCTCCATGGTCAACATGTCACAGCATGTTGGTACTCCTTCTCACTGACTGGCTTGGAGAGCAATTCCCGGGCATAAAATATGACAATATCCACAATTTTTTGTCCAATTATGTTGATAGCTTTTTGTTGGCCGTCCAGTTTATAACCATAGCCTTGACTGGTACATGAAATGCCTCGGGCCATCCCGCCTCAAACTCATCCTGCTGTTTTTCTCCCAGTTACATTGCTTCATTAATGTTGATGGTCACATTCGTCATGACTTCAGGGATTAATCAGGTATGCTCAATCCATGTGATGCTCAACTGTGTTGAGAGGGTCAATAATCATAATAGTTATTGCAATCATTGTCATTGCAAATCAGTATAAATGTACCTGGGCCATGTCCCATTTTCTTCCATGTTGTCTTAATATCCATGTCAGGTAAGGAGTGGGCGTACGAGCTCTTCAGTGAGCATCACAAGGGTACGGAAATTCTGGGGATACTTTTTTCCCCAGAAAGCATTTTAGCCACACCATCAAATGTGGCATCAACCACTGTCCAAAGCCAGGCATCCGATGCAACTTATGACGTTTTTAAGGAAATACATACCACCCAGTCTTGGAATGCTCAAGAATATCCCATATGATGTGGCTAGCGAACTTGAAGAGATGCTGGTCTGTCATATACAGTGGGTAGTCCTGACCAGCTGCAGACGTGATTGCTCTTGCTTTGATCATGGACGTGTATACAGTTGTCTTTGCCATGATAAGCGGGTGGTAGATGATGTGAGTTTTGGGGCCAGGAGTATGACCTTTGGATCTGGACTGACATGTGTTAAATGACCTTGCAAATTTGTTGTGGCATTGTTTGTGACGTCAAATTCAACATCAAAAGTGGATTGACCATGCTGACATTAGCTCAAAATGTGGTATTACTTGAGACTCTAGGTCCACTGGTTGAATAGTATATGTTAGTGAGTACCGGCGGCCATCTTGGTGGCCATCTTGGATTTCTCAGATTGTTCAAGGATATCTTGTGCATATTTGCTAGTCAATACATTATGCTTAGAAACCTCAGCTACATTTGTGTTGGTCAAGTGAACCTTCTTATTGCACATACATTGTTTTTCTTTTACTTTATTTACCAGCAATTTGATTGGAAAGATGCCGCCAATCGTGGCCATCTTGAATTTCATTGTCAAGGAGGTGGCTAATCACAAAAATAACTTCGGAAACAGATTCCTCGTTCTCAAATTAGTCAAACACGAGCAATTATTTAGGTGCCTAGCCCCTTGGGTTAAATAGGTAATTTTCTTTTTTTTTCAAAATGGCCGCCAGCGGTATCTATGATATTTCAGATTGCTCAAGGTTATCCTCTTATCATCTGTCTGATATTTGTCATATAGGTCTCACTCACGTATAATCCAGCAAGAAAACAACTTTATCAGTCGATGTAGGGTATATGTGTCTGGCTATCTGACTAGTACGTGACATCATGATAATATTCGACAAACGCATCATTTCTGCTTGTAAATATTAATACATGTTTAAAGAGTACACCAGTCTTCAGTTTGCGTTTAAAATAAGCACGATTGTTTCTGCATTAGATATGTGACTGTGACTGGAGATGTGGTGCTTATGATATTTGCGATCAGCGCCGATCCAGATCAGCCTGTGCATCCACACAGTCTGGTCAAGATCTGCACTGGTCGTCAGTCCATCATTGAAATACTTGTCATGCTTCTAACAAGCAATACAAATCATTATCAGATTACAGGAGTGTGCTACTTGATGCGATGCTACACTGGTCAAAAATCATATAAGCCCCATTTCTGCAGTCACAGTCACATATGTGGTATCCTGTGCACGTTTCCTCGCGTACAGACCACCTATAATTATCTGAACTAGTTGGAGCTGCGCGCACAATTCGGTTACACTTATTATAGTCAACATTCAACCTATGAAATTAGATAATTCTCCGCAGTATAATCGTCACTACATTTAGGAATTGTCAATCATGTATTTCGTACTTCTGGGAATACTGGCGTGTGTCGCGAGTCACGTGCTGGCCGCGCCGGGCGGTAATGCATTTTTCAATGAGCCACAGTGCTCCAAATTTAGTTTCGAAGAGAAAATCCTTGAAAAAGTCATTAGATTTGAAGTGACGATTGAAACAATAAAGGGACAATTTGAGAATATGGAATCGAAACTTCGGCAGGAGCAAGCCGATATCAGTCGCGACAAAGATATCATACTGGAGGAGGTGCGTACTCTGAAGAATGACATTATCGGAGACTTTCGGGAAATGCGCGGCAGCCTGGAGGGACAACAGTCGGCGGCCGACTCGCGGATTAACGAACTCATAACGAAGACTGAGGCCCAGGTGACGAGGATGTCTGGTGACGTGCACGCCTTGGTCAATACGACGATAGCACCGATACGAGGTATGTACATACAATGGTATGTATGATTTCACGGCAACATGCGTCTGATTGCACTACATGTAGTGGACAATATGTAGCCTGTCTAGGTCATGTTGAACTGTGCCACACGCGTGCAGTCTCATGGTACATGTAGCAACTTACGTGTATCTAGATATCGTCGATGAAGACACGACGAGGTTTGTCGGCACATTTAAAACGGATAGTTGTATGGTGCACGAACGGGGTCAAAACTAAACTTACTGGTGCAGCTATAAAAATATACAGGTGCACCTGTACAAATATATGCACCTGTAAAAATACAATTTGGTTTTGACCCCGTTCGTACACCATATGTACGAACGTGGTCAAAGCTAAACTTACAGGTGCAGCTATAAAAATATACAGGTGCACCTGTAAATGTATAGCTGCATCTGTAAAAAAATTTCACAGGTGCAGCTATACATTTACAGATGCAGCTGTAACAAATGCAGGTGCATCTCTATATTTTATAGCTGCACCTGTAAGTTCAGTTTTGACCCCGTTCGTACACCATATGGTTGTTCGCTTGGTTTGTTCGCTACATTATACAATGATTGACAAGTGAGCCACAGAATATGATCTGATATTCACTGGCAGAAACGTCATATTGACTGAGGCGAATTGTAGTATTATATGATAACAGTATCCTTGATCAATAAGTATGGTACTTGTTTTGATGATTTACACTCCATATTATGTACCTCTCTACTGAACCACGTTTTGCTGCCAACATACTTTTGGCTATTAAACATATTAAATCTAAAAAATATTTAAATATGATTACTTTTTCATCAATAACAAAAAAGGTCAACCCCCCCCCCCGAAAAAAAAAATGTTCATTATAATCTTGATTGTATTACGAAACACTAAATACCGAAGCGTGCTGTGTAAAATTCCACCGCCATCATTGTTTGAATAACGTCGTGTTCTTGATGACGTTTTATACCGTGCATCGTTAACTTGTATATTACAAAAAGAGTGATAAACAAAAACTATGAAAGATATTTTAATTTTCTTTTCAGAATATTTTTTTCGATAATATAAATTGTGAAAATCGAAAATTGTGTCATTATGTCTGGTTTTCCTGGAGCGTGCCCATATGAGACATTCGGACACCTGCGTAATTTCATGAAATAAGTTTACAAAATATACAATATTTTTCATCAATGAAGTCGAAAGTTGACAAAAATGTATTACCCGTTGAGTACATGATGAATGTGCTCTGAAAATGTTGTCAACTTTTGACGCCATTTACGGAAAATATAGTTAATTTTGTAAACGTATTTCATTAAAGTACGCAGATGTCCGAAGGTACAAAATCACATGGCGTGTCTCATATGTTTAGTTAAAACATTGCGTTTCACTGGCTGAATATGCAAAGCTGAGGCCATGCAACTTTGAATTACTGACTGTTTTACACACCACGTCGACTGTTCGAACAATTCAACATTTACGCTTTGGAAAAGTGAACGTGAATGTGTTTAACGTCCCACCAACAGCTAGGGTTATATAGACGGGTTACCATTGTTGCGAACTTGTACAAAATACCGCGACGTCATCGGCAGAGTCCGGATGAATGTCGATGACATGATTATCGCTAATCCTGGTATACACCGAGTTGTGGCTGTGACTGGAGAAATGGGGCTTATGTGATTTATGACCAGTGTAGCTCCTGGTCATATAGCCCAGGCCTGATGCATGGTAGCAGTCTATATTGCTTGTTAGAAGCATGACGGGGGTTGCATTTGTCGAAAGGCGAACAGTGCAGATCCTGATCAGACTGTGCGGATGCACAGGCTGATCTGGATATACACTGGTCGCAAAACCCATAAGCCCCATTTCTCCAGTCACAGCCCCACTTCTGGTCGTATACCGGTGCTAGGGGCCAGCGTTGGCGTAATGGACCAATACATGCCTTTACTGCACACGAACAAGCGCTGACGTGTCTGCGTTACGTCATGACACTGACGTCATAGTGTCGACGTTCGACTAATGGAACGTCAGCAGTTTTAGTTGTAACCCGGATGTGCGTATTTTCGGTCAATGTATCATAATTTATTTTTATTTCATATAGAACTGACGACTATTAAGAATTAATATAATGAATTTATTACAGCCATTATTTTGGTTAGAACATAGTTTATTTCATTAAATAAAACAATATTTATGCATACATTTAACATTTCTCCCTCAAAGTACACTTACAGAGATAAGTGTCTTAGAGATGTTGGTGAAATCGGCTACAGTATATGTGTCTCCACAAAGCACAATTTATGTCACCTGTCATGTTCACTTCCCTTTCTGTCCGTGTAGATGAGGCGACGTCTCCGGCCGTGGCGTTCAGCGCCAGGACGCTGTCGGACTTGGCAATAGTGACGGGCGACATACTCGTGTTTACAGAGTCCGACCTGAACCTCAGCGACGGGTACGATGTCGGCACGGGCCACTTCACCGTCCCAGTGTCCGGCGTCTACTTGTTCGGTATACAACTGTGTCTGTTGTCCAACAATTATAAGAGATTTCAGCTTGTGACGGACGATGGGGCGACGTTGCACACTACATTGATAACAACGGGAAAACCTAAGGCTGGAGCAGCGTGCATGACAGAGACAGCTGTTGTCTCCCTGGTCAAGGGTGACGTTATTTCTGTCAAATGTAGCAACACAGGCAACTCCGGCAGCAACATGTACCAGAACACTAACTTCCGTAATAGTTTCAACGGTGCCTTGATTCAGAAGTTGTAAACATGTAGGACGTGAGTTTCTTGCCATAAGCGCGGTATCTCATTATTCTTATTATATAGTGATTACGTACTTTCGTCTCCCATTGAATACAACACATGGAAAATACATGTATATATGGAACGCAACCCGTCGAAATGTGGCCATATTGATGTATCGTGAGTTCATATTGCAAAGTATACTTTTCTAGCAAAGTATACTTTGAGGGAGAAATCTTCAATTTTAGGATATATTTTTTATTATACTGAATTTATTACATTATCACAGCCATTTTGGCTGTGATAATGTAATAAATTCAGTATAATAAGCCTGCATACTTTTAATCATCAAATATATGCAGTCGGTAGTTCTATATGAAATAATGCATTTCGGGAAAAATAAATGATTACTCCCTGAAACTACACTTTGCTAGATAAGTATACTTACTGCAATTTTGATGAAATCTGCTACTGATGACATGCCATGCAATTTACAAAAAAACAACAACGGTGTCTAAACGATGTACATGCAAAACGATATGCAATCGTTTGTTTGTGGACCAGGAACAAATCTGTATCATTGTATTCTGCATCCGGCCCCCTAGTGGCGGGCAGTAACTCTGATAAAATCCCGTACACTACACTTCATACTTCAGCACCATAGGCATTCGGCGTGTTTCGGCTTTCATCGGTATAACTATATACATGAACAAGGCTTATAGCTTTGGTCGGACACGACCTCGTATCACAACAAATTCAGCGATTTTATTAACGCTAATGTAAATATTTTGGCGAAATGTGCACATGTTCATTTGAAAATTATTGTTATCTTGCTGAAATATCACAATTAGAACATAATTATGCAAAGACTATCGAATTACAATTGGTTTTCCTAGGTCGGACACGACCTCGCATCATATTGAAATAATGTGTTTAAGGTTCTAACGTCAAATATTGTAGTGGCAAGTTCAAATGTTCAAATGTTCAAGCTACCATGTTTAATTTTATTACAGTCATATAAAGTTATTTGAAAATTTGGAAAGGGTCTCGACTAATCTAGAATGTTAATGTGATTGAACACATTCCAAGCATGCACTCAAATATATCTGATTCATTAGAAACAGCTGCGTAATTTGGATTTCAAAAAGTTTACATGACGTCACATTTGACGACACACAACGTAACGTCAAAACGCGGGAAAACACGTCATTATATAACTATGCATGCGCACATCACAATTCATTGATTATAATCTCAAAAAATTAGACTAAATGTGCATATGTATCCGCCGTGAAAGTTTAATAAATAGGATATTCCATCGTACATGTTTGAATAGCGGAAATCACTCGTGTCCGTCGGCCTCCGTGCAAGCAACTCGTTCGCTACGCTCACACGTTGCTTACGCGGAAGCCGACGCACACTCGTGTATTATTTCCCGCTATTCAAAATGTACGATGGAATATGCTCTATATAATACATAGAAAATTACAATTGTATTATGTTATTGTGTTACAATACGAGCTTGTGTTTGACCAGACGTTGCATTACCTTATAATAAATACCAAAGCAAATGGCGTTTTATAATCTTAAGGGAAGTAATAGTTTTGATGTTTTCAGTAGTACCAGCGCCGATCACTTATAGCAGTACCGACGAAAGCCGAAACACGCCGAATGCCTGTGTTCAGCAGAGATAGATGACCAAGAAACCCATCAAAATTACGATCACATACATTTCTTGTAGTCAGCTTTAGAGGTTCCACTCTACCAAGCTTCGTAGTAAGAAACAGCATGCGTTATTTTGGTGAAGATATTCAAAGCTTATGAATACTTAATCGCATTGCGAATGTGCAATCAAGCCGTAGCAATGCTCAGGCTCCGTCGATCAAGTTGCTTGATTTCCAGTACAATATTCATGTACTTTGAAATAAAGAAATTGGCAAATATTGACAAGATTGGTGCGGGCGATGACGGTGTACTGTAAGTGAGTCACACATTTCGTAGCATGTCCAGATTGTACCGTCAAACAGCCATTGGAAGAGAAACGTATGGCCTTTGTTCACAGGCGGTATCTGTTCACAGGTTAATTTATGTAGAAATTTAGTAATTGTAAAAACAAAAGCGTGGCTGATATAGACATGTAATTGCTATTCGGAGGTGGACTTTATCACAGGTGCGACTGTACATTATGGCATATCTGTCTAAATGCCTTTTGAACAGTGTTTTTTTTTATTTTCAGTATGAGGCTAGTAGTACATACTGCGGAGATAAAGTATACATGACATATAACAATGGAACTGTTCCTCTTCAGCTTGCCGAGTAGACACACCACCGCCTGCGTTAATCTTGCCAGGATTATCAACGTTTCTGAACATATATTCACACGGCCAATTCACAATCTAGCTGCCTGTTTTCAATCACAATATTCAAGTATTTTGAAAAGATGAAATTGACAAATATTGGCAATATTATCGCAGGCGGTTGTGTACTCTTCAGAGTGTGTATATTTGTAACGTTAACAAACGCTGCTTGCCGAGTGCAGAACGTGGTGTATTCATTGTCTGTATAAACTGTACAGTGAAACCTTGCAAAATCCGACACCACGGGAGGTCCCCAGGGTGTCCAATTTAGCGAGGTTTCACTGTAAACAGGAATTTGATTATTCCTAACCATAGTTGTGTGATCATGACAGGCATTAGAGAGAGAGAGAGAGAGAGAGAGAGAGAGAGAGAGAGAGAGAGAGAGAGATTCAGTTATGCTTCTGCCTCTGGGACAATCACATGTCTAGTTAGTCGTTTACTGTGTTATAATAAATGGAGCTAGCGCTCAAAATGATTTTAATTTACTGGGCCCCGGGACAATGCAGTGCGATATACAAGATATTGCTATAACACGTCACACGAGTGGGATACATTTTATATTTTCTAAACTCTATGCTATTATTTCATTACATCAAAGGGCGGTTGATTGGGAAGATGAAAATGGTATATTTAACGATGGGTTTAATCCTTAACGGAATCCCGACATGCCTGGTTTGACCCTCGTGTACATTGTTGACGCGACAGTTGAATCCGGTTATACTCAATACATGGTTTAAAGCAATAATATTAGTACTAAATAAATACTATCTCACTCACTTGAATGGCGACCTTGGACTGAGCAGGTCGTGTGTTTTTACCGGCCGGCAATTATCTCAAGGTTACCGGCGGCTGTGTTTATACTTACATGTATTGACTGGATTGTTACTTCTGGATTTGCGAAAAGGTATGTCGGGGCTTGGGTTGGCTTGTGATGGGCGATTTTTCGGCTGGAATTTAGCTAATTTAGACTAGTTGCTAGGGCATGTGTTGTTCTTATTTTTCTATCTCCGTGTGCTGGGTAGTTGATTGTGGAACCTTGTGGATCTACCTGGACTCACGGTAGGCCAGTTGACTACTTTGTGCATCTGACTGCCACTTATAGAACACAACTCATGCGTGTAGCCCTTCTGGGACTCGGACTGGTTTGTGGTGACACCCGTGTGGTTCTGCCTGGCTGTCGATATAGAGGATAAGCCGGGCGGTTGGACTTATCTGATTGTATCCCACGGCCAATACTGGGTTCTGGATTGAATATGCGCATAGGTGAGATATATATACCATCAACGTATTATTATTAGTATTAGTAGCTGGTGTGTAGTCGTATTGCGGCCAGTTCGCACCAGTAGGACAGGCGACGTGTTAATGTAACACATGGGGGTACGTGGACACCACGGGGAGCCGAGATGTTCATGTTCCTGCCACGTTATGCCAGGATATCCAGGCAACTCAGTTAGCACACTGTCTTATGAAAGTAAGCCATATATAACAGGTATAACCAAAACAGCAAGTTAGCTCAAGCTCAGCCGAATTTTCTGCCTGCCCTTGCTTGCTTCACGCACCGGTCTGCCTTGGAGCTTTATTTGTTTCAAATTGACGCCTCGTGCGTTCATATTGGTCAGAGCTGGAATTACGTTTCACCTCGTAAAATAGTTCCCTCTAATCATCACTAATTTGACTACTTAATATACAGTTTGGAGGAATTGTGGTGTGACACAAAAGTATCTGTTAAAGTTTATTTCTTTACTGTTTATTGTTTGTTAGGCCAGTCTTAATGAAACCCTGTGTGATGTGAAGTTATCACCCTTGAGAAATTTGAGAAATCCAAGATGGTCGCCATATTTTAATAATATTGCGGAAGCATACAATAGTACACATAAAGAGCTCCAGATAAGCTGCGTATTTGCGTAAATACCCAATTAACATTGCCAAAATCCCAATTGAAATCGGAAGCAGCGAGTATGAAAAAAGCAATAACAAATTTGTGGTACCTTTATCATGCTACAGAAAACAATAAACAGACCACAAGTATAATATATTTTTTCTTATTTTCCACGAAAACACATCTTGGTATTTCATTAGAATTGTATCCAAGGAGACAATTATAATGAAATGCCAATACATGTTTTCATTTCGAAGCAAACTATTCAATAATTGCTGTCTGTTGATGTGTAAACAGTAGTGTGATTTTATTTTAAGAAATTAAAATATTGAAATACCAAATTGCTTCAGATATGATGCAGTGAAAATACTCAATTACTAATTCCTTATCTGGAGCCCTGCACATATACTGTAAATATGTGTTATATAAATTAATATAGTATGGTATTTTCAATGATATAGAAGGACAATATATGTGCATATTTTCAATATCCGTTATAAAAAATAAATAACTTGAATTATTGGGCATAGACGAACATGTATACGTTTGCATATATTTTATCAGTTGCAGCTGTTACACATATGTCTATAGTATAGAGCGGCATATTGCGTCTCATTGTAAAATGGCCGCTACACACAATATATAATAAGTTGTGTTATGCGCATCATAATTATTTTCTATTTTTATGCCCAAAATAAAGGCAATTTTGCACATATAGGAAGATGTGTTATCTTTGAACATATTCCAGCGTGTTTGATATTCCAGATAGCCATCCACACCTATGTGTATTAATGAGTTCTACTTAGGAAAGAAACAGCACATCGAGTACGACTAGATTATAAATGCTATCACATGTTGTAAATCGCCTCTCATATGCCAATCATAGATACATGTAGCTGAATGACACATTTCTCTGCCATCACACATATACGATTACACTGACATATATTATATCACAAACATATCAAGGGTGCATATTCACTGTTGTAGTAAGAGGAATGTAAAACAAATATCAGCGTTCCACTAATTGTGGACTAGTTTTAATACACTTGCAAATGTACATGGAAATAGACTCCATGGAGAGTTTTAATTAAGACTAAGGGACATGAAAATTAATGTACATTTTGTTGTCTGTAACATTGTTTCGCAGAATACTGCCATAGCAGATCATTTCGGAATACTAGCATTGCATGCTTGAAGAGTTATTTCAGCTGTTCCAACAACGTGTACTAGTATTCATTTATCATATGCTTTCTTTGATCTTCTTTGTCTGTGTTGGTATTGCAGACAATAACGCAACGAATATAAAGTATGTGCACATCTTAACGGTCTAAAGTAGCATATTTGGGTAGATATGTTCAATCCCCAGATGATGAGAATCCATACGACAAGCCCTCATGGAGATATAAATGACAGGGTTTCTAGTTTTACTCATGTGGACCTGATGCGGATGATCTCTCTTATACACTGTTGGTATGGTTGACAAGAAGGTGTATTTCTATCGACGTCTAATACTTGACATCGCCAATTCTGAAGCCACAAGCAGTTTATATGTGATTTACCTTGATGATGATGCAGTATGGTGGATCATTTGAAAATGTTCAATACTAAATACTAAGATTTCGCTCATTTCTATGTACATTTGAACCTCTCTAAACCGGACACCAACAAAATACCTGTGATCTTATTTTTGATGAGGTTCTTAGCCATTTATTTCAGGTGATAATGTATCTTCGTGATCGCATAGCACACACCTATGGCTCATAATGATCAAATTCTTAATTTACAGTGAAACCTCTCTATGCCGGACACCCTGGGGACCTCCAAAGGTGTCCGGTTTAAAGAGATTTCACTGTAACCTGAAACAATCAAATATGCAGATCGTGTTTGACAGGCATTTTTTCAAGAAATGTGCGGGCCATATGTTCACTTGCATGTCTGCCGTGCATTTAATTATGTTCCTGCCAGGTATTTGGAAGCTGTTTCAATGAACTTACTAAACAAAATGAGATAGATAATTTCGAACCTACTTGGCAATTTCACAGTCTTTAAAAGCTCCTCCACTGATTATCTAATTACAACTATAATAAGACATCTTCTTTATAACAACTGTGTAGTATATTAATTGACGGTGCCATATGTACCAATGTGGTAGAAGTCATAAATATGATATTAACATATAATATATTCATGAAATCATGCAAACTATAGTTGACATCATATCAAATACCACTCGAATCTTAAACTGTTCGGCGTGTTAGTCAAGTATTAGAACATTGACCTTCAATACTGGATTATGGATGATGGGAGAGTATTCGTATTGTAGCGAATAATCGGCCATTAAGGAGTCATTTCTTA
This sequence comes from Conchocele bisecta, assembly GCA_029237695.1. Taxonomy (NCBI): domain Eukaryota; kingdom Metazoa; phylum Mollusca; class Bivalvia; order Lucinida; family Thyasiridae; genus Conchocele; species Conchocele bisecta. Next base: position 99,837,364 of record CM055271.1, read on the forward strand.
ACAGCTACTGCCAAATGATATGGCATGGTAAGAGTGCCTGGCACAAACTAGGGACACTGTATGTCAATGTTGAGAGTCTGTTGCTGCGTTTTGAATGCTTACTGTATGGTACATTCCTGTCAGTATATAACTTGGCTGTTGAACAGAAGTAACACCACTCATTTAATCAATGCTGGAGGTAGTGTGCTGAATCCCCTCCCGAGATACGGGTACTCTCATCTCACTTGTCTTTTCGACGAAACAGGAAATGAATGTCCCATCTCTATATGACCTTAGCTGTTGATGGGGCGTTAAACTATTTCACCTCTTCTCATTTGCTCATATTTGCCATAGTGTCACATTATCAACATCATCGATCACAGAATATGTATTCTGTTACATTAAACTTTGATTTCAGTTGCTTTGATTATTTTAGTTGAAAACTATTATACTTGGCAGCCATATTGAATGTCAAAAATGCCTGAATATAATATCACACATAATGACCTTACACACACTTGTCACCAGATCCAATAATCATACAATACTAATGGACATGTGGTCATATTTAATGCTACATTAAGTAACTACGTGTATATTTAGAGTAGATCAGTGTTACTTGACTGTGAGTATATGGCGGCTATCTTGGAGGATTACATTGTCTGATCATATTTAATATATACAACTAGTGACACTGCATGTTCTACAACCTTGGCAGAACAGATCATACTATAATATTAAAGTGTATGCACATTCAGTGCCACTAGCTCAGTTTGTATGCATATTGTTTTTATATATGGAGGCCATATTGAATTCATAGATAGCCGAATCAATTTTAGCTGGACATATTTAGATCATATTAGACCTGAACAGGACACAATATATTAACCTCTAGCATATGACTGACAATTTGATGAAATTTTTAACATTACAAATGATATTTCCTAGATTGTATTGATGTGTGGCGGCCATTTTGAATTTCTCAAAAAATATGTATGGTTTGTCCTAGTTTCTCGACCAATGAAAGTAGAGCATTTCGTCTCAAATAATCGTATATTGCGACGCTTTATTTATTAAATTAGTCATTAAATGTTGCAAGAACTCAGCAGTATATACAGAACCACAGGCCCCGCCTTGTTGACGTAATTTCCTGTGACGCGCACCATGTGTACGATCGATTCAGAGTCAAACCGCCAATCATGTAATAGTATCGCTGTTGAAAACACTTTTATGGGCAGCGTTCCATTTTAATAGACAGGTTTCCGCGATGGGGCGGGGCAAACAATAAGTTAGTTATTGTTCACATATTGAATTTTTAATAAACTAATATATTAAAAATTAAATATGTGAACTATAACTATTACTAATTGCTTTGTATGTGGATACGTGCCAATCGTTACACCGCGCAACGATATTGCTCCTAAAATCGCGCAATATCGCACGCTGCGGAATTAGTGCATATGTAACAGTTATAGTTCATCTCTTGAATTGTTAATAAATTAATTTCGTAGTGAGAGCTGGCAAGCTAGAAATTAGTTTATTAAAAATTCAATATGTGAACTATAAATAACTTATTGTTTGCCACACGCCATCGCGTGCTCATGTTACGTTTGAACGGATCACCGCCACTACACGCTTTCAAATACCGATACTATTACATGTTTGCCAGTTTTCGAACCAATCGATCATGTACACGCGGAGACATATTTCGCGTCACATACAAGTACGTCTTTCCAAATATAACTTTGCAAGTACTGCAACATTGAATATCTATTGCCGAAAGCGTCGCTGTATGTGATTACTTACAGACGAAATGCTGTGCTGTCATTGTTTGATACACAATAACTATTACTTATTGGTTGCCTTAGTTTCTCGACCAATGAATGTAGAGAATTTCGTCTCAAGTACTCGCATATTGCGTGGTTTTCGCTAATGTATATTAAACTAATGATTAAATGGTGCAATAACTCAAACGTTATATTTAGAACAACAGGCTCCGCCTTGTTGCAATTTTCTATGACGTGCACCATGTGTACGATCGATTCAGTGTCAAACTGCTAATCACGTAATACACATTTAGATCGCAATTTGAAAACATGTTTATGGGCAGCGCTCCATTTTAATAGACGCATGCCCGCGATGGGGCGGGGCAACCAATACGTTAGTTATAGTTCACATATTGAAGTTTCAATATGCTAAGTTATTGAAAATTCAATATTTGAACTACATGTACAACTAACTATTACATTAAATAACCTATACATATTGTCAGGTACAGATGTCTAACTGGTAGCACTAAAACTATGATAATAAAATAAAAGGCCAAACCTACATAGTATACACTTCCGTGTGCGCTAATCTGGCCAATAATATTATATATTTCTTTATTTCAAAATATTTGAATATTGCTCTTGAAATCAAGCAGAATGATCGGCTGAGCCTGAGCTGCACAATCTCATCGCAGGTGGGTGTGTATTCTGGGTTGCTACCCGAACCACAACTAGTTTATGCCGTAGACCAACTTGATGTGCTCCATTATGGTAATACAACATTACCACAGAGGGCTTTGAAATATCCACCATATACCAAAACCATTATACGTGTATATATCAGGTAACGAGTTTTGTATTGGCCGAATACGTACTGACTGATAACACAATGTCGTATCTGGGATTGACCATTGACCTGATACGAATATCCAGGTAACAACAAATTGAAAATAAACTGAATACCTGAATAAACATCTTCCATTGACTCTCCATAAGCCATCCTGACACAACAACAAATCGTAAGACCGCTCGCTTGCGTTTGTTACAGTATTATGCATCATAATGCACATATGTCGTGTTAATACCCTGCTACCAGCAGCTGATTTCACCAACATTGCAAATTATACTTTTCTAGCAAAGTATACTTTGACGGAGTAATAATTTATTTTTCCTGAAATGCATTAAGTCATATAGAACTAATGATTGCATATATTTCATGATTAAAAGTATGCAGAATTATTATGCTGAATTTATTACATTATCATAGCCAAAATGGTTGTGATAATGTAATAAATTCAGTAAAATTAAAATTTATAAATTTATCCTGAAATATAAAATTTCTCCAAGGTCGGACAAATTGGTGCCGTGTCTTATTCTCTTTCAAATACTATATGCATAATGAGTCTGTACTCGAAACAAAATGTTCACAAAATTCCCACGGGAAAACAATTGACGACTATTAAAGTATTTGAGAAGTACACCCTTCTGTGTTACTAGGGCCCGTTCCACTAAACTTCGTACGACTAAAATGTTCGTAAGTGCAAATTTAGGATAGTCTGGGCATATCAATTGATGGATTTACATTTATTGAACAATTGCTGCATATGCAGCCTATGCTCAATACATGTAAATCCAATAATTATTTACAAGATAACGTTGATAATGTGATATTTTGCACTTACGAACATCTTAGTCGGACGAAGTTTAGTGAAACGGCCCCCTGATGACTTGTACAGTCGAACCCCTGTAAACCGGACAGAGATACAGGTAAGTTGTGCTTAATTTTGATATGCTTCGTTTTCATTTATCTCTGATGATATTGTCTGTTCATGATCGCAACGCACCCACGCGCATCTTAAAGTAGTTATCTGAAAGTTTCACAGTGGAAACACGCTAAACCGTACACCCTGCGTACATGCCATGGTGTCCGCTAAACCGGACACCTTGAGATGTCCCCAGTGTGTCCGGTTGGGAGAGGTTCCGCTGTTTTACAATGGGATATAACAATGGATTTAGGGCACACAATAAACCCAAGTAATTATGCCATTATGTGGCTGCCAATCATTATGCACAGGTTTACGGTTCAGTATGCCAGTTTATAGTACAAACATTGTAAGCTATGGTATATCCAATATGTTAATACAGGAGCATTAGCTTTTACCTGGGAAAAATGCAGAAATCTGATTTTTTTTTCAGCAAAGTTACCTGGAGCCATACTGACTGCATAATTAAAAGTTATCATTTGTAAAATGTGTAATCCAAGATGGCCGCAAGTAATATGAAGAGTAGTACTGCATAATTAAAAGTTATCATTTGTAAAATGTGTAATCCAAGATGGCCGCAAGTAATATGAAGAGTAGTATATCTTTGCATTTGTTAAATGTCAAAGAGTAGTATATAGGGAGTCAAAATGATACCACCTAACGGTGGTATCATTTCTCCACCCTATATACTACTCCACCGCCCCCCGAAAAACACCGTTTCGTCCAATAGCACAAAATGGTCACCAACACAAAAAACGTGACAATTGGTGTCATAAATACATCATGTTTTTTACAATTGAACAGATAAATCTCATAGGTTATAACAAAAAAAAAAGGAGAATTGTTTGTTCAATTGGGGATTTTGAATAATTCCTGAAAAAAAAAAAAATAACTCGTAGAGTGGGACTCGAACCCGCGCCAGCAAAACCCTTCTGGGCCCATCCGGCTAGCCACCTTCTCTGTTCTTTGTCTTAGTCTTGCTCGTCTCGTGTTGTGGCTAGCCGGGTGTAATAGCTGCCTGTACAGCACACCCCAATCTATCGGCTGATCTAGGAACCAGTGTCGAAATTCTAGGCAACCTTGGAAGTGCCTGCACGGAAGCACTGAGCGCTCATTTTTCTTGTCAAGGGGCGTCCCCCAAGACAAATTATTGTTGTTAATTTTACATATATGAAGCTAAAACCGTGTTGTGCAATACCAAATATTTACTCGTTTATTTTTATTTGTTTTATATATAACAAGTTCATTTTTTATTTAATAATATAGGTTATAACGTTCTAAATTATTGAAAGTAAAATTAGAAAAATAAAAAACATGACAACCAATAAGAATGTAAGAACTACTTCCGGAAATATCGATAGCGGGCTGCCATATTATCGGCTGTAATACACACACACGAGGGTGTGTATAACAGTTGAGTATAGCCTTATCGAGGCCGCGGTGTGTGTATTGGAGAAACACACACACAACTGTCCCCGGTGTCTTTCTCCAATAGCGCCTAGCGTGTATTACTTTAACCATAGTCGACAAGATATCGAGATGCGTTGTTGAATGCGGTACGATTACTTTTCCTGGAACGCACATTTTGTAGTTATAGAAATGTATGGTGGTCAGTGGGTGTCGTAACGGGGCCCTAAAATTTTATTTATGTTCCGTATGGAGGGGCCGTCGGAACAGCTGGGCTGTAAGGTGGAGGAATATCCTGCTATTGCCTCAAACACGCGAATAAGCATATCACGACCCGAGACGGTCGAGGAGATTTTTTCTCTCGTCGGCCCTCCCCTCCATTACGAGTTTTTTTAAGTCTTCGTCCGTCAGAATTTGTGGTCGAGCCTTGGACCGGATAGTACCCTTTAACTCCTGGTATCTCTTCGACGACCATCTTAAACTCACTATCTGATATATCGTTGTCGGCTATCGCTTTTGACACGAAAACGTCGATACTGTTTTTCTTAGATCTCGCGAGAACCGCTATTCGATCGTGCTTTCGACTCTTAGCCTCTAGTTTTCGGCCCACGAGTCTGGTCGTCATGCAAAACAGTCCCGCCCCGCCGCTACAGCACTCAAGGCCGCCGCGACCGGTGCAGCGAAAACTGTTGACAATAAAGACACACTTCCCACCCCACTTATAACGGATGCTGAGGCTAACGCGGTGCTCACCCCCTCTAATATATTGACCGACCGTCTATATTTCTTCGCATAACCCGTCCGCATCTCTCCCTCGTGTTGTAGAATATGTTGTATCTCGACGATCCTGGTCATCCTAAAGGATACCGGGTCGACCGTCCCCGAAGGTAAGTGTGGATATAGTTTCTCATCATTCATCATAAATCAAGTTGTATTAACAGTGTCACTACAGTGGAGGAAGCTGATGGGTCAGCAATTTTTGTAACAAAGTTAATAACACTACCTGCCGAAAATTTAATTGTAGTGTCATCATCGAATATAGTAAACCCTGACCTCTGCCCCGCGTGCTTGGTGATGCCAATATTCTGTTCTACACCATTCAGGACGACATTCACTCGGACTTCGGCAGTGGCGTGTCCGCGAAAGTTGACCGAGCAGACCGCCATTCGAAAAATCGTCCCGGACACTGCTATGGTGTATCCCCCGTATCTGTTGCTCGCGTTGGCATCGAATGAATATTCGTAGGCCCCCTCGCTTAGTGAACCCCGCTCCTCGGCCCAAACTGTTATGACGTGTCTGCTAGCTTGCAACGTTCTAATTTGTTCAACCGCCCTAGTTAAAATTGTGTGGGACTGTGATACGCCCCTCTCCAGCCTTCTCATTGCGGCTTCATCGTATGCTGCGGCCGCGACGGGAACGTCCCGTTCTAAGTTTGGAATCCACCTGGGAACCGTATATGCTCATGATTAATATGTATATACATATTAATGTTTAATCGGTTATTTCGAGAACGCTCGAAATCGAGTAATAGTTATTCAACTCTCGCGCTTTATCATCTAGAATAGAAATCTTCAACTCGTGGATGTGTCCCGATTCCAAAACTTTCATCTCCGGGTTTGGGAAGTCTAAGGTCAGGGTCTCACCATAGAAACAGTCGCTGGCGTGCACAGTTTTTAGTAATGTACTGGGAGCTCCGTCTAACGTGTTGTACGATGTGTTCAATTGATCCAGGTGCACCCTGAGAGTTTTCGTGAAGACGAAGTTTACTGGGATCTCACCGACGTGCTCGCCCGGGTTAAACCATCCCCTATTGTCGGAGTATGTTTTTGAAAAACCGAGCCGCGCAGCCAAATCCGGGGTAATCGTTACCTGGTTGGAGGGTTCGATGGTAAAGGTCGCGAGTCCGGTGGCTTTCGAGATTGTGAGGCTGGCTCTACCAGCAAGCTCCGACGCGACAAAAGCTTGGAGGGATCTCGAACTCCAAAGGCCGAGGGGCAGCCTCACACTTACTTGGCGGGGGGCCTTCACGTAGCCGAACCCTTCCTTATCCCTCACGTTTTTCCACCCGACCGTGAAGGTGATTGATTTGAGGCCTACCCGGCGTTTTCCGCAGCAGTTTTCGATTGACTTTTGAAGTTCACAACTCCCATTTTGAACATTAGTGATAGAAGCAAACATAATAAATATCTTTCAATGGATACCCAAGCATTTAGCTTTAACTCTAATGCAAAGTACGCGGTCGGAGGTAAATACACACACAAAGACGTTGTTGACCACCTTGTACACCCAACTGTAACAGTTAGACCGAAAAGTGGCTTTACCACCAATTTTCCTAACGTATTTGAGTAATATGTAGTTCCAAAGACTACTAGTGAAGATGTAATATTAAGCTGGGATTTTTCCCATATGAACTTCTGGCAGAACCAGCTAAATTTCGCTGTATGATGCGCAACGGCTGGATGCGGAGTTTCGCATCAAGACCATTTGACATCCAAAAATGTCATGCTCCGAAGTGTCTACAACTTTCACGTGTATTACAAAATTAGGAGGATTCTCAAAGAACTAGGTATTCCACTACCTCAAGACGATGGCTGGGATCCCATTTCCAACACATACGACCGTAAGGCGTTCGAAAGATTGTGTAGCGAATTTGGGGTATCAAAAGACGCCGACTGGAGACAGAAAGTATACACCCTGACCAACAGTTTAGGGTTAGTTCACCTTAAAGGCTTAGTTAGTGGGGAGCGTCTGGATAAAGTTCCAGTATATTTCTCAGGGCTATGGAGCACTCGAGGGGCCACCCCACCACCAGTCAGAAAAATGGCAACATGGACTAAATATAATTATAAGTTGAATAAGATGACGTTCTGTGCTGAAGTGCTTGGTGGACTTGCGTGTAATGATGATGATTGCCATTGGCACTAAAGTAGCCCATGTGGAAAACCTAGACCTGGGTGATACTCCATAGATGCGAAATGCGTGGACCACATTTATGTTAGATGAAAACACTGGATTTACGCAGGGTGGGGTTATTCGCCTGAACGAATCTATTCGCATATACGTATGGGCAATCCTCGCCTCACAGAAGCAAACGCTCAACGCTATACTGGGTACGGGAACGGCCTTTGACGCACAAAAACAGTTATTGGCACTTGTCGAGGACGCCATCTCAGCTAAGGTGGACCTCCAGAAGGCGATCCAGAATTATCAAGACGTTTTATAGACTGCCCGCACCCCGGTAGACTACGCATTTGGAATAGGTCTTTATATGGCGCCGAGTAATATGATACTACGAGACGACCCGGTTGACGGTTACAATAATCAGATCGTAGTCGCCACCGCCAATCAAAAAATCGGCCGCAACGGGAACGTGAACACTGGTATCATAAAACTCTCCACCCCCCCCCCCAATCCAATCGCGTTCAACAGTGGAAATTCAAATAAATTTGAAAAAGATTTCATAAAACCGCAAGCACCCACACCAATCCAGGTAGTGCGGCAGCCGCTTTTCTGGCTACTTTAGCTAGGAGACTGGCGAGGGCTTTTAGTTGTTTTTGTACCCACTCCTTGGCTCCACCGGATGGCGCCGCGGGTGCTGGTGTGGGTGCTGGCGCGGGTGCTGGAGCCGAACCACCTCCTGTAAAATATGCTACTATAGTTGATATAGTCTTACCAATAGCAATGAGGATGCTTGCTATCGTGATGCCCTGCTCCCTGAACAGAGTGCGAAGACGCTCACCGAGTGTCGTGTCCTCGTGCAGAACCCTCGAGATTGTTTCGCGGATCCGACTTATTTGTGTGCGGAGAGCCTCACGGCAAGCCGATGCAGCCTCCGAGCGAGCTTCTCTTTCGTCCCGCAACGACCGCAGGCGTTCGGTGATCCGCTCAGTAGATTCTCTATCGCCACCGGCTTCCTCCAGTTTTCTTTCTTCTAGCGCGATATGTTCATCCAGCGCCGTGAGTTTGGCGAGGTTAATGACCAGTTCGCCCCGGACCGTTTGCAGAGCCGTATTTCTCGAAGAGGTAACGGTGGGTCATCGTTGAGTATTTAGTTTTCGCTGAACGTGATCTCCATCGTGTTAATAGCGTCGGTAGCTATTTGAGGGAGTTCGCTGAGCTCGACAGTTTCTATCGCGGAGGCCGTTTTCGCCATCGTTTCGTTGGTGCCTTGTAGGGCCGCTACTGCTTCGGCTGATATAATTGTTTTACCCCTCTTCCACTCTGCGAATCCTAGTTCGTTTCTTATGAGTTCGCCACCGCCCCGGTATCCGGCAATGGTGCTCAGCGCTAGGGGTTTTCCGGTCTTCATGTTGACGATAGGGATATCTGATGCTTTTAGTCGCAATCTACCGTTCAGGTCCACTTCGAACTTGTCGTAGTAGCGGCCAATAGATGGAATTAAACCTTTTTCCATCCAATGTGTATAGTATGAGTTTACAGCTCCCTCGAGTAATTCCCGACTTAGGCCAACGCTGCTGGTAGCGCCACCTATTTCCCCCAATTGCGATTGGTTTGGAACTGGAGTCTGTATGGTGGGTGTCGCGAGGGAATCCTCGAAGTCATCATCATCATCCTCATCATCGAGGTAATCGTCTCTGCCGATTTCATCCATGTCAACATCGTAATCAGCCATCTTTATAATTTTTTATTAAAATTAATTATTATATTAAAGACAAAACCATACAGGTTTAATAGATTATGTCTTCGAGTCAATACGGTCGCAAACTCAATCCATATCGCAGACTGCGTGAGCCCCTCGGGGCAAAAGGTGTGAGACAGAGTGTCGTTATTAAGAACAACCCATCGACGATCGACCAGAACCAGCAGCTCTTAGTCAGCTTCCCCAACCTCGGAGCTAGCGACGTCATTTTGCCGGGGACTGTTCGCCTCGCTTTCACTATTTCGCTTACATCGACGGACGCGGACCATTGCTACCATTGCTACCAGGACATGTGGGAGACGGCGCAAGAGCGCGAAAACGCTGTCTATCAGGGTATTGACACCAGTCGAAATAAGAACGTAACCAGACTTAGAATCGGGGCTGGTGACAAGGTAGATAACGTCGCGAGCGACAACGCGGTCGCGGCCGCTTACGGTAATAGATTCTACATCCCGCTCGACTTTGAGTTGCTGGAGAGTCACATGCCCTACTATCAGAGCGCTTTGGCGGACCGCCTCGAATACGAACTAACGTTCAACGACTACGGCCGAGTTCTCATAGCCACTGACATGACATCGAAGTACACGATCGACAATGTTTCGCTGGAGTACGACATGGTCACGATGCCCGAACTCGCGCGATTAATCAGATACCGGTATGTCGGGCGCGTTGCCATACTTTACGACCGAGTTCTTCGCCAACGCAAGATGACGAAAGACAAAAGCGACACATTGTGGAATATTAACGTCAACGTACCCGCCCGCTCGATGAAAGGTATACTGATGTTGTTCGAGGAGGGTCGGTTAGCGCTCGGTGCTAGAAAATCCGACATATTCTATAACCCGAAAATCACGAAGGTAGAGGTGACGATCGAGGGAGTACCCAATCAACTCTACAGCGCGGGTCTTCGCGCGCACCAGCAGTGGGACGAAGTAAGAAAACATTTTGCTACCGGCTGTAAGCGTTCCCCGGAGGTTGCCGCGGTTGCCAAAGACCTGCAGCTCTCGGACGTCTCCCTCTCGGATTTTCTGACTACCAAATACGCTGTATGGCTAGACATGCGAGCCAGCGACGACGACCAAATGCACGGTAGCGGATGTCAAGTTGAGAACGCTAGCGAGGGTGTGACGATCCAGATATCCAAAGAGGCGGATGGAGCCGGGACATTGAACGTATATCTATATATAATAACGGACGCGCAACTCAACATCGAAAATGGCCGATACGTCTCAGCTTTATGCTGATTTAATTAATAATTTTGAAAAAATTAAGAAAATTAGCAATCAATACCAATTCACGATTGGAGATGCCCACTCTGCCATAATATGTGGGCAGACAGGATGCGGAAAAACGGTTTTCATCCTCGACTTACTCGAGGGCTCCTACCGCGATGCCTTTCGTCATATCGTGATCCTGTGTCCCACTGTGCGGCACAACGAGACTTATCAGCGGCGCCCTTGGATATGGACCGACCCTGAGGTATACGTTACTGACCCCGGCGACAGGCTTCACGGTTGGCTGCGTGTCTTCTATCAAATATTCCAGGGAGAGCCCACCCTATACGTGATTGACGACTGCTCGGCCAAGGCGGCGATGACCAAAAAGAAGGACATGCTCTCCGAGCTCACATTTTCTGGCCGCCATGCGAGGCAAAGCGTATGGATCTCCACTCAGAAGTACAACGCTGTCCTAAAGGATCTGCGCGAGCAAACGAAATGGGTCGCCCTCTTCCACTGCAAGGACCGAGACTCATTCGATGAATGTCTTAGAGAGAACGACGTTATCCCAACGCGCGAGGAGCGCCTGGAGGTTCGACAGATACTTTCGGAAACTAAACACACCAAGCTTCTGCTAAAGACCGATCAACCAACTGCTTATAATGTAATTAATTAGTAACTGCTGAGTAAATGCTGAACAATTACTGAGAAAATGCTGAACAAATGCTGAATAAATTCTTAACAAATGCTGAGCAATGTTGAACAATGCTTAACAAATACTTAACAATGCTGAGAAAATGCTTAACAATGCTGAGCAATTGCTAAGAATTTGTTGCTCCGCTACGAGCTTTATTGCGAGCATAACGGTGATCATAAGTATCGGGTGGTGCGCTTGGCAATATGTTAGACTTATGAGACTTGTACGAATAATTAAATTAAAAGAAGCAATAATGAACTGCGACGAACTTCTCGATCAGCTAATGGAAGAAACAGTCGCTCCGACTGAAACTGTAGGAACACCTGTCAGCACGGCTGCCGATACGGTCCCGAAAGAAAATGAAAACGCGGCGCGACGCGAGCGGTTGGCTGCGCTGGTTGCTGGGGGACAATCGGAGCATTATTTCGGTAGGAGTCTCTCAGTTTGTCAGGTGGATAAGATGTCGGATGCGGAGGTCGATAAAATGTACGCGCGATACGAATCCAAATTAGGTGCGGAGATGACGAAAACTCTCGGATCGGCGGTTATTTATTTTTATGCTACCACCGTTAGTATACTTCTCCCTATACCAGACACCGCGGGATTGATTGGCGATCTAGAGACCGACCCTTTTATAGGACACACTCTTAGAACAGCCTGCTGCTCATTTGATCACAAGTTTGGAATGTACTTAGCTCCGCCGACAACCGCGTTGATCACGGGTAAACACTGTCAATTTGGACACATATGTCCACGAACTATAAGCCCTAATATTATAAATGATGATGACACAAGACGCACCCGCGAGAGTGACGGTGTTGAACCCGATTGCTCCAACACAATCGAACCCCGAGTGTTACTCCGCCACTGGATGACATTCACATATAAAAAAACCAAAAAACAGGCAGCTGGACGGGCATCGGCTGCCGCTCGAAAAAGTTAAACAAGATAAAATACTCGCCGATCTTCGAGAGGTCAAACTACAATTGAGATTGGGGTTGCAGCCAATTCGTGAATTGATGGAGACAGAGACGATAAAACACCCGGTGGCAGCTGTTTCTCCCCCAATACCAACTGCCGTTGGAGTTGACTTGGAACCGATTGCTCCAACTGATTGGATCCCGTGGGTTGTTGTTGGTGGTCTGTCGGTTGTGGGCACCCTGTATGTGCTTTACCGTTTCAATAACAGGTCATCAACGAGGTTGAAAAAACAACCCCCCAACACTGTTGGACGCGGTTCCAATCCAATCGTTGAGGGATGCGCCCTATTTAAACATTAAACGCGATCCTTTTTATATGCAATAATGGCTGAACACGATGGTAAAATGATTGTGAATGCGCTTTATCACGCCGTGGTGATATCGGGTCTCAGTATCGGGTACGCTCGACTATCAAAGATGACCCTAGGAGGGTCCGCTCCCAAATTGGACTGCGAGAGACGTAGGGTTCGTGACCTTAGATGTAGCTGCTGCAGTTTGGACCCGAGATTATCTAATTAAAGCTGTAATTCTACCCGTTAATATATGGAAATAAAATGGCTTCGATCGGAATAATGATAGGTGGTGCACTTGTAAACGTATTGGCGTTCAGCGGTAGCAACTTTCTATTCTCGAAAATGAGAAGCTCGAACACGGATGAGGAGCGCGAGCGTCACGATTTAGCTGTAGAACAACTCAATAGCGCAAAGGAAGCATGGTCGAAAAAACGAACCGCCCATCTGGACTGGGTCAACGAAGAGCTTCACCGCGAGAATCACGCCGCGCAAACTTTCCAGAACGTTGAAAAAGCCAACCTCGAGTACGCGCTGGCATATTCTCAGAGAAGTCTCTATCCGATGGATCCCGAGCCCCAACTTTCAGATTTCTATGTACCGTCAGAGGCCCAAAAAGACCGCGAGATCGCGTTCATCGTCGTGGGAATGTGTGTGGTGGGTTTCGTCGGCTACTATATTCAATCGAAATTTTAATTTTTACAAAATTAATATATTTTTTTTTTTATAGATATATATATAGAACGATGTTAGTTGACGAACTTTATTACGCTATGATCGATGTAGGCTACACTGCCCAAAAACATCGTATAGCTGGTGCAAAGAGTATGATTCGTCTGGCCCAAGATTCTCTCGAGACGTGGCGCGAGGACGGAAAAGTGGCCACCCTTTTCGCAAAGCGGATGTTAGAATCCTCCTCAACTCCACTCGATTCCTCCGAGTTCCTTCAGAACTTAACCTCCAAATGTGATTGTACTTCCAACAAAGGTTTATTATTAACGACGCAGTTACCGGACGAGCTGACGAGTGCATGTTGGAGATTGTCCGATATATTAGAATACTTCGCATACGATGAACACGCGCAAACTTCATACCAAACTAACGCGCAAGCTGGCGAATACGTACCATAGCCCACTCGCAGGTCATCTGGCAGATCTATTTACCCGTGCCTCTCAATATTCCGCGCTCGAAATTCGACGTGCCTGTGCCAAACCAAGTTCACCAAGCGGATCTCCTGTTTCTCCCTGACGATCGCGTCGGTCGCAAAACGTACAAGTACGCACTGACAGTCGTTGACGTAGCGAGTCGTTATAAGGGGGCTGAGCCGTTGGCCACTAAATAGTCTAAGGAGGTGGCCGAGGCTCTTTCCCGAATATATAAGAGGAGTCCTCTCAAATGGCCGAATAGTGGAGCGCCGTTGCGTAATGGTTAGTGTGTCGGACTACTGATCCAAGGGTCGTGGGTTCGAGCCTGACTAGCGGCGTGCGTTGTGTCCTTGAGCAAGACACTTTATCCACACTGCTCCAGTTCACCCAGCTGTAAATGGGTACCGATAATTCGTAGTTGCTCTGTAAATACGAATTACCGGCTTCTCTCAAATATCTCTACCTCCGTTCTTTCTCCCATTCTTGGGAGACGGCATGCAAGGTCCTAGAGCCAGTGCCGCCGTTAAATATAAGCTAACAATTTTTAAAAAAAATGGCCGAATCTTCTTCAAATGGCGCGGTCTCTCATCTATTGTCTAAGCACAAAGTTTCTATCAGACGCGGCCGCGTCAACATCCACCGGGACCAGGGGATCGTGGAGCGCTTCAATCGAACCCTGGCTGAGAGACTGTTCGGACACCAATACGCTAAAGAACTTGTAGACCCTCATTCGCGATCGACCGAGTGGGTGGCCAGACTTCCCGCCGTGGTCTCCGCACTGAACTGAGATGTGACCAGATTGATAGGTAAGAAGCTAGTAGATGCTATCAAGTTTAAAAGGGTGACCAGCGAGCCCTCTGCCTCTCGCGCGGGCGACCCGTTGGTTTAGAGGAGCAGCAATCGGCGATTGCACTTCCGTCGGATATTGACGTCCGGTACCTCTATCAACCGGGAGAGCTCGAAGGTGGCAGCCGCCGCGCGACTGATCCCGTGTGGTCTCTCAATGTATTTCATATAGATCGATCTATTACCAAACCCGATGAACCCGTGCTCTACTATTTGGATGATGGGCCCTCTCGAGGGTTTGTTCGCGAAGAACTTTTTATGGTGCCTTCTGACACCCAGTTACCCCCGGATCGTCAGAGTATTTAGAGAGGTTCCGTATGTATTCCGTCCGATAACACGCGTCTTTTATCGTAGTACGCCGATAGTCCTAATTTTCGTTGACAGTACGTTTTCATAACGCCGTCTTTCATTTTAAATCCTCTATTTTGCACTACATCTATAATGTGTTTTCCATCTTCTGTAGTTTCACTTAGTACTCGTTTATATCTATCCCAATTTAAATCGTTAGTTCTCTTGGACATTCCTTTCGCGGAGTTTTTATTAATTTAATACAATTTTTCTACGAAATAACACTTACTAGATAACGCTATCGCCCTATCTCCGCTAAATTCCATTTTGAAAAGTCCTGGCTCTCTTTGGCTCCATTTATCCCAAGCCAACCATTTTTTTTTCTTTTTCAAACTCGTCTAGCAAGTTAGGTCTAATCAATTCCTCTATTGTTTTTCCACTAACTCCTATATACATACTATCCGTGTCCATCTATATTAATTCGAAGTCTTCTCTTTTTACGTATTTGTCTAGAAATTCGTAGTAATATTCCAACATTCTCAATTTAGCGTGTTGATAAACCGCTATTCCACAGTGGAAGGGTCTCTTTACCGCACACCTGTGTTTTCGGGAAGATATTTCGTACGCATCTCCTATCTCTTCCAAATCATCAAAATACGCGGATCTTAATGCTTCGTCAACACAGGTTTCGTCTCGCGTATATGTCGTTTTTAAATGTCTCTCCGTTGCCTCTATCATTTTTCCGCAACACGAGTTTCCTAATAATTTCATTATGTCGGCCACCGGTTTCTTATTCGGTTCTACATCCCCCGTTCGTCTTGCGGCTGTAACTTCTTTAACGAACCATTCGAAGGGTTTACCACTAATATAATCTATAACACGATAAACTCCCGTTATTTCTAGGCCGTGTTTTAAATACCATTTCAACAGTGGCGCGTACAGCAATACTTTAATGGCCGACATAGATCCCACCAATTTCTTTTCCGTTCCTCTAGTTCGGCAGTATCATTTAAATATTTTAACATGTGCGCGGGAACTTCATCAACCTCTACTTCTTCTGTTTATAAAAAGTGGAGACATTTCGGAAAACTTATCTTTTAAGTTGCGTGGAACTTCTATATCCACCTCCGCAAACCCAAACCAGTCTCCGGATAAAACTCTTTTAATAAACTTTTTAATAAGTTTAGGATTATGTGGGTTATTTATATGATGTATAGTTTCTTTCCCACACGGCATCTCTTTATTTAACGTAGATAAATATAACGCGTTTGCGTCGTACCCCAAAACAGCCTCGCAAGGTTTGGAACCCACTCTAATATTTGAAACACCGGCTTCCGCATATCGTGTAAATACTATTGATGGACCACCAACTAGAGCGTCTTTCATCATTTTGTATGTTTCTTCTTTCGGTGCGCATAGAGCATCCTCCGGTATAATCGTCTTTGAAGATTTTTGTTCTTTAATGGTTCCTCTCAATAAATATTGTATAGCCACACCCGGTAGTGTTACCGCGTCTTTGAAGATATCTACACCCCTGTGTTTATAAAATTGACACATTTTTCCCACAGCTTCTAGGAACGGTGCTACATCTAAATCGTTATAATATTTCAACCAATCTCTGAAAGTTTTCATATTATTTTCTTCGAAAATTCTACGACATTTACTTAATTCTGTTTCGTCTAGTAGCATTTTCCCAGATAGTTTGGAATACCAATTCTCTATATCCGGTAGTCCCGGGTAATCTAGCTTGTCTGTAGAATCGAACCACTCGTAAGGAAAGAAAGATTTCTGTCCTTTGCATTCGTAGGCAATTATCCAACTATCGTAACTTACACCGGGTCCTAGGTAAAGTATTACATCAAGAAATCTAAACTCTATTGTCGAGCTCGCCCTTTTTCCAACCATTACTTTCTTCGTTGTTGATGACAGTTCACCTACTAAATATTTCTTTATTAAGTTTATATCGTACTTACTGCTGTTAAAACCTATAACCGGTACTTGATCTATCCACTGTTCGATCCTGGCGATTTGTTTTTCGCGTAAATATACCGTATTAAGTTCGTATCTTGATCATACTTCTTCTCTTATAGCTTTTCCCCTGACTTTCAAATCTTCTACGAATTTTTCTATAAGTTCTGAGAAATTATCTCCTATACTAACGCTTACCGGAACGTGCTCAGTTTCGTACTCTAAATTATTACCGGTAGTTTCAACTTCTGGCTGGAGATACGCCTCGAAATCGTATACTATCTGATATGGATAAAGAGTAGTGTCGCAACCGATCTTTATATCTTTACCCGTTCTTCGAAATTCGCATTCACACATAACTACTAGGTTGAATTCTTTGCTTTTTCTAATAACTTTATCTCTTCTCATTGTGGATTCGCATTCTTCTTTTTTATGCTTTGCATGAATCTCACACCCGTGCCAGTAACAGCCGTGATATTGATATACGGTATTGGTTTCTGGACAGTATCCATCTACCGGAGCTCATAAAATCCATCTTTCACCTCCATGTCCGCACTGTTCGTGGTGTATGTGAATTCCCTCCCGCTTTTCCACAGAGTACATCCAATCGATCGCGCATAAAAATGTTAGAACCTTTTGGGTAGAACGCTTTCTCGAACGACGAACGCGGGCGCTCTAAATAATTACCATCGCATATTACTTTTGTCTCACCTCTCATACATGTTGGTCCGTGTCTCTTCATATTACTCGCTTTCGTGAATTTCTGTTTGCAATTATCGCAGGCGTAAATTTTAGATAGGGTTTAAAGGTTTTTTATCAGAAATGCGTGATTATTAAACAGTCCTATTGTCATTGGTTTATTACCTATTGCATCATAGTGCGCTGGTACCTTTTTCAACCACCATACGTCACATTTGGTGGGTTGATATACTTCTATACCAATTTTAAAAACCTCTTCAACCTTTTTCAGATCGGAAAAAGGAATTGGTGAAACCACATTACTACCGAAATATTGCTTACTAAGTTCTTTCGCTTTTTCCGGACATCTGTCAGGTCTGATCTTTTTATCAAGGTGCATAGCTAAACACCTGAACAGACAAAGGTCGTCATTATACTTATCTAAAGAATACATACCTTTTCTATTCCTCAACCATTCTGGAAGTTCTCCTCCCGCTGCTTCTTTGGATTGTAGTTCCAAATCTATTACCCTACTACCCTGTATTAACTTTACAAAAACCTCTACCCATCTTACAAACTTCCACTTTGTATTCGGTCTGTCTATTTTATCAGACATTATTCGTGTTTGCTCCTTATCTGACAACCATTTTTTAATTTTTTTAACGGTTTTCATTGATGATAGTGGTTCGCTACCACCGAGATTTTTGTGAAATATTATAGTTTTAGGTTTTCCATTTTTAGTTTCCTCCATATGTTCTAGCTTGTATGAATATGAATATCTCAACTAAAAATGTGTTGTTAGATACGGAGCGAGTTTATCGGACATGAGTTCAGACTCGTTAATGTCAATGTTTTTACGAAAGGATAATGCAACTACCAGTCTTCCCTTTTCTACCTTTTCCAATGTTTCATCGTGAGCCCCCAATATTTCTTCATCTTTTTCCACTATCGCACTAACGATAGATTTTTTCTTATTATTTTGGCGTCTAATTTGGGACAAATTATTTGTGCTTGAAGGTTTGATTACACTAGCCCTTAACCCCGCAATGCTTTCTTTTTGAATTCTGTTACCTACTTCCTCCGCTTTGGATATATCATTAAAGGCTCCTCGTTTGTGGGCGCGGGTAAACCGCTTCATAAACGCCTCATTCTTTGTGGAGTTTATCAGATTTGTCAACCCCCTAACTCTCAACCGTTTACTATAAGTAATCCCTAGAGATTCGGCTTCTCTTCTCAAACTTTCGATTTCTGGCGTTATCATATTTTCTGTAATATAACCTATGAGATTTATCTGTTCAATTGGACATGAAAAATTTACACA
This sequence comes from Conchocele bisecta, assembly GCA_029237695.1. Classification (NCBI taxonomy): domain Eukaryota; kingdom Metazoa; phylum Mollusca; class Bivalvia; order Lucinida; family Thyasiridae; genus Conchocele; species Conchocele bisecta. The sequence goes on from CM055271.1 coordinate 99,856,372, forward strand.
TGATATTTTTTCATGTCCAATTGAACATAAACATATACATATATATGCAAAAAAAATAATGGAGTGTGCTACTTGTTGTAAGACTTTTGCTTGTAAAGACTATCTACGAAGACATATATCGAGACGTAGAAAGTTTCCTTGTGTCGCCCCACAATTTCAATGCCCCAGATGCCCCTGTAAGTTCGTTAGTGCCCAAACTCTTTGTAGACATAAGCAACTACGCTGCCCTGTGGCTATGGGGGAACGTGGTAGACTGGAGCTGGTAGAATTAGTTGCTGATCTGCGAAATAAATTAGCTATAGTGGAGGAGGAAAATGCCGTGTTGGAAAGTAAACTATCGCACGCGGACGCATTGAAATTGCATTAATGATTTCTTCTAATAATTTCTTCGTTAAAAGCAATATCGAACCGTAAACGAATCGTTGATTTTAAATGGTTTTATAATAATATCATTTTTCGGTAGTGTTTCTCCGATCCTATTTAATCGCTTCATTTCGCGAATTTGATCCTTGTACCAGCGATACAACGGCCGGTATAATATTGTAAATGCAACGTTTTCATCGGAGCGTAATAAATTACGTTGATATTTCATGTATTCTATATTGCTCATTTTAAAGTGTTTTCATGTTGTAGAAACACCGTAATATTCTTTAACAGCGTTATAAGATTCCATATGTTTGCGTATTATATTATCCATTTTGTTATAGTAGTTTTGTTATAACCTATGAGATTTATCTGTTCAATTGGAAACAACATGATGTATTTATGACACCAATTGTCACGTTTTTTGTGTTGGTGATCAGTTTGTGCTATTGGACGAAACGGTGTTTTTCGGGGGGCGGTGGAGTAGTATATAGGGTGGAGAAATGATACCACCGTTAGGTGGTATCATTTTGACTCCCTATATACTACTCAAGCTTATAAGAAAACTCCAAGGTCATCGGCAAATAATTAAAAAAAAATTCAGGAGAAATTTTAATATATTTCTATATTTATTTTCCAGTACAGTACATGTACCGTACCTCCTTTATATTAGTAAGAAAACATTACTTGGGAGTGGAAGCGCTTCAGCTTATACAATTATCTAATATGACCTTGAATATCACACAAAACAAGTTTCAATGTTGCGGATTCTTACAGTCTCCACTTTTACATGGAAGTGGTGAGAACCTTAATTACTGCTCATCGTCACCACCGTACGGGAGGATAGTAGTTTGTATGTTGGCCACGTTGTTGTGCAATACAATCCAGCTTGGCAACACAAACATCGCTTACCACATCCATTATTGCAGCCAGGTGATAAAATCTGGAGTACAGTGTCAGGTGCTACATATGGATCTGTCAGAACTGTAGTTGATTTCATCAAAATTGCAAAGTATACTTATCTACAAAAGTATACTTTGAGGGAGTAATCATTTATTTTTCCCGAAATGCACTATGTCGTATAGAACTAACCACTGCATATATTTGATGATAACAAGTATGCAGAATTATTATACTGAATTTATTACATTATCACAGCCAAAATGGCTGTGATAATGTAATACATTCAGTATAATAAAAAATGTATACATGTATTCTTAAATTGAAAAGTTTTGCCTCAAAGTATACGTTGCTAGCGAAGTATACTTTGCCATGTTGATGAAATACTGGTGTCAGCATATTGTCACTGAGCTCCCAGCCCCAGTCAGTGAGCTCTAGACCTCCAACAATACCAACCATTCTTGTACAATGAAGACTGGAGAGCCTACTACCAACAGCGGCAGCTGAAAGTTATCACTCGTACATAGCTTTTTACGAGTGATAACTTGCAGCTGCTGATGTTGGTAGTAGACTCTTCAGTTTTCATCCATGATAGACGGGATCTTCATCGTCTGTTTATGGTAAAGACGGGCACAGTTAGCGTATGCCACATGTCACATGAGTTAAATAGTGGGATCATTGCATTAATGCGGAACAGGTGCAGTTCACAATCACCAGCACGTTCGGCATGCAGAAATAAGAGCATCAGCCGCACCATTTTCAGATAGACAATCCACAATTTCCGGTCCTAGATTCTGCGACCAGGTCACTTTCTAGACCATCAATAACGTCTGTGAGTTGTATTACAACCGACTCCATTTGAACTGCATCTGGCTCCAATTCATGTTTGAGCAACATCTTATGAATTGCCTTTAGACGCGCTATGTTTACTGCAGACAAACACACTTATGTATCAAGCATTTTTCCAACACGATACGAGGTGCTAGGCATGTGTGCCCGGAGTGCAGGGACATAAGCATGTTTTTTTAATTTGATTGATTTATTGGTGTTTAACGGCCTATCAACAGCTAAGGTCATTTACAGCCGGGTCATATGTAACCTGCTGCATTTGGAAATCCCAAAATCAGAACGAAATATTTACATCGATAATAAATATATATTCAGCCTTGAAATTAGAATAACCTGACCTGGTGTCAGGTCCAAGGCATAAGCATGCCCTGTCTTCATGTGTTGAATGTGTTTGGGGCGTATACAGTTTCCCATAGATCAGAAAAAAACACTTTCGACCACGACATGCCCGATTGCGCCCATGTATGACATCAACAGATGAAGTCAACCTAATATCACTACCAGCCTGTTCAATCATGTGCATCCGAAAGGGCAGAATAGAGCGTGTCCGGGTGGATTGGGTCAAGATTTATGAACTGCAGTATGTCAATTCGTGGGCTATGAAGTGACTGAGGAATGGAAATGGCAAATTTAGTTATCGTGGGAGGTAACTATGTATATATTGGAATAAATATAAGGTATGCCAGCAATAAGGGAGACAACAAGAACAAACAACAAACTTCAATATCTTCGCAAACATTGTTCTGGTAGTGGTCCTTCGAGTTGGGTTATTGTTGTGCCTCAATACATGGTGCATAATACGTTTAATACCATTTTAGGTATTGTACATATGTGTTAGAACATGAATACTGTATTAATATACATTGTATACATATCGTATGTATAATACACTATTACATCATGATTTTTTTTGGGTGGCCATATTGGATTTTTCAACGAACTCACATTTTTAAGATGATAAGTTTTGCCTATCAATCAATCAAATATTCAAGCTACCACTGGTGAAAAAAATCAGCATTTTACATTTGTTTCCCGGTTCGGATATTTTGGAGCGCATTGCTCCTGAGCAATGTATGTGGCCGTGACTGGAGAAATAGAGCTTCTCGAATTTGTGATCATTGTAGCTCCAGAGCAAATAACACACCCGTGTAGCCTGACAACCACATATGTTTCTTGTTAGAAGCATGGCGGGTGTTTCATTGATGGATTTGCAAAGTCATATCCAAATGCAAATCCTGATGCACAGGCTGATGTGGATCTACACTGGTTGCAAAACCCATAAGCCCCATTTCTCCACTCAGAACTCTATATATACCAACATCGCAACTATACCAGATATTCGTTACCGACAACAGAGTCAATGTCCATGATCACGTGGTTATAACAACAACAACAGTGGCTGAAAGTGTTGAAACCTTGCACAATCCAAAGTAAGTATTATTTGATATTTTCATTAATATGAAACGGATTTTAATGAAATATGGCGCAGAAAACGCGTCTTCATGAGCTGTATTTGGGCGTCCACGGAGCTCCGCACGGACTTATGTCGTTTTTGCGAAGAATCGATTTCCGTGTCTACGGACACGGAAATCGATTCTTCGCAAAAAGACAAAACTTTGAGACCATCAAATGCAGCTTAACAAGACGCGTTTGATGAGCCATATTTCATCAAAATCCGTTACATAATAAACATTATTAAAGAATATGTGCTTTGAATTGGATGGATTCTGGAAGTTTCAGTACTTGCTGTTGTTGTTAGTACCACGTGATCATACACCTTGAGAGTGTTACAATGGAAAATATGTAAAGGATACACGGACGTTTGAAGGTACATGAAAGAATTCACTAAATGTATATTCGCGACCTCAGCTTATTGTAACAACAGGCATTCGGCGTGTTTCGGCTTTCATCGGTATAACTCTATAGAAATGAACAAGGCTTCTAATTTTGGTCGGACACGACTTCGTACAATAACAAAATAACATGTTTAAAATTGTAATCTTCTATGCATTCTATGTATTTCAGCAGGATAACGATAATTCTCAAATGATCATATGAACTTGACGCTACAATAATTACTTTAGATCCTTTAACACATTATTTCGTTTGTTACGATACGAGGCTGTGTCCGACCTAGAAAAAAGACCTGTAATTCGATATTAATGTTCTAACTATGCTATTTTAGCAAGATAACACTGATTCGGAAATGAACATGCTTACTTTCTGCCATAATATTCGCATTAGCTTTAGTAGTATATAGGGAGTCAAAATGATACCACCTAACGGTGGTATAATTTCCCCACCCTATATACTACTCCACCACCCCCCGAAAAATACCGTTTTCGTCCAATAGCACAAACTGGTCACCAACACAAAAAACGTGACAATTGGTGTCATAATACATCATGTTTTTTCCAATTGAACAGATAAATTTAATAGGTTATAATAAAAATATTATAACAAATCATATTTACAAAATGGATAAACAAATAGAATGGGAAGTGGAATTTTGTAATGACCTTATTGACGAATATTACTATAAAATGAAATCATCATGCAAAATAGATAACATGAAATATCAGCGTAATTTATTACGCGCCGAAAAAAAGTGTTGCATTTTCAATATTATACCGAAAATTATGTAGAAATTATAAGAGCCAAATTGGTGAAATGAAGCGACTAAATAGGATCGACAAACGACTAGTTGAAGAGAATGGAACTAATTTTATAAAACTGTTTAAAATCAACGATTCGTTTGCGGATACGAGTTTCTACGAAGAAACGGAAGAAATTAGTGATTTATTTGGATCAAATGTTCCATATGAAGATTATGATGAAAATTTTTATTCAGAGATTTTTCTCCCCAATAGGTCTAATTTAGCTTGAAGATCAGCAACTAACTCTACCAACTCTAGTCTACCACGTTCCCCCCTAGCCACAGGGCAGCGTAGTTGCTTATGTCTACAAAGAGTTTGGGCACTAACGAACTTACAGGGGCATCTGGGGCATTGAAATTGTGGGGCGACACAAGGAAACTTTCTACGTCTCGATATATGCCTTCGTAGATAGTCTTTACAAGCAAAAGTCTTACAACAAGTAGCACACTCCATTTGTTTTTGTATATATATGTATATGTTTATATTTAATTTGACATGAAAAAACATCATGTGTAAATTGTTCATGTCCAATTGAACAGATAAATCTCATAGGTTATAACAATAGAAAATATGATAACGCCAGAAATAGAAAGTTTGAGAAGAGAAGCCGAATCTCTAGGGATTACTTATAGTAAACGGTTGGGAGTTAGGGGGTTGACAAATCTGATAAACTCCACAAAGAATGAGGCGTTTATGAAGCGGTTTACCCGCGCCCACAAACGAGGAGCCTTTAATGATATATCCAAAGCGGAGGAAGTTGGTAACAGAATTCAAAAAGAAAGTATTGCGGGGTTAAGGGCCGGTGTAATCAAACCTTCAAGCACATCCCAAATTAGGCGCCTAAATAATAAGAAAAAATACATCGTTCGCGCGATAGTGGAAAAAGGTGAAGAAATATTGGGGGCTCATGATGAAACGTTGGAAAAGGTATAAAATGGAAGACGGGTAGTTACATTATCCTTTCGTACAGTAAAAACATTAACATTAACGAGTCTGAAAGCATGTCCGATAAAGTCGCTCCGTATCTAACAACAAATTTTTATTTGAGATATTCATATTCTTACAAGCTAGAACATATGGAGGAAACTAAAAATGGAAAACCTAAAACTATAATATTTCACAAAAATCTCGGTGGTAGCGAACCACTATCATCAATGAAAACCGTTAAAAAATGGTTGTCAGATAAGGAGCGAACACGCGAATAATGTCTGATAAAATAGACAGACCAAATACAAAGTGGAAGTTTGTAAGATGGGTAGAGGTTTTTGTAAAGTTAATACAGGGCAGTAGGGGAATAGATTTGGGATTACAATCCAAAGAAGCGGCAGGAGGAGAACTTTCAGAATGGTTGAGGAATAGAAAAGGTATGTATTCTTTAGATAAGTATAATGGCGACCTTTGTCTGTTCAGGTGTCTAGCTATGCACCTTGATAAAAAGATCAGACCTGACAGATGTACAGAAAATCGAAAGAACTTAGCAAGCAATATTTCGGTAGTAATGTGGTTTCACCAATTCCTTTTTCCGATCTGAAAAAGGTTGAAGAGTTTTTTAAAATTGTTATAGAAGTATATCAACCCACCAAATGTGACGTATGGTGGTTGAAAAAGGTACCAGCGCACTATGATGCAATAGGTAATAAACCAATGACAATAGGACTGTTTAATAATCACGCATTTCTGATAAAAAACCTTTAAAACTTATCTAAAATTTACGCCTGCGATAATTGCAAACAGAAATTCACGAAAGCAAGCAATATGAAGAGACACGGACCAAAATGTATGAGAGGTGAGACAAAAGTAATATGTGATGGTAATTATTTAGAGCGCCCGCGTTCGTCGTTCGAGAAAGCGTTCTACCCAAAAGGTTCTAACAGTTATGGTGCGATCGATTGGATGCAATCTGTGGAAAAGCGGGAGGGAATTCACATTCACCACGAACAGTGCGGACATGGAGGTGAAAGATGGATTTTAGGAGCTCCGGTAGATGGATACTGTCCAGAAAACAATACCGTATATTAATATCACGGCTGTTACTGGCACGGGTGTGATATTCATGCAAAGCATAAAAAAGAAGAACGCGCATCCACAATGAGAAGAGATAAATTTATTAGAAAAACCAAAGAATTCAACCTAGTAGTTATGTGGGAATGCGAATTTCAAAGAACGGGTAAAGCTATAAAGATCGGTTGCGACACTACTCTTTATCCATATCAGATAGTATACGATTTTGAAGCGTATCTCCAGCCAGAAGTTGAAACTACCGGTAATAGTTTAGAGTACGAAGCTGAGCACGTTCCGGTAAGCGTTAGTATAGGAGATAATTTCTCAGGAACAGAAACTCATATTTGTGATAAGATCCCGCAAAACTTTTAGAAAAATTCGAAGAAGATTTGAAAGTCAGGGGAAAAGCTATAAGAGAAGAAGTATGGTCAAGATACGAGTTTAGTACAGAATATTTACGTGAAAAACAAATCGCCCAGATCGAACAGTGGATAGAGCAAGTACCGGTTATAGGTTTTAACAGCAGTAAGTACGATACAAACTTAAAAAAGAAATATTTAGTAGGTGAACTGTCATCAACAACGAAGAAAGTAATGGTTGGAAAAAGGGCGAACGCAACAATATTTCTATTTACTCCGGAGTTTAGATTTCTTGATGTAATACTTTACCTAGGACCCGGTGTAAGTTACGATAGTTGGATAAAAGCCTACGATTGTAAAGGACAGAAATCTTTCTTTCCTTACGAGTGGTTCGATTCTACAGACAAGCTGGATTACCCGGGACTACCGGATATAGATAATTGGTAATCCAAACTATCTGGGAAAATGTTACTAGGCGAAACAGAATTAAGTAAATGTCGTAGAATTTTCGAAGAAAATAATATGAACACTTTCAGAGATTGGTTGAAATATTATAACGATTTAGATATTTTCAAAGACGCGGTAACACTACCGGGTGTGGCTATACAATATGTATTGAGAGGAACCATTAAAGAACAAAAATCTTCAAAGACGATTATACCGGAGGATGCTCTATGCGCGCCGAAAGAAGAAACATACAAAATGATGAAAGACGCTCTAGTTGGTGGTCCATCAATAGTATTTACACGATATGCAGAAGCCGGTGTTTCAAATATTAGAGGGGGTTCCAAACCTTGCAAGGCCGTTTTTGGGTACGACGCAAACGCGTTATATTTATCTACGTTAAATAAAGTGATGCCGTGTGGGAAAGAAACTATACATCATATAAATAAACAACATAATCCTAAACTTATTAAAAAGTTTAGTAAAAGAGTTTTATCCGGAGACTGGTTTGGGTTTGCGGAGGTGGATATAGAAGTTCCATACAACTTGGTGGATAAGTTTTCTGAAATTTCTCCACTTTTTATAAACAGAGAAGTAGAGGTTGATGAAGTTTCCGCACACATGTTAAAATATTTAAAAGATACTGGTCGAACTAGAGGAAATGGAAGAAAATTGGTGGGATCTATGTCGGCCACTAAAGTATTGCTGTACGCGCCACTGTTGAAATGGTATTTAAAACACGGCCTAGAAATAACCGGAGTTTATCGTATTATAGATTATATTAGTGGTAAACCCTTCGAATGGTTCGCTAAAGAAGTTACAGCCGCAAGACGAACGGGGGATGTAGAACCAAATAAGAAACCGGTGGCCGACATAATGAAATTATTAGGAAACTCGTGTTGTGGAAAAATGATAGAGGCAACGGAGAGACATTTAAATACGACATATACGCGAGACGAAACCTGTGTTGACAAAGCATTAAGATCCGTTTATTTTGATGATTTGGAAGAGATAGGTGATGCGTACGATATATCTTCCCGAAAACCCAGGTGTGCAGTAAAGAGACCCTTCCATTGTGGAATAGCGGTTTATCAACATGCTGAATTGAGAATGTTGGAATTTTACTACGAATTTCTAGACAAATACGTAAAAAGAGAAGACTTTGAATTAATACAGATGGACACGGATAGTATGTATATAGGAGTTAGTGGAAAAACGATAGAGGAATTGATTAGACCTAAGTTACTTGACGAGTTTGAAAAAGAAAAAAAAAATAAATGGTTGGCTTGGGATAAATGGAGCCAAAGAGAGCCAGGACTTTTCAAAATGGAATTTAGCGGAGATAGGGCGATAGCGTTATCTAGTAAGTGTTATTTCGTAGAAAAATTTAATTCAATTAATAAAAACTCTGCGAAAGGAATGTCCAAGAGAACTAACAATTTAAATTGGGATAGATATAAACGAGTACTAAGTGAAACTACAGAAGATGGAAAACACATTATAGATGTAGCGCAAAATAGAGGATTTAAAATGAAAGACGATGTTATGAAAACGTACTGTCAACGAAAATTAGGACTATCGGCGTACTACGATAAAAGACGCGTGTTATCGGACGGAATACATACGGAACCTCTCTAAAGACTCTGTCGATCCGGGGGCAGCTGGGTGTCAGAAGGCACCATAAGAAGTTCTTCGCGAACAAACCCTCGAGATGGCCCATCATCCAAATAGTGGAGCCCGGGTTCATCGGGTTTGGTAATAGATCGGTTTATATGATATACATTGCGAGACCACACGGGATCAGTCGCGCGGCGGCTGCCACCTTCGAGCTCTCCCGGTTGATAGAGGTACCGGACGTCAACATCCGATGGAAGTGCAATCGCCGATTGCTGCTCCTCTAAACCAACGGGTCGCCCGCGCGAGACGGCAGAGGGCTTGCTCGTCACCCTTTTAAACTTGATAGCATCTACGGGCTTCTTACCTATCAATCTGGTCACCTCTCCGTTCAGTGCGGAGACCGCGGCGGGCAGTCTGGCCACCTACTCGGTCGATCGCGAATGAGGGTCTACAAGTTCTTTAGCGTATTGGTGTCCGAACAGTCTCTCAGCCAGGGTTCGATTGAAGCGCTCCACGATCCCCTGGTCCCGATGGATGTTGACGCGGCCGCATCTGATAGAAACTTTGTGCTTAGACAATAGATGAGAGACCGCGCCCATGAACTCGCGGCCGGGATCAACTTGGAGAAGTTTTGGCCAATTGAGAGGACCCTTCTTATATATTCGGGAAAGAGCCTCCGCCACCTCCTTAGACTCTTTAGTGGCCAACGGCTCAGCCCCCCTATGGCGACTCGCTACGTCAACGACTGTCAGCGCGTACTTGTACGTCTTGCGACCGACGCGATCGTGAGGGAGAAACAGGAGATCCGCTTGGTGAACTTGGTTCGGCACCAGCACGTCGAATTTCGGGCGCGGAATATTGTGAGGCGCGGGTAAATAGATCTGCCAGATGGCCTGATTCTTGAGCCATTCCTTGACAGCGTTTTCAGAAACTTTGGTCGCCGCCGCAAGGTTCTTGATGGCCGCGAGTCCCTTTCAGTAGCCGCGTGGGCTATAGTACGTATTCGCCAGCTTGCTCGTTAGATTGGTATCAAGTTTGCGCGTGTTCATCGTATGCGAAGTATTCTAATATATCGGACAATCTCCAACATGCACTCGTCAGCTGGTCCGGTAACTGCGTCGTTAATAATAAACCTTTGTTGGAAATACAATCCCATTGGAGGTTAAGTTCTGAAGGAACTCGGAGTTGAGGAGGATTCTAACATGTGCTTTGCGAAAAAGGGTGGCCGCTTTTCCGTCCTCGCGCCACGTCTCGAGAGAATCTTGGGCCAGACGAATCATACTCTTTGCACCAGCTATACGATGTTTTTGGGCAGTGTAGCCTACATCGATCATAAAAAAACAAAAATATTAATTTTGTAAAAATTAAAATTTCGATTGAATATAGTAGCCGACGAAACCCACCACACACATTCCCACGACGATGAACGCGATCTCGCGGTCTTTTTGGGCCTCTGATGGTACATAGAAATCTGAAAGTTGGGGCTCACGATCCATTGGATCGAGACTTCTCTGCGGATATGCCAGCGCGTACTCGCGGTTGGCTTCTTCAACGTTCTGGAAAGTTTGCGCGGCGTGATTCTCGCGCCGAAGCTCTTCGTTGACCCAGTCCAGATGGGCGGTTCGTTTTTGCGACCATGCTTCCTTTGTGTTGTTCTACAGCTAAATCGTGACGCTTGCGCTCCTCATCCACGTTCGAGCTTCTCATTTTCGAGAATAGAAAGTTGCTACCGCTGAACGCCAATGCGTTTACAAGCGCACCACCTATCATTATTCCGATCGAAGCCATTTTATTTCCATATATTAACGGGTAGAATTACAGCTTTAATTAGATAATCTCGGGTCCAAACTGCGGCAGCTACATCTAAGGTCACGAACCCTACGTCTCTCGCAGTAAAGTCCAATTTGGGAGCGGACCCTCCTAGGGTCATCTTTGATTGTCGAGCGTACCCGATACTGAGACCCGATATCACCACGGCGTGATAAAGCGCATTCACTATCATTTTACCATCACGTTCAGCCATTATTGCATATAAAAGGGATCGCGTTTAATGTTCAAATGGGGCGTATCCCTCAACGATTGGATTGGAACCGCATCCAACAGTGTTGGGGGTTGTTTTTTTCAATTTCAACCTTGTTGATGATTGGGGGTACCTGTTGTTGAAACGGCAAAGCACATACAGGGTGCCCACAACCGACAGACCACCAACAACAACCCACGGGATCCAATCAGTTGGAGCAATCGGTTCCAATCCAATCGCGATTGGGGGAGAAACAGCTGCCACCGGGTGTTTTGTCGTCTCTGTCTCCGATTGCAACGACCGTTTGGCCTCTCGAAGCTCGGCGAGTATTTTATCTTGTTCAGCTTTTCGTGTGGCAACCGCTGCTCGCCCAGCCGCCTGTCTTTTGGGATTTATTTTTATATGCTGAATGTCATCCAGTGGCGGAGTAACACTCGGGTTCGATTGTGTTGGAACAATCGGGTTCAACTCCGTCACTCTCGCAGGTGCGTCTTGTGTCATCATTTTCTGGGCTTATAGTTCGTGGGCATATATGTCCAAATTGACAGTGTTTACCCGTGGTCAACGCGGTTGTCAGCGGAACTAAGTACATTCCAAACTTGTGATAAATTGAGCAGCATGCCGTTCTAAGAGTGTGTCCTATAAAAGGGTCGGTCTCTAGATCGCGAATCAACCCCGCGGTGTCTGGTATAGGGAGAAGTATACTAACGGTGGTAGCGTACAAATGAATAGCCGCCGATCCGAGAGTTTTTGTCATCTCCGCACCTAATTTGGATTCGTATCGCGCGTACATTGTATCGACCTCCGCATCTGACATCTTATCCACCTGACAAACTGAGAGACTCCTACCGAGATAATGCTCCGATTGTCCCCCAGCAACCAGCGTAGCCAACCGCTCGCGTCGCGCCGCGTTTTCATTTTCTTTCGTGACCGTATCGGCAGCCGTGCTGACAGGTGTTCCTACAGTTTCAGTCGGAGCGACTGTTTCTTCCATTAGCTGATCGAGAAGTTCGTCGCAGTTCATTATTAACTTAATTATTCTTACAAGTCTGATAAGTCTAACATATTGCCAAGCGCACCACCCGATACTTATGATCACCGTTATGCTCGCAACAAAGCTCGCAGCTGAGCAACAAATTCTTAACAATTGCTCAGCATTGTTAAGCATTTTCTCAGCATTGTTAAGTATTTGTTAAGCATTGTTCAACATTGCTCAGCATTTATTCAGCATTGCTCAGCATTTGTTCAGCATTGTTAAGCATTTTCTCAGCATTGTTAAGCATTTTCTCAACATTGTTAATTATTGCTCAGTAATTGCTCAGCATTTGTTCAGTAGTTACTAATTAATTACATTATAAGCAGTTGGTTGATCAGTCTTTAGCAGAAGCTGGGTGTGTTTAGTTTCCGAAAGTATCTGTCGAACCTCCAGGCGCTCCTCGCGCGTTGGGATAACGTCGTTCTCTCTAAGACATTCATCGAATGAGTCTCGGTCCTTGCAATGGAAGAGGGCGACCCATTTCGTTTGCTCGCGCAGATCCTTGAGGACGGCGTTGTACTTTTGAGTGGAGGTCCATACGCTTTGCCTCGCATGGCGGCCAGAAAATGCGAGCTCGGAGAGCATGTCCTTCTTTTTGGTCATCGCCGCCTTGGCCGAGCAGTCGTCAATCACGTATAGGGTGAGCTCTCCCTGGAATATTTGATAGAAGACACGCAGCCAACCGTGAAGTCTGTCGCCGGGGACAACGACGTATACCTCATGGTCGGTCCATATCCACTGGCGCCGCTGATAAGTATCGTTGTGACGCACAGTGGGACACAGGATCACAATGTGACGAAAGGCATCGCGGTAGGAGCCCTCGAGTAAGTCGAGGATGAAAACCGTTTTTCCACATTCTGTCTGCCCACATATTATGGCAGAGTGGGCATCTCCAATCGTGAATTGGTATTGATTGCTAAAATTAGTATAAAGCTGAGACGTATCGGCCATCTTCTATATTGAGTTGCACGTCTGTTATTATATATAAGTACACGTTCAATGGCCCGGCTCCATCCGCCTCTTTGGTTATCTGGATCGTCACACCCTCACTAGCGTTCTCAACTTGGCGTCCACCACCGTGCATTTGGTCGTCGTCGCTGGCTCGCATGTCTAGCCATAGAGCGTATTTGGTAGTCAGAAAATCCGAGAGGGAGACGTCCGAGAGCTGCAGGTCATTGGCAACCGCGGCAACCTCCGGGGAACGCTTAGAGCCGGTAGCAAAATGTTTTCTTACTTCGTCCCACTGCTGGTGCGCGCGAAGACCCGCGTTGTAGAGTTGATTGGGGACTCCCTCGATCGTCACCTCTACCTTCGTGATTTTGGGGTTATAGAATTTGTCAGATTTTCTAGCCCCGAGCGCGAACCGACCCTCCTCGAACAACATCAGTATACCTTTCATCGAGCGGCGGGTACGTCGACATTAATATTCCACAATGTGTCGCCTTTGTCTTTCGTCATCTTGCGGTGACGAAGAACTCGGTCGTAAAGTATGGCTACGCGCCCGGCGTATGTGTTCTGATTAATCGCGCGAGTTCGGGCATCGTGACCATGTCGTTCTCCAGCGAAACATTATCGATCGTATACTTCGATGTCATGTCAGTGGCTATGAGAACTCGGCCGTAGCCGTTGAACGTTAGTTCGTATTCAAGGCGGTCAGCTAAAGCGCTCTGATAGTAGCGCATGTGACTCTCCAGCAACTCAAAATCTAAAGGTATGTAGAATCTATTACCGTAAGCGGCCGCGACCGCGTTGTCGCTCGCGATGTTATCTGCCTTGTCACCAGCCCCGATTCTAAGTCTGGTTACGTTCTTATTTCGACTGGTGTCAATACCCTGATAGACAGCGTTTTCGCGCTCTTGCGCCGTCTTCCATAGGTCCTGGTAGCAATGGTAAACGTCGCTGTCATCGATCGACATCACCTCATTACCAGAAATCTTTATCATGGTCTTCTTGACGATGGCGTGACCCAGGTTCTGAGCGATGGATCGGTCCGCGTCCGTCGATGTGAGCGAAATAGTGAAAGCGAGGCGAACAGTCCCCGGCATAATGACGTCGCTAGCTCCGAGGTTGGGGAATCGGACTAAGAGCTGCTGGTTCTGATCGATCGTCGATGGGTTGTTCGTAATAACGACACGCTGTCTCACACCTTTTGCCCCGAGGGGCTCACGCAGTCTGCGATATGGCTTGAATTTGCGACCGTATTGACTCGAAGACATAATCTATTAAACCTGTATGGTTTTGTCTTTAATATAATAATAATTATTAAAAAAGATGGCTGGTCTCGATATTGGCATGGACGAATTCGGCAGAGACGATTACCTCGATGATGATGATGACTCCAACCGAACTTCCGATTATATGGATGATGATGATGATGAAGAAGACACGACCTTCATAGAGACCCCACCCGAGAAGTATCCGTTTCCCGGGTGGGATACACCCGAGAAGACACCTTTGTTTGGCACACGCGAGAAGAATTTGTTTCCACCTAAGAATACTACACGTTTATTCCCGACACCCTAGAAGTTATTCCCGACACCCGAGATGTATCGGGGTAATACACCTTTACATACGTGGGAGGCCCCACCCGAAACTCCGACATGGGCGGGCGGTGCCGATATTCCTGCGGGGATCCCCAAGGATGAGCTGGCCGGACTCGGGGAAACGAATTCTCTGGTGAAACGGTGGGAGAGTATAGTGTCTAAACACGGCATCAAGGCCACGTTGGAGTTTCGCAGCACTAAAAGAGGAGACCTGTGGGTTAAATGGGGCAATAGCTGGAAGTTGCTGACGTACAAGAACGACCCGACCAAGTTCCTCAACCCCTTTTCAGTGCGCCGATATGGAGCAGACCTCGCCGATATGAAGCAGGTGTCTCAAAAAATAGTAAAAACCATGCAGGATACTGACGAAACGCTGGCGAAGATGGCCGCCGCTATAGAAACGAGTGATATCAGCGAGGTCCCTCGTATAGTCATCGACGCTATTAACACAGTGGAAACCACGGTCAACGAAATAAACGGCACGAAGTATGACCCACCGTTACCTCTTCGCGAACTCCTGGGACTGAATAAGGTTCTGCAAACGGGCCGTGGTGAACTAGTTAATAACCTCTCCAAACTCACGGAGCTGGAACGAACATATCGAGCAAGAAGAAAGAAAACTTGGGGAAGCCCGTGGCGATAGAGAATCTACCGAGCGGATCAACAAACTCCTGCGGTCGTTGCGGGATGAAAGAGAAGCTCGCTTAGCGGCTGTCTCAATTAACCGTGAGACACTCTCTGGACAATTAAGTCGTAGCCACGAATCAATCACGAGTATCCTACGCTAGGACACGACACTCGGTGAACGTCTTCGCACTCTGTTCAGAGAGAAGGGCTTCACAATAGTAACCATCCTCACAGCTTTCACTATGATTATATCGACCCTAATTATATATATATCGTCTCTAGTTCTATCTATCACGGGTGGTTCGGCACCAGCACCCGCGCCAGCACCAGCGCCAGCACCAGCGCCAGCACCAGCTACATCCGGTGGAGCCAAAGAATGGATAAAAAAACAACTAAAAGCCCTCGCCAATCTCCTGGCTAAATTAGCAGGAAAGTTGGCTGCCGCGCTGCCTGGGTTGATCGGTGGTCTCCTCTCCTTCTTGCTATCTATATTATCAAAAACGGCCGGATGGCTCGCCAATAATGCTAGGGCTTTAATCGTGGCTATCGCCGGTCTCCTACTTTTAGCCTCCCGAGAGTTCCTAAATCCAAAGCACAAATAGTCCGACCGCCACGAGGGCTACGACGAGCCCTGATTTCTCCTCCTCGTGGGTTGTGACACTATTTTCCTCTGTTCCAATCCAATCGCGTTCAACAGTGTTGAGGGGGGAACTCAATTCGTGAAATGGGGGTCCTATTGCAGAGGGTGAAACAGGAGCGGAACTCGGTGGAACACTGGGTTCAAATGAACTTGATGGGGTGTCCAATTCGTGAATTGGTGTAGGTGCTTGTGGTTTTATGAAATCTTTTTCAAATTTATTTGAATTTCCACTGTTGAACCCGACCGTCTTGGGGGGAATTTGATGATACCAGTGTTCACGTTCCCGTTGCGGCCGATTTTTTGATTGGCGGTGGCGACTACGATCTGATTATTGTAACCGTCAACCGGGTCGTCTCGTAGTATCATATTACTCGGCGCCATATAAAGACCTATTCCAAATGCGTAGTCTACCGGGGTGCGGGCAGTCTGTAAAACGTCTTGATAATTCTGGATCGCCTTCTGGAGGTCCACCTTAGCTGAGATGGCGTCCTCGACAAGTGCCAAGAACTGTTTTTGTGCGTCAAAGGCCGTTCCCGTACCCAGTATAGCGCTGCGCGTTTGCTTCTGTGAGGCGAGGATTGCCCATACGTATATGCGAATAGATTCGTTCAGGCGAATAACACCACCCTGCGTAAATCCAGTGCTTTCATCTAACATAAATGTGGTCCACGCATTTCGCATCTGTGGAGTATCACCCAGGTCTAGGTATTCCACATGGGCTACTTTAGTAGGCAGCCAATGGCAATCACCATCATTACACGCAAGTCCACCAAGCACTTCAGCACCGAACGTCATCTTATTCAACTTATAATTATATTTAGTCCATGTTGCCATTTTTCTAACTGGTGGTGGGGTGGCCCCTCGAGCGCTCCATAGCCCTGAGAAATATACTGGAACTTTATCCAGACGCTCCCCACTAATTAAGCCTTTAAGGTGAACTAACCCTAAACTGTTGGTTGGGGTGTATACTGTCTGTCTCTAGTCGGCGTCTTTTGATACCCCAAATTCGCTACACAATCTTTCGAACGCCTTACGGTCGTATCTGTTGGAAATGGGATCACAGCCATCGTCTTGAGGTAGTGGAATACCTAGTTCTTTGAGAATCCTCCTAATTGTGTAATACACGTGAAAGTTGTAGACACTTCGGAGCATGACATTCTTGGATGTCAAATGGTCTTGATGCGAAACTCCGCATCCGGCCGTTGCGCACCATACAGCGAAATTTAGCTGGTTCTGCCAGAAGTTCATATGGGAAAAATCCCAGCTTAGTATTACATCTTGACTAGTAGTCTTTGGAACTACATATTTCTCAAATACGTTAGGAAAATTGGTGACAAAGCCACTTTTCGGTCTAACTGTTACAATTGGGTGCACAAGGTGGTCAACAACATCTTTCTGTGTGTATTTACCTCCGACCGCGTACTTTGCATTTGAGTTAAAGCTAAATGCTTGGGTATCCATTGAAAGATATTTATTATGTTTGCTTCTATCACTAATGTTCAAAATGAGAGTTGTGAACTTCAGAAGTCAATCGACAACTGCTGCGGAAAACGCCGGGTAGGCCTCAGATCAATCACTTTCACGGTTGGGTAGAAAAACGTGGGGGTAGGGCGAAGGGTTCAGCTACATGAAGGATGAACGACAAGTAGGTGTAGAGCTGTTCCCCGGCCTTTGGAGTTCGAGATCCCTCCAAGCTTTTGTTGTGTCGGAGCTTGCTGGTAGAGCCAGCCTAACAATCTCTAAAGTCACCGGACTCGCGACCTTTACCGTCGAACCCGCCAACCAGGTAACGATCACCCCAGCTTTGGCTGTGCGGGTCGGTTTTACGAAAACATACTCCGGCATTTTGGGTTGGTTTAACCCGGGCGAGTACGTCGGTGACATCCCAGTAAACTTCGTCTTCACGAAAACTCTCAGGGTGCACCTGGATCAATTGAATACATCGTACAACACGTTAGACGGAGCTCCCAGTACATTACTAAAAACTGTGCACGCCAGCGACTGTTTCTATGGTGAGACCCTGACCTTAGACTTCCCACACCCGGAGATGAAAGTTTTGGAATCGGGACACATTCATGAATTGAAGATTTATATTCTTGATGATCAAGCGAGAAAGTTGAATAACGATTACCCGATTTCGGTCGTTCTCGAAATAACCGATTAAACATTAATATATATACATATTAATCATGAGCATATACGGTCCAGGTGGTTCCAACGTAGAACGGGACGTTCCCGTCGCGGCCGCAGCATACGATGAAGCCGCAATGAGAAGGCTGGAGAGGGGCGTATCACAGTCCCACACAGTTTTAACTAGGGTGGTTGAACAAATTAGAACATTGTAAGCTAGCAGACACGTCATAGCAGTTTGGGCCGAGGAGCGGGGTTCACTAAGCGAGGGGGCCTACGAATATTCATTCGGTGCCAACGCGAGCAACAGATACGGGTGATACACCATGGCAGTGTCTGGGACGATTTTTCGAATGGCGGTCTGCTCGGTCAACTTTCGCGGACACGCCACTGCTGAAGTCCGTGTGAATGTCGTCCTGAATGATGTAGAACAGAATATTGGCATCACCAAGCACGCGGGACAGAGGTCAGGGTTTACGATATTCGATGATGACACTACAATTAAAGTTTCGGCAGGTAGTGTTATTAACTGTGTTACAAAACTTGCTGACCAATTAGCTTCCTCCACTGTAGTGACACTGTTAATACAACTTGATTTATGATGAATGATGAGAAACTATATCCACACTTACCTTCGGGGACGGTCGACCCTGCATCCTTTAGGATGACCAGGATCGTCGAGATACAACATATTCTACAACACGAGGGAGAGATGCGGACGGGTTATTCGAAGAAATATAGACGGTCGGTCAATATATTAGAGGGGGTGAGCACCGCGTTAGCCTCAGCATCCGTTATAAGTGGGGTGGGGAGTGTGTCTTTATTGCCAACAGTTGTCGCTGCACCGGTCGCGGCGGCCTTGAGTGCTGTAGCGGCGGGTGCGGGACTGTTTTGCATGACGACCAGACTCGTGGGCCGAAAACTAGAGGCCAAGAGTCGAAAGCACGATCGAATAGCGGTTCTCGCGAGATCTAAGAAAAACAGTATCGACGTTAAAGTGTCAAAAGCGATAGCCGACAACGATATATCAGATAGCGAGTTCAAATTGGTCGTCGAAGAGATGGTCAGATACCAGGAGTTAAAGGGTACTATCCGGTCCAAGGCTCGACCACAAATTCTGGCGGACGAAGATATAAAAAACTCGTTATGGAGGGGAGGGCCGACGAGAGAAAAAATCTCCTCGACCGTCTCGGGACGTGATATGCTTATTCGTGTGTTTCAGGCAACATCAGGATATTCCTCCACCTTACAGCCCAGCTGTTCCGACGGCCCCTCCATAAATCAAAATTTAGGGCCCCGTTACGACACCCACTGACCACCATACATTTCTATGACCACAAAATGTGCGTACCAGGAAAATTAATCGTGCCGCATTCAACAACGCATCTCGATATCTTGTCGACTATGGTTAAACTAATACACGCCAGGCGCTATTGGAGAAATACACCGGTGACTGTTGTGTGTGTGTTTAATCAATACACACACCGCGGCCTCGATAAGGATATACTCAACTGTTATACACACCCTCGTGTGTGTGTATTACAGCCGAGAATATGGCAACCCGCTATCGATATTTCCGGAAGTAGTTCTTACATTATTATTGGTTGGCATGTTTTTTATTTTTCTAATTTTACTTTTAATAATTTAGAACGTTATAACCTATATTATTAAATAAAAAATGAACTTGTTATATATAAAACAAATACAAATAAACGAGTAAATATTTGGTATTGCACAACACGGTTTTAGCTTCATATATGTAAAATTAACAACAATAATTTGTCTTGGGGGACGCCCCTTGACAAGAAAAATGAGCGCTCAGTGCTTCCGTGCAGGCACTTCCAAGGTTGCCTAGAATTCCGACACTGGTTCCTAGATCAGTCGATAGATGGGGGTGTGCTGTACGGGCAGCTATTACACCCGGCTAGCCACAACACGAGACGAGCAAGACAAAGACAAAGAACAGAGAAGGTGGCTAGCCGGGTGGGTCCAGAAGGGTTTTGCTGGCGCGGGTTCGAGTCCCACTCTAGGGGTTAATTTTTATTTATTTCTTTAGGAATTATGCAAAATCCCCAATTGAACAAATATTTCTCTTTTTTTTTTTATAGGAATTCTGCAAAATCCCCAATTGAACAAACATTTCCTTTTTTTTTTTCTTCTGATAATTAATTCGGCGGCCGGCGCATTATCGGGTGGCCGAAACCATTACAGATTTGTAACTTTATATTTCTGGCGTATATAACCTATTAAATTTATCTGTTCAATTGGAAAAAACATGATGTATTATGACACCAATTGTCACGTTTTTTGTGTTGGTGATCGGTTTGTGCTATTGGACGAAAACGGTGTTTTTCGGGGGGTGTTGTAGTAGTATATAGGGTGGAGAAATGATACCACCGTTAGGTGGTATCATTTTGACTCACTATATTCTACTGCTTTAATAAAATCGCGGAAATTGTTTTGATACGAGGTCGTGTCCGACCAAAGTTAGGAGCCATGTTCATATGTAAACACGCCAAATGCCTGTGATTGCCACAGTGCAGTGTACACGCTGATACAATAATAAAATCATGGCATGCACTTTTGACAGTTCTCCTTCTAACATATCGATGGTCTAGTAACATAAGGTCGTAACTGCTATGCTAAAGCATAAAGCATAGCACTTACGACCTTATGTTACTAGACCATCGATATCATGATTGCAGCACAGTGTTTTGTTCATGGTTGTTATAACATACTATAATGTAACTGATTAAATGAGGTCCATTGCGATCAGCGTATATACAATTGCCTTGAGAATCCTGGGGCTCGTTTCGCTAAACTTCTTATCACTAAACTATTCGTAAGTGCAAATTTAGGATCGTCTAATTTTCCTGTTTACTAAACTTCATGCTGTGAAACCGACTCTGGGCGAATGGACTCCTGGCTACAGACACGTACGCCGGGATGAAATTGTCCTTAGTCGATTGCGCATTGGACATACGCGACTAACGCATTCGTATATGCTCAAGGGTGAGCCGCGTCCATGGTGTATTCCATGCCACAGCGCATTTACCGTGCAACACATCCTACTGGACTGTATCGACTTTGCCGATATTCGAGGCAAACACTTCAATGTTACTTCACTTGCGGAGTTATTCCATGTGCAGAACATAGAAGGTTTGCTTAGATTTCTACATAAAACCAGCTCCTATCGAAGATCTGATTTTTAACATTGTATACATGTTTCTCATTCTATAATTTTATAATTCTATGCATGTTGCTCATTTATATTGTTCATCATATTAATATTTTTACCCTGATCAAGGAAAAACTACGTATTTTATTTTGTGAAATGATCTATGCCACATTTAAAACTTAATTTCCCTTGTAGACGCCAGTAAAACTCATTTAAATGAAATAAATTAGTAACCATTAGGCAAAACTAAAACGTGTACCGGCGTCATATCTTGGACCAAGTTAAAGCAAACGCTATACATATATAGAGGATCTCAAACGAATTTGCATTTGATATGAGATTTATAAAACGAGTCACGCACAATGTATGCACCGAGCCACTGGCGAGGTGCATAAAATTGCTGACGAGTTTCATAAATCTCATATCAAGTGGAAAAGAGTTAACTTTGAGATTCTGTTTATCACATGACTTCATGCTCCAAATAGCAGGAAACCTGGAGATATCAGCGATCTGCTTCAGTGAAAAGACGCCATTGACTATTTTCGCATCCAGTTGAAAATCTCCACATATAAAAATAGTTTTAATACTAGCATTAAATATCTCATACAATAGGTTCCTGTTCTTTGTAAAAATAATGAAAATGGAAATGATTCTAAATGGAAATGATTGTAAAGTGCTGTCAAAGCATGTTTTCGATGATAAAAATTGAAAATAGAAAATAAACAGCAGATGACAAAATATTAAGATAGCGATGTAAGGGTTAATTACAGCACAATGTTGTATGTGCTAACGATTTGTTCACTATTTACATACATGGGTGTTTGTGGCCACCATAGACCCAGAGCCACACAGGTGGGTCACAGTCTACGCGCGGATCACTAGCCATCTGTGCAATTCACGGTTATCAAGAATAGTAATAAGACGGGTTCGCAGTACGAGGCTCAAGGTCATAAATATAAATAACATATTGGTCTGGATTTTATACGGCAGCTTAAAATTGTTTGTTTTTATCTCGTTCCCGCGAGATATGATCTCGTTACCATGAGTTAGCTATGTCGTTCCCATAATGCATTGTGTTTAATGTATACTGTTTCATGGTAGTGTGTTTGATTGATCTTGTAGCGAATTTACAGTATGTTTTCATTTCTTCAAGACGATAAAATTTCATGACGCGCATGGATTTCCCTGACGCTGCAATATCAGAGAACCAAAGTATGTGTATGGCCTAACTTCACTACACGTTTGCTTTTAACCCTTTGAACCCGAAAGCCCGCTATAGTGGTTTATGCAAACAGTGCAGATCCAGATGAGCCGGCTCGTAACGAGCTGTCTCATCAGGATCTGCACATTTTGCAAGTAATTTTCATATTTCTTAGAACAAAAACACCACCTTTTCATAAATGGACGAATCTGAAAATCATTTTGTGACCATTGGAATGGTCGAAACATTAGCATATCACAATCCATTACAGTTCCTTAGGGTTGAAAGGTTTCAAGCTCAAACTTAATTGCCAAAGTAACGTCTACTCTGCGCATACTATGTAAAACATCAATGCAAGTTATATACCTTGGATAACGATCGTCACTTTTATCTTTAGTATACACTCCACAGTGTCTCTCTGTGTTGGTTTGCTTAACCCTTTCACCCCTAAGTAACTGGAATGGATTTTCATATGCTACTTTTACAACCAATCCAACCGTCACAACTAGTCCATTTATGAAAAGGGGCGTGTTTTTGTCGTAAAAAATATGAAAATTACTTGCAAAACGTGCAGATCTTAATGTTACGAGCCGGCTCATCTGGATCTGCACTGTTTGCTATAGCGGGCTTTCGGGTTCAAAGGGTTAGTATTCATGCTTATCTCTCAAATTGTACATGTATGTTGCGTTGCATTAAACACATCGCTTTACAAAGCGTTAAACTGGTACACAACCGCCTGCGTTATTCTTATAAACGTTTCTCAACAACTATTAGTGATCTCAACTCGCAACCAAGCAGTTTGATTGGCTGAGCCTGATCTGTAGTACAGCTCATGCTCAGCCAATCAAGCTGTTGGACTATCGAAGTTTGATATTCAAATATTTTCGAGTAAAGACAGTGAATGAGTATTGGCAAGATTAGCGCTGTCGGTGGTGTAGCTGATAATCACGGAGTAAGACTGTCGGCAAAATATCACAGGCATTTGCACTTAATAAGTTTAATAACAGTGTTTTCTTATTATTTAGCGGCAATTTAAATTTATGTCAAAAACTTCATCAACCCTTTGCATAGGGTTGAGGAAGTTTTTAACACAAATTTGCATTCGTTTTTTTTTCTTCAAAGCCTTGTTTGTTTTTACCGGATACGTAAGTAGGTTTTGGCTATCCATGTGGACGCTTAACCCGGTAGTCATTATTTATTTGTATTTCATAAAATGGGCTTTCACAGTTTAATAACAGAGTGTAATAAAAATCATAATACACTAGTGTAATAAATATTAAAATGAGCTTGTGTAACGCTGTTGTGATCACCATCTGAGTTGCACCTTATGGAACCTCTCTGAGACGAACAACGGAGTAGTACTGCAATCATACCTTTACTGACACACAATCGATCGTATCATGGAATTAGCCTAAAAATCGCAGATTCCCGGGTTAACACCCGTGCCCAGACTACCAAACGGCACCTCAAGGCGACCCTGCGTGGGTCCGACCTTCTAACCAACCAAATTGAGAGTATATACATGTAGCACTAGTGAGCACGTTGTACACTGATTAACCATCCCCAATAGAAGGCCTTATATATTCTACGGATGACATTTAATGCTATTGCATCCGAATTACTAGATGGCACTGGCCCTCGCTGATGTGTGCTTGTCTAAATATTATTATGCACCCATTAATACTTGTTTAAAATCTGAGGAACATGCCATACCGTTATACTTGTTACAGAAAAGAGGTTTGGTGACCAGTACAGCTTCAATGTATGATGATGTGCTTATGCAATGCATATAATCTAACATTTGTGATGCTTTAATATGATATTTATTAAACTCATTGACTGATTTCATAAGAAACTCGGCATAGCCTCGTTTCTTATGAAATCAGTAAACTCGTTTAATAACTATCATATTAAATCATCACTCATGTAAGATCCTCTATGTATGCATGAATTTAACTCAAAGTGTACGTATTACAGTTAGCGGAGTCGATAGTGTGATTTTAAGCCGAATTGTGCATTTTGTGATACAAGCATGAAATTTGGTACAGTCGTAGATCAAACCATATTAAAGGATTTTAGCTATACGGACATTCCAGATTCGTTACTTGACTGAAATGGCGGCCATTTTTAAGATGGCTGCCGATAATATTACATGCCTGTAAGTGCATTGAATTAATTTGCCTGAATAATAATAATATTAAGTATTTTTTTCTCTCACAATATTTAACATGTTATATAATTAAATAATGTGCTATCAATACGAGATACATGTTTAATAAATGGCTAACATTTTAAAATGGCCGCCAAAATAGCTCTGAAAATCATATATTTTAGTAGGTTTTCAAATAGCTGATGCACGCGACACGAGCTATAAAAATATAAGTGTTTCTTTTCTCTCACAATATTTAGCATCTTTCATAATTGAATAATTATACTATCAATACGAGTTACATGTTTTAAAAAAGGCCACCAAAATAGCTCTAAAAATCATATATTTCAATCGGTTTTCAAATAGTTGATGCACGTGACACGGAGCTATAATAATATAAGTATTTTTTTCTCTCACAACATTTAACCTGTTCCATAATTTAATAATCATACTATCAATACGAGTTATATGTTTCAAAAATGACTTCCATTTTTAAATGGCCGCCAAAATCACTCCAACAATCATATATTTTAGAAGGTTTTCAAATATTTTATGCACGTGACATGGAACTATCGTCTCCTAATAGTTATGTTATTAGTGGATGGGATTAGGAATGATCCATCATAATTCAGTACTACTGTGAATCGTTTAAATATTGTTGTAATGAAGAAAACGCAATATTACCTTACCGACTGAAAGCCCATATTACAATGCAGTTTATAGCCGAGGATTTGATTTTGTCTATACTGGTGGAAACTAGCAATATTCTGGACATTGTGTCAAATGCATGGTTTCCCGTGTACCACATATTGCCAAACATACTGACTCATTAGTAGCCGATAGCATAATTATGGTCAGTTATGGAAATATGTGTTAGTCCGCAACTGTCCAGTACCCTATGTAGTATAACAATATAAATGTAATTAAGAATAAAAACACATTGTTCCATAGCTGCATTATTTTTGTCTTAAACATTCCCATTCACACTCTTCCGATTGAAGCGATACATGCGTGTACGCCAAAACGATAAAATATTTAAATGTAATGACACGTTCTGTCCACCATACCGACATATCTTTCTTACACATGTCTGGCGAAAAAATGTGAACTCCAAGTTGTCCGCTCTTTCACGTCTCTTTCATGTGTCGAATATACAGGCGCCTAGAAATGGGTAATTTGCATATCAAGAGGTACGTATAATAGATATATAACTTACTAGTAATTGGACATTACCGACGCCGGAATGTGGCTGATGATGATAACAGAACTAATAAGCTACATGTATACTATTTTGTTGCAATAGGTTATTATATTATTTTTTGTGAATGATAGTGGCATTCTAATATAGATTTTATACGAATGATAAACAAGCACTACAATTAGCTTCAGATGATATTCCCGTGGTGCGCTGATAAAAATGGACAAATGTCAACCATAGAAATCATTTTAAAGTTGACCCCTGGTGTGCGCTGACTATAAAACTACACATATTACGTCAGAATTGGTACATACATTAACACAATTAGCATGTGCAACCTATAAACAATGCAAACACAATACTTTTTCGAGAATGTTAAATGTTATAAAAATTTAAGAATGAGCATATTTCGTATAATTTGGTTAAATATTGATTTTATTATAAAAAAAAGATTTACAATTTAATGGCAAAAAAGAGGTGGCCACGGAGCAGTCGAAAAACGAACAATGTCGGAAATTGACTCTGTAACCTGGTTATGTAGCTTGGAAATGATCTAACTAAGAAAACAAAAGTTTAATTTTGAAAATTGGTCTACTATTTCTGAAATTGGAAAAAAACAAATCCCCATGTCAGGTATTGTCTCGACTGTCCGTTTGTTTACAGGTTCCATTGACGGTTGGGCCAGGTATTGTCTAGCATGTCCGTTTGTTTACAAGATACATTGACGGTTGGGCCAGGTATTGTCTAGAATGTCCGATTATTTCACAGGTTCCATTGACGGTTGGGCCAGGTATGATCTAGAATGTCCGTTTATTTCACAGGTTCCATTGACGGTTGGAAGGGGGTGATGCCGATGGACATTCAGGAACGGATAAAGGCTCGTGCATACCGATCTCTCATTCTAAACCGTGTCATGTTATTGGTGTCGACAATCGGAAACGTATTATCTATGGGAATTTAACATGGGAAAAAAGAGTTGGATAACCTGGAGGAGGAGTCGAAAAACGAAAAAGTTTGGAAATTGATTCTGAAACCCAGTCAGATAGCTTGGACATTGGAAATGATCTAACTAAGAAAACAAGTTACATTTTGAAAATCGGTCCATTGTTTCTGAAATTAGAAAACTTTCCCTATGCTAAATCCCCATAGACATCTTAAACTTGTGAATAATGTTTTCACCTAGTACATACCATATCTGAGATACCACTTTATAATGAAAAGAATACTATTTTTATTTAATCCAGATACATATAGTGAACTATGGTAGACCAAATGCCGCCCTGTGTTCCCTCTAGTACCTTCTACGTCACAGCATTGATGTTTCAAACTATGTATAACACGCCAACCGAGCCATTAATAAACTCTATAAGTTACAGACAACTGGATTGGCCAATTCAATTCCGGATTGTGGCTGTAATGTAAGTAAGTCAATCCTATTGTTATATTTTATCTCCCTTGAGATAGCATATTATGTCACGCAAATTTTTATGCAGGCAGCCATATTGTAGTGCTACGCATAAACGGCGAGTACGACCAAGAATATAGTGACCTGTACTGTGCCAATTTTTCCTATGGCGTTTTGGTCTGTCTTGTTTTGTATCTAAAACTCTACATACACTATTCTCTATAGTTTTCACAGTTTTTGGCTCAGTTTATTAGTTAAATTTTGGAAAATACGAAATAAGACATTTCCTGCGTATGCATACAACAGCTACATGTATAATTTATATTGCATGATGATCTGCAGGACACAGCGCGCCACATCTTACATACCGATGCTGTGTATTGATGAATCGACTAAACAGATCGAGCCGACGGAAACCACGCAGCATATCTGACACACCGATGCTATCACGGTGTATTGAGGCATTATTATTTCCTGCGTTGGTGATTAGATCCAGCCGCTACTTTTTCGGCTCATTCACTCCAAGTCACAAAGAGTAGGATAGTAATGTTGGTTTATTATCTTCGATGCGATGGTACGGGTGTTTGGTCAATAATAATCATTTTGTTGTTTTCATACACGGTGAAACACTCGTTTCAATAGTCCGTGATGTAGTTGGGTGCCAGACATCACCATTGTGGGTTTCTTCATAAATATTTAGTTAATATGTCTTTACTATTTGAATATATAATTGATTGATGCTGAACATCAATTTGAATTGTTAGATTCTAAGTATATGTTAGATCGGAAGAGTTTCGGGTGTGCGAGGTTATGTACACACCCATGTGTTTCAAAATTGATTCATGTCATGTAGTACAACAACAATGGTTGATCCTTAATCTCGCATGAACTGTCTGACAAGTGACACACATATGTCCGGTCTTGAGTGTCATATCTGTCAAAATACAAACAAAGGCGAACTTTATATGTATACTTGTTACTGATTATTATCAAAATACATGTAAAGTGTGCGTAGCCATGTACACTGAATGCATTTATTTTCTGTAAATACTCTGTTCTGATTTTGGGATTTACATTCTATCCATACACATGTAATATTGGATTTGATCCTGTTAACCGACTTTAACTGATGATAAGCCATTAAACATCATTATATAAATAAATAATGAGTGTTAGCATAAGCTAACCTAGTTTCAGTACTTTCAGTACTTTGATTATATGTTATCTCCTTTGAGATGGCATATTATGTCACGCAAATTTCTATAGGGGCAGCCATTTTGTCGTGCTACGCCTAAACGGCGAGTACGAACAAGAACATAGTGCCCTGTGCCAACTTATCCTACAGCGTTTTGGTCTGTCTGGCAATTGTTTTCTGGGAGTTACAAACAGTAATTTATTTTTGAGAAAACGTGTAAATGGGATTGGGTTTGCACCAGCAGAGTAAATTTACCTCTGGATGATGATTGCGAAAATATGCAACTTTCAGTCTCTAGTTCCGCAAGTGATCAGTTTTTGTGGAGATGACACATTTCAGTACTTTCAGTACTTTGCTTAGCAATAACTGTCCGGTTGGAGGATGTATGACATCCAACAAGCCAGATATAACCGGCCCTCTGATTGGCTATGCCTAATATTCAGCCGCGGGCTATAACTAGGTCAATCCGAAACGCATCCCGAAATGAGAATGGCTCGGGCTAGGTTCTCGTATTTTTGTACATTCTTTCATCGCATATAGTTTATATGATGGTAAATACAGTATTTTAAACACCCGAAAAGGGGCCGTTTGTGTAGTTAGCTGGAACTTATACATTGGCGCTGGTTTCCTATTTCATCAGAATAAATCGGACACGGAATATTGTCATCTATTATATAATAGTTTTAATACATATAAATATATATTAAATTGTATGATAATCACATTTTTATCATGTAATCGTCATTGTTATGCTTACGCGGCCCACGTGACCGGTTTCATCACGTAAATACTAGAAGATCAACCCGCTGTCACAGACGACTGACTACATGTACATTCACTACGGTCTGTATCACGAAACCTGCCAAAATGTTACGGCCATATAAATAATGCAAAAACAGTATTTTTTCTATAATATTAAATTTTATTTTTATCCAAAATTTAAGATGAGCCGTCTTTTTATTTCGTGAAATTTGGACAAAAATTGATTTTATTACGAAAAATCAGTTGTCTATGGGAATTTAACATGGGGAAAAAACATGGAGTAGGAGTCGAGAACGACGAACATGGAAATAAATTGATTCTAAAACCAAGCGAGATAGCTTAGAAATGATCTAATTAAGAAAACAAAAGCTACATTTTGAAAATCGATCACTATTTCTGAAATTAGAAATTGTTTCACTCCGTAAAAATGCCTATGGGGATTTAACATGGGGAAATTGTTTTATTTTTCGCAATAAAATCAATATTTCGTGAAACAGACAGTAGTATCACCACTCCCACTATTAATTTCTAAATTACGTGTACTTAACCCTTACACCGCTATCTTATTTTTTAGCTTACCTGAGCGAAGTTCACCTGAGCTATTGTTACCGCAATGTGTCCGTCGTCCGTCGTCATCCCGTCGTCCGTGAATATTTGCAAACGTCTTCTCCTCGGTAACCATTGGGCCTATAGTCATGGTCCATTGGTAGGGGGATTACAAAATTGTTAAAATGACGTCATCACCTAATCCAAGATGGCCGCCATCTAAAAATAGCATAAATTCTTAAAAATTCTTATACACACGAACCGCTTGGCCCATGGTGGCCACTCTTCACAGTTATGGTCCATGGGTGAAGCCTTTTCAGATTTGTTTAAACGCAAGATGCCCGTCGTCTAAAAATAGCACAAATTCTTAAAAAATCTTCTTCGCATGAACCGCCAGCCGGATTTCAACAAAACTTGGTAGGATTGATCGATGTACAATGCTCTTTCAAAGTTATTAAAATGGTGACCCCGGGATCAAAAATGGGCGTGGCCCGTGGGGTCAAATTGTGGTCAAATTTTATTTTTGACCGAATATGGTAATGTCACATATCAAATCGAAGGTGTCAACGAGGCGATCACCTTGGGGCATTTTTTCTCGAAATCTGATTATGTCATCCAAAATGGTCACCGAAATGTCAAAAGGTCGTTCTTTTATTAGAGATTTCAAAATTCTTCTTCACATGAACCGCTTGGCCCATGGTAGTCAAACTTAAAAATTTATGGTTCATGGTTAAACCCTTTTCAGATTTGTTAAAATGGAGTTCGTCGCTAATCCAAGATGGCCGCCGTCTAAAAATAGCACAAATTCTTAAAAAATCATTTTCTCACGAACCTTCAGCTGAATTTCGACGAAACTTGGTAGTAATGATTGATGTACAATGCTCTTTCAAATTTGTTAAAACAGTGTCCCCGGAATAAAAAATGGGCGTGACCCGTGGGTTCAAATGTTGGTCAAATTTTATTTTGGACCGAATATGGTAATGTCACATATCACATCGAAAGTATCGAAGAGCCGATCGCTCTGGTACATTCTTTGTCGAAATTGGATGGTCATGTCATCAAAGATGGCCACCTAAAGATCAAAAGGTCGTTCTTTTATTAGAGATTTCAAAATTCTTCTTCACACACACCGCTTGGCTCATGATGGCCAAACTTCTTAGTTATGGTCCATGGCTGAAGCCTTTTCAGATTTGTTAAAACGGAGGTCGTCGCTGATCCAAGATGGCCGCCGTCTAAAAATAGCATACATTATTAAAAATATCTTCTTCTCATAAACCGCCAGCCGGATTTCAACGAAACTTGGTAGGAATGTTGGACGTAGAATGTTCTTTCAAAGGTCTTAAAATGGTGACCCCGGGGTCAAAAATGGGAGTGGCCCGTGGGGTCAAATTTTATTTTTGACCAAATATGCTCATGTCATATATCAAATAAAAGGTATCGATGAGGCGATTGCTCTGGTGCAATATCTGTCGGAATGGCCAAACTTCATAGTAAGTTAAGATCCTTGGGTGAAGCAGTTTCAGATTTGGTAAAATGAGAGTCATCGCTTAATCCAAGATGACCGCCATCTAAAAATAGCACAATTTTTTTAAAACACATATGAACTCAATGTCACATTCTCCTCTGGTGTTCATGGAGTCAGGTGAGCGAATTAGGGCCATCATGGCCCTCTTGTTTTCTCGTCTGATATTTGTTTTCTATTTTCAATTTTTATCATCAAAAACATGCTTTGACAGCACTTTAGAATAATTAACAACATGCTTTGACAGCACGTCAGAAGTATTTCCATGAAATGATTCTGAAGTGCTGTTAAACCATGTTTTTATTGAGAAATAATGCAAGATATAAAAGCAACAGCAGACGACAATTGTTGTGTGCAGCGGTGTAAGGATATAAGACAGCGGTAGTAGGCTGTGATTATTTGTATATGTTATCTCCCTTGAGATACCAGATTGTGTCACGCAAATTTCTGTGGGGGCAGCCATTGATCATGCTACGGCTAAACGGCGAGTACGACCAAGAAAATAGTGCCATGTGCAAACTTATTCTATGGCGTTTTGATCTTTCTTGCATTGTATCTGAAACTTTACTTATACTATTCTCTATAGTTTTCACAGTTTTGTGATCAGTTTATCAGTTAAATTGTGGAAGATACTAATCGAGACATTTCGTGCGTATGAATACAGCAGCTATTAATATTAGGTCTCACGGGACAGTATGTACGGAGCTAGCAGTAAAAGGGGGTGGAAGATTTTCTATATATAGCAGTACTGACCCTGCACGTTACACTAGTGTGTTTTACAAAGTTAACTTACCCCACACACCGATCAGTTTTTGTGGAGATAACATATTTCAGTACTTTCAGTACTTTGATTTAATTTTAGGTGCAGTCTGGCACACATACATATCTCAAATTAAGTGACAGACATTAGGTTTTCCTATCACAAAACACAATGTACCAGTCCCCGCATACAAACAGTGGTCGTCGGTGGCAGCGGTTAGGCATGTTCATATCATCATCATAACCATCCGCTTTCATGTTAAGTTCAAACACCTGCATGTATCACTCAAATACCCAGTCGTCATAAATAAAGTTTTTAAAGTCTTCGGACCATCGTACATCCGCGTAATTCATTAAATACGTTAAGAATATTTACAATATTTTCCATAAATAAAGTAAAAAATTGACAAAATTTTCAGAATACTGTACTCTGAAATTTTGTTTAACTTCTGGCGACATTTGCGGAAAATGTTGTAAATTTTATAAACTTATTTCATGAAATTACGCAGATATCCGAAGGTACAACGGCGAGTCTCAACTATAGGGTAAAGTCTCACACTTTGCTTCAAACGAGAACTATTTTTGTCCAGGTTGTTCAGAATCCGTGACTGGTATTTCTCTGCAGATAATTGGGAAGCCCTCATCATGCCAAGTTAACATCTTTATTGCATTCCAACAGGATGTGTTGGATTTGAAATAAAAACCAGATTTGGCAGTTGGCCAAGTTTGACGAGCACAGCAGCCGCAAACTGAAGATGATGCATTACCTGGCGTGTATTCTATCAAACATAATGAGAACGTACTGGCACAGGAATGTTGCCAAGTCTTAGTTTACGACACGCCTATCCCATTTTCCGGGAAAACATAACTATTTCTTGAAACTGACTGTTATTCCTTAGAATCAGGTGGTTGGTTATGAACATAATTGATAATACTTGAAAACTAGTTTTCAGTAGTAATGTACATACAGATATCTATATGTCGCTATGTGTTGTTGTTGTTATTTTGGCTTTTGAAATCGTGGTTCAAGCCCAGTATCCAATTTCACCAAAATTGCAAAGTATGCTTATCTTGCTAAGTACACTTTGAGGGAGAAATCTTCAATTACAGGATAAATTTATTAATTTTTAATATGTTGAATGTATTACATTATCACAGCCATTTTTGCTGTCATAATGTAATACATTAAGTATAATAATTCTGAATACTTTTACTCCTCAAATATATGAAGTCGTTGGTTCTGTATGAACTAATGCATTTCGGGAAAAATAAATGATTACTCCCTCAAAGTATGCTTAGCAATTTTCGTAAAATCGGCTACTGTAATACCATGAGTTGCGCTTGGTTTGCGATCAGAACGTGATTATATTTGCAATTACAGTGAAACCTCTCTAGACCAGACACCAAGTTTCTTGGTCATTTATCTCAGGTGGTAATGTTTGTTCGTGATCGCATGTAGCACACAACTGTGGCTCACAATGATCAAATGCCTGATTTACAGTGAAACCTCTCTAAGCGGGACCTCCCAGGGTGTCCGGTTTAGAGCGGTTTCTCTGTATCATGTATCTCTTGATCGTATCTTACGGTATGATGTTGAGAAACATGTGTGTAAGCGAGTGAATGTTACATACCTACAGCGAAGATTTGCTGAAGGTTCCCAGACAACAAAACGCGAAAATGAATGGAAAACGAATTGAACATGTCATTTCTTTCAACGCATCATTTTGACATCGTTTACGTTGTGATATGCAAGCGTTCATTTGTGGAAGCAGTGTTGAAGGCATGTCGTTGAACAAACCGATCGCTTTTCACTTCGTTTTCCATTAGCTTTCGTGTTGTCCGTTTGGGAACATTCAACACATCTTCACTGTACATCTAAATGTGGCTGTCACTGGAGACATATGGCTTATGGGATTTGCGACCAGTGTAAATACAGATCCGCATGTGCATCCACACAGTCTGATCAGAATCTACACTATCAATGAAAAACCCATCATTATAACAAGCAGTATAGACCAGGCTACATGAGTGTTTTATTTGACCAGGAGCTACACTGGTCACAAATCCCATAAGCCCCAGTTCTCAATTCACAGGCACAAATGATGGGTGTATTAACTGGGTTCCTCATACTCCATTTTCAACATCAGACGCCATAACTAACTTAGTACTGACAGATTCACACGCCACAACTAACTTAGTACTGCCAAAGTCACACGCCACAACTAAATTAGTACTGCCAAATTCACACGCCATAAGTAACCTAGTACTGTCAAAGTCACACACGACTACTAACCTATTACTGTCAAAGGCAAACACCACAACTAAGTTGGTACTGCCAAAGTCAAACGTCACAACTAACCTCATACTCCATTGTCAACATCAGACGCCATAACTAACTTAGTACTGACAGAGGCACACGCCACAGTTACATTAGTACTGCCAAAGTTACACGCCACAAGTCACCTAGTACTGCCAAAGTCACACACGACAACTAACCTATTACTGCCAAACTAAAACATCGCAACTAAGTTAGTACTGCCAAAGTCACACGCCACAACTAACCTAGTACTGCCAAAGTCACACACGACAACTAACCTATTACTGCCAAACTAAAACATCGCAACTAAGTTAGTACTGCCAAAGTCACACGCCACAACTAACCTAGTACTGCCAAAGTCACACGCCACAACTAAACTATAAATGCCAAAGTCACACGCCACAATTAACTTAGTATGACCAAAGTCACACGCCACAATTAACCTAGTACGACCAAAGTCACACGCCACAACTAACAGAGTACTGACAAAGTCACACGCCACAACTAACCTAGTACTGCCAAAGTCACAGGCCACAGCTGACCTAGTACTGCCAAAGTGACACGCCACAACTAACTTAGTACTACCAATGTCACACGCCACAACTAAATTAGTACTGCCAAAGTCACACGCCACAACTAATCTAGTACTGCCAAAATCACACGCCACAACTCACCTAGTACTGCCAAAGTCACACGCCACAACTAACCTAGTACTCACAAGGTCAGACACCACAACTAACCTAGTACTGCCAAAGTCACACACCACAACTAACTTAGTACTGCCAAAGTCACACGCCACAACTAACTTAGTACTGCTAAAGTCACACGCCACATCTAAATTAGTACTGCCAAATGCACACGCCACAAGTAACCTAGTACTGTCAAAGTCACACACGACTACTAACCTATTACTGTCAAAGGTAAACACCACAACTAAGTTAGTACTGCCAAAGTCAAACGTCACAACTAACCTCATACTCCATTGTCAACATCAGACGCCATAACTA
Source organism: Conchocele bisecta (assembly GCA_029237695.1). Lineage (NCBI taxonomy): Eukaryota > Metazoa > Mollusca > Bivalvia > Lucinida > Thyasiridae > Conchocele > Conchocele bisecta. The sequence goes on from CM055271.1 coordinate 99,891,797, forward strand.
ACTTAGTACTGACAGAGGCACACGCCACAACTAACTTAGTATTGCCAAAGTCACACGCCACAGCTACATTAGTACTGCCAAAGTTACACGTCACAAGTCACCTAGTACTGCCAAAGTCACACACGACAACGAACCAATTACTGCCAAAGTAAAACATCGCAACTAAGTTAGTACTGCCAAAGTCACACGCCACAACTAACCTAGTACTGCCAAAGTTACACGCCACAACTAACCTAGAAATGCCAAAGTCACACGCCACAATTAACTTAGTACGACCAAAGTCACACGCCACAATTAACCTAGTACGACCAAATTCACACGCCACAACTAACATAGTACTGACAAAGTCACACGCCACAACTAACCTAGTACTGCCAAAGTCACACGCCACAGCTGACCTAGTACTGCCAAAGTGACACGCCACAACTAACTTAGTACTGCCAAAGTCACACGCCACAACTAAATTAGTACTGCCAAAGTCACACGCCACAACTAATTTAGTACTGCCAAAGTCACACGCCACAACTCACCTAGTACTGCCAAAGTCACACGCCACAACTAACCTAGTACTCACAAGGTCAGACACCACAACTGACCTAGTACTGCCAAAGTCACACACCACAACAAGCCTAGTACTGCCAACGTCAAACGTCCAACTAACCTAGTACTGCAAAGGCGCACACCACAACTGACCTAGTAATGCCAAAGTGACACGCCACAACTAACTTATTACTGCCAAAGTCACACGCCACAACTAACCTAGTACAGCCAAATTTACACACAACAACAAATATAGTACTGTCAAAGTCGCACACCACAACTAACATACAGTAGCGCTTTTCTGCAGGTCAACCATACGTACTATACCAATACGATACGTTTTCTATACAATATGCATATAATATAAACATACGGTATGTTTGTACCGTATGTAACCGGAAGGTCAGTTTATCCAAACTCCTATATCATATCCTATGATAGCCATATCTCCTATAACCTATATATCCTATATCATATCCTATAATACCCATATCTCCTATCTCCTATATCATATCCTATATATATTATATATTATAATGCACAGTTAACACCTGTATATTTTTCTGAGCGTTTTAGCGTCCATCTTAAGACATGGCTTACTGTTGCATAAGCACAGCTCAACAGCTAAGTTTAATGCCTTATGATGTGCGTCATTTGGCGCGGAATCTCAAGTCTCGTTCTGGCGTTGGCTTTGGCGCGCACTGCCCGGCTGTCGTCACTTCTTCGATAGTCGCAAGTATACGCACATCGCCGCCATATTGTATCTTTGATAACTAATAAATTACATTTTGTAATTTAGTTTTGGTTTATCTCCAGGTAATTGTAATTGTAAATTATGTATATATGTCTTGCTTGTATTTGGCTTAATCGGTGAAATGATCACATAATGACGTAAAAGGAGTTTTGGACGTTTCATACACTCCTTTGTCATTTTGATTACCGATTATCACTCATCTATTTTCTCGTGAGCCGATTACTTTGTGTATATCATATATGGCGTGCATGTTCGATTGTGTATACATCTACTCTATTTCATGAGAATTGCGACATATTATGTTCAGGCACCGGCCAGATATTGATATTCTGTATCAATTGGCACCTTAATGATCCTAGTTATACCGGCCGTTAGCCATATATTATATCTACGGTTCATGTCGGACAGTTTCATGTTCGGGGTTTTGTGTTTATTTTAACACATACCCACCGTTATTTATGCCACATTTCGGTTCATTGTTAGGTTAGAACCGCTATTCTCATGTGTTCCCACCTATTTGACCATCAGTGAGGACCCTAATTGGCTGGCACAAATGTGCAGCCATATCCGTGTCTTCACTGGTAACATATACCGTTGTTTCCCTTTTTTGTTTAACTGCCGACGCATCAGTGTAGGTTCTGATCAGACTCCACATATGTGCAGTCTGATCTGGGACTACACTGGTCACATACATGCAGGAGCGTCAGTTAATGTACGGATCAGATTTCACCAATGTGCAGTCTGATCTGGGACTACACTGGTCGCTATGACCGATGCATCCTTTGGGTCTTTTTGCTTAGGGTCTACACATGAGTATAGTTCGGTTCAACGACTTCTTCGATAGTCGCCAGTATACGCACATCGCCGCCATATTGTATCTTTGATAACTAATAAATTACATTTTGTAATTTAGTTTTGGTTTATCTCCAGTTTCTCCAGACCTCAGCGATACAGAGCATCCCTGATTGTCCAACCCTTCCCCTCTTCAGTATCTCCTTAATGGACGTGCTGTGACATTTTTGGCGCCCAACGAGGGACTAATCAGCATCATGGAAGACTCTGCGCTGAAGACAACACTGGAAACGAGCGGCGACTAGCGATACCATGAGGATAGTTTTCTCCTGAACGCGGTCGGCTGACCGAGGAATTCATCCGGCACCGCAGTACCTTTGTTACCTGGGACGGATATATTTGACGGATGGGAAGTTATCGATCGTTCACCGGTTTCATGTAAACAATCCGCGATTATTCACACGTGTACGTGTAGATGTGATTATTTGTGTCTGGTAATTCATCATGGAAGGCCTTCGACGACGTAGTTTATTTTCTTAGTGATCACTCGCGACAACTCATAGCATCCACCACATATAGTGTGCACACTGGATTCGCCGACAACGAGACGTCGACCGACCAGTGCGAGATGACTTTGTGTTTTTGTTGCATGTAGTATAAACATTGACATTGTCACTGTGACTGTCAGTTCTGATTGTCAGATATGATACATTGATTGTGTTATGCATGTAAGGTAGTGTGAAGGGAACATAAGTGTTGCCCTTGTCCATCTGCGATTACTTGGAAATAATTATTTGAGACTGAGATTTGATTTTTTTTAGATCCAAATATTTCCAAAATGGCTTCCAAGATGGCCGCCAGTTTGTGATATATTTGTTTCCAGGATTTTTGATTAGTGGCATTTATTTATTTTCACTTGCATATTATTGCACATGTATATACCTGACCCTATATATACTTGATATAATCCCTTATAGTCCTATTCCTGTATAATTACTTGGTCTTTCCCTGAACAACCACTTGATCGAGATGGAGTTATACGGACAAAGCATATTTATACGGATAGTTGTCCACGGCCCGGGGTTGTGTTGTTATTATATATATTGACCAGGGGTCTTCATTGATGTCATCCGTCTTGTGAGAATTCCGTGAAATATTTCTGATATTATCATTTGTTCATTGCATAAGTACAGCCTCAGACTCTGAAGCTGTAATGATTCAGTGCTTCTGAAGCGTATTGTACTACATTATTGAATATACTATATTACAATTATATATAATAATGAATTATATATAATTGTAGTTGGTAGTACAAGATAACCACTTAAGTGAATTTCAAAATAAAACAATATTTTGGAATTTATTTTGTTGTTTACCATTATATCGGAATTACTTAGCGCGATCTCTCGGATTTGTGTCAATGCATCGAAGTAAATTAATTAAAATTAATTTATTTCTTTGCGACACATTCGGTTTGTTTTGTTTGTGAATTTTGCTTGGCGAATGAAGTTTGAAGTTTGACAACACGCGACATCAGGGAACCTGATTGGGAAATCCAGGTAATTGTTTGGATACATAGTGGCACATTCGAAACTGAATCTTGTTGAGCATCACAGGAGAATACTTTGATCAGGACATTGATTTGCTGAATTTATTCCTTAGAGACATATTCTGAGATTGATGTTACCTCCCTTGAATATTTGACAGTGCATTTGAGAGTAGGATGTTACTTGAGTTAATCTGATGGTCTGATTAGGTATACTGATGGTGGATCGTGTCAGTACCTGGTAGTTGCGATATAATTCACATACTTGCCACAGGGGTCAGTGGTGATATCAATTGGTATCAGTTGTACAATATATTTAATTATTCCAGGATGTGTACTTGTAATTAACATTAAATATTTTTCTGTTATACAGGGAATTATTTGTTGATTGCATGTGTGTATTAATTAGATTTGAATTCGGGTTTGGTGATAATTAGGTTTGGGTTTGGACTCTGATTGATACTGCAATTCATTTATTGTACTTAGATCTGATTTACTAATTGGTGCACTGTTGGTTCAGTTGATCAGTCACTATGGCCGAGGGCGGAGAGCAGGATTATGGCATGAATCCTGAGGAGGAACTGACTGACAAAGAATTGGAGGCGATGGTCAAGCTGTTGCTAAAGTCTGGCAAATTTCATGTGACTTCTATCTCCACAGATGTTCATGCCAAGATGGAGGATGGTACGAAGGCTAAGAAGCCTCCACCTCTTGCCATGTCTACACCAGGAATAGATGTTGGTTCGTTTGTGATCCCTCCACCTTTTCAGCAGCCACCGAGAATTTCTTTTATTTTCGGGTGATGAGCCCCCACCCAAGGGGGAAGACAGCTTTGAGGTGTGGAAGTACGAGGTGAAGTGCTTGCAACGAGACCACATGTATCCTGATGCGATTTTATCACAGGCACTCAGACGCTCGCTTAAAGGCATTGCCAGTCGGATTTTGTTATCCATAGGTGATGGTGCTGGGGGTGGACCAGATCTTATCCAAATTTGAGGGGATTTATGGCAATGTTTTTACAGGCGAGACCATCATGCAGCAGTTCTATACTGAACAGCAGAAGGCCGGAGAGTCCGTGGCAACATGGGCCTGCCGGTTAGAGATTTGTTACAGCGTGCAGTTGAGTTAGGACATGTAACTTTTTCAGCTAAGAATGACATGTTGCGTAACAAATTTTGGACAGGTCTCTGCAGCGAGCGAGTGAAAAACGCCTCTCGCCACAAGTATGATTCAATGACAGATTTTAACTTGCTTCTTAGGGAGGTCCGGAAGATTGACCAAGAGATGACCGGGAGTGATAGACTGAGGAAGACTGCTCAGCATCACATGACGACTACAGAGTCTGAAACTCCACCTGCAACATCCATTAATGATCTTTGCAATAAGTTACAGGAGCTGATGAAGCGTATGGACTCCATGGAATCCAGGCTGGAGCAGCAGACCAGACCAACCGATCCGCCCCGTGGATCACCTGATCATTTTCAGGATGACACCTACAGAGGTCGAGGGAATTTCAGACGTGGTCGTAGTAGATCGTATTTTCAGCCACGTGGTAGAGGAGGACCACACAGACAGTCTTTAAACTAGATCGTGTCTTTGACGAGGGGCAAGTCAGAGACACAGGTGGAAACAGACGCCCCAAAAATGCTAACAATTGTGATTCCGTTACAGTTACATCTGGTGTAACATTATTAGAGAGAGTGATTGGTCCGTCTGCGGAAACAGACATTACAGTTTGTGACCAAGACGCGAAAGCATTGATTGACTCGGGTAGTGTAGTGACCACTTCGGCGGAGTGGTTTTACCATTCACTGACTGATAAACCCGAGTTACATAGTTTGCAGGAGTTTGGGCTGGTTGTGAATGTAGCTGATGGAAATCAGTTGCCATACACTGGATATGTTGATGCAGATTTGTGTGTACCTTCTCTGGACACATCTGTTGTAACTATACCATGCCTTATTGTTCCAGATACAGAACACAACAGAGGGGTACCAATCATCATTGGAACCAACTACATCCGTCACTGTATGAAACACTGTCAGCAAACAGATTACTTGCCTGAAGAATGGAGGTTGGCCTTCAAATCCATGGAAGCGAGCTGCATCAGCATCGGAGTTGCGAAGTCAACCAACAAGCGTCCGATCAACTTACAACCACAGGAGTCAATCGTCGTATCAGGACTGGTACGGAAGGATCAACTCGTCGGATCTGTAGTCACAGAACAGTCTACGAAGTTGCCTGGTAGTCTGACTGTATGTCCCCGGGTGGTGTCCATCACTTCAGCAGCGAACACAGTCAGGATTCCTGTTCGCATCTGCAACATATCAGCGAAGGTGATGTCCATTCCTCCGAGGGCCACACTCTGCGAACTTCAGTAAGGTAGATGTACTCCGCAGTTGGAAACCAGATCAAGACACGACTACAACGCAACAGACTATACGAAGACTGTGGAACCCATACCAGAGGAACTGAAGGAGTTAGGAATCAAGTTGGACAGTGACAGTTTGAGCTCTGAACAGCGACAAGAAGTCACTTCATTGATCAGTCGATGGACGTCCATCTTCAGTAGAGGTCCCACAGATTTAGGATGTACTGATATCGTGGAGCATGCTATCAAGTTGACAGATGACACCCCCTTCAAGGAACCGTACCGCAGGATTCCACCTGGAATGTACGAAGAAGTACGGGAACACTTGAAAGAGATGGTGGAAGCTGGAGCTATACGTCCATCAGAGAGTCCGTTCTCGTCGAACATCGTGCTTGTACGAAAGAAGGACAACAGCCTCCGCTTCTGCAATAAAGTTTTCGTAAGCTTAATGCTAGAACCATTCCGGGACGCATATAGTTTTCACGCATAGACGAGACCATCGACGCACTGGCAGGCTCCAAGTACTTTTCCAAGTTGGACCTTCGTAGTGGTTATTGGCAGGTGGCCATGTCAGAGGCAGACAAGCAGAAGACGGCATTCTCCGTGGGTCCCCTCGGCTTCTACGAGTGCAACAGGATGGCTTTTGGCTTAACGAACGCACCAAGTACTTTTCAACGACTCATGGAGAGATGCATGGGTGATCTCCATCTACGCGACTGCCTGATCTACCTAGACGACGTGATCATATTCTCCAAGACATTTGAGGAACATTGCACCAAGCTGGAGGCAGTATTTCGCCGGCTACAGCAGCATGCTCTGAAGCTAAAGGGATCCAAGTGCGAGTTCTTCATGCGTCGGGTGAATTATCTTGGTCACGTGGTGTCAGCAGACGGCGTAGAGACAGATCCGGAGAAAGTGGAAGCCTTGAGGAATTGGCCTGTTCCCACGAACATCAAGGAAGTCCGGAAGTTCCTGGGATTCGCGGGATACTATCGTAGATTCGTCAAGGATTACTCGCGGATAGTACGGCCACTTAATGACCTGCTGATCGGACATCCCACGAACAAGACCAAGAAGAAACGGACAAGTATACCATGGAAGTGGACGGTTGCGCAACAGGAAGCATTCGACGTCATCATCGACAAGCTGATGTCACCACCAGTGCTCGCGTACGCAGACTACTCGAAGCCATTCATCTTACACACAGATGCTTCAGGAGACGGACTCGGTGCAGTCCTGTACCAAGTGCACGATGGAGTTGAGAGAGTGGTTGCCTACGCCAGCAGAAGCTTGAGGAACAGCGAGAAGAGGTATCCTGCTCATAAGCTGGAATTCTTGGCGCTCAAGTGGTCGGTGACGGAGAAGTACCATGACTTCCTGTATGGTAACAAGTTTGAGGTCCGAACCGACAACAACCCGTTAACGTACGTTTTGACGTCTGCGAAGCTGGATGCCACCGGACATCGCTGGATAGCGGCGCTCAGTAGTTTTGATTTCAGCATCAAGTACAGGAGTGGCAAATCCAACGCCGATGCAGACGGATTGTCACGCCTACCAGCTTCACAGAATCAGACGTCTGAAGTGTTTACAGAGGCAGTAAAGGCGATATGCAATGCGTGTCAAGTGGAGGTGCCACTAGCTGAGTGCAACGCTGTCTTCTCACCAGAGTTGGCTGGAGAGGTCATTCCAGAAGACGAGGTCACACATATCGGTGATGAACCGGACTGGAAGAAGGAACAGCATGTGGATCCGCATATTGGCCGAGTACGACAACTGGTACAAAGTGGACGACGTCCCACCAAGGAGGAGGTGCAGCTGGAAAGTTTGACCGTCCAGAAGTACATCAAGAACTGGAGCAAATTGGTGCTGCGGGATGATGTATTGTTTAGGATTTGGCAGCAGGACGGCAAGAGCACCCACCAGCTTGTACTTCCAGAGGCGTATCGAGATCTGACATTTCATGCACTACATAGTGATTTAGGCCACCAAGGACGTGACAGGACACTATCACTCGTGAAGGCAAGATTTTATTGGCCTGGTATAGATAAAGACATCGCCGACAGGATACAGTGCTGTGCCAGCTGTATTAGACGCAAGACACCATCTACAAACCGGACAGCTACGCTGGTCAACATCAAGACATCTGCACCGATGGAGCTCGTGTGTATGGACTTTCTGAGCTTGGAACGGTCAAAAGGCGGATACGAGAATATATTGGTCATCACCGATCACTTTACAAGACTCGCCCATGCCATACCTACCAAGAACCAGACGGCCCATACCACTGCAAAGGCGCTGTATGACTCGTTCATCCAGTACTATGGATTCATGGCGAAGCTACACAGCGACCAAGGTCGAAATTTCGAGTCGGATGTCATCCGTGAGTTGTGCAAGATCGCCGGTGTCCAGAAGAGTAGAACCACGCCATACCACCCGATGGGGAATGGGATGACCGAGCGATTCAACCATACTCTCTGCAACATGCTTGGTACTCTCCCAGAAGAGCAGAAGAAGGATTGGAAGTCGTACGTCAGTCCAATGGTTCACGCGTACAACTGCACCAAACACGAGAGCACCGGATACAGTCCATATTTCCTAGTATTTGGAAGACATCCCAGACTCGCGTTTGACGCTTTCCTTGGACTGCAAGAGGACTATGAAGTCGGACAACACAGGAACCCTACTGGCTACGTCGACAAACTGAAGAAAAGACTGGCATTTGCTTACCAGCGAGCTTCAGAAGAATCCCGTACTCAGCAGGAGAGGCACAAGGCCATTTACGATTTGAGAGTCCGACAGTCCAAGTTGGAGCAAGGAGATAGAGTTCTGGTGAAGAACGTGCGACTGGACAAGAAGCACAAGCTGGCAGACAGATGGTTGAGAGACCCATATATTGTGAAGGACCAGCCGAACAAGGACATTCTCGTGTACTTGGTAGGGAAAGAGGACGGACCTGGACGTGACAAAGTGCTCCATAGGAACTTGTTACTGCCGTTCAACGCCATCCCAAGTGACCTTCCTCCGGATGAGTCACATTACCAAGGGAACACACCACGAACACGGCTGCGTTCACAGAGACACCACCAAGAGAATATCACTGGAGAACGACAGTGGAGACACAGGCATTCAAGCACCAGTTCGGACGTTTCTAGTGATGCCAGTGAAGGGACATACGTTATTCCACAACGTCGACGTGGGGGTAGAGGACGTTTATCTCCGAGACGTCACCTGGATCCACAGGATCCCGGATTTCAACCAAGTAGCCCCGTCGACGTCAGTATGTCATTACCCGTTGTCCATTCTATTCCAGATGCTGACGGAAGTTATGTTGTAGAGGAACATGCGTCGGGTGTGTCTAGCACCAGTAACACTGTAGAACCAGTTTCCGTGATTTCAGATCATACACCTGATGGAGAAGCTGTTCCCAGCATACAGTCACCAGAAGATGAGACCAGTATCACCAGAGATAGTGACAGCCGCGCCAGAAGTACCGGAACGAGAGCTATCTCCGCCCATTCGCAGATCGGGACGGGAACGGAAACCGCCTGCGTGGATGAGTACCGGCTTCTGGGAGCTGAACCACTGAGATTCATTTTGAAATAAAATGATATGTATTTTATATGTGAATAAACGTTTTTAGATTATGATTACACACTGCTTTGCTTTGTAATAATGTTAAATGTCGAGACGACATTTCACGTGGGGAGGGAGAGGTGTGTAACCGGAAGGTCAGTTTAATCCAAACTCCTATATCATATCCTATGATAGCCATATCTCCTATAACCTATATATCCTATATCATATCCTATAATACCCATATCTCCTATCTCCTATCATATCCTATATATATATATATTATAATGCACAGTTAACACCTGTATATTTTTCTGAGCGTTTTAGCGTCCATCTTAAGACATGGCTTACTGTTGCATAAGCACAGCTCAACAGCTAAGTTTAATGCCTTATGATGTGCGTCATTTGGCGCGGAATCTCAAGTCTCGTTCTGGCGTTGGCTTTGGCGCGCACTGCCCGGCTGTCGTCACTTCTTCGATAGTCGCCAGTATACGCACATCGCCGCCATATTGTATCTTTGATAACTAATAAATTACATTTTGTAATTTAGTTTTGGTTTATCTCCAGGTAATTGTAATTGTAAATTATGTATATATGTCTTGCTTGTATTTTGCTTAATCGGTGAAATGATCACATAATGACGTAAAAGGAGTTTTGGACGTTTCATACACTCCTTTGTCATTTTGATTACCGATTATCACTCATCTATTTTCTCGTGAGCCGATTACTTTGTGTATATCATATATGGCGTGAATGTTCGATTGTGTATACATCTACTCTATTTCATGAGAATTGCGACATATTATGTTCAGGCACCGGCCAGATATTGATATTCTGTATCAATTGGCACCTTAATGATCCTAGTTATACCGGCCGTTAGCCATATATTATATCTACGGTTCATGTCGGACAGTTTCATGTTCGGGGTTTTGTGTTTATTTTAACACATACCCACCGTTATTTATGCCACATTTCGGTGCATTGTTAGGTTAGAACCGCTATTCTCATGTGTTCCCACCTATTTGACCATCAGTGAGGACCCTAATTGGCTGGCACAAATGTGCAGCCATATCCGTGTCTTCACTGGTAACATATACCGTTGTTTCCCTTTGTTTAACTGCCGACGCATCAGTGTAGGTTCTGATCAGACTCCACATATGTGCAGTCTGATCTGGGACTACACTGGTCACATACATGCAGGAGCGTCAGTTAATGTACGGATCAGATTTCACCAATGTGCAGTCTGATCTGGGACTACACTGGTCGCATATGACCGATGCATCCTTTTGGGTCTTTTTGCTTAGGGTCTACACATGAGTATAGTTCGGTTCAACGACTTCTTCGATAGTCGCCAGTATACGCACATCGCCGCCATATTGTATCTTTGATAACTAATAAATTACATTTTGTAATTTAGTTTTGGTTTATCTCCAGTTTCTCCAGACCTCAGCGATACAGAGCATCCCTGATTGTCCAACCCTTCCCCTCTTCAGTATCTCCTTAATGGACGTGCTGTGACACGTACATACCAATCAATATCGTTTAGATATACCATTCAAATCGTACGTTTATACAATTTGTATACATGTGTATAATTCTGGTACGTTTATATCGTACAAACATATCAGATTATGGTATATTCATACAACATCCGTACGGTTATATCGTATAAACGAACGGATATCGTATGTTTGTACAATATTCGTATAGTACGTTACCAATATTATTGATCATTCGATATGCTCATTAAATATGCCAATACTATGCGATTACGATATGTATACGATATTAGTATATACAAATAGGTAAGAAGCAGAAAAGCGCTACTGTAGTACTGCCAAGTGACACGCCACAACTAACTTTGTACTGCCAAAGTCACACGCCACAACTAGCCAAGTACTGCCAAATTCACACGCCACAAGTAACCTAGTACCGCCAAAGTCACACGCCACAACTAACCTATGCCTGCCAATGTCATACGCCACAACTAACCTAGTACTGCCAAAGTCACACGCCACAACTAACCTAGCACTGCCAAGTTCAAACGCCACAACTAACCTAATACTGCCAAAGTCACACGTCACAATTAACCTAGTACAGTCAAAGGAACACGCCTCAACTAACCTAATACTGCGAAAGTAACACGCCGCAACTAACCTAGTACTGCCAAGGTCACACGCCACAACTAACCTAATACTGCCAATGTCACACGCCACAACTAGCCTAGTACTGCCAAGTTCACACGCCACAACTAACCAAGTACTACCAAAGTGACACGCCACAACTAACTTAGTACTGCCAAAGTCACACGCCTCAACTAATCTAGTACTGCCGAAGTCACGCACCACAACTAACCAAGTACTGCCAAAGTTACACGCCACAACTAACTTAGTACTGCCAAAGTCACACACCACAGCTAAATTAGTACTGCCAAAGTCACACGCCACAACTAATCTAGTACTGCCGATGTCACACGCCACAACTAACATAGTACTGCCAAAGTCACACACTACAAGTAACATCGTACTGGCAACGTCACACTCCACAAATAACCTAGTACTGACAAAGTCACAAGCCACAACTCACCTAGTACTGCCAAAGTCACTCGACACAACTAACCTAGCACTGACAACGTCAGACACCACAACTAACCTAGTACTGCCAACATCACACACCACAAATAACATAGTACTGCCAACGTCACACGCTACAACTCACCTAGTACTGCCAAAGTCACAATCCACAACTATCCTAGTACTCACAACGTCAGCACCACAACTAACCAGGTACGGCCAAAGTCGCACACCATAACTAACCTAGTACTGCCAAAGTAAAACGCCACAACTAACTTAGTACTGTCAAAGTCACACGCCACAACTAACCTAGTACTGCCAAAGTCACACACAACAAATAACATAGTACTGCCAAAGTCGCACATCACAACTAACCTAGTACTCCCAAAGTGACACGCCACAACTAACTTAGTACTGCCAAAGTCACACGCCACAACTAACCTAGTACTGTCAACGTCACACGTCACAACTAACCTGATAATGCCAAGGTTACACGCCACATTTAACCTATTACTGCCAAAGTCACACGCCACAACTAGCCAAGTACTGCCAAAGTCACACGCCACAAGTAACCTAGTACTGCCAAAGTCACACGCCATAACTAACCTATCACTGCCAAAGTCACAAGCCACAACTAACCTAGTACTGCCAAAGTCACACGCCACAACTAACCTAGTACTTCCATGTTCACACGCCACAACTAACCTAGCACAGCCAACGTCACACGCCTCAACTAACCTAAAACCACCAAAGTAGCACGCCGCCACTAACATAGTACTGTCAAGGTCACACGCCACAACTAACCTAATACTGCCAAGGTCACACGCCACAACTAGTATAATACTGTCAAGTTCACACGCCACAACTAACTTAGTACTGCCAAAGTCACACGCCACAACTAACTTAGTACTGCCAAAGTCACACGACACAACTAAATTAGTACTGCCAAAGTCACACGCCACAACTAATCTAGTACTGCCAAAGTCACACGCCACAACTAACATAGTACTGCCAACATCACACACCATAACTAACATAGTACTGCCAACGTCACATGCCACAACTAAATTAGTACTGCCAAAGTCACACGCCACAACTAACCTAGTACTGCCAAAGTCGCACACCACAACTATCCTAGTACTGCCAAAGTGACACGCCACAACTAACTTAGTACTGCCAAAGTCACACGCCGCAACTAACCTAGTACTGCCAAAGTCACACATACTGCCAAAGTGATATGCCACAACTAACTTAGTACTGCCAATGTCACGCGCCACAACTAACCGAGTACAGTGAAAGTCACACGCCACAAGTAACCTGCCAAAGTCACACGCCAGAACTAACCTAGTACAGTCAAATGTACACGCCTCAACTAACATAATACTGTCAAAGTCACACGTCGCAACTAACCGAGTACTGCTAAGGTCACACGCCACAACTAACATAATACTGCCAAGGTCACACGCCACAACTAACCTAGTACTGCCAAGTTCACACGCCACAACTAACGTAGTACTGCCAAAGTCACGCGCCACAACTAACCTTTACTTTCAAAGTCACACACCACAACTAACCTAGTACTGGCAACGTCACACGCCACAACTAACGAAATACTGCAAACGTCACACGCCACAACTAACCTAGTACTGCCAAAGTCACACGCCACTATTAATCCAGTACTGCCAACGTCACACGCCACAGCTAACCTAGTACTACCATAGTCACAAGCCACAACTAATCTAGTAATGCCAACGTCACACGCCACCACTAACCTAGTAATATTCACGAGCTCTAGACTTTGTATTTACATGTATTGTAACCGATTCCTCGTCAAAATGACAAAATCCTCAGATTAAATAAAAAAAAAAACGTATACAGGGCAACGCTATGTTCATCAGAAATATTCATCATCGTATGAGAAAGATATTAAAGGCAATCTATTGAAAGAAAATACATCTAAAAACATGACGTTACGCCGTTCGGAATTGGGAACATATATTTTGAACCACACTGTGAATCTGTTCATACTACAAAATCATTAGGCATGTATAGTCAGATAGCCAAAGCTCATTGTTTGGCTTAACCCTGCATTGGCTGATAAAGTTGGTTTCTTTCTTGATTATACTTGCTTATGGTCTCTATAACAAATATCAGGTGGTTAACAAGAGGATATCCTTGAGCAATCTGAGAAATCCAAGATTGCCGCCGGCGGCCATTTTAATTTTATTTAAAAAAATAACTGTTAACCCAATGGGCTAGAAACCTAAGGAAGACTAATTTGAGGGCGAAGAATCCATTTCTGAAGTTAATTTCGTGATTAGCCGTCTCCTTGACAGTAACATTCAATACATATACAGGATAACTTTGAACAATCTGAGATGTCCACAAAGATGGCTGCCGGTGCTCAATGAAAATTGTTCCAGCAATCGTCCTGGCCTCTGCAATGGCAAAAAGCAGTACAGCTTAATCGAATTCATTTGCAACCACACCTCTTCGTTGCACATTACGTTTCAATACTATAACCACATGTTATGACCATCAGTGGGTCACTGAGAACCAGATGTGTGCCTGGAGGTACGATAGTAGGAAGGAGAATGGTGTGTTGCCCTCAGGATGGTACCACCCATGCTCCATTGGTCTGTCTTGAGGCAATCCCGTCAGGTGACCACTGCCAGATGGCCAAGTAGGGCGTTCTCTCTGAATGCTGTCTCAGTTGGAGGAAGGGAGCAGAGTTTTGGTGGCTCAAAAGCGTTTGGTCTTTTTTTTTGGCCACATTTTGACCCGCGCTGAATCGAGGAAATCGCAGTTAATCCGGTGCTGCCCTCAGGATGGTACCACCCATGCTGCATTGGGGCAAGGACTGTGTAGTCTGTCTTGAGGCAATCCCGTCTGGCGACCACTGCCAGATGGCCACGTAGGGCGTTCTCTCTGAATGCTGTCTCAGTTGGAGGAAGGGAGCAGAGTTTTGGTGGCTCAAGAGAGTTTGGTGTTTTATTTGGACACATTTTGACCCGCGCTGAATCGAGAAAATCGCAGTCACTCATTTGATAGCATGTCAAGATGAAGGCTCTTGCCTCCGCCAACAGTCTGTGGTATTGTTCCATGGATAAAGAACTGTCGCCAAACTTGACACCACCTGCAACGACGAACATGCATTATATGTAGGTGTATAACAAGGTGTTTGTAGTCTTATGCATGTTGGTATCATACTGTCCATACATGGCACACAAACACACTATACAAATTTACTTATATATGTATGTTTTGTATAAAGTTACGTTTCATTATACTCAACTGTATGGATACCGGATCTCATCGTTTGTCAGTTTAATTGCTTGATGATTATAGCAGTGCATTCAATGTAATGCTAAATATTATTTGTAAATATGCAGACATCATTGGTTGGTACATTGGACATGTAAATTACCTGCTCGCGGAACCTTCAACACGATACCATTTCCAATACAGCCCGTGTCTTGTATAGTCAGCAGATCATGACAACAGAAACCTCACGCCAGTGTCAGTTTCATCAGCTGGACCAGGCAACTGAAATTGACAGGTTCAGGGCCCGTGATGACAAGCGTGTGAGAAAATACGGTCATCCTTGTGATCTTCACGATCGCGAATGATCATATTGATGATCTGCACTTTGTTGGATGTTACGGAGAAGAGAAGTGACTGTGCCCTCTGTTCTACACCACTGCTGGACCTTTCCACTGCCAGTTCTTTTTAGGGCACTATTGGCTGTAGTGCGCATCTGCCCTTCGTCGTCGAACATTGAAGTGGCAACCGTTGCCAACTGCATTGTCAACATGTCACAGCATGTTGGTACTCCTTCTCGCTGACTGGCTTGGAGATCCATGTCCCGAGCATAAAAGATGACAATATCCACAATTTTGTGTCCATTTATGTTGATAGCTTTTGTGTTGGCAGTCCAGTTTATAACCATAGCCTTGACTGGTACGTGAAATGCCTCAGGTCATCCCGCCTCAAACTTATCCTGCTGTTTTTCCCCAGTTACATTGCTTCATTAATGTTGATGGTCACATTCGTCATGACTTCAGGGATAAATCAGTGATGCTCAATCCATGTGATTCTCAACTGTGTTGAGAGGGTCAATAATGATAATAGTTATTGCAATCATTGTCATTGCAAATCGGTATAAATGTACCTGGGCCATGTCCCATTTTCTTCCATGTTGTCTCACTATCCATGTCAGGTAAGGAGTGGGTGTAAGAGCTCTTCAGTGAGCATCAAAAGGGTACGGAAATTCTGGGGATACCTTTTTTCCCCAGAAAGCATTTTAGCCACACCATCAAATATGGCATCAACCACTGTCCGAAGCCAGGCCACCGATGCAACTTATGACGTTTTTAAGAAAATGCATACCGCCCAGTCTTGGAATGTAGTCGCCGAAATGCTCAGGATTATCCCATATGATGTGGCTAGCGAACTTGAAGAGATGCTTGTCTGTCATATACAGTGTGTAGTCCTGACCAATTTCAGACGTGATTGCTCTTGCTTTGATCATGGACGTGTATACAGTTGTCTTTGCCATGATAAGCGGGTGGTAGATGATGTGAGTTTTGGGGGCAGGAGTATGACCTTGGGATCTGGACTGACATGTGTTAAATGACCTTGCAAATTAGTTGTGGCATTGTTTGTGACGTAAAATTCAACATCAAAAGTGGATTGATCATGCTGACATTAGCTCAAAATGTGGTATTACTTGAGACTCTAGGTCCACTGGTTGAATAGTATATGTTAGTGAGTACAGGCGGCCATCTTGGTGACCATCTTGGATTTCTCAAATTGCTCAAGGATATCTTGTGCATATTTGCTAGTCAATACATTATGCTTAGAAACCTCAGCTACATTTGTGTTGGTCAAGTGAACCTTCTTATTGCACATACATTGTTTTTTTTTTGGTTTTCTTTTACTTTATTTACCAGCAATTTGATTGGAAAGATGTCGCCAATCGTGGCCATCTTGAATTTCATTGTCAAGGAGGTGGCTAATCACAGAAATAACTTCGGAAACGGATTCCTCGTTCTCAAATTAGTCAAACACGATCAATTATTTAGGTGTCTAACATCTTGGGTTAAATAGGTAATTTTCTTTTTTTCAAAATGGCCGCCAGCGGTATCTTTGATATTTCAGATAGCTCAAGGATATCCTCTTATCATCTGTCTGATATTTGGCATAGAGGTCTCAATCACGTATAATCCAGCAAGAAAAAAACTTTATCAGTCGATGCAGGGTATATGTGTCTGGCTATCTGACTAGTACGTGACATCATGATACTATTCGACAAACGCATCATTTCTGCTTGTAAATATTAATACATGTTTAAAGAGTACACCAGTCCTCAGTCTGCGTGTAAAATAAGCACGATGCGTGTCCACTGATTGTGTCTGCATTAGATATGTGACTGTGACTGGAGATGTGGTGCTTATGATAGTTGCGATCAGCGCCGATCCAGATCAGCCTGTGCATCCACACAGTCTGATAAAGATATGCACTGGTCGTCAGTCCATCAATGAAATACTTGTCATGCTTCTAACAAGCAATACAAATCATTGACAGATTACAGGAGTGTGCTACTTGATCCGATGCTACACTGGTCAAAAATCATATAAGCCCCATGTCTGCAGTCACAGTCACATATGTGGTATCCTGTGCACGTTTCCTCGCGTACAGACCACCAATAATTATCTGAACGAGTTGGAGCTGCGCGCACAATTCGGTTACACTTATAATAGTCAACATTCAACCTGTGAAATTAGATAGTTCTCCTCAGTATACTCGTCGCTATATTTAGGAGTTGTCAATCATGTATTTCGTACTTCTGGGAATACTGGCGTGTGTCGCGAGTCACGTGATGGCCGCGCCGGGCGGGAATGCATTTTTCAATGAGCCACAGTGCTCGAAATTTAGTTTCGAAGAGAAAATCCTTGAAAAAGTCATTAGATTTGAAGTGACGATTGAAACAATTCAGGGACAATTTGAGAATATGGAATCGAAACTTCGGCAGGAGCAAGCCGATATCAGTCGCGACAAAGATATCATACTGGAGGAGGTGCGTACTCTGAAGAATGACATTATCGGAGACTTTCAGGAAATGCGCGGCAGCCTGGAGGGACAACAGTCGGCGGCCGACTCGCGGATTAACGAACTCATAACCAAGACTGAGGCCCAGGTGACGAGGATGTCTGGTGACGTGCACTCCTTGGTCAATACGACAATAGCACAGATACGAGGTATGTACATACAATGGTATGTATGATTTCACGGCAACATGCGTCTGATTACACTACATGTAGTGGACAATATGTAGCCTGCCTAGGTCATGTTGAACTGTGCCACACACGTGCAGTCTCATGGTACATGTAGCAACTTACGTGTATCTAGATATCGTCGATGAAGACACGACGAGGTTTGTCGGCACATTTAAAACGGATAGTTGTATGGTGTACGAACGGGGTCAAAACTAAACTTACTGGTGCAGCTATACAAATATACAGGTGCACCTGTAAAAATACATGCACCTGTAAAAATACAATTTGGTTTTGACCCCGTTCGTACACCATATGTACGAACGGGGTCAAAGCTAAACTTACAGGTGCAGCTATAAAAATATACAGGTGCACCTGTAAATGTATAGCTGCACCTGTAAGATTTACAACTGCAGCTGTAAATGTATAGCTGCAGCTGTATTTTTATAGCTGCAGCTATAAACGTATTTTACATGTGCAGCTATACATTTACAGATGCAGCTGTAAAAAATGCAGGTGCATCTGTATATTTTATAGCTGCACCTGTAAATTAAGTTTTGACCCCGTTCGTACACCATATGGTTGTTCGATTGTTCGCTACATTATACAATGATTGACGAGTGAGCCATAGAATATGATCTGATATTCACTGGCAGAAACGTCATATTGACTGAGGCGAATTGTATTAACTATTATATGATACATTGTAACAGTATCCTTGAACAATAAGTATGGTACATGTTTTGATCATTTACACTCCATATTCTGTACCTCTCTACTGTCCCACGTTTTGCTGCCAACATACTTTTGGCTATTAAACATATTAAATCTAAAAAATATTTAAATATAATTACTTTTTCATCAATAACAAAAAAGTCGCCCTCCCTCCATCCCCCTCCCCCCCCCAAAAAAAAAAGTAATTGATGATAATCTTGATTTCATTACGAAAAAACTAAATACCGAAGCGTGCTGTGTAAAATTCCACCGTCATCATTGTTTGAATAACGTCATGTTCTTGATGACGTTTTATACCGTGCAGCGTTAACATGGTGTTACAAAAAGTGAGATAAACAAAAACTATGAAAGATATTTGAATTTTCTTTTCAGAATAGTTTTGTCGATAATATAAATTGTGAAAATCGAAAATTGTGTCATTATGTCTGGTTTTTCTGGAGCGTGCCCATATGAGACACGCCATGTGATTTTGTACATTCGGACATCTGCGTAATTTCATGAAATAAGTTTACAAAATATACAATATTTTTCATAAATAAAGTAGATTTGTATTGCATTTTGTCAACTTTTGACGCCATTTACGGAAAATATTGTAAATTTTGTAAACGTATTTCATGAAATTACGCAGATGTCCGAAGGTACAAAATCACATGGCGTGTCTCATATGTTTAGTTAAAACATTGCGTTTCACTGGCTGAATATGCAAAGCTGAGGCCATGCAACTTTGAATTACTGACTGTTTTACACACCACGTCGACTGTTCGAACAATTCAACATTTTCGCTTTGGAAAAGTGAACGTGAATGTGTTTAACGTCCCACCAACATATAAGGTTATATAGAGACGGGTTACCATTGTTGCGAACTTGTACCAAATACCGCGACATCATCGGCAGAGTCCGGATGAATGTCGATGACATGATTATCGCCAATCCTGCTATACACCGACTTGTGGCTGTGACTGGAGAAATGGGGCTTATGTGATTTATGACCAGTGTAGCTCCAGGCCATATAGCCCAGGCCTGATGCATGGTAGCAGTCTATATTGCTTGTTACAAGCATGACGGGGGTTGCATTTGTCGAGAAAGGCGAACAATGCAGATCCTGATCAGACTGTGCGGATGCACAGGCTGATATGGATATACACTGGTCGCAAAACCCATAATTCCCATTTCTCCTGTCACAGCCCCATTGCTGGTCGTATACCGGTGCTAGGGGCCAGCGTTGGCGTAATGGACCAATACATGTCTTTACTGCACACGAACAAGCGCTGACGTGTCTGCGTTACGTCATGACACTGACGTCATAGTGTCGACGTTCGACTAATGGAACGTCAGCAGTTTCAGTTGTAACCCGGATGTGCGTATCTTCGGTCAATGTATCATAATTTATTTTTAATTCATATAGAACTGACGACTATTAAGAATTAATATAATGAATTTATTATAGCCATTATTTTGGTTAGAACATAGTTTATTTCATTAAATAAAAAATATTATGCATGCATTTAACTTAACATTCCTCCCTCAAAGTACACTTACAGAGATAAGTGTCTTAGAGATGTTGTGTTGGTGAAATCGGCTACAGTATATGTGTCTCCACAAAGCACAATTTATGGCACGTGTCATGTTCACTTCCCTTTCTGTCCGTGTAGATGGGGCGACGTCTCCGGCCGTGGCGTTCAGCGCCAGGACGCTGTCGGACTTGGCAATAGTGAAGGGCGACATACTCGTGTTTACAGAGTCCGACCTGAACCTCGGCGACGGGTACGACGTCGGCACGGGCCGCTTCACCGTCCCAGTGTCCGGCGTCTACTTGTTCGGCATACAACTGTGTCTGACGTCCAACAATTATAAGAGGTTTCAGCTTGTGACGGACGATGGGGCGACGTTGCACTATACTATAATAACAACGGGAAAACCTAAGATTGGAGCAGCGTGCATGGCAGAGACAGCTGTTGTCTCCCTGGTCAAGGGTGACGTTATTTCCGTCAACTGTATCCACGCAGGCAACCATGGCAGCAACATGTACCAGGACACTAACTTCCATAATATTTTCAACGGTGCCTTGATTCAGAAGTTGTAAACATGTTGGACGTGAGTTTCTTGCCATAAGCGCGGTGTCTCATTATTCTTATTATATACGTACTTTCGTTTCCCATTGAATACAATACATGGAACTTACATGTATATATGGAACGCAACCCGTCGATATTTGGCCATATTGATGTATCGTGAGTTGATATTGCAAAGCATACTTTTCTAGCAAAGTATACTTTGAGGGAGAAATCTTCAATTTTAGGATAATATTTTTATTATACTGAATTTATTATATTTTGGCTGTGATAATGTAATAAATTCAGTATAATAAGTCTGCATACTTTTAATCATCAAATATATGCAGTCGGTAGTTCTATATGAAATAATGCATTTCGGGAAAAATAAATGATTATTCCCTGAAACTATACTTTGCTAGATAAGTATACTTACTGCAATTTTGATGAAATCGGCTACTGATGACATGCCATGCAATTTACAAAAACAAAAACGGTGTCAAAACGATGTACATGTATAAACGATAGGCAATCGTTTGTTTGTGGACCAGGAACAAATCCGTATCATTGTATTCTGCATCCGGCCCCCTAGTGGCGGGCAGTAACTCTGAGAAAATCCCGTACACTACACTTCATACTTCAGCACCATAGGCATTCGGCATGTTTCGGCTTTCATCGGTATAACTATATACATGAACAAGGCTTATAGCTTTGGTCGGACACGACCTCGTATCACAACAAATTCAGCGATTTTATTAACGCTAATGCAAATATTTTGGCGAAATGTGCACATTTGAAAATTATTGTTATCTTGCTGAAATATCACAATTAGAACATAATTATGCAAAGAATATCGAATTACAATTGGTTTTCCTAGGTCGGACACGACCTCGCATCATAATGAAATAATGTGTTTAAGGTTCTAACGTCAATATTGTAGTGGCAAGTTCAAATGTTCATTTGAGAATTATCATTATCCTGCAGAAATACATTTATTACACTCTTGCAAATTATTTGCTGTGAGAAAACCCATAATCAACTCGTTACAAATAATACATCGTGAAGAGAACACCCGTATTTTCGCGCCTGTTTTCTTGGAAACCACGAGCTACCATGTTTAATTTTATTACAGTCATATAAAGTTATTTGAAAATTTGGAAAGGGTCTCGACTAATCTAGAATGTTAATGTGATTGAACACATTCCAAACATGCACTCAAATATATCTGATTCATAGAAACAGCTGCGAATTTGGATTTCAAAAAGTTTACATGACGTCACATTTGACGACACACAACGTAGCGTCAAAACGCGGGAAAACACGTCATTATATAACTATGCATGCGCACATCACAATTCATTGATTATAAACTCAAAAAATAGAACAAATGTGCATATGTATCCGCCGTGGAAGTGTAATAAATAGGATATTCCATCGTGCATGTTTGAATAGCGGAAATAATACACTCGTGTCCGTCGGCGTCCGTGCAAGCAACTCGTTCGATACGCTCACACGTTGCTTACGCGGAAGCCGACGCACACACGTGAATTATTTCCCGCTATTCAAAATGTACGATGGAATATACTCTATATAATACATAGAAAATGACAATTGTATTATGTTATTTTGTTACAATACGAGCTTGTGTTTGACCAGAAGTTACATTACCTTATAATAAATACCAACGCAAATGGCGTTATATAATATCAAGGGAAGTGATCATTTTGATGTATTCAGTAGTACTAGCGCCGTTCACTTATAGCAGTACCGATGAAAGCCGAAACACGCCGAATACCTGTGTTCAGCAGATGCGAATATATATCTGCTATAATCACTAGTGCTGCTCTCCGCGATAGCGTACAATCAACATAGGCGCTAGATTCCTGACGAATTCCCATTCAGCTACATGCAGAAGATAAGTAAGTATATGTAGAGCTGAGTGGGATATCGTCAAGAAACCGGCATGTTCCACCGGTGCCGAGTGCAGCACCCGTGACAAGTGACGCACAGTTAGTACTCGTAGACATACCAACCACGGGCATGTAGTTGTAAACGGTGCAAGCATATCCGATAAACATACTACAGTGAAAACTCGCCAAACCCGACACCCTGGGAGGTCCCCAGGGTGTCCGGTTTAGCGAGGTTTGACTGTAAATCGGGTATTCGATTATTCCGAGCCATAGTTGTGTGCTATGCGATCACGAACATGCATTGTTACATGGTTTCCGTTGTTTGCACATATGTGCAAACATATAACGCGTGCTGTTTGCACATAGCTTTAGGCAATGCTCATTCCGGGGCCGCGCATAATGGAAGTGCCTTCGTGACGTCACTACGCGGAAGTGCCTTCATGACGTTACTACTTCATGACATTCATGACGTTCATTACGCGGCCCCGGAATATGAATATCGAAAGTTATCTACGTGAATGGGACAATTTATAAAAGTAGTGAAAATACTGAATGTAATGCTCAAATTACATCAGTTTTTTGTTGGAAATGCAACAATAACGTTTGATCATGTCCAGCCGTGTGCAAACGTTTGTTGTGGCCCTCGGGAACTGTTTGAACCCGCGGCCTGCGGCCTTGGGTTCAAACAGTTCCCTCGGGCCACAACAAACGTTTGCACACGGCTGGACATGATCAAACCTTATATTCTCACCTGAGTGAGGCTGAGATAAATGACCAAGAAACCCATCAAAATTATGATCACATACATTTCTTGTAGTCCGCTTTAGAGGTTCCACTCTACCAAGATTCGTACATGTAGTAAGAAACAGCTTGCGTTAATCTCGTCAAGATAATAAAATCTTATTATAGGAATGAATTACCTTTTTGTGGAATTTATCGGGGTGTAAACTTGGAAAAGTCGCGGGAATACTGGACGAAGGCAAAAGGCCTCGTCCAGTATTCCCGACTTTTCCAAGTTCACCCCGATTAATTCCAGCATTTGAAATAAATTCATCAAGAAAATGTGTTTATTTTACGTGTTCTTAAGACTTATTTTAACTGCGCATCACGGTTACGGAAAGTAGTTCGGCGTGGGTGTTTGGTGGGATATAAATTTTGGACAGAGATTTGCTACGGGCCAATCAAATGTTAGGGAACTGTGTAAATATTTGTGTGCTGGAATTATGAATACTTAATCGCATTGCGAATTTGCAATCAAGCTGTAGCAATGCTCAGGCTCAGTCGATCAAGTTGCTTGATTTCAAGTACAATATTCATATACTTTGAAATAAAGAAATTGGCAAATATTTACAAGATTGGTGCGGGCGATGACGGTGTACTGTAAGTGAGTCACACATTTCGTAGCATGTCCAGATTGTACCGTCAAACCTGTGAATAAAGGCCAGTCATGGGAAGAGAAACGTATGGCCTTTGTTCACAGGCGGTATCTGTTCACAGGTTAATTTATGTTGAAATTTAGTAATTGTAAGTGGCTGCTTTAGACAGGTAATTGCTATTCGGAGGTGGACTTTATCACAGGTGCGACTGAACATTATGGCATATCTGTGAAAATGCAGTTTGAACAGCGTTCTTTTTATTTACAGTATGAGGCTAGTAGTACATACTGCGGAGATAAAGTATACATGACATATAACAATGGAACTGTTCCTCTTCAGCTTGCCGAGTACACACACCACCGCCTGCGTTAATCTTGCCATGATTATCAACGTTTCTCAACATATATTCACACGGTCAATTCACAATCTAGCTGCCTGTTTTCAATCACAATATTCAAGTATTTTGAAATGATGAAATTGACAAATATTGGCTAGATTATCGCAGGCGGTTGTGTAGTCTGTATAAACTGTACAGTGAAACCTCGCAAAATCCGACACCCTGGCAGGTCCCAAGGATGTCCGGTTTAGGGAGGTTGCACTGTAAACAGGAATTTGATTATTCCGAGCCATAGTTGTGTGATCATGACAGGCATTAGAGAGAGAGAGAGAGAGAGAGAGAGATTCAGTTATTCTTCTGCCTCTGGGACAATCACAAGTCTAGTTAGTCGTTTACTGTGTTATAAAATAAATGGAGCTAGCGCTCAAAATGATTTTAATTTACTGGGCCCCGGGACAATGCAGTGCGATAGACAATATATTGCTATAACACGTCACACGAGTGTGATACATTTTATATTTTCTAAACTCTATTTCTAAACTTTTATTTCATTACATCAATGGGCGGTTGATCGGGAGGATGAAAATGGTACATTTAACGATGGGTTTAATCCTTAACGGAATCCCGACATGCCTGGTTTGACCCTCGTGTACATTGTTGACGCGACAGTTGAATCCGGTTATACCCAATACATGTATACAAGCAATAATATTAGTACTAATACTATCTCACTCGCTTGAATGGCGACCTTGGACTGAGCAGGTCGTGTGTTTTTACCGGCCGGCAATTATCTCAAGGTTACCGGCGGCTGCCATTGTAACTGTTGGAAATTAACTGAAATTTTCTTTGTGTTTATACTTATTGACTGGATTGTTACTTCTGGATTTGCGAAAAGGTATGTCGGGGCTTGGGTGGGCTTGTGCTGGGCGATTTTTCTGCTGGAATTGAGCTAATTTAGACGAGTTGCTAGGACTTTCGTTATTCTTATTTTTCTATCTCCGTGTGCTGGGTAGTTGATTATGGCACCTTGCGGATCTACCTGGCCTCACGGTAGGCCAGTTGACTACTTGGTGCATCTGAATGCCACTTATAGAACACAACTCATGCATGTAGCCCTTCTGGGACTCGGACTGGTTCGTTGTGACACCCGTGTGGTTCTGCCTGGCTGCCGATATAGCGGATAAGCCCGGCGGTTTGACTTGTCTGATTGTATCCCGCGGTCAATACTGGGTTCTGAATTGAATATGCGCATAGGTGAGATATATATACCATCTACGTATTATTATTAGTATTAGTATCTGATGTGTAGTCGTATTGCGGCCAGTTAGCACCAGTGGGACAGGCGGCGTGTTAACACATGGTGGTACGTGGACACCACGGGGAGCCGAGGTGTTCATGTTCCTGCCACGTTATGCCAGGATGTCCAGGCAACTCAGTTAGCACACTGTCTTATGAAAGTAAGCCATATATAACAGGTCTAACCAAAACAGCAAGTTATCTCAAGCTCAGCTGCATTTTCTGACTGCCCTTGTTTTTTTCTGACCCCGGCCTGCCTTGGAGTTGTCTGGATGTGGCAACTCTGACGAAAATATTACATGTTTTTACCGACTATATGGCACCAATTTGTGTGTCGAGTGCCGCCAGTGGTGGATTGGTTCTACCTGGGACCCGTTTTGCTTCGCATCAACGGTGCCAGGTTCTACCCAGTTACCTGCTCTCTTCTTCCCGCCTTCCGTTCGCCGGGACACTGCGCGTAATTACAGGACCGTATTGCCCATAAGCAGTGCCCCATTTCGGCACACAATTATACACATCTGTCCGCCTTGCACCAACATACTGTATATCACTTCAAAATTCGGCCTTTTTGGACTTATATGTCCGGGTATGGAAGGTCTTCGAGCCAATTCCCACCCTTAAATATAAGCAAAAAAACCCACAACAACAGCAACAAAAAACAAAAAAAAAACAATAATACTATCACTTTTGGGTAGCAGGGCTAACTGACTGTTATGTGGTGAGAACCTGGCACCAGATTAGGTTATTCTAATTTCAGGTCCCAATATATGTTTTTTTCCTGTAAATATTCAGTTCTGATATTGGGATTTCAGAGATTACACAGATTCCGACGTCACACATTACATCACGTTGGAAAATGTCTCTCCGAGGTGATGTAATTTGTGAAGATTTTCTTTAAAATTTTCCGAACAAAAAGGACGGATTTTGATGATTTTGATGCACCAAAAGACGATGACTTATAAGTTTTGTGGGTGCTCTATATGTCTAGCATTCACGAATAATCGATTACTGTTGTTTCTTGCAATCACATGCTCTGTTTTTATTTACATTGACTGTACCGTAATTGATTCTCATCAAAACGACATAATTATGAGACTAAATAAAACTGCAATGCAGGGCAACCCGTTCCGCATTTCCAGAGCTATTTCTGATAAAAATTCTTCACTTCGTTAGAAAAATAGTAATGGAAACCTACTGTAGACACCGATAACGTGATGTCACGCCGTTCAGAAACCGCGTAGTCTGAAACCCTGGGGGCCGTTTCACTAAACTTCGTACGACTAAAATGTTCGTAAGCGAAAAATTATCATAGTCAGTACAATTCACATTAACAAAGTTTTCTTGTGAACAATCACATGCTCAATAAATGTATATCCATCAATTGAAATTTACAGACGATCCTTGATTTGCACTTACGAACATTTGTATTCCCAGATTCTTATTCGTATTAGGCCTGAACGAAAAGTCATATGGTGCAGTACGATCCCGAATGATACGCTGCCGATCATACATATTTTATAAGTTTATGGACAAACAAATTCTCAATTTCGGTCTCTTTCGCCATAACGCAATTTACATGTTGTTGTAGCTGTCGAGTCAATCAAGCATCTTTGGATTATTTTTTTCCGATCTCAAACCTACTACTCTTCGCCTATATTATTATATACGTACTTTCGTTTCCCATTGAAACACAATGGACGCAAGCCGTCAATATTGTTTTCATATTACGCCTCGTGCGTTCATATTGATCAGTGCTGGAATTAGGTTTCACCTCGTAAAATAGTTCCCTCTACATTGTAATCATCACTAATTTGACTCCTTAATTTACAGTCTGGAGGAATTGTGGTATAACACAAAATTATCTGTTAAAGTTTATTTCTTTACTGTTTATTGTTTGTTATGCCAGTCTTAATAAAACCCTGTGTGATGTGAAGTTATCACCCTTGAGAAATTTGAGAAATCAAAGATGGCCGCCATATTTTAATACTATTGCGGAAGCATAAAATAGTACACATACAGAGCTCCAGATAAGCTGCGTATTTGCGTAAATTCCCAATTAAAATTGCCAAAAACCCAATTAAAATCGGAAGTAGCGAGTAACAAAAAGCAATAACAAATTTGTGGTATCTTTATCATGCTACAGAAAACAATCAACAGACCACAAATATAGCATATTTTTCTTATTTTCCATGAAAACACATCTTGGTATTTCATTAGAATTGTCTCCAAGGATACAATTATAATGAAATGCCAAGACATGTTTTCATTTCGAAGCAAACTATTCAAGAATTGCTGTCTGTTGATGTGTAAACAGTAGTGTGATTTTATTTTAATTAAAATATTGAAATACCCAATTGCTTCAGATATGATGGAGTGAAAATACTCAATTACTAATGCCTTATCTGGAGCTCTGCACATATACTGTAAATATGTGTTATATAAATTGATATAGTATGGTATTTTCAACGATATATAAGGACAATATATGTGCATATTTTCAATATCCAATATGGCCGTCATGTATTTTAACAGTTGCAGCTGTTACACATATGTTCTATATTATAGAGCGGCATATCATTGTAAAATGTCAAAATGGCCGCTACACACAATATATAATAAGTTGTGCATAATTTTATTTTTTTTATGCCCAAAATAAAGGCATTTTTGCACATATAGGAAGAACAATGTGTGTATCTTTGAACATATTCCAGCGTGTTTGATATTCCAGATATCCATCCACACCCATGTGTATTAATGAGTTATACTTAGGAAAGAAACAGCACATCGAGTACGACTAGATTCTAAATGCTATCACATGTTGTAAATCGCCTCTCATATGCCAATCATAGATACATGTAACTGAATGACACATTTCTCTGCAATCACACATATACGATTACATTGACATATACTATATCATAAACATCTGAGGAATGCATATTCACTGTTGTAGCAAGAGGAATGTAAAACAAATATCAGCGTTCCACTAATTGTGGACTAGTTTGTATACACCTGCAAATTTACATGGAAATAGACTCCATGGAGAGTTCTAATTAAGACTGAGGGACATGAAAATTAATGTACATTTTGTTGTCTGTGACATTGTTTCGCAGAATACTGCCATAGCAGATCATTTCGGAATACTAGCATTGCATGCTTGAAGAGTTATTTCAGCTGTTCCAACAGCGTGTACTAGTATTCATTTATCATATGCTTTCTTTGATCTTCTTTGTCTGTGTTGGTATTGCAGACTATAACGCAACGAATATAAAGTATGTGCACATCTTAACGGTCGAAAGCAGCATATTTGGGTAGATATGTTCAATCCCCAGATGATGAGAATCCATACAACAAGC
The DNA here is from genome assembly GCA_029237695.1 of Conchocele bisecta. Taxonomy (NCBI): domain Eukaryota; kingdom Metazoa; phylum Mollusca; class Bivalvia; order Lucinida; family Thyasiridae; genus Conchocele; species Conchocele bisecta. The sequence continues at coordinate 99,921,282 of CM055271.1, forward strand.
CCTCATGGAGATGTAAATGACAGGGCTTGTAGTTTTACTCATGTGGACCTGATACGGTCTGATCTCTCTTATACACTGTTGGTATGGTTGACGAGAAGGTGTATTTCTATCGACGTCTAATACTTGACATCGCCAATTCTGAAGCCACAAGCAGTCTATATGTGATTTACCTTGATGATGGTGCAGTTGTATGGGTGATTAAATGATCCACTGAAAATGTTCAATACTAAATACTAAGATTTCGCTCATTTCTATGTACAGTTGAACCTCTCTAAACCGGACACCAATAAAACACGTGTGATCTTATTTTTGATGAGATTGTTAGCCATTTATTTTAGGTGATAATGTCTGTTCGTGATCGCATAGCACACACCTATGGCTCATAGCGATCAAATGCTTAATTTACAGTGAAACCTCTCTATGCCGAACACCCTGGGGACCTCCAAAGGTGTCCGGTTTAAAGAGATTTCACTGTAACCTGAAACAATCAAATATGCAGATTGTATTTGACAGGTATTTTTTCAAGTAATGTGCGGGCCATATGTTCACTTTCATGTCTGCCGTGCATTTAATTATGTTCCTGACAAGTATTTGGAAGCTTTTTCAATGAATTTACTAAACAAAATGAGATATTGTAGAAGTCATAAATATGATATTAACTACTAATATATTCATGAAATCATGCAAACTATAGTTGACATCATATCAAATACCAATAAACTGTTCGGCCCGTTAGTCAAGTATTAGAACATTGACATTTAATACTGGATTAGGGATGATGGGAGAGTATTCGTATTGTAGCGAATAATTAGCCATTAATGAGTCATTTCTTAACAGTTGGGATCGCAGCTAGGGCCAAATGATATGGCATGGTAAGAGTGCCTGGCACAAACTAGGGACACTGTATGTCAATGTTGAAAGTATGTTGCTGCCTTTTGAATGCTTACTGTATGGTACATTCCTGTCAGTATATAACTTGGCTGTTGAACTGAAGTAACACCACTCACTTAATCAATGCTGGAGGTAGTGTGCTGTATCCCCTCCCGAGATACGGGTACTCTCATCTCACTTGTCTTTTCGTCGAAAAATGAAATGAAGGTCCCATCTCTATATGACCTTAGCTGTTGATGGGGCGTTAAACTATTTCACCTCTTCCCATATTTGCCATAGTGTTACATATCAAATCATCGATCACAGAATATGTATTATGTTACATTAAACTTTCATTTCAGTTGTTTGATTATTTTAGTTGAACAATATTATACTTGGCAGCCATCTTGAATGTCAAAAATGCCTGAATCTAATATCACACATAGTGACCTTACACACACTTACAGATCCAATAATCATACAATACTAATGGACATATGGTCATATTTAATGCTACATTATGTAACTACGTGTACATTTAGAGTAGATCAGTGTTACTTGATACTATGGGTATATGGCGGCTATCTTGGAGGATTGCATTGTCTAATCATATTTAATATATACAACTAGTGACACTGCATTTTCTACAACATTGGCAGAACAGATCATACTATAATATTAAAGTGTATGCACAGTCAGTGCCACTAGCTCAGTTTCTATGCATATTGTTTTTTATATATGGAGGCCATATTGAATAAATTTTAGCTGGACATACTTAGATTATATTACATGTAGACCTGAACAGGACACAATATATTAACCTCTAGCATATGACTGACAATTTGATGAAATTGTTAACATAACAAATGATATTTATTAGATTGTATTGATGTGTTGCGGCCATTTTGAATTTCTCAAAAAATATGTATTGTTTGTTCTAGTTTCTCGACCAAGGAAAGTAGAGCATTTCGTCTCAAATAATCGTATATTGCGACGCTTTATTTATTAAATTAATCATTAAATGTTGCAAGAACTCAGCAGTATATACAGAACAACAGGCCCCGCCTTGTTGACGTAATTTCCTGTGACGCGCACCATGTGTACGATCGATTCAGTGTCAAACCGCCAATCATGTAATAGTATCGCTGTTGAAAACACGTTTATGTGCAGCGCTCCATTTTAATAGACAGGTTCCCGCGATCGGGGGGGGGGGGGCAAACAATAAGTTATCTCTTGTTCACACACTGAATTTTTAATAAACTAATATATTAAAAATTAAATATGTGAACTTTAACTATTACTAATTGCTTTGTATGTGGATACGTGCCAATCGTTCCACCGCGCAACGATATTGCTCCTAAAGTCGCGAAATATTGCACGCTGCGTAATTTGTGCATATGTAATAGTTATAGTTCATCTCTTGAATTTTTAATAAATTAATTTCGTAGTGAGAGCTGGCGAGCTAGAAATTAGTTTATTAAAAATTCAATATGTGAACTATGAATAACTTATTGTTTGCCACACGTTACGTTTGAACGGATCACCGCCACTACACGCTTTCAAATCTCGATGCTATTACTCGATTGCCAGTTTTCGAACCAATCGATCATGTACACGCGGTGACATATTCGCGTCACATACAATTACATCTTTCCAAATATAACTTTGCAAGTACTGCAACATTTAATATATATTGCCGAAAGCGTCGCCGTATGTGATTAATTGAGACGAAATGCTGTGCTGTCATTGGTTGATAAACAATAACTATTACGTATTGGTTGCCCGAGTTTCTCGACCAATGAATGTAGAGCATTTCGTCCCAAGTACTCGCATATTGCGACGCTTTCGCCAATGTCTATTAAACTAATGATTAAATGGTGCAATAAATCAAACATTATATTTACAACAACAGGCTCCGCCTTGCTGATGCAATTTCCTATGACGTGCACCAAGTGTCCGATCGATTCAGTGTCAAACTGCTAATCACGTAATACACATTAATTTTAGTCTCGCAATTTGAAAACGTGTTTATGGGCAACGCTCCATTTCAATAGACGCATGCCCGCGATGGGGCGGGACAACCAATAAGTTAGTTATAGTTCATATATTGAAGTTTTAATATACTAAGTTATTAAAAATTCAATATCTGAACTACATGTATAACTAACTATTATATACACATCAAACAACCTATACATATTGTCAGGTACATATGTCTAACTGGTAGCACTAAAACTATAATAACAAAATAAAAGGCCAAACCTACATAGTATACACTTCTGTCTGCGCTAATCTGGCCAATAATATTATATATTTCTTTATTTAAAAATATTTGAATATTGCTCTTGAAATCAAGCAGAACATTGCCTGATAAACTTGACTTGTATTTCCAGACGATCCTAAATGTGCACTTACGTGCATTTTAGTCGTACGAAGTTTAGTGAATCGGGCTTCTGTCTCATATAGCCAAGATGTGGATTTTCGCTTCATACACGGTAAATAAATGACATATATATTAGTAAATCAATCGCAACTATTTCATCATATTTCAAAACAACATGCGTTATATTCAAGTACATGCTATCAGAAACTATGATAAGCAGGGTAAATAATTTAGATTGTCATATTTGGCATTTTCGCTTTGCATTTACTATAAAAGAAAAACTGTTATATTTTTATGTTAACTTTCAGCCAGTAGTTGACAAACATCTAACGATGAATTAGACCACGGGGCAGCAGTAGTTTACACCACTTTCGTGTTTACCGTATATGGTGAAATTTCGTCAATAACGTCGCAATGACGTGTTTCCTTCGACCAATATAATTATCTTACACACCCTCTGAATCGCGAGACAGTCGCCGTCACTACGGCCCGCCTCCAGAAGTTAATTCCCGCATCTCTTTGCCATATTTTACGGTTGATTTGATTTGTTTTTATGAAGAACCAATAGTGAAATGTGAGAACATGCTTATCTAACAACGAGAGCTGATTATCTTGAAGCAATGCCTTCGTGATTGTGTCCTACCGTTAACCCGTTTGTATAGCATAAGGACACAATCATTTGTGCAGATTTCCCGATAACCAGTTCACCTGGTTAAATAAACGTTATAAAATAATTTAGTAACCATCGATTGAAACACATGTTTATAATACTGAAATAAAACGATATTATCAACTAGCGTTTCCAGTATGATTTCTTATTCAGTGGTTGGTCGTATGTAACAGGAGCGATACCCAACTTGTACTTCACACATAAATCATGTGTATCCGAAAGGGCAGAATAGAGCGTGTCCGGGTGGTTTTGGTCAATATTTATGAACTGCAGTATGTCAATTCGTGGGCTATGAAATGACTGAGGAATGGAAATGGCAAATTTAATTATCAGGAGAGGTAACTATGTACATTATTACATCGTGATTGTTTTTGGTGGGTATATTGGATTTGTCAACGAACTCACATTTTTCAGATGATAACTTTTGCCTATCAATCAATCAAATATTCAAGCTACCACTGGTGAAAAAATCAGCATTTTACATTTGTTTCCAGGTTCGGGTATTTTGGAGCGCATTGCTCCTGAGCTATGTATGTGGCCGTCACTGGAATTTGTGATCATTGTAGCTCCAGAGCAAATAGCACACCCGTGTAGCCTGACAACCACATATGTTTCTTGTTAGAAGCATGGCGGGTGTTTCAGTGATGGATTTGCAAAGTCATATCCAAATGCAAATCCTGATGTACAGGCTGATGTGGATCTACACTGGTTGCAAAACCTATAAGCCCCATTTCTCCAGTCAGAACTCTATATATACCAACATCGCAACTATACCAGATATTCGTTACCGACAAGAGACGACGAGAGAGTCAAGGTGCATGATCACGTGGTTATAACAACAACAACAGTGGCTGAAAGTGTTGAAACCTTGCTCATTCCAAAGTAAGTATTATTTGATATTTTCATTAATATGAAACGGATTTTGATGAAATATGTGGCAGAAAACGCGTCTTCATGAGCTGCATTTGGTCGTTCGGCACCGACTTATGTCGTTTTTTGCGAAGAATCGATTTCCGTGTCTACCGACACGGAAATCGATTCTTCGCAAAACGACAAAAAGTTGGGTCAACGTACAGAGACCACCAAATGCAGCTGAACAAGACGCGTTTGGTGCGCCATATTTCATCAAAATCCGTTACGTAATAAACACTATTAAAGAATATGTACTTTGAATTGGACGGATTCTGGAAGTTTCAGTACTTGCTGTTGTTGTTAGTACCACGTGATCATACACCTTGAGAGTGTTACAATGGAAAATCTGTAAAAGATACACGGACGTTTGAAGGTACATGTAAGAATTCACTAAATGTATATTCGCGACCTAAGCTTATTGTAACAACAGGCATTCGGCGTGTTTCTGCTTTCATCGGTATAACTCTATAGAAATGAACAAGGCTTCTAACTTTGGTCGGACACGACCTCGTACCATAACAAAATAACATGTTTAAAATTGTAATCTTCTATGCTTTCTATGTATTTCAGTAGGATAACGATAATTCTCAAATGATCATATGAACTTGCCGCTACAATATTTACTTTAGATCCTTAAACACATTATTTCGTTTGTTACGATACGAGGTTGTGTCCGACCTAGAAAAAAGACCTGTAATTCGATATTACTTGCGTAATTATGTTCTAACTATGCTATTTTAGCAAGATAACACTGATTCGGAAATTAACATGTTTACTTTCTGCCATAATATTCGCATTAGCTTTAATAAAATCGCGGAAATTGTTTTAATACGAGGTCGTGTCCAACCAAAGTTAGGAGCCTTGTTCATATGTAAATTATACCGATGAAAGCCGAAACACGCGAAATGCCTGTGATTGCCACAGTGCAGTGTACACGCTGATACAATAATAAAATCATGGCACGCACTGTTGACAGTTCTCCTTCTAACATATCGATGGTCTAGTAACAAAAGGTCGTAACTGCTATGCTAAAGCATAGCACTTTATGTTACTAGACCATCGATATCATGATTGCAGCACAGTGTTTTGTTCATGGTTGTTATAACATACTAGAATGTAACTGATTAAATGAGGTCCATTGCGACCAGCGTATATACAATTGCCTTGAGAATCCTGGGGCTCGTTTCGCTAAACTTCCTATCACTAAACTATTCGTAAGTGCAAATTTAGGATCGTCTAATTTTCCTGTTTACTAAACTTCATGATGTGAAACCGACTCTGTGCGAATGGACTCCTGGCTACAGACACGTACGCCGGGATGAAGTTGTCCTTAGCGCATTGAACATACACGACTAACGCATTCGTATATGCTCAAGAGTGAGCCGCGTCCATAGTGTATTCCAGGCCACAGCGCATTTACCGTGCAACACATCCTACTGGACTGTATCGACTTTGCCGATATTCGACGCAAAACGTCCATGTTACTTCACTTGCGGAGTTATTGCAGGTGGAGAACATTGAAGGTTTGCTTAGCTTTCTACATGAAACCAGCTTGCATCGGAAGATCTGATTTTTACCATTGTATACATGTTTCTCATTCTATAATTTTATAATTCTATGCATGTTGTTCATTTATATTGTTCATCATATTAATATTTTTACCCTGATCAAGGACAATTTTATTTTGTGAAATGATCTATGCCACATTTAAAAATTAATTTCCATTGTAGACGCCAGTAAAACTCTTTTAAATGAAATAAGTTAGTAACCATTAGGCAAAACTAAAACGTGTACCGACGTCATATCTTGGACCAAGTTGAAGCACACACTATACATATATAGAGGATCTCAAACGAATTTTCATTTGATATGAGATTTATAAAACGAGTTCCGCACAATTTATGCCACTGGCGAGGTGCATAAAATTGCTGACGAGTTTCATAAATCTCATATCAAATGGAAACGAGTTTGAGATTATGTGTATCACATGACTTCATGCTCCAAATAGCAGGAAACCTGGAGATATCAGCGATTTGCTTCAGTGAAAAGAAGTCATTGACTATTTTCGCATCCAGTTGAAAATCTCCGCATATAAAAATAGTTTAAATACTAGCATTAAATATGTCATACAATAGGTTCCTGTTCTTTGTAAAAATAATGAAAATGGAAATGATTCTAAATGGAAATGATTGTAAAGTGCTGTCAAAGCATGTTTTCGATGCTACAAATGAAAAATAGAAAATAAACAGCAGATGACAAAAGATTAAGATAGCGGTGTAAGGGTTAAGTATAGAACAATGTTGTATGTGCAAACGATTTGTTCACTATTTACATACGTGGGTGTTTGTGGCCACCATAGACCCAGAGCCACACAGGCGGGTCACAGTCTACGCGCGGATCACTAGCCATCTTTGCAATGCACGGTTATCAAGAATAGTAATAAGACGGGTTCCCAGTACGAGGCTCAAGGTCATAGATATAAATAACATACTGATCTGGGTTTTATACGGCAGCTTAAAATTGTTTTTCTATGGATCTCTTTACCACGAGTTGGCTATGTCGTTCCCATAATGCATTGTGTTTAATGTATAATGTTTCATGGTAGTGTGTTTGATTGATCATGTGGCGAATTTACAGTATGTTTTCATTTCTCCATGACGATAACATTTCATGACGCGCATCGATTTCACTGACGCTGCAATATCAGAGCACCAAAGTATGTGTATAGCCTAACTTCACTACACGTTTTCTTAAACCTTTGAACCCGAAAGCCCGCTATAGCGGTTTATGCAAACAGTGCAGATCCGGATGAGCCGGCTCGTAACGAGCCGTCTCATCAGGATCTGCATTTTTTGCAAGTAATTTTCATATTTCTTAGAACAAACACACCCCCTTTTCATAAATGGACGAATCTGAAAATCATTTTGTGACCATTGGATTGGTCGGAACATTAGCATATCACAGTCCATTCCAGTTCCTTAGGGTTGAAAGGGTTAAAACTCAAACTTAATTACCAAAGTAACGTCTACTCTGCGCATACTATGTAAAACATCAACGCGAGTTATATACCTTGGATATCGATCGCCACTTTTGTATTTAGTATACACTCCACAGCGTCTCTCTATGTTGGTTTGCTTAACCCTTTCACCCCTAAGTAACTGGAATGGATTTTGATATGCTACTTTTAAAACCAATCCAACCGTCACAAAATGGTTTTCTGACGAGTCCATTTATGAAAAGGGGGTGTTTGAAAATATGAAAATTACTTACAAAACGTGCAGATCCTGATGAGACGGCTCGTTACGAGCCGGCTCATCTGGATCTGCACTGTTTGCATAAACCGCTATAGCGGGCTTTCGGGTTCAAGGGCTTACATGTAGTATTCATGTTTATCTCTCAAATTGTACATGTACATGTATGTTGCGTTGCATTAAACACATTGCTTTACAAAACGCTAAACTGGTACACAACCGCCTGCGTTAATCTTATAAACGTTTCTCAACAACTATTAGTGATCTCAACTCGCAATCAAGCAGTTTGATTGGCTGAGCCTGATCTGTAACACAGCTCAGGCTCAGCCAATCAAGCTGTCGAACTATTGAAGTTTGATATTCAAGTATTTTCAAGTAAAGACAGTGAATGATTATTGGCAAGATTCGCGCTGTCGTGGTGTAGCTGATAATCACGAAGTACGACTGTCGGGAAAATATCACAGGCATTCGGCGTGTTTCAACTTTCATCGCTACAACTCGATATATATGAACAAGGCTTCTAACTTTAGTCGAACACGACCTCGTATCATAACAAATTCCGCAATTTTGTTAACACTAATGTGAATAGTTTGGCAGAAAGTGCACATGTTCATTTAAGAATTATTGTTATCTTGCTAAAACAGCATAGTTCGAACATAATAATGCAAATAATATCGAATTACAGCTGCTTTTCCTAGGTCGGACACAACCTCGTATCACAACAAATCAAATAGTGTGTTTAAGGCTCTAACGTCAATATTGTAGTGGCAAGTTCATATGATCATTTGAGAATTATGGTTTTCATGCAGAAATACATAGAATGCATAGAAACTTACACTGTTAAACATATATTTTGTCATGATACGAGGTCGTGTCCGACCAAAGTTAGAAGCCTTGTTCATATATATAGAGTTATATCGATGACAGCCGAAACTCACCGAATGTCTGTGTAAAATATACAGTGAAGCTGCCGCATTTGTTGCACGTGTCAATGGTTGCCGCGGTATTGTCCATGGCAAAAATTCGTCATTTTCAAAGATTTTCAAAACCCAATCTAAAGAAAACATATTTACACCCACCCCACCCACCCCTCCTCCAAAAATTAACACCAAAGAAACAAAAGTAGAACATACAAACAAGTAAAACCTCCCAGATTTGAAATAGCAGCATGAACTGCATTGCAATGTATACACAACCGCTTGCGTTAATCTTTCCAAGATGTCAACGTTTCTGAAAATGGTGACAACCGTTACACAGCCTGCGTTAATCATATAAACGTTTCTGAACATGGTGCACAACCGTTATACAGCCTGCGTTAATCATATAAACGTTTCTGAACATGATGCACAACCGTTACACAGTCTGCGTTAATCATATAAACGTTTCTGAACATGGTGCACAACCGTTACACAGTCTGCGTTAATCATATAAACGTTTCTGAACATGGTGCACAACCGTTACACAGCCTGCGTTAATCATATAAACGTTTCTGAACATGGTGCACAACTGTTACACAGCCTGCGTTAATCATATTAACGTTTCGGAACAACTATTGGTAATCTCAACTAGCAATCGAGCAGGTTGATTGGCTGAGCCTGAGATGTAGCACAGCTCAGACTCAGCCAATCAAGCTGCTTGACTATTAAATACAACTCTCAATCAAGCTGTTTGATTGGCTGAACCTGAGCTGTATCACAGCTCAGTCACCACACATCAAGCTGCTTGATTTCAAGCAGAATATTTAAGTAATTTGAAATAAAAAAAAAATAAACCATTGTTTCCATTTCATACACTGAAGAAATAGTTCAATGAGTTTAATTTTATTATCATATCCTTGTACTTTTACAGGGTCTATCAGGCAAGAGGGGTGAATGGAATATGTTGGGAAAAGTGGTAAGTATCTTTGTTTTCGTCACAGACCATTGTAACAACAATTAATGCTATAATTCAAATAAGCTAGCGATTATGTACAGGGTGTTCCAAAAACATGTCACATCGTTAAAAGTTAATAACGTAATTTCCACTATGTGTACAGCGTATATATGTATATATGTATACCAAATTGTAGATGGGGATGTGAGATTTGATGTATAAATACATAATACACAATTTGAGTTGAGTAATATACAAGTACTCACCAACATCAAGCCCTTTAATGAATAATTTCAGCATGGCAAACTTACAGAATGTGTTCGACGTGACGTCCATTTTGTTGCTCGACGAGGACAAGTCTTTTTGTTTTTGAAATTATGTAATGTTTGCTTGCAAGACCCGATAGAGATATTTTGCATCTCTGCTGCTCAAATAACACATTCGTGTAGCCTCATAGCGATCGACATTGCTTGTTCGAAGTTTGTTCGGTGATCACCAGCATTGCTGAAATGGCGAACAGTGCAGATCCTCGGCAGACTGTGCGGATGCATAGACTGATCTGGATCTGCACGTGTCGCAATGATACAGCACAAGCTTAGGCCCCATGCTCCTGTCCCTGCCACATTTAATATACAGTCCAACCTGCCCGAACGTTCACTTTTCAGCAACCACACCCTCCCTGTATATATATCAACTGATAGTTTATAACCCAAATGGACAATTGCCTCAACATGTACATGCACCAAGGTACAACAACAACAACGTCGTCCACTCCAAAGTAAGTATTATTTGATATTTTCCTTAATATGCAACGGATTTTGATGAAATATAGCGCAGCAAACACGTCTTCGAGAGCTGCATTTGGTGGTCCATGGAGTTTGGTACAGACTTACGTCGTTGTTGTGCAGAATCGATTTCCGTGTCGGAAATCGATTCTTCGCAAAAACGACAGAGGTTTGGGAGAAAATACAGAGACCATCAAATGAGGTTTAACAAGACGCGTTTGATGCGCCATATTTCATCAAAATCCGTTACGTAATAAGGACAACATAAACGAATACGTACTTTGAATCAGATGGATTCTGGAAGTTTCAGTACTTGTTGTTGTTGTTTGTACCACGTGATGCACTTCCTTTATACGTAGCATGTATCGTGTATTGTATTATACATGGAAACGAGGCAATGATATGATAATACATCTGGCGCCCGTTTCACTAAAATTCGTACAACTAAAACGTACGTAAGTGCAAATTTAGGAAGGTCTGGAAATTTCAATTGATGGATTTACATTTATTGAGTATCGGCTGCATATGCAGCCTATGCTCAATAAATGTAAATCCAATAATTGTTGACAAGAAACAAATATTAATGTGAAATTTACAGGCTATCATAATTTTTTACTTACGAACATTTTAGTCGTACGGAATTTAGTGAAACGGGTCCCTGATTTAGCTATTTTTGGACTCGTGACCCCCGGAAGCGTATTATCGTCGTTATAGGACATGTATATACAGTATGTGTTGTACACAACAGGTAGTTATCTTATATTTAATGGTGGGAATTGGCAAAATTGTTGTACCTGTATGGTCAGCTATTTATGGCCAGCTAAACTGATACACTCCGCAATGGCCTGCAAAATCCCGGCTACATCCTGGTCAAAAGTAGTCCGGTATAAAATAGCCAGGGTGCTTTGAGGTCACAGACACAGTTTGCTTGCACATCCTGATCCACTCGTAACCAATTCCTTGATAAACATGATGGAGTGTATTTAGCACCAGTTTTCAGCATATTTGTAGCATGTTAAAAAGAGAAATGCACGTATTGTTGTTGTTTTCGCGGTGCTTTGGGGTAGGTATAAACCACGAACTGAAACTCCGATATACAGGGCAAAATGGCTTAACGTCGAAAAGGCGAAAGTTGTCAAAAACTATTTGTTTTCTGCATAGAATGTGAGGTGCACATTTTCAATATTATACAAATTAGGCAATTTATCTAACACTGTCAGTGGGCCACTGTTGACATCACTCTATGTACGGTTCGTAAGCTTGCGTCCAGTCCGTACTTTACACATTACCGGTCTTCTGGAGAAATGGCGGGTATTGTAACATGAGCTCTGATTTGTCAAGTAGTAACGTGTTACCAACTTCACTAACGCGTTAGATATTGATATTTTATCACATACATGATACATTTGTAACGCGCTACTTCTAAGAAATAACGCTTTACTTACCAAGAGTAACGCGCTAGAACTCTAACACGTTAGAAGCTGTACTTATGACACGATCCGCCAATATAGAGGATTTGTAACGCATTACAGCCAATTTCTAACGCGTTACTCACTGTTAGTCTTGTAACGCGTTACTGTTGAGCAGTAACGCGTTACAAATATGTGTTTCACTATATAGTATATACATTAGTAACGCGTTACTTCTCACAAGTAACGCGTTACTTCTCTAACGCGTTAGAAACGGCACTTATGACATGAATCGCCACTCATAGAGTCATAAAGTTGTAATGTGTTCGTCGGCAGAAAAACGTAGAGCAGACAGCTACAACTCTTCATTTTATATTTAGGTTCATGTCTGGGCGGTGTGCCAGTGCTACCTGAGCAGGTGCAGATCCACGGGAGGGGGGCGTTTCACTAAATTTCGTACGACTGAAATGTTCGTCAGTGAAAAATGATGATAGTCTGTAAATTTCACATTAATAATGTTTTATTGTTAACAATTATTTGAGTTACATTTATTTAGCAAATGCAGCCTATGTTCAATAAATGTAAATCAATCTATTGAAATTTCCAGACTATCCTAAATTTGCACTTACGAATATTTTACTTGTACGAAGTTTAGTAGCACAGCCACCTGATTTACACATGTGCACCCGTTTAGCCTGATACTAACGTATGTTGGTTGTTAGAAATATGACGTCAGTTTCACTGACTGAATGGCGATCACTGCAGACCCTGATCAGACTGCGCTTCGCAGTCTAATCAGGGTCTACACTGATCGCCAATGCCATAAACCTCATTTCCAGTCATAGCCACATATAAAACATCCTAGAAACTAAATTGCTACCCCGCTCCATACTTTCGCGAGGGTAGTAATTTAACCCCATCTCTTTAATGTAACACGTGGAAGACTGATTTTTGCAGAAATTGGTTATTTTAACGTGTCAAGGTGTTTATCTGACATTTACATGTATATCTTGTAAATTTGAAAGCTTCATTTCGCTATGTTGAATGTTGAACAACAACAAGAGAAAATATGGCTTCCATGGGAAAATGATTTCCCTGTTCTACTATATTTGGCAATTTACTAGTTCAACATCAAACATTATTTGTTTAAAGGTATAAAATATACAGTTTACTAAATTTCGACCTACATGTACATGCATCATGTTTGGTTACGCACTTCGGTTACTCACATTTGTAACGGGTCAAAATAAAGCCGTATATAACATATTGGAGGCGAATTATTGTAGCTAAGCACATATATGTACCTGATCTTGGGCAGGTACAAATCCAAACGTCATTATCCCGGATTTTCAAGTTATTTATTTCCTCCAATTCTGTGCAGAGATCAAACAAAACCATAAATACATAATGATTATTGTAGCTGGTTGAAAGGCGATACTTTGGTTACAATGTCATCCATGCAATATGTAAGGCCGTCTGTTGGGGATGGAGGGGGAGTGCACCAATTGCTCGCTTAGCGATATACTCTCAGGTTGGGCTAGTTGTAAGGTTAGACCCACACTGGGTCGCCTTGGGGCACCGTTTGTAGTCTAGGCACGGGTGCCAAACCGGGACTCTGTGGTGTAGGCTAATTCCACTATACGATCTGTTGTGTGCCGATATAAAGGTATGATTGCAAAACTACTACGTTGTTCGTATTAGAGAGGTTCCAGACGAGGTGCAACACAGATGGTGGTAACAACAACGTTACACAGACTAGCAAAACTAGTTTCATTTTACGTTTGTATCGTATTTGTGAACATAAGAGTACATTTATATGTAAGTCACATGTAACAAATGGGGAATTGGTGAAATAAATGTTAACGCTAGTTATTTTAGGTACATGTACAATATAGTATAATCCTGTTTTTATCAATGGCTAAAAGTTACTAATTTACTTTGTTTAAATTCATTACCTTAGCGAGTATAATGGAAACTTATTTCTAAATGATCATTTCAGGGGCGGATCCAGAATTTATGTCTAGAGGGCCGTGAATTTCAAATGAGACACATATGATCGTCAACTTTCATACAATTCAGATTGTTTTCTGCATTTTTTCTTATTTCTCATTAAAAGTATATGTTGCTACCACTCAGTTGAACCGTCTCGACGAGACGGTTCAACTGAGTGGTAACAATAGACACTTTGTGTGCGAAATAAGGAAATGATCGGATCTTTCCACGTAAAAACTGGGTTAAAATCTAAAATCGATCAATGTTAGAGGGGGCGTGCGCCGGATACGCCCTCGCCTGGATCCGCACCAGCATTTCAAAGCAGAAACAACACAGATATTTCGCAAAATTTCCTTGTAATTGTACAGCGAAACTGCAGTAGTGTGCCAAGCCTAATTATCCCACATGCTTATCACAGTTTCTGAAATACTGTACTTCAATATAACGCATATTTTTGGGAATGTGATCCAATAAAATAGAGCGACTGATTGAAAATGCCATTTACTGTGTATGAAGCGAATGACCACCTTTTGGATATCTAAGACATCATCTGACAGTCACTTTAAAAGGGGTATGCGCAAATACGTGTATATCTCGTTCCCACGACAATACCATACCGTTAATAATGTAACACGAGGTAACATCTCCTTCAAGTTCGCAGGAAATAACAACTCCGTTCGAACAACGTAATCAGTCAATACAATACAGATATGTATTGCGTCAATACATTGCGTATGTGCCCTTAAACACGGTGCCGTGATTTTTTTTATATCCTGTCAATACGACCTAATCACTGCGTATGCATATGTGCGGTTGTCATATTAGTCTATTATCCGATTTTGAGGATGCGGCTGGGGTTATTTTTTTTTAATTGTAATTGTAAAGCTATTTGTAGGTGTTGACGGGATAAATATAATAGTATGGCAAGGCTTCGGAAATGGGATGGGCGAGGTTCTGCCGCAGAACCTCGCCCATCCCGTTTCCTAAGCCTTGCCAGATGTTTTTTTCCCATTCACGACACAAACCTCAGCAGAGCCTCGCCCATCCCGTTTCCTAAGCCTTGCCAGATAGGTTTTCCCATTCACGACACTAACCTCGGGCAGAGCCTCGCCCATCCCGTTTCCTAAGCCTTGCCAGATGTGTTTTTCCATTCACGACACTAACCTCGGGCAGAGCCTCGCCCATCCCGTTTCCTCAGCCTTGTCAGATATTTTTTCCCATTCACGACACTAACCTCGGGCAGAGCCTCGCCCATCCCGTTTCCTAAGCCTTGCCAGATATGTTTTCCCATTCACGACACTAACCTCTGACAGAGCCTCGCCCATCCCGTTTCCTAAGCCTTGCCAGATAATTTTTCCCATTCACGACACTAACCTCGGGCAGAGCCTCGCCCATCCCGTTTCCTAAGCCTTGCCAGATATGTGTTCCCATCCACGACACTAACCTCGGGCAGAGCCTCGCCCATCTCGTTTCCTAAGCCTTGCCAGATATTTTTCCCATTCACGACACTAACCTCGGGCAGAGCCTCGCCCATCCCGTTTCCTAAGCCTTGCCAGATATGTTTTCCCATTCACGACACTAACCTACTAGTCTCTATTTCTCCACCACCTTGAATGTCAATGATGCTACCGTTTGATTGGTTCACTATGTCGTGGGAACAAGATAACTAACTCGTTCGAACAAGATGTTATCTCATAGGAATGATGTATTATGTCGTGGGAACGAGATGCTACATGTATGTCGTGGGAACGATATGCTATGTCGTGGAACGTACATGAGAAATATAGTTTGCGGCATCGTATGGGTCAAACTCGCAAATCCAACAGTATTGCGCTATGTTCAAAAATTCAGAATGATAAGACGCCACAGGAAATGCAAAAAAGGAAATATAAATAAACCATCATACACAAAATATACTAGTAGAACAGGGTGTCCCTTCAGGTACCATCTCCCCCATGTTAAAGGTGTTTGCCCGAGTGGAGGAGAAAAACCGATAGCGCCTATGTCACGGGAAAACCCGCGGTATACCGATACGGGACCAGCGATCGATATTGCCCGCGTCTACGTACGTACTACCGCGTTCGCGTACGCTGTCCGGGGTATTTAAAAATATCACTATGGGTTAATATTCGCATTATTGGCTAGAAACATAGTAAGCCACGGCGCTATAGACACTATATGTATATAGTAAATCGGTCGGTGCAGTCAAAAAACCGATAAGGGCGTAATATACCCGTTAATAGCAGACGACAATTTCTACCTGTGCAAACCTGTATACACGGATCGATACCGTTGATGCCTGTGTATTTAAAACTATCACAAAGGGTTAATATTCGCGTTATTGGCTAGAAACATATTTGTATTTAGCTTTAATGAGCTTTAATGAGCGAGTGCTAAGATCGATACCGTATTTCCGATATGCCTCTGTTAAATTAACATGTCGAGACATGTTGTTACAGCGATATGTTGAAACACGTTTACTGACGACCAAATAGCTATAAATACGGTACTTTTCCCGATATTAAGTCATTCTTCATAGATACTTCGCCGAGATAGCATTTAATGCATTGTCGTAGACTGCATATTAAGCAGGTACGATTTACAAACAAAATGCGCTTAGGACACTTAATTACTATATGTATATAGTAAATTCACCGTATCGGTCTGTGCAGTCAAAACCCGATAAGGGCGTTAACCCGTATTATACCCGTTAATAGCAGACGACAATTTCTACCCGTATTCGATATACGGATCGATACCGTTGATGCCTGGGTATTTAAAAAATATCACAGTGGGTTAATATTCGCGTTATTGGCTAGAAACATATTTGTATTTAGCATTAAACATCTGCCCATACGCGTTCCTAATTTGTATATGTGACTGGAAATTTTATTACATGTTTCTTGATTTAGCCCGTGTCACAGGGTTAACATGTACGTGGCTTTGCTATAAGACGCACTTATTGTTTTATTAAACTATAGAGGTTGTCGAGCATTTGGAAATGCTATATTTATGCATGTAGCTTGTATTGTGTGTACAGTCTCATGTTAAGACTTGTCATTTTTATGGTCATATAGCGAACGTAAATATGCATATTATAAGTACTCGTGTATGTATTACATATGCAAATTATTAACTTGATATACATGTAACCAGTCATTTCGCTTATGGATGTATTGGTGTGCATCCTGATAGTAGGATGCAGTTTGTTTGTTTCTTAGTGTTTAACGGCACAGCAAGAAATAATGTCATTTTTTGGAGGGATCGACAGGTTCGATTCCAGTATTTCAAGTGCAAAGGTGTAGGGGGTTGGATCATAACATTAGAACTGAATGCTTTCATTCATACTATACATATTCACTCTTGAAATTAAAATAATCTGATTTGGTACCAGGTCCTACCCACACAATAATCACTTAGCCCCATCCTGTAAAATTAATAGGTTTATTGCTATTCTTGCTACGTTTATAATAGGATATAATCGGATTCAACTCTCAAGTACAGACAGCCGAAATAGTACCCGAAAGCCAAACCAGGTAGATTGGAATTCTGCTAAGTTTGAACCACACCGTTAACTTGTCTCCAGTTCTCCCAACCTGCACCCATGTGGGAAGGATTAAATATATATGGAGTGTATTCTACTTTTATTTACATACTAATAACATATTAATGACAACAACATACTATACACATATTAATGAGCTATAATAAACAAATCAAACGTCTGGACACCCTCAACATATATTGTGTTCGTTTTCAATAACCATATGGATACGATACGTAATGTTCCCGAAGCACTCTCTTGTCGAACACAATTCTATAGTTTTTTATTCTGTGATACGGTCAGTCAGAATATTAGTCATAGCTCTATCCCTGGTAATTTTGTAAGGATCAGTCACGGTCACAGACGCGGTGGACAACGTTTTCGCCATATTTTTGATCAAGTCATAGTTTATCTGTAGACTGTTTTATGATTCAGCGTGATGTCTCTTATCTTACAATGTATTAATATTCAATTTTCATCTGGTAGTCATTCTCAAATTGATTTATATGTGAATACTAGAATTTTATAGCAAATAGTGTTACGAATATAGTCAGTACACTAATGTTATACATCTTGTACGTCAGATGCGTTTGTCCACGAATTGAATTTCTTAGGAAAATGTAACCACTTGACGAAGTGTTGTTTGTTTCTTCCTTTTCCTCTCGTTTTTATAATGGTTTCCACTTTCCACATTTGGTCCTGATTCACAGAAATCTTTTGAATTTCGATTTCATAGAACGTTCCAGTAATATTTTCATCCGCCATGTCTTTCAAGCGGTACACCGGTATCTGTACCCGGAAATATCGCCGGAATATTTTGAATATTTCCCCGCTGTATGTCTGATCGTAAGCTCTGGTAAACGTCGCATGTAAGTGTGATATACGGACATAGTCACCGATTTTGAACCGGAAACGTTTGTTCTTTGTCACCGTTCCATCTTTACGTGATAGATATGTAGCGATTCTGACTTCCATTTCGTTTTCGTCTTTAACCGACGCTGGCGCCCTATCTATCGTTCTATGTACGGTACTATTACGGTACTATTATAACAATTGTCGCAATGTCTTGTAACGCCGGTAGATATATGTCCGTTTGTTTATAGTTCATATATCGGTACAGTTTCATCTTGATAGTCTTGATTGTTCTCTCCGCTACGGACGCTTTGGTTTCATTTTGTGTAGGAAAATACAAAACTTTGTTATTTTTCATTAGCTCTTGGACAAGTTTAGCGCGGAATTATTGGCCTTTATCGGTGGACAATCGGCTGGCGATTCGTCCTTCGGCAAATATATCTCGAAAAGCCGTACTAACAGAAGCACCAGTCTTATGTGTCAATGGTCTAATCCATATATATTTTGAAAATACATCTACAACCAGTAGGATGAACGTAATGCCGTCATTGTTTTTAGCATATTTTGACATATCGAACAAGTCTGCTTCCCACAAATCATCAATACCGGCTGTAGTCACGTGATTTCGGATGAATCGTCTTCTCACCGGTTTGCTTAAACTGTAAGATTCTTGTTGTTGTAACCACTTGCGGATTTTGTATTTACTTATTTCATATTGACCTCGTTTCTTAACATAATTGTACAATTTATCTGGTCCAGAGAAACTAGCAGGCTTTGACGGGTCGAAATATATCGAGTGCAGATAATTTTCCATTTCTGTAGAGTTTAATATTCTTCATATAAATGGTGTTGTTCTTATGCTGTTTGAGATTTAATCGTCACTCTCGTCTTCTGTGTCTTCCCCCCGTCATCTGTGGCATCGCTGTCATCGCCATCAGGAAACAGATCGTTGAACCAATGACTGTGTTTGTTCAAAACCTTTTTAATTCTCTTATTTAATGACATATCCTCTAAATCTATAGTTTCCGCAATTATTTTCTTATGTATTTCGCTTTCGGTAATCGGGATTAGCCGTTTCAATAATGTAGTGTACGTCTTTAAGAATTATCCTTTATCAATATCAAAAACGTAGTCATACGCATTTGCCCTTGCCTTCTTGAAGGGGATACCGTTTTGCTGAAATTTCTCTACTTTCTCATTCCAAATGTCTTCGCTTTTGTCTATCGCCTCATACGCCATTTTTCGAAAATGTTCCTCAATATCATCATAGTAATCGTCCATATTATCGTGTTCCAATGATATCCATTTCTTACTAATAGGCTCCTCTTCGTGGTTGTCATTGGCTTTTCGTTTTGCGGATTGTCCCTCATAACACCATTGTTTCACGTGCCGTTGTAAATCGTGGATGTCCATAAACACCAACCCACAATCATCGCAAGAATGCTATCTCATAGGAATGATGTATTATGTCGTGGGAACGAGATGCTATGTCGTGGGAACGATATGCTATGTCGTGGAACGTACATGAGAAATATAGTTTGCGGCATCGTATGGGTCAAACTCGCAAATCCAACAATATTGCGCTATGTCCAAAATTTCAGAATGATAAGACGCCACAGGAAATGCAAGAAAGGAAATATAAATAAACCATCATACACAAAATATACTTTTTAAGTCGATATTTTGGGATTATTACGGAGCCCCGCAGGGGAGATGAATTGTTTATATTAATTCGTTCCCACGAAATAACAATTCGTTCCCTCAATTTAGCAAGTCGTTCCCTCGAATTAACAATTCATTCCCACGATATAACAATTCGTTCCCACGAAATAACAATTCGTTCCCTCAATTTAGCAAGTCGTTCCCTCGAATTAACAATTCATTCCCACGATATAACAATTCGTTCCCACGAATCAACAATTCGTTCCAATGGGAACGTATTGTTATTTCGTGGGAACGAATTTTTAAACTGAGGGAACGAATTGTTAATTCGTAGGAACGAATTGTTAATTCGTGGGAACGAATTGTTAATTCGTAGGAACGAATTGTTACTTCGTGGGAACGAATTAATAAAAAAAAAATTCTACGCTCCCTGCGAGGCTCCGTACATTATTGATGCGATCAGTAGACGATCGACTTAGAGAACGAGAATGAGGCGTGTTTGATTGATCTGTCCAGGAGTACTCTATCTGAGCTGGAGAACTAAGCTGAGCTACAACTGTAGTCTCATGATCACGAATGTGGCTGTGACTGAAGAAATGGGGCTTATGAAATTTGCGAGCAGTGTAAATTGAGACCAGACAGTGCAGTAATCATCACCCTTGTATCCCACCATATTTCAGACACACCATGCGATTTTATACCTTCTGACAACTTCGTTATTTCATGAAATACATTTACAAAACAAACATGTTTTCCATAAATGAAGTCACAATTTGACAAATTTCAGAGTACATATTCCACATGTACTCTGACATTTGTGTCAACTTCGGAAGTCCTTTACGGAAATTATCTCATCTTCTGTAAATATATTTCATGAATAGATGTCCGTAGGTACAAACTCGCATGGCGTGTCTCATTTACTATACATCTGGTACATACTTTTGTACTATTCATCATCACGGTTTGGACGGCGTCCCGTGACTGGTCAGCATTCGCTAATGCCATCGCTGTGACGCGCCGCGGGACAAAGGGAGTTCTTGACTTCCTTTTCAGAGGACTTCGTACGACTAAAATGTTCGTAAGTGCAAATTTAGGATGGTCTGGAAATTTTAGTTGATGGATTTACATTTAATGAGCCCTATGTTCAATAAATGAAAATCCAATAATTGAATAGTGAAACGCCCCCACCCCCACCCTGTATCTGCACATGGAACCCGTTTCACTAAACTTCAAACGAATAAAATGGATTTACATTTATTGAACATAGGCGCTGTTAATGTGAAATTTACAGATTCATAATTTTGCACTTACGAACATTTTACTGTTACGAAGTTTAGTGAAACGTCCCCCCACCCCCACACACACACTCGATATGTACCTGCTCAGGTAGCACTAGCACACACCGCCCAGACACGAACCTAATTATACGAATATATTATGAGTGATTGTAACTACATGTAGCCTGATAACGAACGATATGTATTGCTTGTTACGTATGCTGGCCGGTGTTTCCACGATGTATTGACAAACGCTGCAGATCCTGACCTGGATCTACACTGATCGCAAAAGCCATTAGCCCAATTTCTCCAGTCACAGCCACATGTACATGTATGGTTCGCCGGCTGACAAAATATACCATATGAAACACGCCGTATGATTTTGTACCTTGGAACATCTGCGTAATTTCATTAAATACGTTTACAAAATTTACAATATTTTTTATAAATAAAGTCTCAAAAGTTGACACAATTGGCAGAGTACATGCGGAATATAATTCTATTCCGCATGTACTCTGAAAATATAATTCTATTCCGCATGTACTCTGAAAGTTGTGTCAACTTTTGACGTCGTTTACGGAAAATATTGTAAATTTTGTAAATTTATTTCATGAAATTACGCAGATGTCCGAAGGTACAAAATCACATGGGGTGTCTCAATTATTTCCTTCGTGATCAGGTTTGCTCCAGATCAGGGCCAGTTGTTGTTCGTCATTCAGCCACTAAAATGTGGCTTTGACTTGTGAAATGAGGCTTATGGGTTTTGCGAACAGTGTAAATCCAGATCAGCCTGTGCATCCGCTGGGATCAGCACTATTCGCCATTCCATCAATGAAACACCCATCTTGGTTCCAACAAGCAATATAGATCGTTATCATGTTACAGCAGTGTGCTATTTGATCCGGAGCTACACTGGTCACAAATCCCATAAGCCCCATTTTCTCCAGTTACCGCCACAAATACGACACCTGTCCTGAAAACAAATATAATAAATAAAAAAAATGTGTATGCTAGTTTACACTTAGTCTAGTTATTGGTGAAGTAATATGAAAATTGATTTGGGACTTGTCTAAGTTTAAATCCGTTCATGAATTTGCACTTAATAAGTTTAATAAGAGTGTTATTAGTTAGCGGCAATTTAAATTTATGTCAAAAACTTCAACAACCCTTTGCACACTGCAAAGGGTTGAGGAAGTTTTTAACATAAATTTACATTCAAAGCCTTGTTTGTTTTTACCGGATACGTAAGTAGGTTTGGCGATCCATTTGGACGCTTAACCCGGTAGTCATTAGTTATTTGTATTTCATAAAATGGGCTTTCAAAGTTTAATAACAGAGTGTAATACAAATCATAATACACTAGTGTAATAAATATGAAAATTACCTTCTGTAACGTTGTTGTGATCACCATCTGAGTTGCACCTTATGGTACCTCTCTAAGACGAACAACGGAGTAGTTCTGCAATCATACCTTTACTGACACACAATCGATCGTATTATGGAATTAGCCTAAATATCTCAGAGTCCCGGGTTAACACCCGTGCCCAGACTACCAAACGGCACCTCAAGGCGACCCTGCGTGGCTCCGACCTTCCAACCAACCAAATTGAGAGTATATACATGTAGCACTAGTGAGCACGTTGTACACTGATTAACCATCCCCAATAGAAGGCCTTATATATTCTACGGATGGCATTTAATGCTATTGCATCTGAATTACCAGATGGCACTGGCCCCCGCTGATGTGTGCTTGTCTAAATATTATTATGCACCCAGTAATACTTGTTTAAAATCTCAGGAACATGCCATACCGTTATACTTGTTACAGAAAAGAGGTTTTGTGACCAGTACAGCTTCAATGTATGATGATGTGCTTATGCAATGCATATAATCTAACATTTGTGATGCTTTAATATGATATTTATTAAACTCGTTGACTGATTTCATAAGAAACTCGGCATAGCCTCGTTTCTTATGAAATCAGTAAACTCGTTTAATAACTATCATAGTAAATCATCACTCATGTAAGATCCTCTATGTACGCATTACAGTTAGCGGAATCGATATGTAGTGATTTTAAGCCGAATTGTGCATTTTGTGATACAAGCATGAAATTTGGTACAGTTGCAGATCAAACCATATTAAAGGATTTTAGCTATACGGATATTCCAGATTCGTTACTTGACTGAAATGGCGGCCATTTTTAAAGATGGTTGCCGATAATATTACATGCCTGTAAGTGCATTGAATTAATTTGCCTGAATAATAATAATATTAAGTATTTTTTTCTCTCACAATATTTAACATGTTATATAATTAAATAACTGTGCTATCGATACGAGATACATGTTTAATAAATGGCTAATATTTTAAAATGGCCGCCAAAATAGCTCTGAAAATCATATATTTTTGTAGGTTTTCAAATAGTTGATGCACGCGACACAAGCTATAAAAATATAAGTGCTTCTTTTCTCTCACAATATTTAGCATCTTTCATAATTGAATAATTATACTATCAATACGAGTTACATGTTTTAAAAATGGCCACCAAAATAGCTCTAAAAACCATATATTTCAATCGGTTTTCAAAAAGTTGATGCACGTGACACGGAGCTATAATAATATAAGTATTTCTTTCTCTCACAACATTTAACCTGTTCCATAATTTAATAATCATACTATCAATACGAGTTATATGTTTCAAAAATGACTTCCATTTTTAAATGGTCGCCAAAATCGCTCCAACAATCATATATTTTAGAAGGTTTTCAAATAGTTTATGCACGTGACATGGAACTATCGTCTCCTAATAGTTATGTTATTAGTGGATGGGATTGGGAATGATCCATCATAATTCAGTACTACTGTGAATCGTTTAAATACTGTTGTACTGAAGAAAACGTAATATTACCTTACCGACTGAAAGCCCATATTACAATGTAGCTTATAGCCGAGGATTTGATTTTGTCTATACTGGTGGAAACTAGCAATATTCTGGACATTGTGTCAAATGCATGGTTTGCCCTGTACCACATATTGCCAAACATACTGACTCATTAGTAGCCGATAGCATAATTATGGTCAGGTATGGAAATATTTGTTAGTCTGCAACTGTCCAGTACCCTATGTAGTATAACAATATAAATGTAATTAAGAATGAAAACACATTGTTCCATAGCTGCATTATTTTTGTCTTAAACATTCCCATTCACACTCTTCCGATTGAAGCGATACATGCGTGTACGCCAAAACGATAACATATTTAAATGTAATGACACGTTCTGTCCACCATACCGACATATCTTTCTTACACATGTCTGGCGAAAAAATGTGAACTCCAAGTTGTCCGCTCTTTCACGTCTCTTTCATGTGTCGAATATACAGGCGCCTAGAAATGAGTCATTTGCATATCAAGAGGTACGTATACTAGATATATAACTTACTAGTTATTGGACATTACCGACGCCGGAATGTGGCTGATGATGATAACAGAACTAATAAGCTATACTATTTTGCTGCAATAGGTCATTATATTATTGTTTTGTGAATGATAGTGGCATTCTAATATAGAGTTTATACGAATGATAAACAAGCACTACAATTAGCTTTATACATTCTGTCTTCAGATGATATTCCCGTCGTGCGCTGATAAAAATGGACAAATGTCAACCATAGAAATTATTTTAAAGTTGACCCCTGGTGTGCGCTGACTATAAAACTACACATATTACGTCATAATTGGTACATACATTAACACAATTAGCATGTGCAACCTATAAACAATGCAAACACAATACTTTTCCGAGA
The DNA here is from genome assembly GCA_029237695.1 of Conchocele bisecta. NCBI lineage: Eukaryota > Metazoa > Mollusca > Bivalvia > Lucinida > Thyasiridae > Conchocele > Conchocele bisecta. The sequence continues at coordinate 99,946,568 of CM055271.1, forward strand.
ATGTTAAATGTTATAAAAATTTAAGAATGAGCATATTTCGTAAAATTTGGTTGAATATTGATTTTATTACAAAAAAAAGATTGACAATTTAATGGGAAAAAAGAGGTGGCCACGGAGCAGTCGAAAAGCGAACAATGTCGGAAATTGACTCTGTAACCTGGTTATGTAGCTTGGAAATGATCTAACTAAGAAAACAAAAGTTTAATTTTGAAAATTGGTCTACTATTTCTGAAATTGGAAAAAAAAACAAATCCCCATGTTAAATACCCATATAAATTTTCACTCGGTTGGGCCAGGTATTGTCTAGAATGTCCATTCGTTTACGGGTTCCATTGACGGTCGAGCCAGGTATTGTCTAGACTTTCCGTCTGTTTTCAGGTTACATTGACGGCTGGGCCAGGTATTGTCTACGGGTTCCATTACGGGTTTGTTTACGGGTTCCATTGACAGTTGGGCAAGGTATTGTTTGAATTTCCGTTTGTTTACAGGTGCCATTGACAGTTGGGTCAGGTATTGTCAAGACTCCGTTTGTTTACAGGTTCCATTGACGGTTGGGCCAGGTATTGTCTAGCATGTCCGTTTGTTTACAAGATACATTGACGGTTGGGCCAGGTATTGTCTAGAATGTCCGATTATTTCACAAGTTCCATTGACGGTTGGGCCAGGTATGATCTAGAATGTCCGTTTATTTCACGGGTTCCATTGACGGTTGGAAGGGGGTGATGCCGATCGACATTCAGGAACGGGTAAAGGCTCGTGCATACCGATCTCTCATTATAAACTGTGTCATGTTATTGGTGTCGACAATCGGAAACGTATTCTCTATGGGAATTTAACATGGGGAAAAAGAGTTGGATAACCTGGAAGAGGAGTCGAAAAACCAAAAAGTTTGGAAATTGATTATGAAACCCAGCTAGATAGCTTGGACATTGGAAATGATCTAACTAAGAAAACAAAAGTTACATTTTGAAAATCGGTCCACTGTTTCTGAAATTAGAAAAGTTTCCCTATGTTAAATCCCCATAGACATATTAACCCTGTGAAGATGTCTATGGGATTGAACATGTGTACATTTTATTTTGTTAGCAATAAAATCAATATAGGACCAAATTTAATTAAATAAAAAGAAGGTTCATTCTTAAATTTTGCTAAAATTTAATATTTATCGAACACAATAATGTTTTTTCATTGTTTATATGGCTGTACAATTTGGGAAGGTTTCGTGAAACAGACAGTAGTGATTACTTATTATTTGCACAAACAAATAAATGCTCGGCTGTGCGTTCACCTAGTTCATACCATATCTGAGATACCACTTTATAATGAAAAAAATAATATTTTTATTTAATCCAGATATATATAGTGAACTATGGTAGACCAAATGCCGCCCTGTGTTCCCTGTAGTACATTCTACGTCACAGCATTGATGTTTCAAAGTATGTATAACACGCCGACCGAGCCATTCATAAACATTATATGCTACAGACCACTGGATTGGCCAATTCAATTCCGGATTGTGGCTGTAATGTAAGTAAGTCAATCCTATTGTTTATATTTTATCTCCCTTGAGATAGCATATTATGTCACGCAAATTTTTATGGAGGCAGCCATATTGTAGTGCTACGCCAAAACGGCGAGTACGCCCAAGAATATAGTGACCTGTACTGTGCCAATTTTTCCTATGGCGTTTTTGTCTGTCTTGTTTTGTATCTAAAACTCTACATACACTATTCTCTATAGTTTTCACAGTTTTCGGCTCAGTTTATCAGTTAAATTTTGGAAAATACGAATTAAGACATTTCCTGCGTATGCATACAGCAGCTACATGTATAGTTTATATTGCATGATGATCTGCCGGACACCGCGCACCACATTTTACATACCGATGCTGTGTATTGATGAATCGACTAAACAGATCGAGTCGACGGAAACCACGCAGCATACCTGACACACCGATGCTATCACGGTGTATTGAGGGATTATTATTTCCTGCGCTGGTGATTAGATCCAGCCGCTACTTTTTCGGCTCATTCTCTCCAAGTCACAAAGAGTAGGATAGTAATGTTGGTTTATTATCTTCGGTGCGATGGTACGGGTGTTTGGTCAATAATAATCATTTTGTTGTTCACAATTGTGGGTTTCTTCATAAATATTTACTATTTGAACATATAATTGATTGATGCTGAACATCAAATTGAATTGTTAGATTCTAAGTATAAGTTAGATCAGAAGAGTTTCGGGTGTGCGAGGTTATGTACACACCCATGTGTTTAAACATTGATTCATGTCATGTAGTACAACAACAATGGTTGATCCTTAATCTCGCATGAACTGTCTGACAAGTGACACACATATGTCAGGTCTTGAGTGTCATATCTGTCAAAATACAAACAAAGGCGAACTTTATATGTATACTTGTTACTGATTATTATCAAAATACATGTAAAGTGTGCGTAGCCATGTACACTGAATGCATTTATTTTCTGTCAATATTCTGTTCTGACTTTGGGATTAACATTCTATCCATACAGATGTAATATTGGATTTGATCCTGTTAACCGACATAACATGACTTTAACTGATGATAAGCCATTAAACATCATGAGTGTTAGCATGAGCTAACCTAGTTTCAGTACTTTCAGTACTTTGATTATATGTTATCTCCTTTGAGATAGCATATTATGTCACGCAAATCTCTATAGCGGCAGCCATTTTGTCGTGCTACGCCTAAACGGCGAGTACGACCAAGAACATAGAGCCCTGTGCCAACTTATCCTACAGCGTTTTGGTCTGTCTTGCAATTGTTTTCTGGGAGTTACAAACAGTAATTTATTTTTGAGAAAACGTGTGAATGGGATTGGATTTGCACCAGCACAGTACATTTACCTCTGGATGATGATTGCGAAAATATGCAACTTTCAGTCTCTAGTTCCGCAAGTGATCAGTTTTTGTGGAGATAACACATTTCAGTACTTTCAGTACTGTCCGGTTGGAGGATGTATGACATCCAACAAGCCAGATATAACCGGCCCTCTGATTGGCTATGCCTAATATTCAGCCGCGGGCTGTAGCTACATGTAGGTCAATCCGAAACGCATCCCGAAATGAGAATGGCTCGGGCTAGGTTCTCGTATTTTTATACATTCTTTCATCGCATATAGTTTATATGATGGTGAATACAGTATTTTAAATACCCGAAAAGGGGCCGTTTGTGTAGTTAGATGGAACTTATACATTAGCGCTGGTTTCCTATTTCATCAGAATAAATCGGACACGGAATATTGTGATCTATTATATAATAGTTTTAATACATATAAATATATATTAAATTGCATGATAATCACATTTTTATCATGTAATCGTCATTTTTATGCTTACGCGGCCCACGTGACCGGTTTCATCACGTAAATACTAGAAGATCAACCCGCTGTCACAGACGACTACATGTACATTCACTACGGTCTGTATCACGAAACCTGCCCACATTTTACGGCCATATAAATAATGCAAAAACAGTATTTTTTCTATAATATTAAATTAAATTTTTATTTCGTGAAATTTGGTCAAAAATTGATTGTATTACGACAAATCAGTTGTCTATGGGAATTTAACATGGGAAAAAAACAGGTGGAGAGTAGGAGTCGAAACACGAAAAATGGAAATTGATTCTAAAACCTAGCGAGATAGCTTAGAAATGATCTAACTAAGAAAACAAAAGCTACATTTTGAAAATCGATCACTATTTCTGAAATTAGAAATTGTTTCAGTCCGTAAAGATGTCTATGGGGATTTAACATGGGGAAATTGTTTTATTTTTCGCAATAAAATCAATATTTCGTGAAACAGACAGTAGTATCACCACTCCCACTATTAATTTATAAATTACGTGTACTTACCCCTTACACCACTATCTTATTTTTTAGCTTACCTGAGCGAAGTTCACCTGAGCTATTGTTACCGCAATGTGTCCGTCGTCATCCCGTCGTCCGTGAATATTTGCAAACGTCTTCTCCTCGGTAACCATTGGGTCTATGGTCATGGTCCATTGGTAGGGGGATTACAAAATTGTTAAAATGACGTCATCACCTAATCCAAGATGGCCGCCATCTAAAAATAGCATAAATTCTTAAAAAAATCTTATACACACGAACCGCTTGACCCATGGTGGCCACTCTTCACAGTTATGGTCCATGGGTGAAGCCTTTTCAGATTTGTTTAAACGCAGGTCGTCGCTACTCCAAGACGCCCGTCGTCTAAAAACAGCACAAATTCTTAAAAAATCTTCTTCGCATGAACCGCCAGCCGGATTTCAACAAAACTTGGTAGGATTGATCGATGTACAATGCTCTTTCAAAGTTATTAAAATGGTGATCCCGGGGTCAAAAATTGGCGTGGCCCGTGGGGTCAAATTGTGGTCTAATTTTATTTTTGACCGAATATGGTAATGTTACATATCAAATCGAAGGTGTCAACGTGGGAATTTTTTCTCGAAATCTGATTATGTCATCCAAGATGGTCGCCGAAATGTCAAAAGGTCGTTCTTTTATTAGAGATTTCAAAATTCTTCTTCACATGAACCGCTTAGCCCATGGTAGTCAAACTTAAAAATGTATGGTCCATGGTTAAACCCTGTTCAGATTTGTTAAAATGGCGGTCATCGCTAATCCAAGATGGCCGCCGTCTAAAAATAGCACAAATTCTTAAAAAAATCATTTTCTCACGAACCGTCAGCTGGATTTCGACGAAACTTGGTAGTAATGATTGATGTACAATGCTCTTTCAAAGTTGTTAAAATGGTGTCCCCGGAGTAAAAAATGGGCGTGGCCAGTGGGTTCAAATTTTGGTCAAATTTTATTTTGGACCGATTATGGTAATGTCACATATCAAATCGAAAGTATCGAAGAGCCGATCGCTCTGGTACATTTTTTGTCGAAATTGGATGGTCATGTCATCCAAGATGGCCACCTAAAGATCAAAAGGTCGTTCTTTTATTACAGATTTCAAAATTCTTCTTCACACACACCGCTTGGCTCATGATGGCCAAACTTCATAGTTATGGTCCATGGGTGAAGCCTTTTCAGATAAAACGGAGGTCGTCGCTGATCCAAGATGGCCGCCGTCTAAAAATAGCATACATTCTTAAAAAATCTTCTTCTCATAAACCGCCAGCCGGATTTCAACGAAACTTGGTAGGAATGTTGGACGTAGAATGTTCTTTTAAAGGTCTTAAAATGGTGACCCCGGGGTCAAAAATTGGCGTGGCCCGTGGGGTCAAATTTTATTTTTGACCAAATATGCTCATGTCATATATCCAATAAAAGGTATCGATGAGGCGATTGCTCTGGTGCAATATCTGTCGGAATCGGATAATTATGTCATCCATGATGGCCTACAAAAGGTCCATTTATTCGAGATTTTGAACGTATTTTTCTCAGGAACCACATGGCTGATGCTGGCCAAACGTCATAGTAAGTTAAGATCCTTGGGTGAAGCATTTTCAGATTTGGTAAAATGAGAGTCATCGCTTAATCCAAGATGACCGCCATCTAAAAATAGCACAATTTTTTTAAAACACATATGAACTCAATGTCACATTCTCATTACGCAAACATAGTATTAGCGATCGTACCTCACTATACCCCCAGTTACCTATGTAAACAGATGGTATGATGAGGTACCCGCGTAATGCGGTCAAATAGGTCAAGATGCAGTGACTATTTTCGATCAATAACTTATGTTGTAAGCGATTGTAATGTGTATTTTCAATGTTTAGTGTATTAAAATGTATCATATCGGTACCCCTTTAAGTAATATTTGTATATTTTAAATGTATTGATGTTCTCATGAAGCGCATGAATATAAGTATTAATTAATCCAGCTTATATTGAGGCAAATCACACAGCCTTAAAACATAGTGCTGGAGTATAAACCATATTATCGTATATTAAAGAATATCACTATTAAACATTAATTACAATATGTATGCATATTATTAAAACAGTAGATGCTACCGCTGTTTCGCTATATGTGATATTTATAACAAAATATTTTTTTATTCATCCGCGTACGGATTTCTGTCACACAAAGCGCCATTTTCAGTTCATATTTTGACCTGTGCATATGAACCGGACTAAGTTTAAACAACGCTCGATTCCGTCCAATTCAAATTTCGCTACAGAATGTTCATACTATCTACATAAGTAATGCTGCTAAATAAGTGTTAACGGCTGGAACATGTTCATCACTAAAAGGAAGAAACCACAGTCGTATTATTGAAAAATAAGATTTACCTGATACCTCATGGGGGCCGCCATTAATCCAGTGTAAACAAGAGACCGTGTGATCCCATTCCCTGAGTAGCCCCAGCTTAGTGAAACGGTGTGCTAATCATGATATTATGTTCCCCAATAATAGAAAGGTTTTGAATTTCTCGGTAAAAACTACGAAAGTCATACAAAAATAACGATGTATATTTAACATTGGATACGCGTAAACGGTATTACTCTCTCTCATCGGATCGTCAGTTGTCGTCTATAGCGATTTAACGTACTGATCTGGTCTTAATTTATTGTCAACTTTCAACTCCATTTACAGAATATACGGCTAATTTTGGAAATAAATAACGGAAAATTACGATGACGTCTGCTCTGAAATATCTGTCAACTTGCAGACGTAATTTAAGGAAATCGACTATATTTTAAGGCTACATTACATTGACTAATTACGAATTTATGTATGGTATTTGGCTACACACGACACATTACACAGATCTATTTGTAAATACACGTCGCTTTGTGTGGACAAAAATCGATAATGAGCAGTCGTGTGTGACGAGGTGTTGATCTGATGACACCACACAGCTGTGACCCTTAGGAGTAGTAGTAAGGGAGTCAAAATGATACCACCTACCGTGGTATCGTTTATAACCCTCTATAATACCCCCACCACCCCCGAAAATCAAAAAATTGGTTAACGAGGAAAATTGGGTCTCCCGACAGCAAATTTATGAATTTTTGGAGAAAATTGGTAATTGACTTTTGAAAGTATATATTGGTGTCATAAATACATCATGTTTTTTTCACGTCCAATTGAACAGAAAAAACGAGTACCAATATTATTAGAGAAAATGGATAATACAATACAATTTGAATTGCAAATTTTTAATGACTGTGTTGAAGAAGTTTACGAAGAATACGGGGGTTATAATCCTGTATATAAATTCTATAAAATGAGAACACTAGGCGATATCGAATACATGAAATACCAGCGTAATTTATTACGCTCCGATAAAAACGTTACATTTCCAATATTATACCGGCAATTATGTCAACTATACAAGAGGCAAATACGAACATTAAAGACAGATAATGCCTATCGGATATGAAACTAAGGCGTATTATATAAAACTATTAAAACCCAACGATTCGTTTACGAATGTACATTTTTACGATATCGCTTATAAAGATATTGAAAAATTATTATTGAAAAAAAAAAATACTAATTAATTTATAGCCGAGTGTATTCTTCTTATCGAAGGTATGTAAACGGGCTATCTGAAATTATTTTTCATCAACCTCGAGCGGTCGGAGTCCGAACGCCGTTGTCATGCAGTTGTTTACCATGACAACAGCGGTCGGACTCCGATCGCCGTTGTCATGCAGTTGTTTACCATAGCGACCACATTTGTAGGGATAGAAATAAATAAATAAAAATGTTTAGCTCCAACCGCGGCGCGAACCCACGACCCTCGTCTCTATAGATTATCGCCTTAACCACACGACCACGAAGGCTGTTATGATAAACACTACCTAGTGTTTTACAATTATCGATTACACGGGTTTATGAACCATGCGTAAATTGATAGCCGAGGTAAACAGAGCGAGTGTATCAATTACACAGACGGTGTGTACAGTGTAATCCTAGACTGAATTTGTTATGCGATTACGGCGTAATTCTCAGTGAAAAACACATGTTGCATAGGTATGTAAATTTGTTTACTGCACCAATATAGTTAAAATTAATTATTTTTTAAAAAATCACAATGGTGCTATAAACATTTCTTCCGACTTTATCTCCAAGTTTTTCCCTAAATTTATCCCAATCAGTACACTCAATCTTGGGCACGGTGGCGCGTGCCTTGATTCTTATATCATTTTTTAATTTTTCATATCTCCGCATTTCTTCCTTCCACCACGGATTCAAACTCTAAATTTGATATTTTTCTTATCGGCCAACGCTTTGGACACCATAACGTCGATGCTATTTTTCTTAGACCTGGCGAGAACGGATATTCTATCATGTTTTCTACATTTGTTCTCGAGTTTTCCACCCGACGCCCTAATTACCATACACAACAACCCAGAAACGGCCGACACCGCACATAAAATCCCCGCTACGGGAACCGTTATAATGGTGGATATAGTTGCAGCTGTCCCCGCCCCACACACACAGAAAGAAACATCGCCAGAGCCGTGCTAGATACTTCAGCCATGTTCACCGCGCGCCTCTATTTTTTAGCGTTTCTTTTTCTATTTGTATATTCTCTAACTAAAATATCCTAGCATAGCGACGATATTATTCAACCTAAAATCTGAACTTCTTTCGTTAATTGTACACAGTGTTGATGGAGTGGTATTGACAATTGGAAGCGTTGATTCGTTCATATTTAAATTTTACAAATTTATTTCAATATATTAGTATTTATAAAATAAGTTCAATTCACAACGAGACAATAGTGGAAGAACTCTCTGAGTCACCGATTTTCGTAACAAAGTTAATAACACTACCTTGGGAAAGTCTAATTCGATCATTACCGGCGAACGAAACAATCGTCAAACTATCTCCAGAGATTTTAGTGACTCCAATCCCCCGTTCTTCCCCATCTACTACAATATTTATCGCGACCGCGCCCACAGGTTTACCATTAGCATTAACCGAGCAGACCGCCATTTGGATAACTTCACCCGCGGCTGTCATAGTGTATCCCCCATATTTATTACTCCCTTTGGCACCGAACGAATATTCATAGTGCCCCTCAATCAATGGGCCCCGCTTCTCAGCCCAAACTGTTATGACACGTTCGTAATGGTCGCCTGGTGGCCTTCTAAGGCTTTCTCAACACCCGACCGGGCCTCTTTTTGAAATTCGGTTATTTTTCCGTCTAGTTCAGCAACCGCCGCTTCTCTGATGAGAGAGTCCTCTGAGCGCAACACCTCATAAGCCTTCGCAATGGCTACCTTGTGGTCTTCTCGGGCTTTCTCAACCCCCGACCAGGCCTCTTTTTGAAATTCTGTTATTTTTCCATCTAGTTCGGTAAGTGTCGCTTCTCTGTTGATAGAGTCCTCTAAGAGCAACACCCTATAAGCTTCCGTAATTATCCGCCTGGTGGTCTTCTCGGGCTTTCTCAATACCCGTTCGGACTCCATCAAGATCAAACCGGGTCTCTTTTTTAAATTCGGTTATTTTTTCGTATATGTCAGTAAGTGCCGCTTCTCTGTTGAGAAAGTCCTCTTAGCGTAACGCCCCATAAGCCTCCGCAATGGCCTCTTTGTGGTCTTCTCGGACCCCCTCAACCCCCGACCTGGTCTCTTTCAGAAATTCGGCTATTTTACAGTCTAGTTCGGTAAGTGTCGCTTCTTTACTATGAGAGTTCTCTAAGCGCAACGCATCATAAGCCTCCGCAATGGCCTCCTCAAGGTTCGACTGGTGGTCTTCTCGGACTTTAATCAATACCCGACCGGGTCTCTTTTCGAAATTTGGTTATTTTTTTATATCTAGTTCAGTAATGTGCCGTTCTTCTCTGATGAGAGAGTCTTCTGAGCGCAACACCTCATAAGCCTTCGTAAGGTCCGCCTGGTGGTCTTCTCGTGCTTTCTCAATACCCGACGTGGCCTCTTTTCGAAAATCGATTATTTTCCCGTCTAATTCAGCAAGTGTAGCTTCTTTGCTGAGAGAGTCTTCTAAGCGCAACGCATCATAAACCGCCGTAATGTCAACCTGGCGGTCTTCTCGGGCTTTATCAATCCCCAACCGGGCCTCTTTTCTAAATTTGGTTATTTTTTTACCTAGTTCGTTTAGTTCCGTATGCGTTTCTTCACGACTTTGTGTATTCACAGCCAGGGCATATTCTCTAAGTTGTGATAGTAGACTTTTGTGAATCTCGTCCGTGGCCCTCGATATAGTTATATTGATCAAGGCCTTTGTTTTTTGGGTAGTTAAAAAGTCGCCCTCTGTCGGGATGAATCCCCCTTCTGCCGGTTCCAAATTATTTGAATTTGTCACCCAATCGGAAGAACTACCTGGTCCGTATATACTCATTTTCAATAATGTTGATAATATATATTACGAACATGCGTTTAATTCTAAATAATTTTCTTAAAATTAATTAATTTGAAATTTCTAGGACTACCGAAATCGGGTAATCGTTCTTCAACTCTCGCCCTTTATCATCAAGAATAGAAATCTTCAACTCGTGGATGTGTCCCGATTCCAAAACTTTCATCTCGGGGTGTGGGAAGTCTAAGGTCACAGTCTCACCATAGAAACAGTCGCTGGCGGGCACTGGTTTTCAGTAATATGCTGGGAGTGCCGTCTACCGTGTTGTACGATGTGTTCACCCGATCCAGGTGCACCCGAGAGTTTTCGTGACGGCGAAGTTCACTGGGGTCGTGCCGACGTGCTCGCCAGGATCAAACACTCCGTCATCGTTGTAAGGGTATGTTATTTTAAATCCTAACAGTGAGCCAACCCCGGTGAGATCCTTAAACGCTATCAACGGTCAATGTCGTGAGCCCCGTGGCTTTCGAGATTGCGAGAGTGACTACACCAGGAATCTTCTCCGCGACAAAAGCTTGGAGATCTCCGAAACTCCAAAGACCCTGAGGTACTATAGCATCTGGAGTTCTACGAACTAGGTCACTGGTTCAGTTATGAGGTAGTTTCCGAAAGCCACAGGGCTTACACCCTCGACTTCTGATGTGAAAAACTCGAGCGTTTCAACGTTTTTCCACCCGACCGTGAACGTTATTGATCTAAGGCCTACCTGGCGTTGTCCGCAGCAGTTGTCTATTAATTTTTGAAGTTCACAACTCCCTTTTTGAACATTAGTGATAGTAGCAAACATAATAATATCTTTCATGGATACACAAGCATTTAGCTTTAACTCTAATGCAAAGTACGCGGTCGGAGGTAAATACACGCAAAAAGACGTTGTTAACCTTGTACACCCAACCGTAACGGTTAGACCGGACAGTGGCTTTGCCACCTTTAATTTCCCTAACACGTTTGAGAAATATAGGCTGCCCAAGATTACTACGATGGAGGCGGTAAACGGGTGGAAAGCCACACCGATGCAGTTTTGGCAGAACCAGCTAAATTTTGCTGTATGGTGCGCAACAGCCGGGGTGGGTGTGGAGTTTCACATAAAGACCACTCTAACATCCAAGAATATCATGCTCCGAAGTGTCTACAACTTTCACACGTATTATACAATTAGGAGGATTCTCAAAGAACTAGGTATTTCTCTACCTCAAGACGACGCCTGGGATCCCATTTACAACGCATACGACCGTATGGCGTTTGAAAAGACTGTGTAACGAAATTTAACGTTTCAAAAGACGCGGACTGGAGGCAGAAAGCATTTCCTACCACCACCGGCTCGGGACGTTCTCATTCGGTGCCAGTCCGGGAATTGGACGCAGACTGATTTTAGACACGATCACTCCGGTGACCACATCGTCAGTCGGAACGCCGGGAATTTTGACCCCGCGACTATGACTTTCGGGCCAGAAGTGTCTGGAGGTCGGCACTGTGGCGTGTTTTCTTGTGTAAAATGTTACCTCCGAAACTGGCTCACGTCGATTACATACAGCAGGCTGCTGAGATTCAGAACGCGTGGACCACATTTATGTTAGATAAGGGTCTAGGGTTCACGCAGGCCGGGGTTACTCGCGTCAACGAATCTATTCGCACGTACGTCTGGGCCATCCTCGGCGCACAGAAGCAAACTCGCAGTTCTATACTGGGTACGGGAACAGCGTTTGATGCACAAAAAACAATTCTTGGCACTTGTAGAGGACGCCATCTCAGCTAAGTGGACCTGGAGAAGGCGATCCAGAATTATCAAGACGTTTTGCAGACTGCCAGCACCCCAGTGGACTATGTATTTGGAATAGGTCTTTATATGGCGCCGAGCAATATGATACTACGAGACGACCCGGTTGATGGTTACAATAATCAGATCGTAATCGCCACCGCCAATCAAAAAATCGGTCACAAACGGTAACGTGAACACGGATATCATCAAGCGCACCCCCAAAATGATCGGAGCGGAGTTTGTAAATTCAAATAAATTTGAAAAAGATTTCATAATACCCCCAAAACACAAAATGGATACACCTCCCTCAACACAATCGAACCCAGTACCCCCAATTCGTAAATTGGATGCACCATCGAGTTCCATCAACAGACCAATCGCGATTGGAGAAACACCAATCAATCACAGATTGGGTGAAATTGGAAGCACAACACACGAGGAGGAGAAATTAGGGCTCGTCGTCGCCCTCGTGGCGATCGGATTATTTGCGCTTTGGTTTTAGGAACTCTCTGGCGAAGAATAGTAGGAGACCGGCGATTGCCACGATTAAAGCCCAAGTATTTTTGGCTAGCCATCCGGCAGTTTTTAGTTTTTGATAATATAGATAGCAAGTAAGAAACGATACTTCCGATCAGTCCAGGTAGTGCGGCAGCCGCCTTTTCGGCTAATTTAGCCAGGAGACTGGCGAGGTCTTTTAGTTGTTTTTTTACCCACTCCTTGGCTCCGCCTGATCGCGCGGGTGCTGGTGCGGGTTCTGGTGCTGGCGCGGGTGGTGGCGCCGCTCCACCAGTGAAAGCTAGAACTATGGTCGATATAGTCATGCCGATAGCAACGAGGATGCTTGCTATCGTGATGCCCTGTTCTCTGAATAGAGTGCGAAGACGCTCACCGATTGTCGTACGCTCACCGAGTATCGTCTCCTCGCGCAGGACCCTCGAGATTGTTTCGCGGATCCGACTTATTTGGGTGCGGAGTGTCTCACGGTTTTTAGTCGAGGCAGCCTCCAAACGAGCTGCTCTTTCATCCCGCAACGACCGCAAGCGTTTGTTGATCCGCTCGGTAGATTCTCTATCACCACCAGCTTCCTCCAGTTTTCTTTCTTCTAGCGCGATATGTTCATCCAGCGACGAGAGTTTGGCGAGGTTAAGGACCAGTTCGCCCCGGACCGTTTGTAGAGCCCTTATCGAGGCCCCGGAGTTCGCGAAGAGGTAACGGTGGGTCATCGTTGAGTATTTCCCCCAATTGCGATTGGACGCTGAACGTGGTCTCCATCGTGTTAATAGCGTCGGTGGCTACTCGAGGGACATCGCTGAGCGCGACCGTTTCTATCGCGGAGGCCGTTTTCGCCATTGTTTCGTCGGTAGACTGTAGGGCCTCTACAGCGCGGGTAGGCATAATTGTTTTGCCCCTCTTCCAATCTGGGAATCCTAGTTCGCTCTTTATGATTTCGCCACCGCCCCGGTTTCCTGCAACGGTGTTTAGCGATAGGGGTTTTCCGTTCTTCATGTTGACTATTGGGAGATTTGGTGCCGCTTTTAGTCGCAATCTACCGTTCAGATCCAATTCGAACTTGGAGTAGTCTCGACCGACAGATGGGACCAGACCTTTTTCTGCCAAACCGTTGTAGTAGTCGTCTACAGCTCCCTCGAGTAATTCCCGACTTTGACCAACGCTGCCGGTAGCGCCACCTAATTCCCCCGAATTGGATTGGAACTGAGGTTGTATCAAGGGCGTTTCGTAATTATAATCATCTATGTCATAATCATCCTCATCGCATCGACGTAATAGTCTCTGCCGATTTCATCCATGTCAATATCGTAATCAGCCATATTAATTTCTTAAAATTAATTATGTATTAAAGACAAAACCATAAGGGTTTAATATAGTTTCACTAAATTATGTCTTCGAGTCAATACGGTCGCAAACTCAATCCATACCGCAGACTGCGTGAGCCCCTCGGGGCAAAAGGCGTGAGACAGAGTGTCGTTATTACGAACAACCCATCGACGATCGACCAGAACCAGCAGCTCTTAGTCCGCTTCCCCAACCTCGGAGCTAACGACGTCATTGTGCCGGGGACTGTTCGCCTCGCTTTCACTATTTCGCTGACGTCGACGGACGCGGACCGAACCGTCGTTCAGAACCTTGGTCGCGCCATAGTCAAGAAGACTATGATAAAGATTTCTGGTAATGAGCTGATGTCGATCGACGACAGCGACGTCTACCATTGCTATCAGGACCTGTGGAAGACGGCGCAAGAGCGCGAAAACGCCGTCTATCAGGGTATTGACACCAGCAAAAATAAGAACGTAACCAGACTTAGAATCGGGGCTGCTAACAAGGTAGATAACAACGCGAGTGACAATGCGGTCGCGGGCGCTTACGGCAACCGCTTCTACATCCCGCTCGACTTCGAGTTGCTGGAGAGTCACATGCCCTACTATACAGAGCGCTTTGGCTGACCGCCTCGAATACGAACTAACGTTCAACGACTACGGCCGAGTTCTCATAACCAGCGATCTGTTATCGACGTATACGATCGATAATGTTTCGCTGGAGTACGACATGGTCACGATGCCCGAACTCGCGCGATTGATCAGAACCCAGTACGCCGGGCGCGTTGCCATACTTTACGACCGAGAGTTCTTCGCCATCGCAAGATGACGAAAGACAAAGGCGACACATTGTGGAATATTAACGTCAACGTACCCGCTCGCTCGATGAAAGGTATAATGATGTTGTTCGAGGATGCTCGGTTCGCGTTCGGTGCTAGAAAAAACCGACAAATTCTATAACCCCAAAAATCATCGAAGGTAGAGGTGACGATCGAGGGAGTTCCCAATCAACTCTACAGCGCGGGTCTTCGCGCGCACCAGCAGTGGGACGAAGTAAGAAAGCAGTTTGCTGCCGGCTTTAAGCGCTCTCCGGAGGTTGCAGCGGTTGCCAAGACCTGCATCTCTCGGCCGTCTCCCTCGCGGAGTTCCTGAATACCAAATACGCGTTATGGCTAGACATGCGAGCCAGCGACGACGACCAAATACACGGCAGCGGACGCCAAGTTGAGAACGCTAGCGAGGGTGTGACGATCCAGATAACCAAAGAGGCGGACGGAGCCGGGCCATTGAACGTGTACTTATATATAATTACAGACGCACAACTCAACATCGAAGATGGCCGATACGTCTCAGCACTCTATTGATTTAATAAAAAAATCATCTAACGATTTATTAATTAATAAATTTGATAATTCTAAAGAATTAATTAAGAAAATTAGCAATCATTCTACGATTTATTAATTAATAAATTTGATAATTCTAAAGAATTAATTAAGAAAATTAGCAATCAATACCAATTCACGATTGGAGATGCCCACTCTGCCATAATATGTGGGCAGACAGGATGTGGAAAAACGGTTTTCATCCTCGACTTGCTCGAGGAGTCCTACCGCGATGCCTTTCGTCACATTGTGATCCTGTGTCCCACTGTGCGGCACAACGATACTTATCAGCGGCGAACGTGGATATGGACCGACCCTGAGGTATACGTTATTGACCCAGGTGATAGGCTTCACGATTGGTTGCGTGGTTTATACCAAAGATTCCAGGGTGAGCCCACCCTATACGTGATTGACGATTGCTCGGCCAAGGCGGCGATGACCAAAAAGAAGGGACATACTCTCCGAGCTCGCATTTTCTGGCCGCCATGCTAGGCAAAGTGTATGGATATCCACTCAAAAGTACAACGCCGTCCTCAAGGATCTGCGCGAGCAAACGAAATGGGTCGCCCTCTTTCACTGCAAGGACCGAGACTCATTCGATGACTGTCTTCGAGAGAATGACGTTATCCCAACGCGCGAGGAGCGCCTGGAGGTTCGACAGATGCTTTCGGAAACTAAGCACGTCAAGCTTTTGCTAAAGACTGATCAACCAACTGCTTACGAAGTTATCAATTAATTTTATAATTAATTAGCAATTACTGAACAAATGCTGAACAATGCTGAACAATGCTTAGCAATTGCTGAACAATGCTGAACAATGCTGAATAAATGCTTAACAAATGTTGAACAAATGCTGAACAATGGTTAACAATGTTAACAATTTGGTGCTCCGCTGCGAGCTTTGTTGCGAGCATAATGGTGATCATAAGTATCGGGTGGTGCGCTTGCCAATATGTTAAAGTGATGAGACTTGTTAGAATAGTTAAATTAATTTTAAGAAAAATGAACTGCGACGAACTTCTCGATCAGCTAATAGAAGAACCTCAACTCCGACTGCCAACATAGATAATGATCCGACAGAGCAATCGGAATCAACTCCAACGGCGGTTGGTATTGGGTTGAGTGCAACGACTCCGAATGAAAATGAAAATGCGGCGCGACGAGAGCGGCTAGCTGCGCTGGTTGCTGGGGGACAATCGGAGCATTATCTCGGTAGGCGTCTCTCAGTTTTTCAGGTGGATAAGATGTCAGATGCGGAGATCGATAAAATGTATCGCGATACGAATCCAAATTGGGAGCGGAGATGACAAAAACTCTCGGATCGGCGGCTATTCATTTGTACGCAACCGCCGTTAGTATACTTCTCCCTATACCAAACACACGCGGATTGATTGACGATCTAGAGACTGACCCTTTTATAGGTCACACTCTTAGAACAGCCTGCTGCTCAATTTATCACAAGTTTGGAATGTACTTAGCTCGCTGACAACCGCGTTGACCACGGGTAAACACTGTCAATTTGGACATATATGCCCACGAACTATAAGCCCTGAAAATGATGACACAAGACACACCCGCGAGAGTGACGGAGTTGAACCCGATTGCTCCAACCCAATCGAACCCGAGTGTTACTCCGCCACTGGATGACATACCGCATATAAAAAATCCCAAAAGAGGCAGCTGCTGGGCGGGCGGCGGCTGCCACCCGAAAAGTTAAACAAGATAAAATACTCGCCGAGCTTCGAGAGGCTGAACTCCAATCGAGATTGGGGTTGCAATCGGGGACGGAGACAGCAAAACATCTGAAGACAGAGTTGAGTACAACTCCAATTCACGAATTGGAAGCACACTCAACACCAAATACCAACCGCCGTTGGAGTTGGGCGAATCCGATTGAACCCAAATTCGTGAATTGGAGTTGGGTTGTTGGTGGTGGTCTGGCAGTTGTTGGTGCCCTGTGCGTGTGGAAATACCCCATATTATCGAAAAAAAAACCAGCCAGTGTTCAGAAGAAAGTTACGAAACACCAATCGCGATTGGATGCGCCCCATTTAAACATTGATCGCGACCCCTTTTGTATGCAATAATGGCTGAACAAGACGGCAAAATGTTAGTGAATGCGCTTTATCACGCCGTGGTGATATCGGGTTTCAGTATCGGCTATGCTCGACTATCAAAGATGGCCCTAGGAGGATCCGCTCCCAAATTGGACTTTACTGTGAGCGTAGGACGTAGGGCTCGCGACCTTAGATGTAGCGGCCGCAGTTTGGACCCGAGATTATCTAGTTAAAGCTGGAATTCTACCAGTTAATATATGGAAATAAATGGCTTCAATCGCAATGATGATAGGTGGTGCGCTCTTAAACGCATTTGCGTTCACCGGCAGCAACTTTCTATTCTCTAAACTACAAAACTCGAACGCGGATGAGGAGAGTACGCATCACGATTTAGCTGTAGAACAATTCAATAGCGCAAAGGAAGCGTGGTCGGAAAAACGAACCGCCCATCTTGACTGGGTCAATGAAGAGCTTCGCCGCGAAAATCACGCCGCACAAACCTTTCAGAACGTTGAAGAAGCCAACCGCAAGTACGCGCTGGCATATCCGCAGAAAAGTCTCGCACCGCTGGATCGCGAGCCCCAACTTTCAGATTTCTACGTACCGTCAGAGGCCCAAAAAGACCGCGAGATCGCGTTCATCGTCGTGGGAATGGGTGTGGTGGGTCTCGTCGGCTACTATATTCTATCGAGATTTTAAATTAATTATTTTAAATAACTTTTTTTATAAATATATATATATAGAACGATGTCAGTTGACGAACTTTATGACGCTATGATTGATGTAGGCTACACTGCCCTTAAACACCGCATAGCTGATGCAAAGGGTATGATTCGTCTGGCCCGAGATTCTCTCGAGACGTGGCGGGAGGACGAAAAAGCGGCCACCCTTTTCGCAAAGCGGATGTTAGATTCCTCCACCAATCCTGGGGGATTAGATTTTCCCAATTTCCTTCAGAACTTAACCCCCAATCGCGATTGTACTTCCAACAAAGGTTTATTATTATCGACGCAGTTACCGGACGATCTGGCGAGGGCATGTTGGAGATTGTCAGATATATTAGAATACATCGCATACGATGAACACGCGCAAACTTAATACCAAAACTATCGGTTCGCCTAACGCGCAAGCTAGCGAACACGTACTATAGCCCCCGCGGCTACTGGAAGGGACTCGCTGCCATCAAGAACCTCGCGGCGGCGACCAAGGTTTCAGAAAACGCTGTCAAGGAATGGCTCAAGAAGCAGGCCTCTGGCAGATCTATTTACCCGCGCCTCACAATATTCCGCGCCCGAAATTCGACGTGCCCGTACCGAACCAAGTTCACCAAGCGGATCTCCTGTTTCTCCCTCACGATCGCGTCGGTCGTAAGACGTACAAGTACGCGCTGACAGTCGTTGACGTAGCGAGTCGTTATAAGGGGGCTGAGCCGTTGGCCACTAAAGAGTCTAAGGAGGTGGCCGAGGCTCTCTCCCGAATATATAAGAGGATCCTCTCAAATGGCCGAATCTTCTCCAGGTCCATCCCGGCCGCGAGTTCATGGGCGCGGTCTCTCATCTATTGTCTAAGCAGGAAGTTTCTATCAGACGCGGCCGCGTCAACATCCACCGGGACCAGGGGATCGTGGAACGCTTCAATCGAACCCTGGCTGAGAGACTGTTCGGACACCAATACGCTAAAGAACTTGTAGACCCTCATTCGCGATCGACCGAGTGGGTGGCCAGACTGCCCGCCGTGGTCTCCGCACTGAACGGAGAGGTGACAAGATTGATAGGTAAGAAGCCCGTAGATGCCATCAAGTTTAAAAGGGTGACGAGCGAGCCCTCTGCCGTCTCGCGCGGGCGACTCGTTGGTTTAGAGGAGCAACGGCTTCCATCGGATATTGACGTCCGGTACCTCTATCAACCGGGAGAGCTCGAAGGTGGCAGCCGCCGCGCGACTGATCCCGTGTGGTCTCTCAAAGTATATCATCTAGATCGATCTATTACCAAGCCCGATGAGCCCGTGCTCTACTATTTGGATGATGGGCCATCTCGAGGGTTTGTTCGCGAAGAACTTCTCGCGGTGCCTTCTGACACCCAGCTGCCCCCGGATCATCAGAGTCTTTAGATTGCTAATTTTCTTCTTAATTCAAAATTATTAAATAAATCATTAGAGAGGTTCTGTATGTATTCCGTCTGGTAACACGCGTCTTTTATCGTAGTATGCCGAGAGTACTATAATTTTTGTTGACAGTACGTTTTTCATAACACCGTCTTTCATTTTAAATCCCCTATTTTGTGCTACATCTATAATGTGTTTTCCATCTTCTGTAGTTTCGGTTAGTACTCGTTTATATCTATCCCAATTTAAATTGTTAGTTCTCTTGGACATTCCTTTCGCAGAGTTTTTATTAATAGAATTAAATTTTTCTACAAAATAACACTTACTAGATAACGCTATCGCCCTATCTCCGCTAAATTCCATTTTGAAAAAGTCCGGGCTCTCTTTCGCTCCATTTATCCCAAGCCAACCATTTCTTTTTTTCTTTTTAAACAAACCCGTCTAGTAAGTTAGGTCTAATCAATTCCTCTATCGTATTTCCACTAACTCCTATACATACTATCCGTATCCATCTGTATTAATTTCAAAGTCTTCTCTTTTTACGTATTTGTCAAGAAATTCGTAGTAAAATTCCAACATTCTCAATTTAGCTAGTTGATAAACCGCTATTCCACAATGGAATGGTCTCTTTGCCGCACACCTGGGTTTTCTTGAAGATATTTCGTACGCATCTTCTATCTCTTCCAAATCGTCAAAATACGCGGATCTTAATGCTTTGTCAACACAGCTTTCGTTTTGTGTATATGTCGTATTTAAATGTCTCTCCGTTGCCTCTATCATTTTTCCACAACACGAGTTTCCTAATAATTTCATTATGTCGGCTACTGGTTTCTTATTTGGTTCTACATCGCCCGTTCGTCTTGCGGCTGTAACTTCTTTTGCGAACCATTCGAATGGTTTTCCGCTAATATAATCTATAACACGATGAACTCCAGTTATTTCTAGGCCGTGTTTTAAATACCATTTCAACAGTGGCGCGTACAGCAATACTTTAGTGGCTGTCATAGATCCCACCAATTTTTTTCCATCTCCTCTTGTTCGGCCAGTATCTTTTAAATATTTTAACATGTGTGTGGGAACTTCATCAACCTCTACTTCTCTGTTTATAAATATTGGGGACATTTCAGAAAACTTATCTTTTAAGTTGTGTGGAACTTCTATATCCACCTCCACAAACCCAAACCAGTCTCCGGATAAAACTCATTTTACAAAACTTTTTAATAAATTTAGGGTTATGTGGGGTATACTATATGGTGTATAGTTTCTCTCCCACACGGCATCTCTTTATTTAACGTAGATAAATATAACGCGTTTGCGTCGTACCCCAAAACAGCCTTGCACGGTTTGGAACCCACTCTAATATTTGAAACACCAGCTTCTGCATATCGTGTAAATACTATTGATGGACCGCCAACTAGAGCGTCCTTCATCATTTCGTATGTTTCTTCTTTTGGTGCATATAGAGCATCCTCCGGTATAATCGTCTTTGAAGATTTTTGTTCTTTAATGGTTCCTCTCAATAAATATTGTATAGCTACTCCAGGTAGTGTTACCGCATCTTTGAAAATATCCACACCTCTGTGTTTATAAAATTCACACATTTTTTCCACCGCTTCTAGGAACGGTGCTACATCTAAATCGTTATAATATTTCAACCAATCTCTGAAAGTTTTCATATTATTTTCTTCGAAAATTCTACGACATTTACTTAATTCTGTTTCATCTATTAACATTTTCCCAGATAGTTTGGAATACCAATTCTCTATATCCGGTAGTCCTGGGTAATCCAGTTTGTCTGGAGAATCGAACCACTCATAATAAAGGAAATATTTGTTCTGTCCTTTGCATTCGTAGGCTTTTATCCAACTATCGTAACTTACACCGGGTCCTAGATAAAGTATTACATCAAGAAATCTAAACTCTGGAGTAAATAAAAGAAATATTGTTGCGTTTGCACGTTTTCCGATCATTACTTTCTTTGTTGTTGATGCCAGTTCGCCAACTAGGTATTTCTTTATTAAGTTTATATCGTACTTACTGCTGTTAAAACTATAACCGGTACTTGCTCTATCCACTGTTCGATCTTGGCGATTTGGTTTTTACGTAAATGTTCTGTATTAAACCCATATCTTGACCACACTTCTTCTCTTATAGCTTTTCCCCTGACTTTCAAATCTTCTACGAATTTTTCTATAAGTTTTGCGGGATCTTTATCACAAATATGAGTTACTGTTCCTGAGAAATTATCTCCTATACTAACGCTTACCGGAACGTGCTCGGCTTCGTACTCTAGATTATTATCGAGAGTTTCAAATTCTGGGTTGAGATATGCCTCAAAATCTTATACTATCTGATATGGATAAAGAGTAGTGTCGCAACCGATCTTTATGTCTTTACCAGTTCTTTGAAATTCGCATTCCCACATAACTACTAGGTTGAATTCTTTGCTTCTTCTAATAAGTGTATCTCTTCTCATAGTGGATGCGCGTTCTTCTTTTCTATGTTTTGCATGAATCTCACACCCGTGCCAGTAACAGCCGTGATATTGATATACGGTATTGGTTTCTGGACAGTATCCATTCTACTGGAGCTCCTAAAAATCCATCTTTCACCCCGTGTCCACACTGTTCGTGGTGAATGTGAATTCCCTCGCGCTTTTCCACAGAGTACATCCAATCGATCGCCCCATAACTGTTAGAACTTTTTGGGTAGAATGCTTTCTCGAACGACGAACGCGGGCGCTCTGAATAATTACCATCACATACTACTTTTGTCTCACCTTTCATACATTTTGGTCCGTGTCTCTTCATATTACTCGCTTTCGTGAATTTCTGCTTGCAATTATCGCAGGCGTAAATTTTAGATAGGTTTTTAAGGTTTTTTATTAGAAATGCGTGATTATTAAACAGTCCTATTGTCATTGGTTTATTACCTATTGCCTTATAGTGCGCTGGTACCTTTTTCAACCACCATATATTACATTCGGTGGGTTGATATACTTCTATACCGATTTTAAAAAAACTCTTCAACCTTTTTCAGATCTGAAAAAGGATTGGTGAAACCACATTACTACCAAAATATTGCTTAATAAGTTTCTTTCGCCTTTTCTGTACATCTGTCGGGTCTTTTATCTGTCATATGCATAGCTAGACACCTGAACAGACAAAGGTCGTCATTATACTTATCTAAAGAATACATACCTTTTTTATTCTTCAGCCATTCTGGAAGTTCTCCTCCTGCCGCTTCTTTGGATTGTAGTCCCAAATCTGTTCCCCTACTACCCTGTATTAGCTTTACGAAAACCTCTACCCATCTTACAAACTTCCACTTTGTATTCGGTCTGTCTATTTTATCGGACATTATTCGTGTTTGCTCCTTATCTGACAGCCATTTTTTAACGGTTTTCATTGATGATAGTGGTTCACTACCACCGAGATTTTTGTGCATTATTATAATTACAGGTTTTCCATTTTTAATTTCCTCCATATGTTCTAGCTTGTAAGAATATGAATATCTCAAATAAAAATTGGTTGTTAGATACGGAGCGAGTTTATCGGACATGCGTTCAGACTCGTTAATGTTAATGTTTTTACGAAAGGATAATGTAACTACCCGTCTTCCAT
Organism: Conchocele bisecta; assembly: GCA_029237695.1. Classification (NCBI taxonomy): domain Eukaryota; kingdom Metazoa; phylum Mollusca; class Bivalvia; order Lucinida; family Thyasiridae; genus Conchocele; species Conchocele bisecta. Next base: position 99,969,662 of record CM055271.1, read on the forward strand.
TTTCTACCTTTTCCAATTTTTCATCGTGAGCCCCCAATATTTCTTCACCTTTTTCCACTATCGCGCGAACGAGAGATCTTTTATTTTGTATTGGGCCACCTGTGTGTCTAATTTGGGACAAATTATTGGTGCTTGAAGGTTTTATTACACTAGCCCTTAACTCCGCAATACTTTCTTTTTGAATTATGTTACCAACTTCATCCGCTAGTGAGAGGTTTGTAAATGCCCCTCTTTTATAGGCGCGGGTAAACCGCTTCATAAACGCCTCATTCTTTGTGGCATTTATCAGCTTTGTCAACCCCCTAACTCTCAACCGTGTACTATAAGTAATCCCCTAGAGATTCGGCTTCTCTTCTCAAACTTTCTATTTCTGCTCTAGTTTCTGGCGTTATCATATTTTCTGTATTATACTTTTGTATATATACTTTTGTATAACCTATACAATTTATCTGTTCAATTGGACGTCAAAAATTTACATAATGTTTTTTTTCACATCCAATTGAACAGATAAATTTTATATACATATATAATGGAGTGTGAGACTTGTTGTAAGACGTTTACGTGTAAAGACTATCTACGAAGGCATCTAGCGAGACGTAGAAAGTTTCCTTGTGTCCCCCCACAATTTCAATGCCCTAGATGCCCTTGTAAATTCGTTAGTGCCCAAACTCTTTGTAGACATAAGCAACTACGCTGTCAGGTGGCTAAAGGTGAACGTGGTAGACTAGAGCTGGTAGAATTAGTTGCTGATCTGCGAAATAAATTAGCTATATCGGAGAAGGAAAATTAGGAATATAAACTATTGTACTTGCATGAATGATTTCGACTTTTTTCAAAAGTCAATTACCAATATAATTGGGACTCCCTCTTCTCAAAATTATTTTCTCCAAAAATTCATAAATTTGCTGTCGGGAGACCCAATTTTCCTCGTTAACCAATTTTTTGATTTTCGGGGGTGGTGGGGGTATTATAGAGGGTTATAAACGATACCACGGTAGGTGGTATCATTTTGACTCCCTTACTACTACTTTAGGCAATGTTTTGAAATTGACGTGTCATTTTGATGTGTGCCGCAACACCTCACTGTCGGAGACAACATGACAATTAACGATATACTCTCGGTTATACACAGATCTATTAGACGGCTGGTTATTAAAAAACAAAAGTAGTTCAGTACACCTTCGCCGATATTGTTTTTAGAAAATCAGTAATAATTTCCGTAAATGGTGTTGAAAAGTCGACAAAAATTATGTCACCGTATTTAGTTGTGCCGATATTGTTTTAAAAAATCAGTATTTTTTTTCCGTAAATGGTGTTGAAAATTGACACAAAATATATAGCCGCATTTCTCCGATATTCGTTTAGAAAATCACCAATATTTTCTGTAAATGGTGTTGACACAAAATTCAGCGCTCACGCGGAATTCAAAAAAAAAAAAAAAATAATAATTTAATAAATAGACGCCAAATTCTACTGTGTTTGCGGCCAGTGAATTCTGGTCGTGGTAGCCACATGTGCAGTTCAAACAGTGTTGTGATCAGATGGAGGACAATAATTATTTCAAATTCATAAAAAAATGTTTGCTGTCCGAAAATTAATTAATTGTGACAGCCAAAAAAATTGATTTTGGGACAGTAAATCATGATATGGTATAGACAGTACCTCAAACTTAAAAAAACATATTTATAGCTATTTATTAAAATCATAAAATTGTGAATATATTAAAATCACAAAAATAATATATATGGAGAAAACAAATATGTACCATGTCGAGGTTTGAACACCCGACCCTTTCGGGAATAGATAATTAAATCATAGAAGTCGGCGAACTTAACCTCGCGACTATTACGCCATTTACGACGATTACATTTATACAGAAGTGCTATCAGTATTACGCAACATTTTGAACGTAATAATTATTAGATTATTTTTGCAACTCCATCTACAACGATACCGTTACAGAGATACGCTATTGAAACAACATGTATTAGTACCCATAACATATCGAAGTAATGTATCATATACATCACAGGAGATAGATTAAAAGTATTTGTTCATACTATCTACATAAGTAATGCTGCTAAATAAGTGTTAACGGCTGGAACATGTTCATCACTAAAAGGAAGAAACCACAGTCGTATCATTGAAAAATAAGATTTACCTGATATCTCATGGGGGCCGCCATTAATCCAGTGTAAACAATAGACCGTGTGATCCCATTCCCTGAGTAGCCCCAGCTTAGTGATGAAACCGTGTGCTAATCATGATATTATGTTCCCCAATAATAGAAAGGTTTTGAATTTCTCGGTAAAAACTACGAAAGTCATAAAAAAATAACGATGTATATTTAACATTGGATACGCGTAAACGGTATTACTCTCTCTCATCGGATCGTCAGTTATCGTCTATAACGATTTAACGTACTGATCTGGTCTTAATTTATTGTCAACTTTCAACTCCATTTACAGAATATACGGCTAATTTTGGAAATAAATAACGGCAAATTACGATGACGTCTGCTCTGAAATATCTGTCAACTTGCGGACGTAATTTAAGGAAATCGACTATATTTTAAGGCTACATCTGTGACTAATTACGAATTTATGTATGGTATTTGGCTACACCCGACACATTACACAGATCTATTTGTAAATACACGTCGCTTTGTGTGGACAAAAATCGATAATGAGCAGTCGTGTGTGACGAGGTGTTGATCTGATGACACCACACAGCTGTGACCCTTAGGCAATGTTTTGAAATTGACGTGTCGTTTTGATGTGTGCCGCAACACCTCACTGTCGGAGACAACATGACAATTAACGATATACTCTCGGTTATACACAGATCTATTAGACGGCTGGTTATTAAAAAAAAAGAGTAGTTCAGTACACATTCGCCGATATTGTTTTTAGAAAATCAGTAATAATTTCCGTAAATGGTGTTGAAAAGTCGACAAAAATTATGTCACTGTATTTAGTTGTGCCGATATTGTTTTAAAAAATCAGTATTTTTTTTCCGTAAATGGTGTTGAAAATTGACACAAAATATATAGCCGCATTTCTCCGATATTCGTTTAGAAAATCACCAATATTTTCTGTAAATGGTGTTGACACAAAATTCAGCGCTCACGCGGAATTCAAAAAAAAAAAAAAATAATAATTTAATAAATAGACGCCAAATTCTACTGTGTTTGCGGCCAGTGAATTCTGGTCGTGGTAGCCACATGTGCAGTTCAAACAGTGTTGTGATCAGATGGAGGACAATAATTATTTCAAATTCATAAAAAAATGTTTGCTGTCCGAAAATTAATTAATTGTGACAGCCAAAAAAATTGATTTTGGGACAGTAAATCATGATATGGTATAGACAGTACCTCAAACTTAAAAAAACATATTTATAGCTATTTATTAAAATCATAAAATTGTGAATATATTATTAAAATCACAAAAATAATATATATGGAGAAAACAAATATGTACCATGTCGAGGTTTGAACACCCGACCCTTTCGGGAATAGATAATTAAATCATAGAAGTCGGCGAACTTAACCTCGCGACTATTACGCCATTTACGACGATTACATTTATACAGAAGTGCTATCAGTATTACGCAACATTTTGAACGTAATAATTATTAGATTATTTTTGCAACTCCATCTACAACGATACCGTTACAGAGATACGCTATTGAAACAACATGTATTAGTACCCATAACATATCGAAGTAATGTATCATATACATCACAGGAGATAGATTAAAAGTATTTGTTCATACTATCTACATAAGTAATGCTGCTAAATAAGTGTTAACGGCTGGAACATGTTCATCACTAAAAGGAAGAAACCACAGTCGTATCATTGAAAAATAAGATTTACCTGATACCTCATGGGGGCCGCCATTAATCCAGTGTAAACAATAGACCGTGTGATCCCATTCCCTGAGTAGCCCCAGCTTAGTGAAACCGTGTGCTAATCATGATATTATGTTCCCCAATAATAGAAAGGTTTTGAATTTCTCGGTAAAAACTACGAAAGTCATAAAAAAATAACGATGTATATTTAACATTGGATACGCGTAAACGGTATTACTCTCTCTCATCGGATCGTCAGTTATCGTCTATAACGATTTAACGTACTGATCTGGTCTTAATTTATTGTCAACTTTCAACTCCATTTACAGAATATACGGCTAATTTTGGAAATAAATAACGGCAAATTACGATGACGTCTGCTCTGAAATATCTGTCAACTTGCGGACGTAATTTAAGGAAATCGACTATATTTTAAGGCTACATCTGTGACTAATTACGAATTTAGTATGGTATTTGGCTACACCCGACACATTACACAGATCTATTTGTAAATACACGTCGCTTTGTGTGGACAAAAATCGATAATGAGCAGTCGTGTGTGACGAGGTGTTGATCTGATGACACCACACAGCTGTGACCCTTAGGCAATGTTTTGAAATTGACGTGTCGTTTTGATGTGTGCCGCAACACCTCACTGTCGGAGACAACATGACAATTAACGATATACTCTCGGTTATACACAGATCTATTAGACGGCTGGTTATTAAAAAAAAAGAGTAGTTCAGTACACATTCGCCGATATTGTTTTTAGAAAATCAGTAATAATTTCCGTAAATGGTGTTGAAAAGTCGACAAAAATTATGTCACTGTATTTAGTTGTGCCGATATTGTTTTAAAAAATCAGTATTTTTTTTCCGTAAATGGTGTTTAAAATTATGTATACTAATAAACAGAACAATCCGCTTGGCTCGTATGAAAATAGTTCGCGTGATATTGATTATCTCCCTTGCCGAAAGTAGTTCACCGATTTATTAATTCCAAATAAGACGTGTTTGCGTAATGTCCTCTGGTGTTCATGGAGTCAGGTGAGCGAATTACATGTAGGGCCATCATGGCCCTCTTGTTTTCTAGTCTGATATTTGTTTTCTATTTTCAATTTTTATATCAAAAACATGCTTTGACAGCACTTTAGAATAATTAACAACATGCTTCGACAGCACGTCAGAAGCTTTTCCATCGGAAATGATTCTGAAATGCTGTTAAACCATGTTTTTATTGAGAAATAATGCAAGATATGAAAGCAACAGCAGACGACAATTCTTGTGTTTAGCGGTGTAAGGTTATAAGACAGCGGTAGTAGGCTGTGATTATTTGTATATGTTATCTCCCTTGAAATAGCAGATTGTGTCACGCAAATTTCTGTGGGGGGCAGCCATTGATCATGCTACGGCTAAACGGCGAGTACGACGAAAAAAATAGTGCCATGTGCAAACTTATTCTATGGCGTTTTGATCTTTCTTGCATTGTATCTGAAACTTTACTTATACTATTCTCTATAGTTTTCACAGTTTTGTGATCAGTTTATCAGTTAAATTGTGGAAGATACTAATCGAGACATTTCGTGCGTATGAATACAGCAGCTATTAATATTAGGTCTCACGGGACAGTATGTACGGAGCTAGCAGTAAAAGGGGTGGAAGATTTTCTATATATTTCAGTACTGACCCTGCACGTTACACTTGTGTGTTTTACAAAGTTAACTTACCCCACACACCGATCAGTTTTTGTGGAGATAACATATTTCAGTACTTTCAGTACTTTGATTTAATTTTAGGTGCAGTCTGGCACACATACATATCTGAAATTAAGTGACAGACATTAGGTTTTCCTATCACAAAACACAATGTACCAGTCCCCGCATACAAACAGTGGTCGTCGGGGGCAGCGGTTAGGCATGTTCATATCATCATAATAACCATCCGCTTTCATGTTAAGTTCAAACAACTTCATGTATCACTCAAATACCCAGTCGTCATAAATAAAGTTTTTAAAGTCTTCGGACCATCGTACATCCGCGTAATTCATTAAATACGTTAAGAATATTTACAATATTTTCCATAAATAAAGTAAAAAATTGACAACATTTTCAGAGTACTGTACTCTGAAATTTTGTTTAACTTCTGGCGACATTTGCGGAAAATGTTGTAAATTTTATAAACGTATTTCATGAAATTACGCAGATATCCGAAGGTACAACGGCGTGTCTCAACTATAGGGTAAAGTCTCACACTTTGCTTCAAACGAGAACTATTTTTGTCCAGGTTGTTCGGAATCCGTGACTGGTATTTCTCTACATATAATTGGGAATCCTCATCATGCCAAGTTAACATCTTTATTGCATTCCAACAGGATGTGTTGATGTAAAACAGATTGGCAGTTGGCAAGTTTGACGAGCACAGCAGCCGTAAACTGAAGATGATACATTACCTGGCGTGTATTCTATCCAACATAATGAGAACGTACTGGCACAGGAATGTTGCCAAGTCTTAGTTTACGACACGCCTATCCCATTTTCCGGGAAAACATAACTATTTCTTGAAACTGACTGTTATTCCTTAGAATCAGGTGGTTGGTTATGAACATAATTGATAATACTTGAAAACTAGTTTTCAGTAGTAATGTACATACATGTATCTACATGTCGCTATGTGTTGTTGTTGTTATTTTGGCTTTTGAAATCGTGGTTCAAGCCCATTAGCCAATTTCACCAAAATTGCAAAGTATGCTTATCTTGCTAAGTACACTTTGAGGGAGAAATCTTCAATTACAGGATAAATTTATTAATTTGTATTATATTGAATGTATTACATAATCACAGCCATTTTTGCTGTCATAATGTAATACATTCAGTATAATAATTCTGAATAATTTTACTCCTCAAATATATGAAGTCGTTAGTTCTGTATGAACTAATGCATTTCGGGAAAAATAAATGATTACTCCCTCAAAGTATGCTTAGCAATTTTCGTAAAATCGGCTACTGTAATACCATGAGTTGCGCTTGGTTTGCGATCAGAATGTGATTATATTTGCAATTACAGTGAAACCTCTCTAGACCAGACACCAAGTTTCTTGGTAATTTATCTCAGGTGGTAATGTTTGTTCGTGATCGCATGTAGCACACAACTGTGGCTCAGAATGATCAAATGCCTGATTTACAGTGAAACCTCTCTAAGCGGGACCTCCCAGGATGTCCGGTTTAGAGCGGTTTCACTGTATCATGTATCTCTTGATCGTATCTTACGGTATGATGTCGAGAAACATGTGTGTAAGCGAGTGAATTTTATATACCTACAACGAAGATTTGCTGAAGGTTCCCAGACAACAAAACGAGAAAATGAATGGAAAACGAAGTGAACATGTCGTTTCTTTCAACGCATCATGTTGACATCGTTTACGTTGTGATATGCAAGGGTTCATTTGTGGAAGCAGTGTCGAAGGTATGTCGTTGAACAAACCGATCGTTTTCACTTCGTTTTCCATTAGCTTTCGTGTTGTCCGTTTGGGAACATTCAACAAATCTTCACTGTACATCTAAATGTGGCTGTCACTGGAGACATATGGCTTATGGGATTTCCGACCAGTGTAGATACAGATCCGCATGTGCATCTACACAGTCTGATCAGAATCTACACTGTGCATCAGTCTATCAATGAAACACCCATCATTCTAACAAGCAATATAGACCAGGCTACATGAATGTTTTATTGGACCAGGAGCTACACTGGTCACAAATCCCATAAGCCCCAGTTCTCCATTCACAGGCAAAAATTGGGTGTTACTGGGTTCCTATACTGATGGGTGTATTCCTGGGTTCCTCACTCCATTGTCAACATCAGATGCCATAACTAACTTAGTACTAACAGAGTCACACGCCACAACTAACTTAGTACTGCCAAAGTCACACGCCACAACTCAATTAGTACTGCCAAATTCACACGCCACAAGTAACCTAGTACTGTCAAAGTCACACACGACTACTAACCTATTACTGTCCAAGGCAAACACCACAACTAAGTTAGTACTGCCAAAGTCAAACGTCACAACTAACCTCATACTCCATTGTCAACATCAGACGCCATAACTAACTTAGTACTGACAGACGCACACGCCACAACTAACTTAGTACTGCCAAAGTCACACGCCACAGCTAAATTAGTACTGCCAAAGTTACACGCCACAAGTCACCTAGTACTGCCAAAGTCACACACGACAACTACCCTATTACTGCCAAAGTAAAACATCGCAACTAAGTTAGTACTACCAAAGTCGCACGCCAAAACTAACATAGTACTGCCAAAGTCACACGCCACAACTAACCTAGAAATGCCAAAGTCACACGCCACAATTAACTTAGTACGACCAAAGTCACACGCCACAATTAACCTAGTACGACCAAAGTCACACGCCACAACTAACATAATACTGACAAAGTCACACGCCACAACTAATCTAGTACTGCCAAAGTCACACGCCACAGCTGACCTAGTACTGCCAAAGTGACACGCCACCACAAACACAGTACTGCCAAAGTCACACGCAACAACTAAATTAGTACTGCCAAAGTCACACGCCACAACTAATCTAGGACTGCCAAAGTCACACGCCACAACTCACCTAGTATTGCCGAAGTCACACGCCACAACTAACCTAGTACTCACATGGTCAGACACCACAACTAACATAGTACTGCCAAAGTCACACACCACAACAAGCCTAGTACTGCCAACGTCACAACTAACCTAGTACTGAAAAATCGCACACCACAACTAACCTAGTACTGCCAAAGTCATACGCCACAACTAACTTATTACTGCCAAAGTCACACGCCACAACTAACCTAGTACTGCCAAATTCACACACAACAACAAATCTAGTACTGTCAAAGTCGCACACCACAACAAACATACAGTAGCGCTTTTCTGCAGGTCAACCATACGTACTATGCCAATACTATACGTATACTATACCAATACGATATGTTTTCTATACGATATGCATATAATATAAACATACGGTATGTTTGTACCGTACATATCAATCAATATCGTTTAGATATATCATTCAAATCGTACTTTTATATAATTTTTATACATGTGTATAATTCTGGTACGTTTATATCGTACAAACATACCAGATTATGGTATATTCATACCATATCCGTACGGTTATATCGTATAAACGAACGGATATCGTATGTTTGTATAATATTCGTATAGTACGTTTGTACTATACGGTGGTACGGTACAAACTTACCAGTATTATTGATCATACGATATGCTCATTAAATATACCAATACTATGCGATTACGATATGTATACGATATTAGTATATACAAATAGGTAAGAAGCAGAAAAGCGCTACTGTAGTACTGCCAAGTGACACGCCACAACTAACTTTGTACTGCCAAAGTCACACGCCACAACTAGCCAAGTACTGCCAAATTCACAAGCCACAAGTAACCTAGTACCGCCAAAGTCACACGCCACAACAAACATATGACTGCCAATGTCATACGCCACAACTAACCTAGTACTGCCAAAGTCACACGCCACAACTAACCTAGTACTGCCAAGTTCACACGCCACAACTAACATAATACTGCCAAAGTCACACTTCACAACTAACCTAGTACAGTCAAAGGAACACGCCTCAACTAACCTAATACTGCGAAAGTAACACGCCGCAACTAACCTAGTACTGTCAAGGTCACACGCCACAACTAACCTAATACTGCCAAAGTCACAGGCCACAACTAGCCTAGTATTGCCAAGTTCACACGCCACAACTAACCAAGTACTACCAAAGTGACACGCCACAACTAACTTAGTACTGTCAAAGTCACACGCCACAACTAATCTAGTACTGCCAAAGTTACACGCCACAACTAACTTTGTACTGCCAAAGTCACACACCACAACTAAATTAGTACTGCAAAAGTCACACGCCACAACTAATCTAGTACTGCTGAAGTCACACGCCACAACTAACATAGTACTGTCAAAGTCACACGCCACAACTAACTTTGTACTGCCAAAGTCACACACCACAACTAAATTAGTACTGCAAAAGTCACACGCCACAACTAATCTAGTACTGCCGAAGTCACACGCCACAACTAACATAGTACTGTCAAAGTCACACACTACAAGTAACATAGTACTGGCAACGTCACACGCCACGAATAACCTAGTACTGACAAAGTCACAAGCCACAACTCACCTAGTACTGCCAAAGTCACACGACACTACTAACCTAGTACTGACAACGTCAGACACCACAACTAACCTAGTACTGCCAACATCACACACCACAACTAACATAGTACTGCCAACGTCACACGCCACAACTCACCTAGTACTGCCAAAGTCACAAGCCACAACTATCCTAGTACTCACAATGTCAGCACCACAACTAACCTAGTACTGCCAAAGTCACACACAACAACTAACCTAGTACAGCCAACGGCACACGTCACAACTAACCAGGTACGGCCAAAGTCGCACACCACAACTAACCTAGTACTGCCAAAGTAAAACGCCACAACTAAGTTAGTACTGTCAAAGTCACACGCCACAACTAACCTAGTACTGCCAAAGTCACACACAACAACTAACATAGTACTGCCAAAGTCGCACATCACAACTAACCTAGTACTCCCAAAGTGACACGCCACAACTAACTTAGTACTGCCAAAGTCACACGCCACAACTAACCTAGTACTGTGAAAGTCACACGCCACAACTAACCTGGTATGCCAAGGTTACACGCCACATTTAACCTATTACTGCCAGAGTCACACGCCACAACTAGCCAAGAACTGCCAAAGTCACACGCCACAAGTAACCTAGTACTGCCTAAGTCACACGCCATAACTAACCTATGACTGCCAAAGTCACACGCCACAACTAACCTAGTACTGCCAAAGTCACACGCCACAACTAACTGTTGTACTTCCAAGTTCACACGCCACAACTAACCTAGCACAGCCAAAGTCACACGCCTCAACTAACCTAATACCACCAAAGTACACGCCGCCACTAAACATAGTACTGTCAAGGTCACACGCCACAACTAACCTAATACTGCCAAGGTCACACGCCACAACTAGCATAGTACTGTCAAGGTCACACGCCACAACTAACCTAGTACTGCGAAAGTGACACGCCACAACTAACTTAGTACTGCCAAAGTGACACGCCACAACTAACTTAGTACTGCCAAAGTCACACGCCGCAACTAATCTAGTACTGCCAAAGTCACACGCCACAACTAACATATTACTGCCAACATCACACACCACAACTAACATAGTACTGCCAACGTCACATGCCACAACTAAATTAGTACTGCCAAAGTCACACGCCACAACTCACCTAGAACTGCCAAAGTCACACGCCACAACTAACCTAGTACTGACAACGTCAGACACCACAACTAACGTAGTACTGCCAAAGTCACACACCAGAACTAACCTAGTACTGCCAAAGTCACATTCCACAACTAACCTAGTACTGCCAAAGTCACACACAACAACTAACCTAGTACTGCCAAAGTGATACGCCACAACTAAGTTAGTACTGCCAATGTCACGCGCCACAACTAACCCAGTACAGTCAAAGTCACACGCCACAAGTAACCTGCCAAAGTCACACGCCACAATTAACCTAGTACAGTCAAAGGTACACGCCTCAACTAACATAATACTGTCAAAGTCACACGCCGCAACTAACCGAGTACTGCCAAAGTCACACACAACAACTAACATAGTACTGCCAAAGTCGCACATCACAACTAACCTAGTACTCCCAAAGTGACACGCCACAACTAACTTAGTACTGCCAAAGTCACACGCCACAACTAACCTAGTACTGTGAAAGTCACACGCCACAACTAACCTGGTATGCCAAGGTTACACGCCACATTTAACCTATTACTGCCAGAGTCACACGCCACAACTAGCCAAGAACTGCCAAAGTCACACGCCACAAGTAACCTAGTACTGCCTAAGTCACACGCCATAACTAACCTATGACTGCCAAAGTCACACGCCACAACTAACCTAGTACTGCCAAAGTCACACGCCACAACTAACCTAGTACTTCCAAATTCACACGCCACAACTAACCTAGCACAGCCAAAGTCACACGCCTCAACTAACCTAATACCACCAAAGTAACACGCCGCCACTAACATAGTACTGTCAAGGTCACACGCCACAACTAACCTAATACTGCCACGGTCACACGCCACAACTAGCATAGTACTGTCAAGGTCACACGCCACAACTAACCTAGTACTGCGAAAGTGACACGCCACAACTAACTTAGTACTGCCAAAGTGACACGCCACAACTAACTTAGTACTGCCAAAGTCACACGCCACAACTAATCTAGTACTGCCAAAGTCACACGCCACAACTAACATATTACTGCCAACATCACACACCACAACTAACATAGTACTGCCAACGTCACATGCCACAACTAAATTAGTACTGCCAAAGTCACACGCCACAACTCACCTAGAACTGCCAAAGTCACACGCCACAACTAACCTAGTACTGACAACGTCAGACACCACAACTAACGTAGTACTGCCAAAGTCACACACCAGAACTAACCTAGTACTGCCAAAGTCACATTCCACAACTAACCTAGTACTGCCAAAGTCACACACAACAACTAACCTAGTACTGCCAAAGTGATACGCCACAACTAAGTTACTACTGCCAATGTCACGCGCCACAACTAACCTAGTACAGTCAAAGTCACACGCCACAAGTAACCTGCCAAAGTCACACGCCACAATTAACCTAGTACAGACAAAGATACACGCCTCAACTAACATAATACTGTCAAAGTCACACGCCGCAACTAACCGAGTACTGCCAAGGTCACACGCCACAACTAACCTAATACTGCCAAGGTCACACGCCACAACTAACCTAGTACTGCCAAGTTCACACGCCACAACTAACCTAGTACTGCCAAAGTCACGCGCCACAACTAACCTAATACTTTCAATGTCACACGCCACAACTAACCTAGTACTGGCAACGTCACACGCCACAACTAACCAAATACTGCAAACATCACACGCCACAACTAACCTAGTACTGTCAAAGTCACACGCCACTATTAATCCAGTACTGCCAACGTCACACGCCACAGCTAACCTAGTACTACCATAGTCACAAGCCACAACTAGTCTAGTAATGCCAACGTCACACGCCACAACTAACCTAGTAACATTCACGAGCTCTAGACTTTGTATTTACATGTATTGTAACCGATTCCTCGTCAAAACGACAAAATCTTGAGATTAAATAAAAAATAAAAACGTATACAGAGCAACGCTATGTTCATCAGAAATATTCATCATCGTATGAGAAAGATATTAAAGGCAATCTATTGAAAGAAAATACATCTAAAAACATGACGTTACGCCGTTCGGAATTGGGAACATATATTTTGAACCACACTGTAAATCGGTTCATACTACAAAATCATTAGGCATGTATAGTCAGATAGCCAAAGCTCATTTTTTGGCTTAACCCTGCATTGGTTGATAAAGTTGGTTTCTTTCTTGATTATGCTTGCTTATGGTCTCTATAACAAATATCAGGTGGTTAACAAGAGGATATCCTTGAGCAATCTGAGAAATCCAAGATTGCCGCCGGCGGCCATTTTAATTTTGTTTAAAAAATAACTGTTAACCCAATGGGCTAGAAACCTAAGGAAGACACCGATTTTGACTAATTTGAGGGCGAAGAATCCATTTCTGAAGTTAATTTCGTGATTAGCCGTCTCCTTGACAGTAACATTCAATACATATACAGGATAACTTTGAACAATCTGAGATGTCCACAAAGATGGCTGCCGGTGCTCAATGACAATTGTTCCAGCAATCATCCTGGCCTCTGCAATGGCAGAAAGCAGTACAGCTTAATCGAATTCATTTGCAACCACACCTCTTCGTTGCACATGACGTTTCACTACTATAACCACATTTTATGACCATCAGTAGGTCACTGAGAACCAGATGTGTGCCTGGAGGTACGATAGTAGGAAGGAGAATGGTGTGCTGCCCTGAAGATGGTACCACCCATGCTCCATTGGTCTGTCTTGAGGCAATCCCGTCAGGTGACCACTGTCAGATGGCCACGTAGGGCGTTCTCTCTGAATGCTGTCTCAGTTGGAGGAGGGGAGCAGAGTTTTGGTGGCTCAAGAGCGTTTGGTCTTTTTTTTGGCCACATTTTGACCCGCGCTGAATCGAGGAAATCACAGTCACGCCGGTGCTGCCCTCAGGATGGTACCACCCATGCTGTATAAGGGCAAGGATTTTGTAGTCTGTCTTGAGGCAATCCCGTCTGATGACCACTGCCAGATGGCCATGTAGGGCGTTCTCTCTGAATGCTGTCTCAGTTGGAGGAAGGGAGCAGAGTTTTGGTGGCTCAAGAGAGTTTGGTGTTTTATTTGGACACATTTTGACCCGCGCTGAATCGAGAAAATCGCAGTCACTCATTTTATAGCATGTCAAGATGAAGGCTCTTGCCTCCGCCAACAGTCTGTGGTATTGTTCCATGGGTAAAGAGCTGTCGCCAAACTTGACACCACCTGCAACGACGAACATGCATTATATGTAGGTGTATAACAAGGTGTATGTAGTCTTATGCATGTTGGTATCATACTGTCCATACATGGTACACAAACACACTATACAAATTTACTAATATATGTATGTTTTGTATAAAGTTACGTTTCATTATACATGTACTCAACTGTATGGATACCGGATCTCATCGTTTGTCAGTTTAATTGCTTGATGATTATAGCAGTGCATTCAATTTAATGCTAAATATTATTTGTAAATATGCAGACATCATTGGTTGGTACATTGGACATGTAAATTACCTGCTCGCGGAACCTTCAACACGATACCATTTCCAATACAGCTCGTGTCTTGTATAGTCAGCAGATCATGACAACAGAAACCGCACGCCAGTGTCAGTTTCATCAGCTGGACCAGGCAACTGAAATTGACAGGTTCAGGGCCCGTGATGACAAGCGTGTGAGAAAATATGGTCATCCTTGTGATCCTCACGATCGCGAATGATCATATTGATGATCTGCACTTTGTTGGATGTTACGGAGAAGAGAAGTGACCGTGCACTCTTTTCTACACCACTGCTGGACCTTTCCACTGCCAGTTCTTTTTAGGACACTCTTGGCTGTAGTGCGCATCTGCCCTTCGTCGTCGAACATTGAAGTGGCAACCGTTGCCAGCTGCATGGTCAACATGTCACAGCATGTTGGTACTCCTTCTCGCTGACTGGCTTGGAGATCAATGTACCGAGCATAAAAGATGACAATATCCACAATTTTTTGTCCATTTATGTTGATAGATTTTGTGTTGGCAGTCCAGTTTATAACCATTGCCTTGACTGGTACATGAAATGCCTCAGGTCATCCCGCCTCAAACTTATCCTGCTGTTTTTACCAAGTTCCATTGCTTCATTAATGTTGATGGTCACATTCGTCATGACTTCAGGGATAAATCTGGGATGCTCAATCCATGTGATTTTCAACTGTGTTGAGAGGGTCAATAATCATAATAGTTATTGCAATCATTGTCATTGCAAATCGGTATAAATGTACCTGGGCCATGTCCCATTTTCTTCCATGTTGTCTCACTATCCATGTCAGGTAAGGAGTGGCCGTAAGAGCTCTTCAGTGAGCATCACAAGGGTACGGAAATTCTGGAGATACATTTTTCCCCAGAAAGCATTTTAGCCACACCATCAAATGTGGCATCAACCACTGTCCGAAGCCAGGCCACCGATGCAACTTATGACGTTTATAAGGAAATGCATACCGCCTAGTCTTGGAATGTAGTCGCCAAAATGCTCAGGATTATCCCATATGATGTGGCTAGCGAACTTGAAGAGATGCTGGTCTGTCATATACAGTGTGTAGTCCTGACCAGCTACAAACGTGATTGCTCTTGCTTTGATCATGGACGTGTATACAGTTGTCTTTGCCATGATAAGCGGGTGGTAGATGATGAGTTTTGGGGGCAGGAGTATGACCTTGGGATCTGGACTGACATGTGTTAAATGACCTTGCAAATTAGTTGTGGCATTGTTTGTGACGTAAAATTCAACATCAAAAGTGGATTGATCATGTTGACATTAGGTCAAAATGTGGTATTACTTGAGACGCTAGGTCCACTGGTTGAATAGTATATGTTAGTGAGTACCGGCGGCCATCTTGGTGGCCATCTTGGATTTCTCAGATTGCTCAAGGATTTCTTGTGCATATTTGCTAGTCAATACATTATGCTTAGAAACCTCAGCTACATTTGTGTTGGTCAAGTGAACCTTCTTATTGCACATAAATTGTTTTTTTTTGTTTTTCTTTTACTTTATTTACCAGCAATTTGATTGGAAAGATGCCGCCAATCGTGGCCATCTTGAATTTCATTGTCAAGGAGGTGGCTAATCACAGAAATAACTTCGGAAACGGATTCCTCGTTCTAAAATTAGTCAAACACGATCAATTATTTAGGTGTCTAGCATCTTGGGTTAAATAGGTAATTTTCTTTTTTTCAAAATGGCCGCCAGCGGTATCTTTGATATTTCAGATTGCTCAAGGATATCCTCTTATCATCTGTCTGATATTTGGCATAGAGGTCTCAATCACGTATAATCCAGCAAGAAAAAAACTTTATCAGTCGATGCAGGGCATATGTGTCTATCTATCTGACTAGTACGTGACATCATGATGCTATTCGACAAACGCATCATTTCTGCTTGTAAATATTAATACATGTCTAAAGAGTACACCAGTCCTCAGTTTGCGTGTAAAATAAGCACGATGCGTGTCCACTGATTGTGTCTGCATTAGAAATGTGACTGTGACTGGAGATGTGGTGCTTATGATAGTTGCGATCAGCGCCGATCCAGATCAGCCTGTGCATCCACACAGTCTGATCAAGATATGCACTGGTCGTCAGTCCATCAATGAAATACTTGTCATGCTTCTAACAAGCAATACAAATCATTATCAGATTACAGGAGTGTGCTACTTGATCCGATACTACACTGGTCAAAAATCATATAAGCCACATGTCTGCAGTCACAGTCACATATGTGGTATCCTGTGCACGTTTCCTCGCGTACAGACCACCTATAATTATCTGAACGAGTTGGAGCTGCGCGCACAATTCGGTTACACTTATCATAGTCAACATTCAACCTGTGAAATTAGATAGTTCTCCTCAGTATACTCGTCGCTACATTTAGGAGTTGTCAATCATTTATTTCGTACTTCTGGGTATACTGGCGTGTGTCGCGAGTCACGTGATGGCCGCGCCGGGCGGGAATACATTTTTCAATGAGCCACAGTGCTCGAAATTTAGTTTCGAAGAGAAAATCCTTGAAAAAGTCATTAGATTTGAAGTGATGATTGAAACAATAAAGGGACAATTTGAGAATATGGAATCGAAACTTCGGCAGGAGCAAGCCGATATCAGTCGCGACAAAGATATCATACTGGAGGAGGTGCGTACTCTGAAGAATGACATTATCGTAGACTTTCAGGAAATGCACGGCAGCCTGGAGGGACAACAGTCGGCGGCCGACTCGCGGATTAACGAACTCATAACGAAGACTGAGGCCCAGGTGACGAGGATGTCTGGTGACGTGCACGCCTTGGTCAATACGACGATTGCACCGATACGAGGTATGTACATACAATGGTATGTATGATTTCATGCGTCTGACTGAACTACATGTAGTGGACAATATGTAGCCTGCCTAGGTCATGTTGAACTGTGCCACACGCGTGCAGTCTCATGGTACATGTAGCAACTTACGTGTATCTAGATATCGTCGATAAAGACACGACGAAGTTTGTCGGCACATTTAAAACGGATAGTTGTATGATGTACGAACGGGGTCAAAACTAAACTTACTGGTGCAGCTATAAAAATATACAGGTGCACCTGTAAATATACATGCACCTGTAAAAATACAATTTGGTTTTGACCCCGTTCGTACACCATATGTATAAACGGGGTCAAAGCTAAACTTACAGGTGCAGCTATAAAAATATACAGGTGCACCTGTAAATGTATAGCTGCACCTGTAAAATTTACAACTGCAGCTGTAAATGTATAGCTGCAGCTGTATTTTTATAGCTGCAGCTATAAACGTATTTTACAGGTACAGCTATACATTTACAGATGCAGCTGTAAAAAATGCAGGTGCATCTGTATATTTTATAGCTGCACCTGTAAGTTCAGTTTTGATCCCGTTCGTACACCATATGGTTGTTCGCTTGGTTTGTTAGCTACATTATACAATGATTGAAAAGTGAGCCATAGAATATGATCTGATATTCACTGGCAGAAACGTCATATTGACTGAGGCGAATTGTATTATTATATGATAACAGTATCCTTGATCAATACGTATGGTACTTGTTTTGATCATTTACACTCCATATTCTGTACCTCTCTACTGTCACACGTTTTGCTGCCAACATACTTTTGGCTATTAAACATATTAAATCTAAAAAAAAATATAAGTACTTTTTCATCAATAACAAAAAAGTCACCCCCCCCCCACCCGAAAAAAACTGTTCATGATAATCTTGATTTTATTACGAAAAAACTAAATACCGAAGCGAGCTGTGTAAAATTCCACCGCCATCATTGTTTGAATAACGTTAACATAGTATTACAAAAAGAGAGATAAACACAAACTATGAAAGATATTTGAATTTTCTTTTCAGAATATTTTTTTCGATAATATAAATTGTGAAAATCGAAAATTGTGTCATTATGTCTGGTTTTCCTGGAGCGTGCCCATATGAGACACGCCATGTGATTTTGTACATTCGGACATCTGCGTAATTTCATGAAATAAGTCTACAAAGTATACAATATTTTTCATAAATGAAGTCGAAAGTTGACAACATTTTTAGAGTACATGAGGAATGTACTCTGAAAATTTTGTCAACTTTTGACGCCATTTACGGAAAATATTTTAAATTTTGTAAACATATTTCATTAAAGTACGCAGATGTCCGAAGGTACAGAATCACATGGCGTGTCTCATATGTTTAGTTAAAACATTGCGTTTCACTGGCTGAATATGCAAAGCTGAGGCCATGCAACTTTGAATTACTGACTGTTTTACACACCACGTCGACTGTTCGAACAATTCAACATTTACGCTTTGGAAAAGTGAACGTGAATGTGTTTAACGTCCCACCAACAGCTAAGGCTGTATAGAGACGGTTTACCATTGTTGCGAACTTGTACCAAATACCGCGACATCATCGGCAGAGTCTGGATGAATGTCGATGACATGATAATCGCCAATCCTGGTATACGCCGAGTTGTGGCTGTGACTGGAGAAATGGGGCTTATGTGATTTATGACCAGTGTAGCTCCTGGTCATATAGCCCAGGCCTGATGCATGGTAGCAGTCTGTATTGCTTGTTAGAAGCATGACGGGGGTTGCATTTGTCTAAAGGCGAACAGTGCAGATCATGATCAGACTGTGCGGATGCACAGGCTGATCTGGATATACACTGGTCGCAAAACCCATAAGCCCAATTTATCCAGTCACAGCCCCATTTCTGGTCGTATATCGGTGCTAGGGGCCAACGTTGGCGTAATGGACCAATACATGTATGTAATGCACACGAACAAGCGCTGACGTGTCTGCGTTACGTCATGACACTGACGTCATAGTGTCGACGTCCGACTAATGGAACGTCAGCAGTTTTAGTTGTAACCCGGATGTGCGTATTTTCGGTCAATGTATCATAATTTATTTTTATTTCATATAGAACTGACGACTATTAATAATTAATATAATTAATTTATTACAGCCATTATTTTGGTTAGAACATAGTTTATTTCATTAAATAAAAACATATTTATGCATACAATTAACATTTCTCCCTCAAAGTACACTTACAGAGATAAGTGTCTGAGAGATGTTGGTGAAATCTGCTACAGTATATGTGTCTCCACAAAGCACGATTTATTTCACTTGTCATGTTCACTTCCCTTTTGTCCGTGTAGATGAGGCGACGTCTCTGGCCGTGGCGTTCAGCGCCAGGACACTGTCGGGCGTGACACCAGGGCTGGGCGGCATACTCGTGTTTACAAAGTCCGACCTGAACCTCGGCGACGGGTACGACGTCGGCACGGGCCGCTTCACCGTCCCAAGGTCCGGCGTTTACTTGTTCGGCATACAACTGTGTCTGCTGTCCAAAACTTGGAAGAAGTTTCACCTTGTGACGGACGATGGGGCGACGTTGCACGCTATTATGATAACAACGGGAAACCCTTCGGCTGGAGGAGCATGCATGACAGAGACAGCTGTTGTCTCCCTGGTCAAGGGTGACGTTATTTCCGTCAAATGTGTCTCCACAGGCACCGGCGGCAACGTGCACCAGGACTCTAACTACCATAATATTTTCAGCGGTGCTCTGATTCAGAAGTTGTAAACATGTTGGACGTGAGTTTCTTGCCATAAGCACGGTGTCTCATTATTATTATTATATACGTACTTTCGTTTCCCATTGAATACAATACATGGAACATACATGTATATATGGAACGCAACCCGTCGATATTTGGCCATATTGATGTATCGTGAGTTCATATTGCAAAGTATACTTTTCTAGCAAAGTATACTTTAAGGGAGAAATCTTCAATGTTGGGATATACTTTATTTTTTTTATTATAAGTAGTAGTGAAAACTTTTTATAGGCTAGCAACCACCATTTAGTTTTACTATACAACTTAACCGATTCCTCCAAATATGGCCATTCTCTCACACTTTCACTATTCGTATGGATGCTGTGGAACCTACCTGTTCATAACCTGCAACCTGTCTGCACCGGATTTTCACTAATTAAACAATATGTTCACTTACTCCTAAGAAAGAAACTTTCAACATTGTCCTGTCCGCCATGTTGTTTATCATCAAAGTGTCATGTGACGTAGTGTTCACATCACGTGACAAGCAGGCTCAGTAATTTCTTTTAAATGCTAGAAATATGCTGGAAACTGGTGTTAAAAACACCCCAACATGTTTCTCAAGTAAAATTGGGCTGTAATGGATCAGGATTTACAAGCAAACTGGGTCTGTGGCCTCAAAACGTCTGCACTATTTTTTTATACCGGACTACAAAAGCATACCCCCTGGCCGATGTGTACTATATTTAGCACAGTGATACCTATAAGCGCATTTTTTTGCTATAATATCTCAATAAACTGCCTACCATTGTCTTGTCTGACCTATTTCGTGACAGCAAATGTAATTTGACATTATTTAGAAGACTATCTTTTCAACAGTGGCAATTTAAGAATGGTCATATAATTATGGCTGTCCAGCTGCGGAAACTTCAGTTTCACCAGAATTTTCCAGAGTATTATTTTCTCATATATTTCTTAGGAAAAGTCTATATTGTTGATGCACTTGTAAAAAATTATTATAAAATAGATGGTGCTTGTCAAAAATATTGGCTGTTCCACAATTTATGGGGTTAAAACGATTACATTTATCGAAAGTCGGGTGATTTCGGAGTATTTTTGTCATTTTTTTATCATAAAAACAGGCGAAAAAGTGACTTTCGAAGTATTTAGTCAATCTACATGTTGTAATTTGCATAGAAACATTTGTCCGCATAACTTAGTGACATGCCAGAATGATACGTGTCAAATTAAATTGAAACCAGCCCAGTGTATGAGTGCTGCCAGCGAATTCAGACATAGAAGTGTTAAAATGTCACAGGAAATTGAAACACGTGTGCCCGTGTTGACACTTGTTTCCTTAGGGTATAGACACTGCCTGTTAAATGAGCAATGCTATCCCATATATATTTCTCTACCGATATGCACTGCTCAGAGTGAACTTAGTTAACCTAATAAAAACATGCCGGCCAATAAGCATAGGAGGCGCGGTAAAAAATGCGGATTTCAAACGGGGTGGGTAAATGAAAATAAAGGTAAAAATCTTTCTTCTCACTCACCAAATGGAACAAATCATAGGTACATCAGGCTAACCAAAGACTCATTTGAATCCCGGGTTAATGTAAATGAAAATAAAACGTTTACCTGTAAAGATGTTGATGGTACGGACAATGATGTAACTGTTCTGCGCTCTCTGTCTCTGTCAAGAATGATGCGGCCGCATCAAGAAAATGGGGCATTTGTTGAGCTGAGCGGCTAAAATGCACCCGTTGTAGATATAAAAGTAAATATTATAAACTATATGAAGAGGTTCCGTCAAGTCGAAAGGGTAGGAAATCAGGGAAAGCTAATGTGGGTTTGCAGCTGGGCCTTATGAGCACACCAATCAGTAATTATGGTGCTTGTCGGCTGTTGGTAAACACAAACATAATTCCGCCGACGTATAACTCTATGCAAAAGCAGTCAAATAGGATAGCAGAGTCTATGGTTGGCTTAAACACTAAAAGTATGCATGAAATCAGACAAACTGTGGCCAGAGAGAATGAACTCTGTGGCAATAAACGTAGCAAGACGGTTCGAGTTGAAGGTGACTCTTGCTACAATAACCCAATATTCAATAGCGACAGTACACCATTTCAAGCGGGTACAATCGTGACAACCACTATGTGCGAGAATAATACCAAAGATAAATTAATCATTGGGGCATTTGTTGGCAGTAAGCTGTGCATAATAGGTAGTAAGGTAAGAAATCAGGGTGGAGATATCAGCTGCCCAAACCATCATGGTCACTGCACTGCCAACCTCCCCGAAAATGAGTCAATAGGTAATGAAGCGAAATGGAATGAAATAGTTACGAAGCAGATAAATAGTGACTTACATGTTAGTCATTACACGGGGGACGGTGATAGTAAATCACACAAAGGTGTAGATGCCGCTCAACCAGGGGTAACGGTAACGCATCTAAAAGATATCCGCCATCTGAGTAACTCCCTGAAACGAGAAATAAACAAGGCGCCATTTAGCTCGAACATGTTTCGTGGGGTCAAGAAAACAAACTTGAGAAACCGATTTGCTCTCTCTGTAAGGTCCAGGTGCATTGCAGAGTTGAGGCAAGCACATGCCAAACATAATGGTAACTTAGAACAAATAAAGAGCATAATGCCAGGAATAATTTGCACAATAGTCATGTGTTTCAAAGGTTACTGTGGCAAGCAATGTTCACAGTATAGTTTGGTTTGCACCGGGGACTACCGCAGGGCAAAGAACTACCTCCCCTCAACTACAATGTTAAAAATGACGGAGGATGATGTACTTGTTCTGAAACGGTGCATAGAAACTTTCCTTGGTCCTAAATCAATTGACAATACAAAATTACTCACTTCAACTCAAAAATGTGAAGCAGCAAACCGTGCATACTAGACATCAAATTCAAAAGCAACGACATTCACGCGCAATTTATCCGGTCGAATTCATGGTACAATTCTAAACTTAAACCTAGGTTTTGGGGATGCTACAATACTGAAAACAGACTCAGTAGGGGCCAGCTTAACAAAAGGTTCTTCAGTCATCAAACACATCCGGAAGATAGAGAAAAGTCGTGTACGGAAAAAGTGTCAGACCACAATGCGTAAACTAAAGAAAGCTAGGTATGCCGCGCGATTACGAAATTTCCAACTACACTCTGAGTTACATTACGCCAAGGGTATGACAGATCCTAAACCAGACTTTGCAAACCTGCCCCATCTACTCGAGCACCAGTATGCTTGCTAGTATGTATGAAAAGCAGCACTACATGTAAGGTTGAGAGTCTTGTAAGTGCATACTGATAATTAGAGTTGACTATCTGAGCAGCCATGTAGTACTCACAATATATCATATTGTGATAGCTCGAAACAATATGTGCTGTAAGAATTGTGATGTATCAGGGAATCCGATGTTTTTTACCTTCGGCCTTAAATTGAAACTTTCACTCCATCTTCCCTTAGCTGGGTGCTTATTACAATTAATACACAGTAGCAGAAAACAGCTTGCAGCGGTATGATATAATTTCTGCTAAATTTAAATTTTTTAATTATTTTCTGGAAAAATGTAGCCAAGAAGTACTGGCGTAGACCCTGATCGCGAAGCCAAATTTGGTCATAATGTTTGCAAGTATCAACCGAGTCAATAAATAATGTTTAGAAAAACGTTGCTACCTGTTGGGGAGCTATACACTTGATACCGGTTAGTAATCAAATACACAGTGCCAATTAAAGCGACGCGCCACTTTAATATGGCTGAACTAGTCAGTAACAGGCTCATCTGGCTCCCTGATGCATCTCAAATCTGTGTAATTAGTATGTAGACATGTACATTATGTAGATAGGTATACAGTTAATTTACCGTAATTAATAAAACAGGAACTATTAGCAGATACAGGGTGGATATGTGACGCCGTCGAGTGCATGTCTCAGACAGCGCTTTTCGCTATGGCAATTCTTTCGAGAATTATTTATAATTGTTGACTCAGCACTCAGGTGGGCCGGGTTAACACACAGGGAACAACCACATAAATGTGATATTTCAAGGTGCCTGGGTATTTCAAACACATTATGGTGTAACATGAATGCTACTCTATGTGTATAATAGTATTTTGTTCTTGCATCATTTGGAAATTTAACTTTAATCTTTCCATATTTGACTCGTACACCTGTGTTTATCCCGACCCACTTGAGGCAACCATTTTCATTAAATAAAACTGATTTTCCAGCAATTCTGTCCTTTGTTCTCTTAATAAAACTAGCTGTAGCCATGATTAAAACCGTTTAGAATTGTTTTCAAAGAAAGCAGACGACATCCACTGATGACCCGGAAATGCTTATAGGCTAGCAACCACCAATTAGTTTTACTATACAACTTAACCGATTCCTCCAAATATGGCCATTCTCTCACACTTTCACTATTCGTATGGATGCTGTGGAACCTACCTGTTCATAACCTGCAACCTGTCTGCACCGGATTTTCACTAATTAAACAATATGTTCACTTACTCCTAAGAAAGAAAATTTCAACATTGTCCTGTCCGCCATATTGTTTATCATCAAAGTGTCATGTGACGTAGTGTTCACATCACGTGACAAGCAGGCTCAGTAATTTCTTTTAAATGCTAGAAATATGCTGGAAACTGGTGTTAAAAACACCCCAACATGTTTCTCAAGTAAAATTGGGCTGTAATGGATCAGGATTTACAAGCAAACTGGGTCTGTGGCCTCAAAACGTCTGCACTATTTTTTTTTATCGGACTACAAAAGCATCCCCCTGGCCGATGTGTACTATATTTAGCACAGTGATACCTATAGTCTCCGATGCAGCCGCAGCCGGGCGGAGGGCGGAATTTACAACGTAAACGTATGGGGATCGACTAATCGATAACTCGAATATCTAGGTTACGCGAGAGTTATCGTTCTTGGTCCTTGGAGGTAATACGTCTTCCCTTACCGTTACCGATTCCCGCGAAAAGGGGTCTTACGATCGTTGAGAGTTATCGTTCTCGATCATGGGAGGTAATACGTCTTCCCTTACCGTTACCGATTCCCGCGAAAAGGGGTCTTACGATCGTTGAGAGTTATCGTTCTCGATCATGGGGGTAATACGACTTTCCTTACCGTTATCGATTCCCGCGAAAAGGGGTCTTACGATCCTCGATAGACCGACGTATACCTCGAAATATACGCGTGCGTATTCGTCGGTAATTGTCCGTTCGTCCGTCCGTCCGTCCGTCCGTACGAGTGTTCGGTGACGTAACGCTCGAACGTTTTCGCGGGCAGCGAACGGGGTGTTACTATAGGTACCATCTCCCCGCGTTAAAGGGTTGTGCCAGGGAGGAGGAGGTACACGTATATAGTAAATTAACCGTATCGGTCGGTACAGTCAAGAAAATAAGGGCGTTCACCCGTATTATACCCGTTAATAGCAGACGACAATTTTTACCCGTATTCGATATACGGATCGATACCGTTGATGCCGGAATATTTAAAATATCACAATGGGTTAATATTCGCGTTATTGGCTAGAAAGATATCTGTATTTAGCTGTAATAACAAGTCTCGACATGTTCAAACACGTTTGCATATATTTAAATTACAAGCAGCAAGATGTATTCCGTTAGCGGTACGTGTCGACTAGGAAACGACATTATACCCGTTTCGATATACCGCGGGTTTTCCCGTGACATAGGCGCTATCGATTCGTTGACTAACTAGCCGACAAATTCTCCGCTTTATGGCCGTAGGGAGACGGTTTCGATTTTAATACGTCTTAAGTGACCGATAATCATATTGATACGGGATTTATACAAAAAAAATGTATAGAATATTTCAAAGAGAGGATTATGTCCGTAGTCGGGACATCTCGATTCGAACCGTACTTTATAGACATTCTCAATTCGCGAGATAGCGTCGATGACAAAAATTAGGACTCTTCGTGGGGACGAATTGTTGTATCATAGGAACGAATTGTTAATTCGTGGGAACGAATTGTTAAATTGTGGGAACGAATTGTTAAATTGTGGGAACGAATTGTTATTTCGTGGGAACGAATTCATAAACAAAAATCCATGTCCACTGCGGAGCTCCGTAAAATCTCGATTATGACCGTTTTCTCGTGAAACTCACAATTATATTCAACAAAATTCAGCCAGTAACCGCAATAGACCTAGTATACGGTGCATCGTTATGGACACTCCGCTTGCTCGCGAAGCGTTAATGCTCAATTGTGGCTGTGATGACCTATGCCGATTATTAGAAGAAGGCCAGGGGTATTCGCTGACTGAATGGCGATCAGTGCAGATCCTGTTGGCGTCCGGTTTAGAGAGGTTTGACTGTACATCAGGCATTTGATCATTCTGAGCCACAGTCGTGTGATATGCGATCATGAACAGACATTATCACTTGAGATAAATGACCAAGAAACAAAATAAAATCACATAATTATTTGCTTGGTGTCCGGTTTTGAGAGGTGTTGCTGTAACTGAAATATACGCATTCCACTATGACGCCAATGATAAAATATTACTACAAAAAAAAAACGGATCCACTCCCAATCCTCTATGATATGAACTATATACGTATTTACGATCGTTGAAACACTCATAATAATGCACAATGTTCTGCACAAAAGGACCATTGATTCACAATTCAACGGATATAGTAATTAAGTGTCATATAGAGACGTGACTTACTTAGTCTCTGACGCAATGTCTCAGGCAACAGTCGTGGATCCGCGGAAATCTGTGACTAGCAACGGTGGGGGGCAAATACTTTTCAAGAATGCGTGCGATTGGTCGTTGGAAACCGTATATTAACACCATGCTGCACTGTTGTGTGCGATGTAGACGTTGGTCAGCATGCACGTCTATGCCGGTTAAGCGGCGTGCATTCTGTATTATTTGATTATGAAATTGCATGAGCACGCGTTCTCGGCGCACTGCGATAAAATTCGAGAAATTTGACTATTCGAGAAATCCGTAATAAATAGTATATTTAAACAAAAAGTTGGGCCGAT
Organism: Conchocele bisecta; assembly: GCA_029237695.1. NCBI lineage: Eukaryota > Metazoa > Mollusca > Bivalvia > Lucinida > Thyasiridae > Conchocele > Conchocele bisecta. The sequence goes on from CM055271.1 coordinate 99,997,075, forward strand.
AAGCACCACTCCATTCCATTCCATTTTTGCAGACTACTAGTATGGCCATGAACCAAACAACAACATTAACTCGATGTATGTATATTTTAATTGATCGTACATTTTTTAAATTTATCTTATCATCTCATTATTTGGTAGCTGGCCTGACACTCGTACCATAGTATACTTTTATTTCATTTGCCACATTATATCATCTACCATGCTTGGCACTAATTGATACTATTTTGTGTGAATGGGCCGTTAAGCACCAGTCCATTCCATTACATTTTGCAGACTACTAGTATGGCCATGAACCAAACAACAACATTAACTCAATGTACGACAGGGACAACAAGTATTGATAATGTTGCTGTCCGTTACAATGCGTGGACAGTATATACATGCATATATTACGTGTACATCATATATATAATTAATTTTACGAGAACGTGTGGCGCTACGGACGAGACAGCAATAACAAACGTTATCAGTACTTTAAAGACACAGGATGACAGATATGCCCGGAAAATGATGATTAATACAACAGATTACATCAACCAATCGTTTATTTCCAGGATTGTTTGACTTGTTTCTTCAACTGTTCCAACCACGATTCATTGGGTCTGAAACGGATTTTGTTTTAAGTTGTACCCACAGTCTGTATGCTTCAAATTTCTCTTGTTCGTCTAGTACCATTTCGCAAAGCATAGAATACCATTCTTCCATAATTGTATAGGGATCTAATTTCCGTAGAGCTGTCAATATGAATAAATCTGTTTGTTCAGTCGTATCTGTGAATAAGGACAAGTCATACTGTAATTGACTTGTATGCTCAATCTGACAGCCATAACAGTTGTCAATTACTTCTTTTTTAATTAATGATTGAAGTTGTTCAACCATACATGTGTTGAATGTGTCATGTTTTGTAACCACAACTCATAATTATACCCATCATTTTTATTGTTTATTATCTAAAAGCACTGTATAATATTTGCTGTTTCTAGCGCGAATACCTTGAAGATAATGGCCTATGCCAAAATGTAAACGTTTATATAGTGTGTAGGTACAACTGATTATAAGGTTTTCCTATTCTAAATATTTGTATTGGCCCTGAAAAGGGCCTTTTGTCTTGATCGTATAATTCAAGTTTGCTGTTTATTATACTTGATCACTCTTTTGATGTATATTTCATGGCCATCACAGTTCCGTGACCCGCAGCTTCTACATGTCAAGAGAAATCTGTGTGTAGACCTTTTGCTGGGTTTTCCAGGAATCGAAAATGATGGTGCTGGAGCTCGTCGGATCTCCTCATCCCAGTATTCTTGCTGTGGTCGTACACTCGCTCTCTCATCATCACCCCAGTTTTCTGTAGGCTTCGACATCGTGTTCAAGTAATGTTCATACATAAAGGTGTAAGGGGTTTATATAGCATGTAAACGGATTAAGCTTTTAGCCAATCAGGACACTGATTACAGTATTATAGTACAGTTGATGGAAAATGAACTCGGTCCATAGAGAAAGCACCATTTGTTCTATTCAGAAAAAGACATATATCATTCATATTCAATCAAAGTCTCAATGTCCTGTAACCGTATGGTACAGTATTAAAATTGTCAACAATGACACGTTTTGTTTACACAGACCTAAATGTCTTGCTTTAACATTCACTCGTTACTGTTCTGTTTGCATGTCTCCTGATTTTACATGTATAGACAACTTTCACTTCGGTACTTCGATCCTCGGCACATTGAACATATGTATCAAAGTTCACCATTTGACTTGTGTTGTAATCGAGTGTCAGTCCTTTAACTTTGCATTTGGATTTCATTTCCCCAGCTTTTGTTATCAACTTGTACGCAAAGCTCTTTGACCGTTATCTATAACTACATTGTACTCAAGTGTGGGGAGTTAACAGATTTTGAAGGTAATGCTAGCTCTCTTTTAGAAGTCCAAGGATACATTAATCTTACTCATCGTTTCAATAATCAAGGTATACCTATTCACACGTTCCTGCTTTGTGAAAACTATGCTTACTCGGTGGTCCGATCTTGGGATGTCAATTAGTCCGTAGTCACAGGACAGTGCAACAAGAATTATTGGCTATCTTAGCTTATTCTTACGATGACATACATGTCGGTGTGGGTATTTAATAATATGTGACGGTGGCTGCAGAAAGGGAGGCGATGGCACCTCTAGTCAATCAAATTGTTAATGCACCGGAACACCACCGTGACCCATAAACGTTTTATAAATACAAATTGTTCGAATAACGGGAGCGTTTCATTGACTGAATGACTAGCAGCGCAAACCTTAACCAGACTGCGCTGTTGCGCACACTCATCAGGGCCTGCGCTGTTATCATGGGTCATATGCCTCGTTTCTCAAACCACCGTGGCACGACGGTTGGTACGTGATACTTTACCTGACATTTTAGACAATTTGAAATCCTAATTCTACACGTATTTACTCTATAAAAAATTACATTATACATATAATGTATAAACATTTATGTCTAAAGTTATTATACCACATGTTATGGTGCATGCAATAAGTAATCGGAGAGGGCTGTAACTAATGTTGTTAAAACTTTTTGCCTATCCCGTTTGCTTTTCTTAAAGGTACATGCCCACGCAGCAGGTTACACTGTACTACTACTTTTCAATTTCTGTCATGCCTTATATGAGCCATTTGTCTACCCACTAACGAGTTATTTTCAATTACGGCGCGTGTTAATTGGTGTTAAATCGCATGTTATATGCCGCGACCAGAAAGAGTATTTTCCGACCTCGTGCTATTTTTACCAATACGCGTCACGTGACACGGTCAATCATATAACATATTTGACATGCTCAATGAAGTATCGGAAGTTGAGAAGAAAAATCTCTGTTCGAGTCCAAATCTAAATCTCCACGTAACTCTTTCCATTTGGTGATCTGGTCGCCAATATTAACCACTCTCTCTCTGTACTGCCTGTCCTTCAGACATTTCGCCTTTTTTTTTTTCGCCGACGCCGTTTCATACAATTTCCGTCCTGGACGTTTCTACATGTTGATATTCTTGTTTACATATTGGGAATCCTAATGGCGTTCGTAGTATACTGCGCATGTGCACCTCAAGCCGTGATGTGAAAGTCGTCGTCCCCACACATTATCAAAATAGACTGTTACCGCCGCGCATCGCTAACAGTAAATTGATAATTAATAAATGATTATATTTGTATAGAGGGCACTCGTAATTTTTAGAACTGGTGGAATAGTGACATAATTATACACTTATTTAATTCCTATAAAGAACATTTTGTGCCTACTGCGTGGGCATGTACCTTTAATAGTAAAGTGTATATTTTGAAACTGTTGTATATTGTCTATACATAGCAATAACAATGTTTAAATCATAGATGGTAATGTATTATCAATTCATAACTAGACGGTTCTATGTTTCCTGGTACAGTGCATCGTGCTACAGTAATAGCGGACATGCATTTCAGTTATCAAAGTATTTACAATATGTATGAGACTCTACACACGTATATAGGGAACAAACACAAACTCATTGGACGTTTATCGAATAAAACAGTGAGTTCAGTGCATATATGCCATTGGCAGTACATAAAGCCAAAACAAACGACGTATCGAACAACATGATGTCCGACAGATCATCCGATACATAGTCACTTTAATCTGATCATTCTAACCAGTGGGAATATCCATATTGCTGTACGGCAACGGGTACATTGTCATCTGTGTGACTGTAACTGGGGAAATCTGGCTGACAATACGCATACATTCGAGGCCGGTGTATTTTCAGGTCGGTTGCCATAGATCGGCCGCCCGATATGCGCTTGCTAGATGCATATGGGCGGTGTTTTACGAGCGAACAGTTTTTGTCTGAGGCGGGGCCCGGCTTATTAACGGACCATACGCATTTGACACGCGTGGCTCGTCTCAAACATAATACGGTCCATTGTGTCAGCCGTGTTGTATACCATACTGTAATTAAACAAGAAAGATGAAAGGTATTTCCGGGTTGTTTTAAATCTTGAGAAAGAGACACGACATTTCTACTCATGTATGCTCGTACTCTTAGATAACGTAACAACATCACATACATTTATGTAAGCTCTATGTTCCGTACATAGAGTCAGCCCAGAACCAAAATCGGGCTGCGTGAAGTATTACTAAAGTACATGTACATCGTATTTGTAATTCGCCATACTGTGAAAATGGACTTCCTGGTACCCACACAGCGTTATTTATGCGGGCGTGTCCATAGCGGCGGTGTTAGTTTTGCCCATTGCGTAAGTCACACGACAGTTATCATAATGCATGAACGCCGGACAACAATTGGAAAGAGGTATATAAACGTAAATGCTTTTGTAGTGATGAAAACGTCTGACGATCCGACGTAGATACCAGCGACATGCTGAACAGTCTGTTTAGACGAATACTCTACGTGCGTTATATTTCTTGTATCTACATTTATTGTTGACCCGTTAGATATATATATGCTTCGTAATAAACACAGCGTGTGTAAGAAATTATTTGGGAACACACATACCAGTCAACTGCTCGGACAATATTCTCCAATACGGTGAAACTGGCCTGGTAAACAGAACCACTTTCCCGAGCGGACGGAAGGTAGTCCAGTTGTTTATGGTCTTTCTGTGCATCGTCGACTTACTTTTCCCTGTCTTTCTGCGTTCGTACTACGCGTTATGTTTACTTTTTTCTCGACAATCAAATGATGCTTATTCACTGCATTACCGCCCGAGTCTAGTTTGTTGTCTATGATTTTCATGGTGTTATATTGTGCTTGGCGATGGACAGTCGCTATGAACGTATTCCATTATATATACTCAACAAAACTAGAAACGTCCCTGTTTTATAGCCGGTGTAGCTCTGTCTATGTATGTACCACATGTTCAAAGTACATGTATTTTAAACCGTGGCGATGTTCAGAATACGATCGTGTAGAGTTTAGCCGATACACACGGTTTACATAGCGGCCAGTGACCGGAACGTTGATTTCCGCTTTTTGCACGTGCACGCTATACTTGTCATCGATAAGGTGATTCAGTTCATGTCGTACCATTCATGCGATAGGGGCTATTCGGAAAATTAAAAAAACTTTTTAATTATTCACTGTTTTCGATATGCCACGGCTTTCCGAAAACGAGCGAAATCAGGCAATTGGGATGCTTGCGGATGGGATGGCCGCCAGGGCGGTCGCGCCTCGGTTTGGTTGCTGTCGGAAGACGATTGATCGTCTTGCAGCCCGGTACCAGCAGACTGGGGCTGTTCACGACCGGCAGCGACCTGGTAGGCCTCGTGTAACGACGGCTAGAGCCGATCGTTACATTACGTTGACGCACTTACGTCAACGTCGATTGGCAGCCACAGTCACTGCTAGGCGATACGGTGTCTCAGGGCAGACCATTCGCAACCGGTTACGTCGTAACGCCCAACCAATCCGGGCACGCCGCCAGTACACTGGTCAGATAATGACCCAACGTCACCGTGCTGCCAGACTGTTATGGGCGCGACGTCATCTGAACTGGAGAAGGGCTGACTGGAACCGAGTTTTGTTCACCGATGAATCTCGGTTCACAGTTAGTCATGCTGACGGAAGATTACGTGTATACAGGCGTAAAAATGAAAGATTCACCGATTGTTGCATTGTTGAGAAGAACAGGTTTGGGGGAGGGAGCGTAATGGTCTAGGGTGGGATCATGGGAAACCGGAAGACAGATTTAGTTGTTGTACAGGGCAACATCAATGCACAACGTTATGTTGCAGATGTGCTAAATGCACATGCCTTACCATTTATCCGTCAGCATGGTCCTGGTGTGACATTGATGCACGACAATGCCCGCCCTCACGTAGCCAGGGTCACCACTCAATACTTACAGCAAAACAACGTCGACGTCATGCCATGGCCCGCGGTCTCCCCGGATCTCAATCCCATTGAGCACATATGGGATGAGCTGGGCCGCAAAGCACGAGCTAACCATCAGATTGACAATGTTCGCGATCTTACACGGGCGTTACAACGGGAATGGAGGAATTTGCCCAACGCACTGATATTGCGTTACGTCACGTCGATGCGGCGTAGGATCATTGCATGCATTCATGCAAATGGTGGCCACACTCGGTACTAACGAGATTTACTGAATTTGCCACATTACTTATTGAAATTCCATCTCTAAACATTAAGTAACACATTTCTGAGTTTTTGTGATTTTTGATTTTGACCCCTACCGCCCTTGGCCGGTTATCTCTCGAATATTTAACAAGATATCCAAATGCAATTCATTGGCTTTGATACAGAAATGAATGAACTTGTTTTTCCATTTTGATTTTTAAAAGTAACCCTTTTGGTTTTTGATGAATCTTTCCTTAAACATGGAGGGACGTTTCTAGTTTTGCTCAGTATAGTTCGCTCTGCAGTTTGGGACGTAAAGGGCAGCGTCTTTCATGATCTCAGAAAAAGCTACGTGACATTTCGAACACCCATTATGTATATCAACTGGAGTATTGAAACACTCGCATTTTTCTTTTCTGACTATCTACGGAATAACTCACCTTTTTGTCTGCATACTGAAGAGAGCAAAAATGTTGGACTAATGTAAGACCCGATTAGAATGCAAAAGGTCACGATTACGAGTATGTGTCAGTCCGAGATGCGCACATTTTGTAATAACACCGTACACGACATTTAACATCGGCTTGAGCGTAACTCGATGTTTAACTCGTAATTCCGAAAAAGTACGTATTGAAAATCGCGAACGGGGTTTGGTTCCGTTCGTTCATTTCCACCGCAGAATTACCGTAATGGTAATTCTATGATGCAAACGCCACCTAGCACCGATTACTGACATATGATTATACCTTTAAAATATACTCAAGTGTAATCGATATGTACTGCTCATACATATACAACATTAATAAACAATATGTACATATATGTACATTGACACTAAGGTTGATGATGATGATGATGATGATGATGATGATGATGATGATGATGATGATGATGATGATGATGGATGATGATGATGATGATGATGATGAACACAAATGTCGTTAGACATTCACTCAAATTTGTCAGTACATGCGGAATAGAAAGAAGTTTGATGACGATGAGTAACCAAAACTCTAGCAAAAATCTAGACGAGCGTTACAAAAAGTGGAACGCGCGTCATAATATGTAACGAAACGTAACGGAAAATAAAACGTCCTCTATGGAAAAATACTTTAAAACGAACACAAATCGAAACACGGCCGGTATTTGGTAACATTATGTTTACATAAAACTTTCCGAACTTAACACAAAACTGAACGCGTGTCACAAACATGCGTAAACAGTACACTGCTCAGGTTTGATTTATGCGGGGATTAGAGGTTCCATGGAATAACCGTATAATCGGTTTCCCTATATATATTTCCCGTTTTAAATGTGTACACTGAACGACATTTTGTAGATGGAACTGGGTTTACTCTGGCCGCAATATTTATAAAAATGTGGTACATTACGTATTTTCAATAAATTACCTCGACTGTTAACTACTCTGCAGAAGTATATTCCGCTCGAAAATCGTGTTCGGCAGCGCATGAGAATCGTCTCCGAGTACGACATCTCCGACATAAAACCACCATCTACACTGTCCGTTGTACGTTTCACAACTGTTCGTCCGCGCGTCTAGCGTACGTTTCACGACCGTACATGACCCGGTGTCAGGTCCCATACCGCACAAGTGTCACTTAGCTCCAGTCCCAAAAGCAATATGATTAGTACATATCGTAATACGTTTTATTGGCACATAAAAGGATTTAGCTCTCAAGTAGTGTAGACTCCAAAGTGGTCATATACATGAACTAACATTACAATCTGGAGTGGACAGATATTTTGGACAATGTTTAATTCTAATTATGAACATTTCAGCTATGCATATATGGGTATTGGGCTTCTAAGACTATTAGAAACGTGAACTTAGTTTGCAAGTATTGCAATAGTTGCTGACAAATGTGTGGATTAGAATTGCATAAAATAATTCTAATCGGAGTCGACACCACTTAACAAATGACGTTAGACATTCACTCAAATGTACGAGTACATGCGGAATATAAAGAAGGTTATTGATGTTGATGATGATGATGAATAACCAAAACTAAAACGGATCTAGCAAAAAAATCTAGACGAGCGTTACAAAAAGTGGAACGCGCGTCATAATATGTAACGAAACGTAACGAAAAATAAAACGTCCTCTATGGAAAAATACGTTAAAATGAACAAAAAACGAAACACGGCTGGTATTTGGTAACATTATGTTTACATAAAACTTTCCGAACTTCACAAACATGCGTAAACAGTGCAGACCCTGCTCGAACACGGATGAGGATAACCGATGACATGTTTTTATTGAGAAATAAGGCGGATAAATTATCCTTGTAGGGGAGACCCTTGGAGTCATTTTCTAACCCTTGCCTTTTACGATAAAATGTCTACATTCCATCGTTGCCTTACAAAATGACTCCAAGGGTAGAAATTGTCGTCTGCTATTAACGGGTATAATACGGGTGAACGCCCTTATTTTCTTGACTGTACCGACCGATACGGTTAATTTACTATATACGTGTACCTCCTCCTCCCTGGCACAACCCTTTAACGCGGGGAGATGGTACCTATAGTAACACCCGTTCGCTGCCCGTGAAAACTTCGAGCGTTACGTCACCGAACACGCGGACGGACGGACGAATGGACAATTACCGACGAATACGCACGCGTATATTTCGAGGTATACGGCGGTCTATCGAGGATCGTAAGACCCCTTTTCGCGGGAATCGATAACGGTAAGGAAAGTCGTATTACCCCCCATGATCGAGAACGATAACTCTCAACGATCGTAAGACCCCTTTTCGCGGGAATCGGTAACGGTAAGGGAACACGTATTACCCCCCATGATCGAGAACGATAACTCTCAACGATCGTAAGACCCCTTTTCGCGGGAATCGGTAAGGGAAGACGTATTACCTCCAAGGACCAAGAACGATAACTCTCGCGTAACCTAGATATTCAAGTTATCGATTAGTCGATCCCCATACGTTTACGTTGTAAATTCCGCCCTCCGCCCGGCTGCGGCTGCATCGGAGACTATAAAAAGTTTTCCCTACTACTATTATACTGAATGTATTACATTATCACAGCCATTTTGGCTGTGATAATATAATACATTCAGTATAATAAGTCTGCATACTTTTAATCATCAAATATATGCAGTCGGTAGTTCTATATGAAATAATGTATTTCGGGAAAAATAAATGATTACTCCCTGAAACTATACTTTGCTAGATAAGTATACTTACTGCAATTTTGATGAAATCGGCTACTGATGACATGCCCTGCAATTTAAAAAAACAAAACGGTGTCAAAACGATGTACATGTATAAACGATAGGTAATCGTTTGTTTGTGAACCAGGAACAAATCCGTATCATTGTATTCTGCATCCGGCCCCCTAGTGGCGGGCAGTAACTCTGAGAAAATCCCGTACACTACACTTCATACTTCAGCACCATAGGCATACGGCATGTTTCGGCTTTCATCGGTATAACTATGTACATGAACAAGGCTTATAGCTTTGGTCGGAGACGACCTCGTATCACAACAAATTCAGCAATTTTATTAACGCTAAAGTAAATATTTTGGCGAAATGTGCACATGTTCATTTGAGAATTATTGTTATCTTGCTGAAATATCATAATTAGAACATAATTGTGCAGAGAATATCGAATTACAATTGGTTTTCCCAGGTCGGACACGACCTCGCATCATAATGAAATAATGTGTTTAAGGTTCTAACGTCAATATTGTAGTGGCAAGTTCAAATGTTCATTTGCGAATTATCGTTATCCTGCAGAAATACATTTATTACTCTTTTGCAAATTATTTGCACGGGTTTCGGTGTGAGAAACCCCATAATCAACTCGTTACAAATAATACATCGTGAAGAGAACACCCGTATTTGCGCGCCTGTTTCCTTGGAAACCACGAGCTACCATGTTTAATTTTATTACAGTCATATAAAGTTATTTGAAAATTTGGAAAGGGTCTCGACTAATCTAGAATGTTAATGTGATTGAACACATTCCAAGCATGCACTCAAATATATCTGATTCATAGAAACAGCTGCGTAATTTGGATTTCAAAAAGTGTGCATGACGTCACATTTGACGTCACACATCGTAACGTCACAACGCCGGAAAACACGTCTTTGTATAACTATGCATGCGCACATCACAATTCATTGATTATAATCTCAAAAAATAGACTTAATGTGCATATGTATCCACCGTGGAAGTGTAATAAATAGGATAGTCCATCGTACATGTCTGGATAGCGGAAATAATACACTCGTGTCCGTCGGCGTCCGTGCAAGCAACTCGTTCGCTACGTTGAGTGGCATATCGTCAAGAAACCGGCATGTTCCACCGGTGCCGAGTGCAGTACCTGTGACAAATGACGCACAGTTAGTACCCGTAGACATACCAACCACAGGCATGTAGTTGTAAACGGTGCAAGCATATCCGATAAATATACTACAGTGAAAACTCGCCAAACCTGACACCCTGGGAGGTCCCCATGGTGTCCGGTTTAGCGAGGTTTCATTGTAAATCGGGCATTCGATTATTCCGGGCCATAGTTGTGTGCTATGCGATCACGAACATGCATTATCACCTGAGATAACAAGAAAACTATCAAAATTATGATCACATACATTTCTTGTAGACCGCTTTAGAGGTTCCACTCTACCAAGCTTCATAGTAAGAAACAACCTGCGTTAATCTCGTCAAGATAATCAAAGCTTATGAATACTTAGTCGCACTGCGAATTTGCAATTAAGCTGTAGCAATTCTCAGGCTCAGTCGATGAAGTTGCTTGATTTCAAGTACAATATTCATGTATTTTTTTAAATAAAGAAATTGGCAAATATTGACAAGATTGGTGCGGGCGTTGACGGTGTACTGTAAGTGAGTCACACATTTCGTAGCATGTCCAGATTGTACCGTCAAACCTGTGAATAAAGGCCAGCCATGACAAGAGAAACGTATGGCCTTTGGTCACAGGCAGTATCTGTTCACAGGTTAATTTATGTAGAAATTTAGTAATTCCGAGCCATAGTTGTGTGATCATGACAGGCATTAGAGAGAGAGAGAGAGAGAGAGAGAGAGAGAGAGAGAGAGAGAGAGAGATTCAGTTATGCTTCTGCCTCTGGGACAATCACATGTCTAGTTAGTCGTTTACTATAGGAATGAATGGCCTTTTTGTGCAATTTATCGGGGCATAAACTTGGAAAAGTCGCGGGAATACTGGACTAAGGCCGGAAGGCCTCGTCCAGTATTCCCGGGACTTTTCCAAGTTTATATCTCCGATAAATTCCACAAAAAGGCCATTAATTCCTTATAATTCCAGCAATTTAAATAAATTCATCAAGAAAATGTGTTTATTTTCCGTTTTCTTAAGAATTATTTTAACTGCGCCTGACGGTTACGGAAAGTAGTTCGGCATGGAGTTTACTGGGATATAAATTCTGGACAGAGACTTCCTACGGACCAACCAAATGTTAAGGAATTGTGTAAATATTTTTGTGCTGGAATTATTGTGTTATAAAATAAATGGAGCTAGCCCTCAAAATGGTTTTAATTTACTGCGCCCCGGGACAATGCAGTGCGATAGACAAGATATTGCTATAACACGTCACACGAGTGGGATACATTTTATATTTTCTAAACTCTATGCTTTTATTTCATTATATCAATGGGCGGTTGATTGGGAGGATGAAAATGGTACATTTAACGATGGGTTTAATCCTTAACGGAATCCCGACATGCCTGGTTTGACCCTCGTGTACATTGTTGACGCGACAGTTGAATCCGGTTATACCCAATACATGTATAAAGGCAATAATATTAGTACTAATGCTGTCTCACTCACTTGAATGGCGACCTTGGACTGAGCAGGTCGTGTGTTTTTAGCGGCCGGCAATTATCTCAAGGTTACCGGCGGCTGCCATTGTAACTGTTGGAAATTAACTGAAATTTTCATTGCGTTATTCCTTATTGACTGGATTGTTTCTTCTGGATTTGCGAAAAGGTATGTCGGGGCTTGGGTGGGCTTGTGGAGGGCGAATATTCGGCTTGAATTGAGGTTATTTAGACTAGTTGCTAGGACATTTGTTGTTCTTATTTTTCTATCTCCTTTTTCTATGTCTTATGAAAGTAATCCATATATAACAGGTCTAATCAAAACAGCAAGTTAACTCAAGCTCAGCCGAATTTTCTGCCTGCCCTTGTTTGCTTCTGGCCCCTACCTGCCTTGGAGCTGTCTGGATGTGGCAACTCTGTCGGAAATAGCACGTGATTTTACAGACTACATTGTATATGGTACCAATTTGTGTGTCGAGTGCCGCCGGATGGATTGGCTCTGCATCACCGGTGCCAGGTTCTACCCAGTTACCCCCTCTCTTCTTCTCGCCTCCCGTTCGCCGGGGCACTGCGCGGAATTACAGGACCGTATTGGACCTAAGCAGTGCCCCATTTCGACACACAATTATACACATCTTTCCGCCTTGCACCAACATATATCACATATAACACTTTCGGCCTTTTTGGACTTATATGTCCGGGTATGGAAGGTCTTCGAGCCAATTCCCACCCTTAAATATATGCCAAAAAAACAACAACAACAAAAAACAACAAAAAACAACATCAAAAAATAATACTATCACTTTTGGGTAGCAGGGCTAAATGACTGTTGTGTGGTGAGAACATGGCACCAGATAAGGTTATTCTAATTTCATGTCCCAATATATGTTTTTTTCCTGTAAATATTCAAATGTCTCTCCGACGTGATGTAATTTGTGAAGTCAGTAGATTTTCTTTAAAAAGGACGGATTCTGATAATTTTGATGCACCAAAAGATGATGACTTATGAGTTGTGTGGGTGCTCTATATGTATAGCATTCGTGAATAATCAACTACCGTTGTTTCTTGCAATCACATGCTCTGTTTTTATTTACATTGACGGTACCGTAATTGATTCTCATCAAAACGACAGAATTATGAGACTAAAGAAAACTACAATGCAGGGCAACCCGTCCCGCATTTTCTGCGCTATATCTGATAAAAAATCATCACTCCGTTAGAAAAATTGTAATGGAAACCTACTGTAGACACCGATAACGTGATGTCACGCCGTTCAGAAACCGCGTGATCTGAAACCCTGGGGGCCGTTTCACTAAACTTCGTACGACTAAAATGTTCGCAAGCGAAAATTTATGATAGTCAGTACATTTCACATTAACAATGTTTTCTTGTGAACAATCACATGCTCAATAAATGTAAATCCATCAATTGAAACTTACAGACGATCCTTGATTTGCACTTACGAACATTTTTATTCCCAGCTTCTTATTCGTATTAGGCTTAAACGAAAAGTCATATGGTGCATTACGATCCCAAATGATACGCTGCCGATCCTACATATGTTATACGTTTCTGGACAACAAATTAAACAGTCTCAATGTCGGTCTCTTTCGCCGTAAAGCAATTTACCTGTTGTTGTAGCTGTCGAGTCAATCAAGCATCTTTGGATTATTTTGTTCCGATCGCAAACCTACTACTCTTCGCCTATATTATTATACAGTCATGTATATGTACTTTCGTTTCCCATTGAAACACAATGGACGCAATCCGTCAATATTTGTTTCATATTGACGCCTCGTGCGTTCATATTGGTCAGTGCTGGAATTACGTTTCACCTCGTAAAATAGTTCCCTCTAATCATCACTAATTTGACTACTTAATTTACAGTCTGTAGGATTTGTGGTATAACACAAACTTATCTGTTAAAGTTTATGTCTTTACTGTTTATTGTTTGTTAGGCCAGTCTTGATAACACCCTATGTGATGTGAAGTTATCACCCTTGAGAAATTTGAGAAATCCAAGATGGCCGCCATATTTTAATAATATTGCAGAAGCATATACTAATACATACAGAGCTCCAGATAAGCTGCGTATTTACGTAAATATCCAATTAAAATTTCCAAAAAACCCAATTGAAATCGGCAGTAGCGAGTATCAAAAAGCAATAACAAATTTGTGGTACCTTTATCATGCTACAGAAAACAATAAACAGACCACAGATATAGCATATTTTGCTTGCTTTCCATGAAAACACATCTTGGAGACAATTCTAATGAAATGCCAAGACATGTTTTCATTTTGAAGCAAACTATTAAATAATTGCTGTCTCTTGATGTGTAAACAGTAGTGTGATTTTATTTTACGCAATTAAAATATTGAAATACCCAATTGCTTCAGATATGATGGAGTGAAAATACTCAATTACTAATTCCTTATCTGGAGCCCTGCACATATACTGTAAATATGTGTTATATAAATTGATATAGTATGGTATTTTCAATGATATATAAGGACAATATATGTGCATATTTTCAATATCCGATTTGGCCGTCATCTATATACAAATTTGAGAAAAAAATATATAACTTGAATTATTGGGCATAAACGGACATACGTTTGCATATATGTTATCAGTTGCAGCTGTTACACATATGTCTATATTATAGAGCGGCATATCATTGTAAAATGCCAAAATGGCCGCTACACACAATATATAATAAGTTGTGTTATGCGCATCATAATTATTTTCTGTTTTTATGCCCAAAATAAAGGCATGTTTGCACATTTTATAAGAACAATGTGTGTATCTTTGAACATATTCCAGCGTGTTTGATATTCCAGATATCCATCCACACCCATGTGTATTAATGAAAGTTCAACTTAGGAAAGAAACAGCACATCGAGTACGACTAGATTCTAAATGCTATCACATGTTGTAAATCGCCTCTCATATGCCAATCATAGATACATGTAACTGAATGACACATTTCTCTGCCATCACACATATACGATTACATTGACATATACTATATCACAAACATCTGAAGCGTGCATATTCACTGTTGTAGCAAGAGTAATGTAAAACAAATATCAGCGTTCCACTAATTGTGGACTAGTTTTAATACACCTGCAAATATACATGGAAGTAGGCTCCATGGAGAGTTTTAATTAAGACTGAGGGACATGAAAATGAATGTACATTTTGTTGTCTGTGACATTGTTTCGCAGAATACTGCCATATCATTTCGGAATACTAGCATTACATGCTCGAAGAGTTATTTCAGCTGTTCCAACAACGTGTACTAGTATTCATTTATCATATGCTTTCTTTGATATTCTTTGACTGTGTTGTTATTGCAAGACAATAACGCAACGAATATAAAGTATGTGCACGTCTTAACGGTCGAAAGCAGCATATTTGGGTAGATATCTTCAATCCCCAGATGATGAGAATCCATACAACAATCCCTCATGGAGATGTAAATGACAGGGCTTGTAGTTTTACTCATGTGGACATGATGCGGATGATCTCTCTTATACACTGTTGGTATGGTTGACGAGAAGGTGTATTTCTATCGACGTCTAATACCTGACATCGCCAATTCTGAAGCCACAAGCAGTCTATATGTGATTTATCATGATGATTGTGCAGTTGTATGGGTGATCAAATGATCCACTGAAAATGTTCATTACTAAATACTAAGATTTCGCTCATTTATATGTACAGTTGAACCTCTCTAAACCGGACACCAATAAAACACCTGTGATCTTATTTTTGATGAGATTCTTAGCCATTTATTTCGGGTGATAATGTCTGTTCGTGATCGCATAGCACACACCTATGGCTCATAACGACCAAATGCCTAATTTACAGTGAAACCTCTCTATGCCGGACACCCTGGGGACCTCCAAAGGTGACCGGTTTAAAGAGGTTTCACAGTATCCTGAAACAATCAAATATGCAGATCGTGTTTGACAGTTATTTTTTCAAGAAATGTGCGGGCCATATGTTAACTTGCATGTCTGCCGTGCATTTAATTATGTTCCTGCCAGGTATTTGGAAGCTGTTTCAATGAACTTACTAAACAAATTGAGATAGATAATTTCGAACCTACTTGGCAATTTCACAGTCTTGAAAAGCTCCTCCACTGATTGTCTAATTACAACTATAGTAAGACATCTTCATTATAACAACTGTGTAGTATATTCATTGGAGGTGCCATCTGTACCAATGTGGTAGAAGTCATACATATGATATTAACATATATTATATTCATGAAATCATGCAAACTATAGCTGACATCATATCAAATACCACTCGAATCTTAAACTGTTCGGCCTGTTAGTCATGTATTAGAACATTGACCTTCAATACTGGATTAGGGAGGATGGGAGAGTATTCGTATTGTAGCGAATAATTAGCCATTAAGGAGTCATTTCTTAACAGTTGGGATCGCAGCTAGGGCCAAATGATATGGCATGGTAAGAGTGCCTGGCACAAACTAGGGACACTGTATGTCAATGCTGAAAGTATGTTGCTGCTTTTTGAATGCTTACTGTAGGGTACATTCCTGTCAGTATATAACTTGGCTGTTGAACTGAAGTAACACCACTCATTTAATCAATGCTGGAGGTAGTATGCTGAATCCCCTCCCGAGATACGGGTACTCTCATCTCACTTGTCTTTTCGACGAAACATGAAATACTCTATATGACCTTAGCTGTTGATGAGGCGTTAAACTATTTCACCTCTTCTCATTTGCTCATATTTGCCACAGTGTCACATTATCAACATCATCGATCACAGAATATGTATTTTGTTACATTAAACTTTGATTTCAGTTGATTTGATTATTTTAGTTGAACAATATTATACTTGGCAGCCATCTTGAATGTCAAAAATGCCTGAATCTAATATCACACATAGTGACCTTACACACACATTACACCAGATCCATTAATAATACAATACTAATGGACATATGGTCATATTTAATGCTACATTATGTAACGACGTGCACATTTAGAGTAGATCAGTGTTACTTGATACTGTGGAGTAGTATATAGGGAGTCAAAATGATACCACCTAACGGTGGTATCATTTTCACTCCTATATACTACCACCACCACCCCCGATAAAACACCGTTTCGTCCAATATCACAAACTGGTCACCAACACAAAAAAACGTGACAATTGGTGTCATAAATACATCACGTTTTCCCCAATTGAACAGATAAAACTATAGTACTAAAAAGGATTTGTTTTCGTGTCGTTGTCATAAATACCTCATGTTCATTTAACGTCCATTTGAACAGATAACACTATGGTAATAGAAAGGATTTATTTTCATCCCGTTGTCATATTTATTTTTCAACACGGCATTTTCCTCCTCCACTATAGCTAATTTATTTCTACGATTATTAATAATTTGTAAAAAAAAAAAAAATAGCAAAAGCCTCCACTCGTGTACACAACCCCAGCGACTGGGCAGATTTCTAGCCGGCACCCAGCCACTGGGGGTGTTGGGACCTTTCTTAAGCCCACTCATCTGTTGGCTCACAGTCTCATTTTACGGGTCGCTTTGAACCCCATTGCCAATTCCTCAATTCAGAGAAACCAGAGAAGTAAGGTGAGCCTATGTGTGAATTTGGTTTCCGAAATTGCAAGCTCTTAGGTATAAATCTTTTAGGCCGGCACCTTTGAGCTATACAATTTCATCACCAATTCACACACACACACACACACACACACACACACACACACACACACACACACACACAGTTAGAGACTGCTACCATTAAACAGACGAGACGGACGTCATACTGGATCAACAACATGGCACACACGAGATGAGACCAATTGTTGTAAGGCTTTCAAACGTATATATACTCATCACTTTCCTATACAACATAAAAATGGTGTGCAAATAATAATTATTTATAAACACTTAGCGAGGTTCACGAATTTCCGGGATGGTTCGTTATTTTATTAATTTGATAATTAGTTTTGTAAAAATTATTATTAATTATTTTTAAGAAAATTATAAAGTTAATTAATATAAGAAAAAACCGCAAAGTATAATTATTTATAAACACTTAGCGAGGTTCACGAATTTCCGGGATGGTTCGTTATTTTATTATTATATAGATGCAATAAACAATTTATTAATTAATTTTAATAAAATTATAAACAATTTAAAAAATCGGGTAAAAATTATAAACAATTTAAAAATCGGGTAAAAATTATAAACAATTTAAAAAATCGGGTAAAGAAATGTTACAGCAATTTTATTATTATATAGGTGCAGTAAACAATTTATTAATTAATTTTAATAAAATTATAAATAAAACAATTTAAAAATCGGGTAAAGAAATCCACAAAGTATATCGATACGCGGTTATAGAAATGTATGGTGGTCAGTGGGTGTCGCAACGGGGCCCTAAATTATTTTTTTATGTTCCGTATGGAGGGGCCGTCGGAACAGCTGGAATGTATGGTGGAGGAATATCCTGATGTCGCTGTAGATACACGAATAAGCATATCACGTCCCGAGACGGGCGAGGAGATTTTTTCTCTCGTCGGACCTCCCTTCCATAACGAGTTTTTTTTATATCTTCGTCCGCGAGAATTTGTGGTCGAGCCTTGGACCGGATAGTACCCTTTAACTCATGGTATCTGACCATCTCTTCGACGACCATTTTGAACTCGCTATCTGATATATCGTTGTCGGCTATCGCTTTCGATACGATAACGTCGATACTGTTTTTCTTAGATCTCGCGAGAACCGCTATTCGATCGTGCTTTCGACTCTTGGCCTCTAGTTTTCGGCCCACGAGTCAGGCCGTCATGCAAAGCAGTGCCGCCCCCGCCGCTACACCACTCAAGGCCACCGCGACCGGTGCAGCGACGATTGTTGACAATAAAGACACACTCCCCACCCCGCTTATAACGGATGCTGAGGCTAACGCGGTGCTCACCCCCTCTAATATATTGACCGACCGTCTATATTTCTTCGCGTATCCGTCCGCGTCTCTCCTCGTGTTGTAGAATATGTTGTATCTCGACGATCCTGGTCATCCTAAAGGATGCCGGGTCGACCGTCCCCGAAGGTAAGTGTGGATATAGTTTCTCGTCATGCATCATAAATCAAGTTGTATTAACAGTGTCACTGCAGTGGAGGAAACCGATTGGTCGCCAATTTTTGTAACAAAGTTAATAACACTACCTGCCGAAACTTTAATTGTAGTGTCATCATCGAATATAGTAAACCCTGACCTCTGCCCCGCGTGCTTGGTGATGCCAATATTCTGTTCTACACCATTCAGGACGACATTCACTCGGACTTCGCCAGTGGCGTGTCCGCGAAAGTTGACCGAGCAGACCGCCATTCGAAAAATCGTCCCGGACACTGCCATGGTGTATCCCCCGTATCTGTTGCTCGCATTGGCACCGAATGAATATTCGTAGGCCCCCTCGCTTAGTGAACCCCGCTCCTCGGCACAAATTGTTATGACGGGTTTTCGAGCTTGTATTTTTTTCCATTTGCGCAACCGCCCTAGTTAAAATTGTGTGGGACTGTGCTATGCCCCTCTCCAGCCTTCTCATCGCGGCTTCATCGTATGCCGCGGCCGCGACGGGAACGTCCCGTTCTAAGTTGGAACTACCTGGACCGTATATGCTCATGATTACTATATATATATATATTAATGTTTAATCGGTTATTTCGAGAACGACCGAAATCGGGTAATAGTTATTCAACTTTCTCGCTTGATCATCGAGAATAGAAATCTTCAACACGTGGATGTGTCCCGATTCCAAAACTTTCATCTCGGGGTGTGGGAAGTCTAAACGTCACAGTCTCCCCAAAAAAACAATCGCTGGCCGGCACAGTTTTTAGTAATGTGCTGGGAGTGCCGTCTACCAGGTTGTACGATCTGTTCACCCGATCCAGGTGCACACCGAGAGTTTTTGTGAAGGTAAAGTTCACCGGGATATGGCCGAGGTGCTCGCCCCTGAGGAAGACAGGGAGTTGATTCTCGTTGTAAGTGGTTGCTAATCCTAACATTACGGCCAAAGCTGAGGTGATCGTTACCTGGTTGGTGGGTTCGACGGTAAAGGTCGCGAGTCCGGTGACTTTCCAGATTGTGAGGTTGGCTCTACCAGCAAGCTCCGACGCGACAAAAGTTTGGAGGGATCTCGAACTCCAAAGGCCGGGGGGCAGCCTCACAATTACTCGTCCTCTATCCTTCCAGTAGCCGAACTCTTCCTTATCCCCCACGTTTTTCCACCCAACCGTGAAGGTGATTGATCTGAGGCCGGCCTTTTTTTGTCCGCAGCAGTTGTCGATCGACTTTTGAAGTTCACAACTCTCATTTTGAACATTAGTGATAGAAGCAAACATAATAAATATCTTTCAATGGATACCCAAGCATTTAGCTTTAACTCTATAATAACACCATTGGTGAGCTTGTGCACCCCACAATAAGAGCTAGTTTGGGTACTGGTTTCGACACAAATTTCACTAACATGTTTGAAAAGTACAGACTTCCTAAAACCGTTACACAGGATGTCATAACAAACTGGAACAATAATCATATGCAGTTCTGGCAGAACCAATTAAATATTACCGTGTGGTGTGCCACAACCGGGTGTGGTGTCTCTTTCAGAGACCACATAAAAGACAGTAACAGCATGTTAAGCAGTAGGGTCTACAACTTTCATGTGTATTATGCAATTAGGAGGATTGTCAAAGAACTAGGTACTCCACTACCTCAAGACAATGGCTGGAACCCCATTTCCAACACATACGACCGTAAGGCGTTCGAAAGACTGTGTAACGAATTTAACGTTTCAAAAGATGCGGACTGGAGACAGAAAGTATTTCCTAACAGCAACAGCCTGGGCACCGTTCTCATTCGGGGCCAGTCCGGGAATTGGACACAGACTGATTTTAGACACGATCGATCGGGTGACCACATCGTCAGTCGGAACGCCGGGAATTTTGATCCCGCGACGATGACCTTCGGGCCGGAAGTATCTGGAGGTCGGCACTGCGGTGTGTTTTCTTGTAAAATATTACCTCCGAAACGAGCTCACGTCGATTATATTTTACAAGACGAAAACGTGCAGAAGGGTATAGAAACCTTTATATTGGACGACGGTCTAGGGTTTACGCAGGCCGGTGTTGCCCGCCTGAACGATTCCATTCGCACATACGTCTGGACTATCCTCGGTGCACATAAGCAAACTCGCAGTTCTATAATAGGAGTCGGAACGGCGTTTGACGCGCAAAAAACAATTCTTGGCACTTGTAGAGGACGCCATCTCAGCTAAGGTGGACCTGGAGAAGGCGATCCAGAATTATCAAGACGTTTTATAGAATGCTAGTACCCCGGTAAACTACGTATTTGGTATAGGTCTTTATATGGCGCCGAGCAATATGATACTACGAGACGACCCGGTTGACGGTTACAATAATCAAATCGTAATCGCCACCGCCAATCAAAAAATCGGACGCAACGGGAACGTGAACGCGGACATCATCAAGCGCACCCCCAACAGCGGAAGCGATTTCATAAAACCCCCAATTCACGAATCGGATACACCCACCCCAATTCGCGAATCAAGTTCATTTAAACCCGTTGTTCCACCGGCGGAAACACCAATCATGAACACTGTTGACATTGGAAGCACAACCCACGAGGAGGAGAACTTAGGACTCGTCGTTGCCCTCGTGGCAATCGGACTACTTGCGCTTTGGTTTTAGAAACTCTCGAGCGGAGAATAGTAGGAGACCGGTGATCGCCACGATTAAAGCCCAAGTATTATTGGCGAGCCATCCGACCGTTTTTGATAATATAGATAACAAGAAGGAGAGGAGACCTCCTATCAACCCGGGCAGCGCGGCAGCCAATTTTCCTGCTAATTTAGCCAAGAGATTGGCGAGGGCTTTTAGTTGTTTTTTTATCCATTCTTTGGCTCCACCGGATGGAGCTGGTGCTGGCGCTGGTGCTGGCGCGGGTGCTGGTGCCGAACTACCCGTGATAGATAGAACTAGACACGATATAGATATAATTAGGGTCGATATAATCATGGTGAAAGCTGCGATAATGGTTACTATCGTGACGCCCTTCTCTCTGAACAGAGTGCGAAGTCGTTCACCGAGTGTCGTGTCCTCGTGCAGGACCCTCGAGATAGTTTCGCGGCTCCGACTTAATTGACCGGAAAGCGTCTCACGGTTAGTCGAGGCAGCCTCCAAGCGCGCTTCTCTTTCATCCCGCAACGATCGCAGGAGTTTGTTGATTCGATCGGTAGATTCTCTATCGCCACGTGCTTCCTTTATTTTTCTTTCTTCTAGAGCGATATGTTCGTCCAGCGCGGTGAGTTTGGAGAGGTTATTGACTAGTTCGCCCCGAGTTGTTTGCAGAACCTTATCGAGTCCCCGGAGTTCGCGAAGAGGTAACGGTGGGTCAAATTCTTGCCGTTTATTTAGTTGACCGTGGTTTCAATCGTGTTAATAGCGTCGGTGGCTACGCGAGGTATCTCGCTGAGCTGGATCGCTTCTATAGTGGCGGCCGTCTTCTCCAGCATTTTGTCTGTTGTGTGGAAGATTTTTACCATTTTTTTAGGCAATAGCGCCCGATCATCGATCACTCCGAGAGCTCGAGCGAGGAGTGCTCCATATCGGTTCAATGAAGAGGGGCTGAGGAACTTGGTTGGGTCGTTATTGTACGTCAGCAACTTCCAGTTATTGTTCCATTTAACCCACAGGTCTCCACTTTTAGTGCTGCGGAACTCCAACGTGGCCTTGATGCCGTATTTAGACACCTCACTCTCCCACCGTTTCACCAGAGTATTCGTTTCCTCGAGAGACGCCAGCTCACCCTCGGAGATCCCCGCAGGAATATCGGCACCGCCCGCCCATGCCGGAGTTTCGGGTGGGGTCTCCCACATTTCTAAATGTGTATTTTTCTCGGGTGGGGGCTCTATGAAGGTCGTTTCGTCCAAGCCCTCGCCTCGGCT
The DNA here is from genome assembly GCA_029237695.1 of Conchocele bisecta. Classification (NCBI taxonomy): domain Eukaryota; kingdom Metazoa; phylum Mollusca; class Bivalvia; order Lucinida; family Thyasiridae; genus Conchocele; species Conchocele bisecta. The sequence continues at coordinate 100,020,058 of CM055271.1, forward strand.
ATATGGGTCGAAATCGTCATCATCATCGAAATCGTTCAAGCCCTCGCCTCGGCTATATGGTTCGAATTCGTCCATGCCAATATCGAGACCAGCCATCTTTAATAAATTATTATTATTATATTAAAGACAAAACCATACAGGTTTAATAGATTATGTCTTCGAGTCAATACGGCCGCAAACTCAATCCATACCGCAGACTGCGTGAGCCCCTCGGAGCAAAAGGCGCGAGACAGAGTGTCGTTATTACGAACAACCCCTCAACGATCGACCAGAACCAGCAACTCTTAGTTCGCTTCCCCAACCTCGGAGCTAGCGACGTCATTACGCCGGGGACTGTTCGCCTCGCTTTCACTATTTCGCTTACATCGACGGACGCGGACCGAACCATTGTTCAGAACCTGGGTCGCGCCATCGTCAAGAAGACCATGATAAAGATTTCTGGTAATGAGGTGTTGTCGATCGATGACAGCGACGTCTACCATTGCTACCAGGACCTGTGGAAGACGACGCAAGGGCGCGAAAATGCGGTATATCAAGGTATTGACACCAGCCGAAATAGGAACGTAACCAGACTTAGAATCGGGGCTGGTGACAAGGTAGATAACATCGCGAGCGACAACGCGGTTGCGGCCGCTTACGGCAACCGATTCTACATCCCGCTCGACTTTCAGTTGCTGGAGAGTCACATGCCCTACTATCAGAGTGCTTTGGCTGACCGCCTCGAATACGAACTAACGTTCAATGACTACGGCCGAGTTCTCATGGCCACTGACATGACATCGAAGTATACGATCGACAATGTTTCGCTGGAGTACGACATGGTCACGATGCCCGAACTCGCGCGATTGATCAGAACCCAGTATGCCGGGCGCGTTGCTATACTTTACGACCGAGTTCTTCGCCACCGCAAGATGACGAAAGACAAAAGCGAAACATTGTGGAATATTAAAGTCAACGTACCCGCCCGTTCGATGAAAGGTATACTGATGTTGTTCGAGGAGGGTCGGTTCGCGCTCGGTGCTAGAAAATCCGACAAATTTTATAACCCCAAAATCACGAAGGTAGAGGTGACGATCGAGGGATTACCCAATCAACTCTACAGCGCGGGCCTTCGCGCGCACCAGCAGTGGGACGAAGTAAGGAAACATTTTGCTTCCGGCTCTAAGCGTTCCCCGGAGGTTGCCGCGGTTGCCAAAGACCTGCAGCTCTCGGACGTCTCCCTCGCGGATTTCCTGACAACCAAATACGCGTTATGGCTAGACACGCGAGCCAGCGACGACGACCAAATGCACGGTAGCGGACGCCAAGTTGAGAACGCTAGAGAGGGTGTGACGATCCAGATAACCAAAGAGGCGGATGGAGCTGGCACATTGAACGTGTACTTATATATAATTACGAACGCGCAACTCAACATCGAAGATGGCCGATATGTCTCAGCGATGTACTAAAAATCAATACCAATTCGCGATTGGAGATGCACACTCTGCTATAATATGTGGGCAGACAGGATGCGGAAAAACGGTTTTCATCCTCGACTTACTCGAGGGCTCTTACCACGATGCCTTTCGTCACATCGTGATCCTGTGTCCCACTGTGCGGCACAACGAGACTTATCAGCGGCGCCCTTGGATATGGACCGACCCTGAGGTATACGTTATTGACCCCGGCGACAGGCTTCACGGTTGGCTGCGTGTCTTCTATCAAATATTCCATGGAGAGCCCACCCTATACGTGATTGACGACTGCTCGGCCAAGACGGCGATGACCAAAAAGAAGGACATGCTCTCTGAGCTCGCATTTTCTGGCCGCCATGCGAGGCAAAGCGTATGGATCTCCACTCAGAAGTACAACGCCGTCCTCAAGGATCTGCGGGAGCAAACGAAATGGGTCGCCCTCTTCCACTGCAAGGACCGAGACTCGTTCGATGAATGTCTTAGAGAGAACGACGTTATTCCAACGCGCGAGGAGCGCCTGGAGGTTCGACGGATACTTTCGGAAACTAAACACGCCAAGCTTCTGCTAAAGACTGATCAACCAACTGCTTATAATGTATGTAATTAATTAATTTACTAACTGCTGAGTAAATGCTTAACAATGCTGAACAATTGCTTAACAATGTTGAACAATGCTTAACAAATACTTAACAATGCTGAGAAAATGCTTAACAATGCTGAACAATTGCTAAGAATTTGTTGCTCCGCTGCGAGCTTTATTATGAGCATAACGGTGATCATAAGTATCTGGTGGTGCGCTTGGCAATATGTTAGACTTATGAGACTCGTAAGAATAATTTTAAGAAAATTAGCAATAATGAACTGCGACGAACTTCTCGATCAGCTAATGGAAGAAACAGTCGCTCCGACTGCCGACACGACTGAAACTGTAGGAACACCTGTCAGCACGGCTGCCGATACGGTCCCGAAAGAAAATGAAAACGCGGCGCGACGCGAGCGGTTGGCTGCGCTGGTTGCTGGGGGACAATCGGAGCATTATCTCGGTAGGAGTCTCTCAGTTTGTCAGGTGGATAAGATGTCGGATGCGGAGGTCGATAAAATGTACGCGCGATACGAATCCGAATTAGGCGCGGAGATGACAAAAACTATCGGATCGGCGGCTATTTATTTTTACGCTACCGCCGTTAGTATACTTCTCCCTATACCAGACAACGCGGGATTGATTGGCGATCTAGAGACCGACCCTTTTATAGGACACACTCTTAGAACAGCCTGCTGCTCATTTTATCACAAGTTTGGAATGTACTTAGCACCGCTGACAACCGCGTTGATCACGGGTAAACACTGTCAATTTGGACATATATTTCCACGAACTATAAGCCCTAATAATAATGACACAATACGCACCCGCGAGAGTGACGGTGTTGAACCCGTTTGCTCCAACACAATCGAACCCGAGTGTTACTCGCCACTGGATGACATTCAGCGTATAAAAAATCCCAAAAGACAGGCGGCTGGGAGAGCGGCTGCTGCCACACGAAAAGTTAAACAAGATAAAATACTCACCGAGCTTCGAGAGGCCAAACGGTCGTTGCAATCGGAGACAGAGACGACAAAACACTCGGTGGCAGCTGTTTCTCCCCCAATCGCTATTGGATTGGAACCGATTGCTCCAACTGATTGGATCCCGTGGGTTGTTGTTGTTGGTCGTCTGTCAGTTGTGGGCACCCTGTATGTGCTTTACCGTTTCAACAACAGATCATCAACGAGGCTGAAATTGAAAAAACAACCCCCAACACTGTTGGACGCGATTCCGATACAATCGATGAGGGATGCGCCCCATTTAAACATTAAACGCGATCCTTTTTATATGCAATAATGGCTGAACAAGATGGTAAAATGTTAGTGAATGCGCTTTATCACGCCGTGGTGATATCGGGTTTCAGTATCGGGTATGCTCAAATATCAAAGAGGGTCTTAGGAGGGCCCGCTCCCAAATTGGACTTTACTTTTAGAGACGTAGGGCTCACGACCTTAGATGTAGCGGCCGCAGTTTGGACCCGAGATTATCTAGTTAAAGCTGGAATTCTACCCGTTAATATATGGAAATAAAAATGGCTTCGATCGGAATATTATTAGGTGGTGCGCTCGTAAACGCATTGGCGTTCAGCGGTAGCAACTTTCTATTCTCGAAAATGAAAAGCTCGAACGTGGATGAGGAGCGTAAGCTTCGCGATTTAGCTGTAGAACAACTCAATAGCGCAAAGGAGGCGTGGTCGAAAAAACGAACCGCACATCTGGACTGGGTCAACGAAGAGCTTCGCCGCGAGAATCACGCCACGCAAACTTTCCAGAACGTTGAAGAAGCCAACCGCGAGTACGCGCTGGCATATCCTCAGAGAAGTCTCGCGCCGCTGGATCGTGAGCCCCAACTTTCAGATTTCTATGTACCGTCAGAGACCCAAAAAGACCGCGAGATCGCGTTCATCGTCGTAGGAATGGGTGTGGTGGGTCTCGTCGGCTACTATATTCAATCGAAAGTTTTAAATTAATTATTTTTTTACAAAATAAACAATTACTGATCAACCAACCTCTTATATAATGTAATTAGCAAATTCTTAGCAAAATTCTTAGAAAATTCTTAGCAATTTCTGAACAACCAACCAACCTCTTATATAAAGCAAATGCTTAGCAAAATTCTGAACAAAATTCTTATTAATTTCTGAACAAAATTCTTAGAAAATTCTTAGCAACCAACCTCTTATATAAAGCAAATTCTTAGCAAAATTCTTAGCAATTTCTGAACAACCAACCAACCTCTTATATAAAGCAAATGCTTAGCAAATTCTTAGCAAAATTCTTAGCAAAATTCTTATCAAATTCTTAGCAACCAACCTCTTATATAAAGCAAATTCTTAGCAAAATTCTTAGCAATTTCTGAACAACCAACCAACCTCTTATATAAAGCAAATGCTTAGCAAATTCTTAGCAAAATTCTTAGCAAATTCTTAGCAACCAACCTCTTATATAAAGCAAATTCTTAGCAAAATTCTTAGAAATTTCTGAACAACCAACCAACCTCTTATATAATGTAATTAGCAAATGCTCAGCAAATTCTTAGCAACCAACCTCTTATATAATGTAATTAGCAAATTCTTAGCAAAATTCTTAGCAAAATTCTTATCAAATTCTGAACAATTACTAATCAACCAACCAACATATTTTTATATGACGAGTGCGTGTTGGAGATTGTCCGATATATTATAATACTTCGCATTACGATGAACACGCGCGAACTTGATACCAAACTAACGCGCAAGCTGGCGAATACGTACTATAGCCCACGCGGCTACTGGAAAGGATTCGCGGCCATCAAGAACCTCGCGGCGGCGACCAAGGTTTCAGAAAACGCCACCAAGGAATGGCTCAAGGAGCAGGCCATCTGGCAGATATATTTACCCGCGCCTCACAATATTCCGCGCCCGAAATTCGACGTGCCGGTGCCGAACCAAGTTCACCAAGCGGATCTCTTGTTTCTCCCTCACGATCGCGTCGGTCGCAAGACGTACAAGTACGCGCTGACAATCGTTGACGTAGCGAGTCGCTATAAGGGGGCTGAGCCGTTGACCACTAAAGAGTCTAAGGAGGTAGCCGAGGCCCTTTCCCGAATATATAAGAGGAGTCCTCTCAAATGGGCGAATCTTCTCCAGGTTGATCCCGACCGCGAGTTCATGGGCGCGGTATCTCAACTATTATCTAAGCACAAAGTTTCTGTCAGACGCGGCCGCGTCAACATCCACCGGGACCAGGGGATCGTGGAGCGTTTCAATCGAACCCTGGCTGAGAGACTGTTCGGCCACCAATACGCCAAAGAACTCGTAGACGCTCATACGCGATCGACCGAGTGGGTGACCAGACTGCCCGCCGTGGTCTCCGCACTGAACGGAGAGGTGACCAGATTGATAGGTAAGAAGCCCGTAGATGCTATCAAGTTTAAAAGGGTGACGAGCGAGCCCTCTGCCGTCTCGCGCGGGCGACCCGTTGGTTTACAGGAGCAGCAATCGGCGATTGCACTTCCGTCGGATATTGGCGTCCGCTACCTCTATCAACCGGGAGAGCTCGAAGGTGGCAGCCGCCGCCGCGCGACTGATCCCGTGTGGTCTCTCAATGTATATCATCTAGATCGATCTATTACCAAACCCGATGAGCCCGTGCTCTACTATTTAGATGGTGGTCCATCTCGCGGGTTTGTTCGCGAAGAACTTCTTATGGTGCCTTCTGACACCCAGCTGCCCCCGGATCGTTAGAGAGGTTCCGTATGTATTCCGTCCGATAACACGCGTCTTTTATCGTAGTACGCTGAGAGTCCTAATTTTCGTTGACAGTACGTTTTCATAACGCCGTCTTTCATTTTAAATCCTCTATTTTGCGCAACATCTATAATGTGTTTTCTATCTTCTATAGTTTCGCTTAGTACTCGTTTATATCTATCCCAATTTAAATCGTTAGTTCTCTTGGACATTTCTTTCGCGGAGTTTTTATTAATAGAATTATTTTTTTCTACGAAATAACACTTACTAGATAACGCTATCGCCCTATCTCCGCTAAATTCCATTTTGAAAAGTCCTGGCTCTCTATTACTCCATTTATCGCAAGCCAACCATTTCTTTTTTTCTTTTTCAAACTCGTCTAGTAAGTTAGGTCTAATCAATTCCTCTATCGTCTTTCCACTAACTCCTATATACATACTATCCGTGTACATTTGTATTAATTCGAAGTCTTCTCTTTTTACGTATTTGTCTAGAAATTCGTAGTAAAATTCCAACATTCTCAATTTAGCTAGTTGATAAACCGCTATTCCGCAGTGGAATGGTCTCTTTACTGAGCACCGGGGTTTCCTTGAAGATATTTCGTACGCATCTCCTATCTCTTCCAAATCGTCAAAATACGCGGATCTTAATGCTTTGTCAACACAGGTTTCGTCTCGCGTATATGTCGTATTTAAATGTCTCTCCGTTGCCTCTATCATTTTTCCGCAACACGAGTTTCCTAATAATTTTATTATGTCGGCCACCAGTTTCTTATTCGGTTCTACATCCCCCGTTCGTCTTGCGGCTGTAACTTCTTTAGCGAACCATTGGAAGGGTTTACCACTAATATAATCTATAACACGATGAACTCCCGTTATTACTAGGCCGTGTTTTAAATACCATTTCAACAGTGGCGCGTACAGCAATACTTTAGTGGCCGACATAGATCCCACCAATTTTCTTCCGTTTCCTCTAGTTCGGCCAGTATCATTTAAATATTTTAACATGTGCGCAGAAACTTCATCAACCTCTACTTCTCTGTTTATAAAAAGTGGAGACATTTCGGAAAACTTATCTTTTAAGTCGCGTGGAACTTCTATATCCACCTCCGCAAACCCAAACCAGTCTCCGGATAAAACACTTTTACAAAACTTTTTAATAAATTTAGGGTTATGTGGGGTATCTGTATGGTGTATAGTTTCTCTCCCACACGGCATCTCTTTATTTAACGTAGATAAATATAACGCGTTCGCGTCGTACCCCAAAACAGCCTCGCAAGGTTTGGAACCCACTCTAATATTTGAAACACCGGCTTCCGCATATCGCGTAAATACTATCGATGGACCACCAACTAGAGCGTCTTTCATCATTTTGTATGTTTCTTCTTTCGGTGCGCATAGAGCATCCTCCGGTATAATCGTCTTTGAAGATTTTTGTTGTTTAATGGTTCCTCTCAATAAATATTGTATAGCCACACCCGGAAGTGTTACCGCGTCTTTGAAAATATCTACACCCCTGTGTTTATAAAATTGACACATATTTCCCACAGCTTCTAGGAACGGTGCTACATCTAAATCGTTATAATATTTCAACCAATCTCTGAAAGTTTTCATATTATTTTCTTCGAAAATTCTACGACATTTAATTAATTCCGTTTCGTCTAGTAACATTTTCCCAGATAGTTTGGAATACCAATTCTCTATATCCGGTAGGCCCGGGTAATCCAACTTGTCTGTAGAATGGAACCACTCGTGAGGAAAGAAAGATTTCTGTCCTTTGCAGTCGTAGGCTTTTATCCAACTATCGTAACTTACACCGGGTCCTAGATAAAGTATTACATCAAGAAATCTAAACTCCGGAGTAAATAGAAATATTGTCGCGCTCGCCCTTTTCCGACCATTACTTTCTTCGTTGTTGATGACAGTTCACCTACTAAATATTTCTTTATTAAGTTTATATCGTACTTACTGCTGTTAAAACCTATAACCGGTACTTGCTCTATCCACTGTTCGATCTGGGCGATTTGTTTTTCGCGTAAATATTCCGTATTAAATTCGTATCTTGACCATACTTCTTCTCTTATAGCTTTTCCCCTGACTTTCAAATCTTCTGCGAATGTTTCTATAAGTTTTGCGGGATCTTTATCACAAATATGAGTTACCGTTCCTGAGAAATTATCTCCTATACTAACGCTTACCGGAACGTGCTCAGCTTCGTACTCTAAACTATTACCGGTAGTTTCAACTTCTGACTGGAGATACGCCTCAAAATCGTATACTATCTGATATGGATAAAGAGTAGTGTCGCAACCGATCTTTATATCTTTACCCGTTCTTCGTAATTCGCATTCCCACATAACTACTAGGTTGAATTCTTTGCTTTTTCTAATAACTTTATCTCTTCTCATTGTGGATGCGCGTTCTTCTTTTTTATGCTTTGCATGAATCTCACACCCGTGCCAGTAACAGCCGTGATATTGATATACGGTATTGGTTTCTGGACAGTATCCATCTACCGGAGCTCCTAAAATCCATTTTTAACCTCCGTGTCCGCACTGTTCGTGGTGAATGTGAATACCCTCACGCTTTTCAACAGAGTGCATCCAATCGATCGCCCCATAACTGTTAGAACCTTTTGGGTAGAACGCTTTCTCGAACGACGAACGCGGGCGCTCTAAATAATTACGATCGCATACTACTTTTGTCTCACCTTTCATACATTTTGGTCCGTGTCTCTTCATATTACTCGCTTTCGTGAATTTCTGCTTGCAATTATCGCAGGCGTAAATTTTAGATAGGTTTTTAAGGTTTTTTATCAGAAATGCGTGATTATTAAACAGTCCTATTGTCATTGGTTTATTACCTATCGCATCATAGTGCGCTGGTACCTTTTTCAACCACCATACGCCACATTCGGTGGGTTGATATACTTCTATGCCGATTTTAAAAAACTCTTCAACCTTTTTCAGATCGAAAAAAGGAATTGGTGAAACCACATTACTACCGAAATATTGCTTACTAAGTTCTTTCGCTTTTTCCGTACATCTGTCGGGTCTGATCTTTTTATCAAGGTACATAGCTAAACACCTGAACAGACAAAGGTCGTCATTATACTTATCTAAAGAATACATACCTTTTCTATTCCTCAACCATTCTGGAAGTTCTCCTCCCGCCGCTTCTTTGGATTGTAGTCCCAAATCTATTACCCTACTACCCTGTATTAACTTTACAAAAACCTCTACCCATCTTACAAACTTCCACTTTGTATTCGGTCTGTCTATTTTATCGGACATTATTCGTGTTTGCTCCTTATCTGACAGCCATTTTTTAACGGTTTTCATTGATGATAGTGGTTCGCTACCACCGAGATTTTTGTGAAATATTATAGTTTTAGGTTTTCCATTTTTACTTTCCTCCATATGTTCTAGCTTGTAAGAATATGAATATCTCAAATAAAGATTTGTTGTTAGATACGGAGCGATTTTATCGGACATGCGTTCAGACTCGTTGATATCAATGTTTTTACGAAAGGATAATGCAACTACCCGTCTTCCCTTTTCTACCTTTTCCAATGTTTCATCGTGAGCCCCCAATATTTCTTCACCTTTTTCCACTATCGCGCTAACGATAGATTTTTTCTTATTATTTGGGTTGCCTGTGTGTCTAATTTGGGACAAATTATTTGTGCTTGAAGGTTTGATTACACTAGCCCTTAACCCCGCAATACTTTCTTTTTGAATAATGTTACCTACTTCCTCCGCTTTGGATATATCATTAAAGGCTCCTCGTTTGTGGGCGCGGGTAAACCGCTTCATAAACGCCTCATTCTTTGTGGAGTTTATCAAATTTGTCAACCCCCTAACTCTCAACCATTTACTATAAGTAATCCCTAGAGATTCGGCTTCTCTTCTCAAACTTTCTAGTTCTGGCGTTATCATATTTTCTGTAATATACTGTTGTATAACCTATGAGATTTATCTGTTCAATTGGACATGAATAATTTACACATGATGTTTTTTCATGTCCAATTAAACATAAACATATACATATATATACCAAAAAAAAAAATGGAGTGTGCTACTTGTTGTAAGACTTTTGCTTGTAAAGACTATCGACGAAGACATATATCGAGACGTAGAAAGTTTCCTTGTGTCGCCCCACAATTTCAATGCCCCAGATGCCCCTGTAAGTTCGTTAGTGCCCAAACTCTTTGTAGACATAAGCAACTACGCTGCCCTGTGGCTATGGGGGAACGTGGTAGACTGGAGCTGGTAGAATTAGTTGCTGATCTTCAAGCTAAATTAGACCTATTGGGGGAGAAAAACTCTGAATAAAAATTTTCTTCAAACGGAAGCTTTGATTCATATAAATCACTAATTTCTTCCGTTTCTTCGTAGAAAAAAACGTATCCGTAAACGAATCTTTGATTTTAAACAGTTTTATAAAATTAGCTCCATTCTCTTCAACTAGTCGTTTGTCGATCCTATTCAGTCGCCTCATTTCGCGAATTTGGCTCTTATAATTTCTACATAATTTTCGGAATAATATTGAAAATGCAACTCTTTTATCGGCGCGTAATAAATTACGCTGATATTTCATGTAATCTATTTTACATAATGATTTCATTTTATAGTAACATTCGTCAACAAGGTCATTACAAAATTCCACTTCCCATTCTATTACTTTATCCATTTTGTTATAATGTTTTGTTATAACCTATGAGATTTATCTGTTCAAATGGCATTGACAAAACACATGATGTATTATGACACCAATTGTCACGGTTTTTTACAAATTATTAATATTTTTTCAATATCGTAGAAATAAATTAGCTATAGTGGAGGAGGAAAATGCCGTGTTGAAAAATAAATATGACAACGGGTTATGAATATTTATAGCCGAGTTTATTTCTATGTAAACTGGCTATCTGAATTTATTTTTGTATCAACCTCAAGCGGTCGGATAGGAACGCCGTTGTCATGCAGTTGTTTACCATAGCGACCACATTTATAGGGATATAAATAAATAAATAAATTTTTTAGCTCCAACCGCGGCGCGAACCCACGACCCACGTCTCTATAGAGTGTCGCCTTAACCCACACGACCATGTAGGCTGTTATGATAACACTACCTAGTGTTGTACAATTATCGGTTTACTTTCATCAACCTCGAGAGGTCGGATAGGAACGCCGTTGTCATGCAGTTGTTTACCATAGCGACCACATTTGTAGGGATAGAAATAAATAAATTAGCTATAGTGGAGGAGGAAAATGCCGTGTTGAAAAATAAATATGACAACGGGATGAAAATAAATCCTTTTTATTACTATAGTGTTATCTGTTCAAATGGACGTTAAATGAACATGAGGTATTTATGACAACGACACGAAAACAAATCCTTTTTAGTACTATAGTTTTATCTGTTCAATTGGGGAAAACGTGATGTATTTATGACACCAATTGTCACGTTTTTTTGTGTTGGTGACCAGTTTGTGATATTGGACGAAACGGTGTTTTATCGGGGGTAGTGGTGGTAGTATATAGGGGTGAAAATGATATCACCGTTAGGTGGTATCATTTTGACTCCCTATATACTACTTGTGGGTATATGGCGGCCATCTTGGAGGATTACATTGTCTGATCCTATTTAATATATGCAACTAGTGACACTGCATTTTCTACAACCTTAGCAGAACAGATCATACTATAATATTAAAGTGTATGCACAGTCAGTGCCACTAGCTCAGTTTTTATGCATATTGTTTTTATATATATGGAGGCCATTTTGAATTCATAAATAGCCGAATCAATTTTAGCTGGACATATTAGATTATATTAGACCTGAACAGGACACAATATATTAACTTCTATCATATTACTTACAATTTGGTGAAATTGTTAACATTACAAATGATATTTCCTAGATTTTATTGATGTGTGGCGGCAATTTTGAATTTCTCGAAAAAGATTTGATATTTGTCCTAGTTTCTCGACCAATGCAAGTAGAGCATTTCGTCTCAAATAATCGTATATTGCGAGGCTTTATTTATTAAATTAATCATTAAATGTTGCAAGAACTCAGCAGTATATACAGAACCACAGTCCCCGCCTTGTTGACGTAATTTCCTGTGACGCGCACCATGTGTACGATCGATTCAGAGTTGGCTATTGTTCACATATTGAATTATTAATAAACTAATGTATTAAAAATTAAATATGTGAACAATAGCTATTACTAATTGCTTTGTATGTGGATACGTGCCAATCGTTCCACCGCGCAACGATATTGCTCCTAAAGAGGTGCAATATCGCACGCTGCGGAATTCGTGCATATGTAATAGCCATAGTACATCTCTTGCCACACCCCATCGCGTGCTCATGTTACGTTTCAACGGATCACCGCCACTACACGCTTTCAAATCCCGATACTATTACCTGATTGGCAGTTTTCGAACCAATCGATTATGTACACGCGGTGACATATTTCGAGTCACATACAATTACATCTTTCCAAATATAACTTTGCAAGTACTGCAACATTTACTATATATTGCCGAAAGCGGCGCCGTATGTGTTTAATTGAGACGAAATGCTGTGCTGTCATTGGTTGATAAACAATAACTTTTACGTATTGGTTGCCCGAGTTTCTCGGCCAATGAATGTAGAGCTTTTCGTCTCAAGTACTCGCATATTGCGACGCTTTCGCCAATGTGTTTTAAACTAATGATTAAATGGTACAATAACTCAAACGTTATATTTACAGCAACAGGCTCCGCCTTGTTGACGCAATTTCCTATGACTTGCACCATGTGTACGATCGATTCAGTGTCAAATGCTAATCACGTAATACACATTTAGTCTCGCAATTTGAAAACGTGTTTATGGGCAGCGCTCCATTTTAATAGACGCTTGCCCGCGATGGGGCGGGGCAACCAATACGTTAGTTATAGTTCACATATTGAAGTTTTAATATACTAAGTTATTAAAAATTCAATATCTGAACTACATGTATAACTAACTATTACATACACATCAAATAACCTATAAATATTGTCATGTACAGGTACAGTCTAACTGGTAGCACTAAAAATATAATAACAAAGTAAAAGGCCAAACCTACATAGTATACACTTCCGTCTGCGCTAATCTGGCCAATAATATTATATATTTCTTTATTTCAAAATATTTGAATATTTCTCTTGAAATCAAGCAGAATGATCGGCTGAGCCTGAGCTGTACAAGCTTATCGCAGGTGGGTGTGTATTCTGTGTTGCTACCCGAACCACAACTAGTTTATGCCTTATTTAACGGATTCCATATACCCACTTGATGTGCTCCATTATGGCGATACAACATTATCACAGAGGGCTTTGAAATGTCCACCATATACCAGAATCATTATACGTGTATATATCAGGTAACGAGCTTTGTATTGGCCGAATACGTACTGACTGAAAACACAATGTCGTATCTGGGATTGACCATTGATCTGATACAAATATCCAGGTAACTACACATTGAAAACTGACGTTTTATTGGTCGAACGGCGTCACATGACGTTACCAAATTATGTTAGCGGAATGACGTCACAGAAACAAGTCCCCGATCTTTTCAACGAAAACAACGTCGTAATTACTCGTTGCATATGTGCTCATTCTGTAGCCATAAACGTTACCTGACAAATAGAATACCGTGCCAGTGTCTTTTGATATCAAGTTTATCATGCTCGGCTCCGAAACAGTAGAAATTCCTACGCGTTTCCTAACCTTGCCTGATAAACTTGATATCAAAAGACACTAGCCTGGTATTCTCTATTTAACAGTCTCAACTGGGGGCCGTTACAATAAACTTCGTACGACTAAAATGTTCGTAAGTGCAAATTTATGATTTCACATTAACAATGTTTTCTTCTAAACAATGATTGGATTTACATTTATTGAGCATAGGTAAATGTAAATTTATCAATTGCAATTTCCAGACGATCCTAAATGTGCACTTACGTACATTTTAGTCGTACGAAGTTTAATGAAACGGGCTTCTGGTGTCTCATATAGCCAATATGTGGATTTTCGCTTCATACACGGTAAATGACATATATATTAATAAATCAATCGCAACTATTTTATCATATTTCAAAACAACATGCGTTATATTCAAGTACAAGTACATGCTATCAGAAACTGTGATAAGCAGGGGACATAATTTAGCTTGTCATAATTATTAGCCGATCTATTAGCCGATCTATTTATAGATCGGCTAATATATTGGTTATCCGCGATTTGTGAAAACGTTTGTAACCACCCTTTTCTCCTATATTCTGTAATCTACAAACGCAAAATCACTTCCAAATTACATCAACCGGATAATTTTTCATTTTTGGCCATTATCTCTGTTGAAAACTTTAAATATAGCGAAATAACTCAAATTGGCTATAAATAAACGTTTCCACTACAAGAGTTCGGTAAACTAAAGTTAGGCGGTTTGCAATTTGGCTATAAATAAACGTGTTAACTACAAGAGTTCGGTGAACAAATTTAGGCGGTTTGCAATTTGGCTATAAATAAACGTTTAATCTACAAGAGTTCGGTAAACTAAAGTGAGGCGGTTTGCCTTCTAGTCCAGGGGCAATTGCAGGTATATATATAAGATTCCGGCACCTCGTGTTAATTTATGGTACCCGGTGTTTTTATAAACTTGAATGTATAAGGTTTCCAAAAAATTATTGTGCCATTTTATAAACCAAGTTCAAGGTCATTTCAAGGTCATTGAACTGTAAGCTTGACGGAAGTCGAAACTTGCCAATATATGAGCCAATAGGTCATGGTCCTTAACTTGGAAATTGGTGTAAGTTGTTAAAAAACATTTCTGATGGATATATTAAAAAATTTACGTACACTACACTAATATTCAGTATATAATTATCATATTTTCAAGATGGCCGCCAAAAATCGGGTATTTATGAGATTTCGGTTGACTTGCTACATATTTGTGTAATGCTAAGCGCCTTCACCTATATTCAAAAGTTAATTTTTTCAACTGGAATAATATTGTTTACATTTGACTACCATAAGCATTGCTATGATCAGATATTAATGATAGCTAAATATAACTGGGAGAATTTGGTTGGGGAGGAAATAAACACTTCTCTCACTTTTCCCTGACATATATTGAACCCTGATTTGATCGGCTAATAACATCATGCTCTGCATGACTTTTCATTTGGCATTTTCGCTATGCATTTACTATAAAAGAAAAACTGTTATATGTTTATGTTAAATGTCAGCCAGTAGTTGACAAACATCTAACGATGAATTACACCACGGGGCAGCAGTAGTTTACACCACTTTCGTGTTTACCGTATATGGTGAAATTTCGTCAATAATGTCGCAATGACGTGTTTCCTTCGACCAATATAAGTATCTTACACACCCTCTGAATCGCGAGACAGTCGCCGTCACTACGGCCCGCCTCCAGAAGTTAATTCCCGCATCTCTTTGCCATATTTTACGGTTGATTCGCTTTGTTTTTATGAAGAACCAATAGTGAAATGTGAGAACATGCTTATTTAAAAACGAGAGCTGATTATCTTGAAGTAATGCCTTCGTGATTGTGTCCTACCGCTAACTCGTTTGTATAGCATAAGGACACAATCATTTGCGCAGATTTCCAGATAACGAGTTCACCTGGTTAAATAAACGTTATAACATTTAGTAACCATCGATTGAAACACATGTTTATAATACTGAGAAAAAAACGACATTATCAACAAGCATTTTCTAATTTGTTTCATGAATTGGTTACCATACATGTAAATACAAATCTAGAGCGCGTGAATGTTACTAGGTTAGTTGTTGCGTGGGACGTTGGCAGTACTAGACTAGTTGTGGCGTGTGACTTTGGCAGTACTAGGTTTGCTGTGGCGTGTGACGTTGGCAGTACTGGGTTAATAGTGGCGTGTGACTTTGGCAGTACTAGGTAAGTTGTGGCGTGACGTTTGCAATACTAGGTTAATTGTGGCGTGTGACTCTGGCTGTATACTATCTTAGCTGTGGCGCTTGACTTTGGCAGTACTAGGTTAGTTGTGGCGTGTGACGTTGGCAGTACTAGGTTAGTTGTGGCGTGTGACGTTGTCAATACTATGTTTGTTGTGGCGTGTGACGTTGGCAATACTAAGTTAGGTGTGGCGTGTGACGTTGACAGTAATATGTTAGTTGTGGCGTTTAACGTTGGCAGTACTAGGTTAGTTGTGGAGTGTGACTTTGGCAGTAATAGGTTAGTTGTGGCGTGTGACCTTGACAGTACTAGGTTAGTTGTGGCGTGTGACTTTGAAAGTACTAGGTTATTTGTGGCGTGTGACTTTGGCAGTATTAGGTTATTTGTGGCATGTGACGTTGGCAGTACTAGGCTGTTTGTGGCGTCTGACCTTCGCAGTATTATGTTAGTTGTAGCGTGTGACATTGGCAGTACTAGGTTAAAGTGTGACTTTGACAGTAATGGGTTAGTTGTGGTGTGTGACCTTGGCAGTACTAGGTTAGTTGCGGCGTGTGACTTTGGCAGTATTAGGTGTGCCTTTGACTGTACTAGGTTAGTTAATGTTGTGGCGTGTGAATTTGGCAGTACTGTGTTAGTTGTGGCGTGTGACATTGACAGTATTAGGTTAGTTGAGGCGTGTGACTTTCGCAGTATTAGGTTAGGTTGTGGCGTGTGAACTTGGCAGTACTAGGTTACTTGTGGCGTGTGACTTTGGCAGTACTTAGCTAGTTGTGGCGTGTGACTTTGGCAGTAATAGGTTAATTGTGGCATGTAACCTTGGCAGTACTAGATTAGTTGTGGCGTGTGACTTTGGCAGTACTAAGTGAGTTGTGGCGTGTCACTTTGGCAGTACTAGGTTAGTTGTGGCGTGTGAACTTTGACAGTATTAGGTTAGTTGTGGCTTGTGACTTTGGCAGTACCATGTTAGTTGTGGCGTGTGACGTTGGCAGCATAGGTTATTTGTGGTGTGTGACTTTGGCAGTACTAGGTTAGTTGTTGTGTGTGACTTTGGCAGTACTAACTTAGTTGGCAGTACTAGGGAAGTTGTGGTGTGTGACATTGGCAGTACTAGTGGTTAGTTGTGACGTGTGACGTTGGCAGTACTAGGTTATTTGTGGTGAGTGACTTTGGCAGTACTAGGTTAATTGTGGCGTGTGACTTTGGCAGTACTAGGTGAGTTGTGTCGTGTGACCTTGGCAGTACTAGGTTAGTTGTGATGTGTGAATCCCAATGAAATAGTTGTCCATAATTGCAGTTGAACCCCTCTAAACTGGACACTCGGGAAATATGGACGTTTAACTTAAATGTTTTTCGCTGTTATCGATCTGTGAGTACAATGACCTTTCATGATACCAAAACACAGTTGTGACCCAGCTGTGGCGTGTGACTTTGACAATGCTACAGTGTATGTTGGTTGTGGCGTGTGACTTTGGTAGTAGCATGTTACAGTGCAGTCTCCGTTTTTGTTCCACCGTAGACAACACTTGCAAACTCAACGCGAATGCAACGCGAACGCAAAGGTTTGCTGTAGCGTTGTATACGTTGTTTAAACAACACGTGTAATACACATTGTCCAACCGTTTAGTTTAAAAGCGTTGTATACATTGTTTAAACGTATAATACGGTTCGTACACGTATAATACACATTGTCAAATCGTTTAGTTTAAGCGCAGCATCACCATGATCACATGTGTATTATTCCTGAGATACTGCGTCACATCATTTGTAAGATCATGCGTGACAACACTTCTGAGATCCTGTGTGACACCACATGTGAAATTATGCACTGCTTCACGTGTGAAATCCTGCGTCACATCACTCCAGATGTCTTATTACATACATGTAACTCCATTTGTTTGCCATTGAATTTCCATTGATACTGGTGAAATATGGGATTTGACCGAGTTAACATGGCCTAGGATGACCTTAGCTTTTGACAGACCATTAAACACCATTAAATAAATAAATTGTTCTTCCTCATGTGCATATTTCTCCATGTAAACAACATATATTTATTATGGCTCTGCTATGTATATTGACAAACTTGTATGTCCTTAGTTGTAGTAAATATATCACAATCATGTGCATGTGCCGCTTTTGTCAAAAAGTTTGTACAAGGTTCGTCATCATGGTATGAATTTAATATTACTTGACGGATTGCGTCAATGTTTTGACACTTGATGCATGTGAACATTGCGAACACTCTCATGCCGCCATTAACATGACTATGACCTGTTTTACCTTCATATTTTTGCGGAAACACACTTTATTTTCGTAAGAAAAAGTTTGTACAAGTTTCTTCATCATGGTATAACTTTAATATTACTTGACCGATTGCTTGACGGATATCCTAGACAAAAGTAAATCACTTGAATATAACGCAGAAAAATTTCCTTTACGATTGTTTAGACTACATCCGTCTACTTTTTGTAAAACAAATATGACTGATCTAAAATGAATACTTCTTTAATCGAAAACGTAGGAAAATCCTACGATCCGTTTTCTGACTTTTCTGTAAAACAAAATTATGACTGATTCTATGAATTATTTTTTAGGTTTTAATTGTTTGAAATTGCTTCCGTTCCATTCAAGTGATTTACTTTTGGATATTGTCAAAGTTGTATGTTTTGAATTTCAGTGTTAAATTTATTAACATAGAGAACTTCGTCAATATATCCTGGACAAAAGTAAATCACTTGAATCGAACGTAAAATTTTTCTGCACTTGTAGGAAATTTCCTGCGATTGGTTTCTAAGTTTTCTGTAAAAGAAATACGACTGATATAAAATGAATGATTTTTAGGTTTAATTGTGGGAAATTTCCTGCGATTGGTTTCTAAGTTTTCTGTAAAAGAAATACGACTGATATAAAATGAATGATTTTTAGGTTTAATTGTGGGAAATTTCCTACGTTCAATTCAAGTGATATACATTTGGATATTGTCAAAGTTGTATGTTTTGAATTTCAGTGTTGAAATTTATTAACTTCAAGAACTTCGGCAATATATCCTAGACAAATGTAAATCACTTGAATCAAACGTAGGAAATTTCCTACGATCGGTTTCTGACTTGTCTGTAAAAGAAATTCGACTATTCTAAAATGAATTATTTTTTAGGTGTAATTGTGGGAAATGTCCTACCTTCAAGTGAGTTATACTTCAACTTGGATATTGTCGAAGTTGTGTTTTCAATTATTGAAAAGTCATTAACATAGAAAACTTTGTCAATATATCCTATATACTTTAAATCACTTGAATCGAACGTAGGAAATTTCCTACGATTGTTTTCTGACTTTTCTGTAAAAGAAATACGACTGATATAAAATTAATGATTTTTTAGGTTTAATTGTTGGAAATTTCCTACGTTAAATTCAAGTGATGTACATTTGGATATTGTCAAAGTTGTATGTTTTGAATTTCAATTTTGTTGAAATTTTAATTAAAATTTTTTTAACTGAGAGAACTTCGTGAATGAGTTATACTTGGATATTGTCGAAGTTGTGTTTTGAATTATTGAAATTCATTAACATCGAGAACTTTGTCAATATATCCTAGATACATTAAATCACTTGAATCGAACGTAGGAAATTTCATACGATCAGTTTCTGACTTTTCTGTAAAACAAATATGACCGATCTAAAATTAATTATTTTTTAGGTTTAATTGTGGGAAATTTCCTACGTTCAATTCAAGTGATGTACATTTGGATATTGTCAATGTTGTATGTTTTGAATGTCAGTGTTAAATTTATTAACATAGAGAACTTCGTATATATATCCTGGACAAAAGCAAATCACTTGAATCGAACGTAGGACATTTCCTACGATTGGTTTCTGACTTTTCTGTAAAAGAAAATAAACTGATATAAAATGAATAACTTTTGAGGTTTAATTGTGGGAAATTTCCTACGTTCTATTCAAGTGAGTTACACTTGGATATTGTCGAAGTTGTGTTTTGAATTATTGAAATTCATTAACATAGAGAACTTTGTCAATATATCCTAGATACTTTCAATCACTTGAATCGAACGTAGGAAATTTCCTACGATCGGTTTCTGACTTTTCTGTAAAAGAAATACGACTGATATAATAATAATGATTTTTTAGGTTTAATTGTGGGAAAATTTCCTACGTTTCAATTCAAGTGATGTACAATTTGGATATTGTCAAAGTTGTATGTTTTGAATTTCAGTGTTGAAATTTATTAACTTCGAGAACTTCGGCAATATATCCTTGACAAATGTAAATCACTTGAATCGAACGTAGGAAATTTCCTACGATCGGTTTCTGTTGTTTCTGTAAAATAAATACGACTGATCACAGTTTTGTGAAAGTTTTATGTTTTGAATCTCGGTGTTGAAAGTTGCATGTACATGTATTTGACAATATATCATGCACAAAGGTAAGTCACTTGAATGGAACGTAGGAAATTTCCTACGATCGGTTTCTGACTTTTCTGTAAATGAGGTTTAATTGTGGGAAATTTCATTGCAAGTGTTAAAATATTGTACCTTTTTAATATTAATAATCTACGTTCAATTAAATCGATGTACATTTGGATATTGTCAAAGTTGTATGTTTGGAATTTCAGTGTTGAAATTTATTTAGAGACGTTTAACAATATTTCCTAGACAAAAGTGAAACACCTAAATCGAACGTAGGAAATTTCCTACAATGAAAACCGATTAATCATCAAGTTTAGTTCATTGTATTCGGATATTGTCGGAGTTGTATTTTTTGGCATTTCAGTGTCCAATTTGTAATTATTTTGTTAAATTGTACATTCGGTATTTTAATTGTGGGAAATTTCCCACAATCGAGTTTATATTTATTAAATTAATTTATTAAATAACACTGCCCATATTCCGTTGTTTGTTTTGCTGTCATTAACTACGAACACCTGCAAATGGAGAGTTTCTAATGTAGGAAATTTCCTACAATGCCCACCAAAACTGCTCAAACCTGGAAATGATAAGTTTTAGAGGCGAATTTGATGAGCTTCCAATTTGCGAGTTTGACCACATTTCGACCCCAAAACTGCTCAAACGTGGAAATCAGTCGTGGCGAGAGAGCAAAAAAGTGAGCGAAAAAGGGATATGCTTGGGAAAATCCCTTTCTATTTGGTACTCTGTTACGTGTAATACACATTGTCAAACCGTTTAGTTGTAAAGCGTGTACATGTAATACGTTTAGCTTCAAGGCGTATAACACGCTTTGGCGTATACATATGTAGCGAGGTGAAAGAGTTGAAACGTGTACAGCGCTTTACCTGGAAGCGTGTAGCTATATGAAAGCGTTGAAACGTGTACAACGGTTACACGTTTTAACGCGAATACCTGTTCGGCCCCGATCGCTTCGAGGCGTCCTTGTTTCGTCCCTTTTAATATATCGCGAATACATACCCTCATATCGAGTTCAAAGTACATCCGATTATTCAGCGGTGTGGTTTAGCACTTCAATTGATCCCTAATCCCTGATGCCTAATGAGTCACGCTTTTAACACGACAGATGTACCTTGTCGTTTATCAAAATGTTTGCGAATTGTAGATCACGTGAGCCGGCTCATCAGGATCTGCGGCATTCCTACGTACATGTACATTTTATATACACAAAAATGACCCATAATACAGCGTAATGTAACAGTTCCTAACTTAATATGGAATAGCCCGGGTCCGTGTCAGTTACTTGGGGTTAAATATTACGAACACAGATAAACACAGTGCATGGTTTCTTTATTTTATTTTGACATCATCAGAAATGGCGAGTCTAGGAACTCTCGTATCTTTACGCTGAAGCCAGTCTATTTCAGTCACTAATCCGCTATACACCTGCCCCACGCGTGTGTTAAGAAAAATCGATATTTGGAGAAACTGAATACACAGCGAGCTGCACACTGGTTTAACACGGATATGGCCGCGGATATGTGTCATAAATTACTTGGTGGTCAAAACCGGTACATTTACAAGGTTTATAGCGAAATAGCAGCCGACTGGCAATTTTTTTCGGACCGATTTTTAAGACTAGTTTTCAAATCTCAATCGGTTTGAGAGTTCAAAAATCGGTCCAGAACCGGAAAACTGAAAATATTAGAAGCCCTGCTGAGTCTAGAAGTATATATACACACACGAAGAACGATCTGAGCATGCGCATTCTACGCGATACACGGTTGGCATACCAAAACATGTAATGCGTTAAAACCCGTGGAAATTCAAGAAAATATACATGGCATTCAAATACTAAGCCGCCAATATTTTGCAGACTAGATTATTTTTTAATTTCTGAAAACATAATAAATCGTGTAGCAAATAGTAAGATTACTACAGGATATAAGTCGGATCATTCAATGGTATTTTTCTCGATTCATACACAATCTAATAAACGAGGTCCAGGTTACTTTAAATTAAATAATAGCTTACTGTTAAATGAGCCGAATATCAACAAAAATATTAGACAAAATATTTCTTTAGTTGCTGAAAAAAATGAAGGTGCAAATCCTAATACATTATGGGAGATACTAAAAGGAACGATTAGAAACGAAACTATAAGATTTGCTTCAATAGAAAAGAAAAAAACAGTAAATATAGAAAAAAAGTTGACGGATGAAATAAATAAATTAGAATCAGAATACTCTAATACTACAGAGGAAGACCTTTTAACAGAACTAAATAATAAGAAGGACCAACTACATAATATACACGAAGAACGGGTTAGAGGAATAATATTAAGAACCAAAGCTGAATGGATAGAGGGTGGAGAAAAGAATACAAAATACTTTTCTAATCTCGAAAAGAAACGGGCAGAAAATAAAACTATAACTAGACTGAATATAAATAATAATATTATTACTCAGGACAACGAAATACTACATGAGCAGCAAGAATATTATAAAAAGTTATATACAAAAAAAGACATGCAAGCAACTAATCATGATTTTTTCCCCGAATAATAATGAATATATACTATCGGAAGAAGAGAAACAAAATTGTGAAGGCATGTTATCTGAATATGAATGTAAGAATTGCATAAATGGAAATGAAAAATAACAAAAGTCCAGGTTCAGATGGTATTACGGTTGAATTTTACAAACTATTCTGGAATGATATCAAAGAGTATTTTATAAATTCCATGAATTATTCATTAGAGAAGGGAAACTTGAGCGAATTACAAAAACAGGGAGTAATAACATTAATACCAAAAAAAGACAGTGATTTATCCATTCTTACAAACTGGAGACCGATATCCCTTCTTAATGTCGATTATAAAATTGCTACAAAAGCTATTGCAAACCGGCTGAAAAAAGTATTACCATCAATAATAGATCATTCACAAACTGGATTCATTAAGGGAGATACATTGGAGAAAACATCAGAACATTATGCGAATCGGTAGACTTTTTGAATGAAAGTAATTCTCCGGGTTTATTATTCTTTGCAGATTTTGAAAAAGCCTTTGATACAGTTGAACTCGAATACCTTCTAACGGTCATGCAATATCTTAATTTCGCAACGATATTATTAATTGGATTAAACTTTTTTATTCAGATGCAAAAAGTTGCGTTACAAATAACCGTTTCTTATCAGATTTTTTCTCAATAAGCCGAGGTGTCCGTCAAGGCTGTCCATTATCACCATACCTATTCATAATTGCAATAGAATTATTATCAAAAGCAATAGACAATGAAAAAGATATAACTGGGGTAAAAATAAGTAACATAGAACTTAAAAAGACAATGTTTGCTGACGATGCTACATTTATATTAGATGGTACACAAAAGTCATTCGAAACATTAGTATACCTTATAGATGAATTCAGTAAAATTTCGGGCCTCAAACTCAATACAAAAAAGTCTACAGTTCTTCGGGTGGGTTCCCTAAAAAACACAACACTAATTTTTTGCCCTACAAAGCATTTTATATGGACATCAACAAGCGCAAAGACATTAGGCATTACTTTTTCAAATGATAATAAAAATATGCACGAACTAAACCTTACTACCTCCGAAGATAAAAGAGTTCGTCAAAAGTCTTGAGACATGGAAAAAAAGAAAACTAATGTTTATTAGGTAAAATTACTGCGATCAAAACATTGCTCTTCCGAAACTGATATATCCATTAACAGTCTTACCTGACCCACCAGATAGCATAATTAAAACAATTAAAATGAAAATTGTTTGATTTTCTCTGGGATGGAAAACCCGATAAAATAAAGCGGAACACAATAATTCAAACATATGGAACACGGGGGTTTTAAAGATGGTCGATATAGACAGTTTTATAAAAGCGATAAAAGCATCATGGGTAAAAAGAAATATGTGATGATAAAAACCATGGCCAGTGGAAACTGCTATACACACAGAAACTTGAACCATTTGGTGGGAAACTACTTTTCGAATGCAATATAAAACCACAGGTATATAAAACACTTATGTAAAGAACATACTTTCCTATTCAATGTTTTGTCATCATGGGCTAACATCAATTTCTCAGAAAAAAACGAAAGTATATCAAAATAAATTATATGGAATAATTCTAACATAAAGTATCAAAACAAAACAATATACATCAAATCTTGGCACGAAATGGGGTATTAAATTTATAGAACAGTTATATGATTATAGAGTAAACAAATTTATCGGTTTTTAATGATTTGCGGAAATGTATAATATAAGGGCAGATGATTTTATCAAATACCAAGGTTTTAGTAAATAATATTAATCTGCAATGGAAAGAAAAAATTAAAACTGAAAACATAAATACCGTACAAACTCTGAAACCTATTTTACAAAAAGTACAGACAAGCAATGGAGCAAATAAACTTCTATACACTATACAAACAAACAAAAAAAACATATAGAATCAATAAAATCAGAGCAGAAATGGACGAATGAATTTCCCGATTTTAATTTCGAATGGAAAAATATATACACAACTTGTATGCAATTTACAATAGATACCACACTACGGAATTTTCAGTATAAATATTTATGAGAATCATAGGCACAAATAAATTATTATTACTTAATTGTGGCATGGTACCAAGTAGTTTATGTGATTTTTGCAGCATGAATGTGGAAAATATAAAACATTTATTCTGGGAATGCCCAAACGTACAACATGTATGGTCACAAGTAAGAACATTCTTAAATGAAAGAGGTGTGGTTTACGAAATGAACTTTAATACGATATCATTTGTGTAAACCAAACAAACCTTATCGCTAAACAATTTAATTTTCATTATCATACTTGCAAAGTAATTTCTTCATTAAATGTAAATATGAAAAACAAGAATTGTCATTTAACTTCTTCATGAAATATTTGAAAAGACGAATCAATATTGAAAAAGAAAATAGCCACAATGAAAGACAAGCTAGATCTACATATATATAAAATGGGGTAATTTCAACTTTTAAACACCCACAAACGAAATATTAATAAAAATTTAAAAAGACGATCAATATGTACCAAGCGTAGCAAAGTTAATTACATGCTTATTAAACACTATATGTCAACTATATTATATTATTGACATAAACGTTAATACATCACATGTATTACGAATTACGAGAACAGAAGGAAGACCTCTTTATCTTTTTTCTCTCTTTCCTATAAACCTCTTTCCTATAACTCTCTTCTTAAAAAAACTCTTTCTTAATAAGCTCACTTTCTAAATACATTATGTATGATCTTTTCTAGTAACATGTCATGTGATTTCAACTATGTTTTGTTATACAATATGTACATGATACATGATGTATTTAAAAATTGAAAATAAACCATTTAGTAAAAAAAAAAAAACCCGTGGAAACGTGTTATACGAATAACACGGTTTCATCTGTATGGTGCAGTGTACATGTGTAACCGTTCGTCAAAGAAAACTTTAAATCGTTTAAACGGTTTACGTTTACAACCGTTGTACACGGATTACACGCTTTTTAAACTCAATGCGTTGTTTACAACCGTTGTATACGTTTACAACCGTTGTACACGGATTACACACTTTTGAAACTCAATGCATTGAACACGGTTTGTTCGACTTTCGCGCATGCGCAAGAGTGGGGAAACGCAACGCATGGCCGAAAACGTATTACACGTAGACGACACACGGTTTGAAACGCAACTAACGGAAACTCCACGGATACGCAACGCACAACACTTTGTGGACGTATAAACCCGGAACATTTTGACAGAAACGACTGTAGTTGTGGCGTGTGACTTTGGCAGTACTAGGTTAGTTGTGGCGTGTAACTTTGGCAGTACTAGGTTAGTTGTGGCGTATGACTTTGTCAGTACTAGGTTAGTTGTGGCGTGTGGACTTTGGTAGTACTAGGTTTAGATTGTGGCGTGTGACTTTGGTCGTACTAGGTTAGTTGCGCGTGTGACTTTGGTTAGGGCAGTACTAGGTTTAGTGATGGCGTGTACTTTGGCAGTTACTAGGTTAGTTGTGGCTTGTGACTTTGGCAGTACTAGGTTAGTTGTGGCGTGTGACTTTGGCAGTACTAGGTTAGTTGTGGCGCAATGAGCTATTGTTACCGCAATGTGTCCGTCGTCCGTCGTCAGCCCTTCATCAGTGAACATTTTCAAACGTCTTCTCCTCGGTAACCATTGGACCTATAGTCACCAAACTTCATGGTCATGGTACATATGTAAGGGGATTACAAAATTTTTAAAATGACGTCTTCACGTAATCCAAGGTGGCCGCCGTCTAAAAATAGCATAAATTCTTAAAAATTCTTCTTCACACGAACTGCTTGGCCCATGGTGGCCAAACTTCACAGTTATGGTCCATGGGTGAATTCTTTTCAGATTTGTTTAAACGCACGTCGTCGCTAATCCAAGATGGCCTCCGTCTGAAAATAGCCCAAATTCTTAAAAAATATTCTTCGCATGAACAACCAGCCGGATTTCAACGAAACTTGGTAGGAATGATCGATGTACAATTCTCTTTCAAATTTGTTAAAATAAAGGTGACCTCGGTTCAAAAATGGGCGTGGGCCGTGGGGTCAAATTGGGGTCAAATTTTATTTTTGACTGAACATGGTCATGTCTGTATCAAATCGAAAGTATCAAAGAGGCGATCGCTCTGGTACATTTTTTGTCGATATTTAATGGTCATGTCATCAAATATGGCCGCCGAAAATTCAAAAGGTCGTTCTTTTATTAGAGATTTAAAAAATTCTTCTTCACACGAACCGCTTGGCCCATGGTAGCCAAACTTCACAGTTATAGTCCATGGGTGAAGCTTTTTCAGATTTGTTAAAACGGAGGTCGTCGCTGATCGAAGATGGCCGCCGTCTAAAAATAGCATAAATTCTTAAAAAATCTTCTTCTCATAAACCGCCATCCGGATTTCGACGAAACTTCGTAGCCTTTTTCTCAGGAACCACATGGCTGATGCTGGCCAAACTTCATAGTAAGTTAAGATCCTTGGGTGAAGCATTTTCAGATTTGGTAAAATGAGAGTCATCGCTTAATGCAAGATGACCGCCATTGACACATATGAACTCAATGTCACATATTCTCCTCTGGTGTTCATGGAGTTAGGTGTGCGAATTGGGGCCATCATGGCCCTCTTGTTTTCTCGTCTGATTTTTGTTTTCTATTTTCCATTTTTATCATCAAAAATATGCTTTGACAGCACTTTAGAATAATTAACAACATGCTTTGACAGCACTTCAGAATCATTTCCATCGGAAATGATTCTGAAGTGCTATCAAACCATGTTTTTATTGAGAAATAAGGCAAGATATAAAAGCAACAGCAGACGACAATTGTTGTGTGTAGCGGTGTAAGGATTAATAATATAAGACAGCGGTAGTAGACTGTGATTATTTTTTATATGTTATCTCCCTTGAGTTAGCATATTGTGTCACGCAAAACGGCTACGGCTAAACGGCGAGTACGACCAAGAAAATAGTGCCATTTGCAAACTTATTCTATGGCGTTTTGATCTTTCTTGCTTTGTATCTGAAACTTTACCTATGCTATTCTCTATAGTTTTCTCAGTTTTGTGATCAGTTTATCAGTTAAATTGTGGAAGATACAAATCGAGACATTTCGTGCGTATGAATACAGCAGCTATTAATATTAGGTCTCACGGGACAGTACGTACGGAGCTAGCAGTAAAAGGGGGTGGACGATTTTCTATATATATTTCAGTACAGACCCTGCACGTTACACTAGTGTGTTTTACAAAGTTAACTTACTTTTTTTCCACACACCGATCAGTTTTTGTGGAGATAACATATCTCAGTACTTTCACTACTTTGATTTAATTTTAGGTGCAGTCTGGCACACATACATATCTCAAATTAAGTGACAGACATTAGGTTTTCCTAGCACAAAACACAATGTACCAGTCCCCGCATGCAAACAGTGGTCGTCGATGGCAGCGGTTAGGGGCATGTTCATATCATCATAACCATCCGCTTTCATGTTAAGTTCAAACACCTTCATGTATCACCCAAATACACAGTCGTCATAAATACAGTTTTTAAAGTCTTCGGACTAGTGACCACTATAAATGAACTGACCGACTACTACTACTTGAAACGGTTTTATTGTATAAGCATAATCTTATATGACTAACAATTTCATCTTTTTCACAAACTTTTAAATTCGCATAAATTAAATTGTCCGCCATTTCTGAAATGTTAATGTTGCATGGAAGAACAGGTTCTACATGTACGTGGTCAATCGTTTTCATAATTGAGACAGGCAATGAGATTTTGTACCATCGTACATCCGCGTAATTCATTAAATACGTTAAGAATATTTACAATATTTTCCATAAATAAAGTAAAAAAGAGAGTACTGTACTCTGAAAATTTTGTGAACTTCTGGCGCCATTTGCGGAAAATATTGTAAATTTTGTAAACGTATTTCATGAAATTACGCAGATATCCGAAGGTACAACGGCGTGTCTCAATTATAGGGTAAAGTCTCACACTTTGCTTCAAACGAGAACAATTTTTTTTCCAGGTTGTTCGGAATACGTGACTGGTATTTCTCTGCAGATAATTGGGAAGCCTCATCAATGCCAAGTTAACATCTTTATTGCATTCCAACAGGATGTGTTGATGTAAAACAGATTGGCAGTTGGCAAGTTTGACGAGCACAGCAGCCACAAACTGAAGATGATGCATTACCTGGCGTGTATTCTATCAAACATAATGAGAACGTACTGGCACAGGAATATTGCCAAGTCTTAGTTTACGACACGCCTATCCCATTTTCGGGGAAAACATAACTATTTCTAGAAACAGACTGTTATTCCTTAGAATCAGGTGGTTGGTTATAAACATAATTGATAAAACTTGAAAACTAGTTTTCAGTAGTAATGTACATACATGTATCTACATGTCGCTATGTGTTGTTGTTGTTATTTGGCTTTTGAAAATAGTGGTTCAAGCCCAGTAGCAAATTTCACTAAAATTGCAAAGTATGCTTATCTTGCTAAGTACACTTTGCGGGAGAAATCTTCAATTACAGGATAAATTTATTAATTTTTATTATATTGAATGTATTACATTATCACAGCCATATACTTTTACTCATCAAATATATGCATTTCGGGAAAAATAAATGATTACTCCCTCAAAGTATGCTTAGCAATTTTCGTGAAATTGGCTACTGTAATACCGTGAGTTGGGCTTGGTTTGCGATCAGAACGTGATTATATTTGCAATTACAGTGAAACCTCTCTAGACCAGACACCAAGAAAACATCAGCGATCTTATTTTGATGAGTTTCTTGGTCATTTATCTCAGGTGGTAATGTTTGTTCGTGATCGCATGTAGCACACAACTGTGGCTCACAATGATCAAATGCCTGATTTACAGTGAAACTTCTCTAAGCGGGACCTCACAGGGTGTCCGGTTTAGAGAGGTTTTACTGTATCATGGATCTCTTGATCGTATCTTACGGTATAATGTTAAGAAACATGTGTGTAAGCGAGTGAATGTTACATACCTACAGCGAAGATTTGCTGAAGTTTCCCAGACAACAAAACGCGAAAATGAATGGAAAACGAAGTGAACATGATCATTTTATATAACGATATGCATAGAAACGGTTATCGTTTGTTTGTATGGTACATATATGTGAAAACGATAGTTTCGTTTCAATACCCGGCTATTTGAACGCATGTCGTTTCCTTCAACGCATCATTTTGACATCGTTTACGTTGTGATATGCAAGCGTTCATTTGTGGAACCAGGAACAAATCATGTGTTGCAGTGTTGAAGGCATGTCGTTGAACAAACCAATCGTTTTCACTTCGTTTTCCATTAGTTTTCATGTTTTTTACGTTTGGGAACATTCAACACATCTTCGCTGTACATCTAAATGTGGCTGTCACTGGAGACTTATGGGTTTTGCGACCAGTGTAGATACAGATCCGCATGTGCATCCACACAGTGTGATCAGAATCTACACTGTTCATCAGTCTATCAATGAAACACCCATCATTCTATCACGCAATATAGACCAGATTACATGAGTGTTTTATTGGACCAGGAGCTACACTGGTGACAAATCCCATAAGCCCCAGTTCTCCATTCACAGGCAAAAATGATGGGTGCATTCATTGGGTTCCTCATACTCCATTGTCAACATCAGACGCCATAACTAACTTAGTACTGACAGAGTCACACGCCACAAATAAATTAGTACTGCCAAAGTCACACGTCACAAGTAACCTAGTACTGCCAATCACATACGACAACTAACCTATTACTGCAAAAGTCAAACTCCAGAACTAAGTTAGTACTGCCAAAGTCACACGCCACAACTAACCTCATACTCCGTTGTCAACATCAGAGGCCATAACTAACTTAGAATTGACAGAGTCACACGCCAAAACTAACTTAGTAGTGCCAAAGTCACACGCCACAGCTAACCTTGTACTGCCAAAGTCATACGCCACAACTAACCTAGTACTGCCAAAGTCATACGCCACAACTAACCTAGTACTGCCAAAGTCATACGCCACAACTAACCTAATACGACCAAAGTCACACACCACAACAAACCTAGTACTGACAACCTCAGACACCACAACTGACCTAGTACTGAAAAAGTCAAAGACCACAACTAACCTAGTACTGCCAACGTCATACGCCACAACTAACCTAGTACTGCCAAAGTCACACGCCACAGCTAACCTAGTACTGCTAAAGTCACACGCCACAACAAACCTAGTATTGCTAAAGTCATACGCCACAACTAACATACACTCCCGCCTGCGATTCGCTTACCAAGAATTGCAATCCAGCGGTCCTTGAATTGCAATTCTTCCCCTCTGGAATTGCAGTCTAATTGCAGTCTAATTGCGGTCCAGTTTGTGCGGTCATTCTTTCGCGATACCGTTTGTGCGGTTATTCTTTCGCTATTTCCGGTAAAAACTTACCGTATCATCGTATAGTACAGTTTGTTTACATTATCAGTGATTATACAAACGTACTATACGAATATTATACAAACATACGATATCCGTTCGTATATACGATATATCCGTACGGATATGGTATGAATATAAAGTGGGTCATCCTGTGGTTAAAATATACCGATGCACCGGTTCATTTCGAATGTAAACATCCGGTTTTCATTTCGATCATCTGCCATAATTTGAAGTTTTTCAAAATGAATAAATGAAAAGTTTTACGATACAGAAACAATATTTAAAACTGAGGATTGTGAAGTACGGTATCACTGTACATATACAATGTGTGTTCAATATACAGTAATTCATCACTGTACTCCGCACGACCGCCGGGGACACAAAACAATGATCCCCCACGCACACCAGCCATCTACATTTGGCGTCCTAAAAGTTCCGGTCTATATCCCACAGTGGGAACAATGTGTATCACCACCACCACCAGTTTTTGTCTATGACTACACTACACCCCCCCACCGCCCCTAACCACCACTTCTGTCTGTAACGCAGGATGACGTGGCCGACTGATCAAGTGCTAAACTAGTCCTGGTGCGATGACCGACTGATCAAGTGCTATACTAGTCTTGGTGCGATGGCCGACTGATCAAGTTCTAAACTAGTCATGGTGCGATGGTCGACTGATCGAGTGCTATACTAGTCCAGGTGCAATGGCCGACTGAGCAAGGGCTAAACTAGTCTTGGTGCGATGGCCGACTGATCAAGTTCTAAACTAGTCGTGGTGCGATGGCCGACTGATCAAGTTCTAAACTAGTCCTGGTGCGATGGCTGATTGAGCAAGGTCAAAACTAGACTTGGTGCGGTGGCCGACTGATCAAGTTCTAAACTAGTCCTGGTGCGATGGCCGACTGATCAAGTTCTAAACTAGTCCTGGTGCGATGGCCGACTGAGCAAGGGCAAAACTAGTCATGGTGCGGTGGCCGACTGATCAAGTTCTAAACTAGTCCTGGTGCGATGGCCAACAGATCAAGGACTAAACTAGTCTTGGTGCGATGGCCGACTGATCAAGTTCTAAACTAGTCGTGGTGCGATGGCCGACTGATCAAGTTCTAAACTAGTCCTGGTGCGATGTCCGACCGATCGAGTGCTATACTAGTCCTGGTGCGATGGCCGACTAATCAAGGGCTAAACTAGTCGCAGTGCGATGGCCGACTGATCAAGGGCTAAACTATTCCTGGTGCGATGGTCGACTGATCAAGTTCTAAACTAGTCCTGGTGCGATGGCCGACTGATCAAGTTATAAACTAGTCCTGGTGTGATGGCCGATTGATCGAGTGCTATACTAGTCCTGGTGCGATGGCCGACTGATCAAGTTCTAAACTAGTCCTGGTGCGATGGCCGACTGATCAAGTTATAATACTAGTCCTGGTGTGTGATGGCCGATTGATCGAGTGCTATACTAGTCCTGGTGCGATGGCCGACTGATCAAGTGCTAAAGTAGTCCTGGTTTGATGGCCGAATGATCAAGTGCTATACTCGACATGGCCGACTGATCACGTGCTATACTGGGCATGGTGAGATGGCCAACTGATCAAGTGCTATACTGGGCATGGTGCAATGGGCGACTGATCAAGCGCTATACTAGTTATGGTGCGATGGCAGACTGATCAAGTGCTCTGCTAGTCCTGGTGCGATGGCCGACTGATCAAGTGGTATTCTCGGCATGGCCGACTGATCACGTGCTATACTGGGCATGGTGAGATGGCCAACTAATCAAGTGCTATACGTACTGGGCATGGTGAAATACTACACTCCCGCCTGCGATTCACTTACCAAGAATTGCAATCCAGCGGTCGTTGAATTGCAATTCGTCCGCTCTGAAATTGCAGTCTAATTGCGGTCCAATCGCGGTCCCCGTTGTTGCGGTCATTCTTTCGCGATACCCGTTTGTGCGGTAATTCTTTCGCGTCCAGTTTGTGCGGTCATTCTTTCGCGATACCGTTTGTGCGGTCATTCTTTCGCTATTTCTGTTAAAAACTTACCGTATCATCGTATAGTACAGTTTGTTTACATTATACAAATGTACTATACGAATATTATACAAAAACATACGATATCCGTTCGTATATACGATATATCCGTACGGATATGGTATGAATATACAGTGGGTCATCGTGCGGTTAAAATATACCGATGCACCGGTTCATTTCGCATGTAAACATCCGGTTTTCATTTCGATCATCTGCCACAATTTTAAGTTTTTTCAAAATAAAATGAATAAATGTTCAGTTTTACGATACAGAAACAATTTAAAACTGAGGATTGTGAAGTACGGTATCACAGTGCATATACATGTGTGTTCAATACAGTAATTCATCAGTAATTCATCATTGTACTCCGCACCACCGCACAAAACAATGATCCCCCACACACACCAGCCATCTACATTTGGTGTCCTAAAAGTTCCGGTCTATATCCCACAGTGGGAACAATGTGTATCACCACCACCACCAGTTTTTGTCTATGACTACACAACACCCCCACCCCCGACCACCACTAAACTAGTCCTTGTGCGATGGCCGACTGATCGAGTGCTGTATTAGTCCTGGTGCGATGGTCGACTAATCAAGGGCTAAACTAGTCTCAGTGCGATGGCCGACTGATCAAGGGCTAAACTATTCCTGGTGCGAAGGTCGACTGATCAAGTTCTAAACTAGTCCTGGTGCGATGGCCGACTGATCAAGTTATAAACTAGTCCCGGTGCGATGACCGACTGATCGAGTGCTATACTAGTCCTGGTGTGATGACCGACTGATTGAGTGTTATACTATCCTGGTGCGATGGGCCGACTGATCAAGTACTAAAGTAGTCCTGGTGTTGATGGCCGAATGATCTAGTGCTATACTACGGCATGGCCGACTGATCACGTGCTATACTGGGCATGGTGAGATGGCCAACTGATCAAGTGCCTAATACTTGGGCATGGTGCAATGGGCGACAGATCAAGCGCTATCTAGTTATGGTGCGATGGCAGACTGATCAAGTGCTCTGCTAGTCCTGGTGCGATGGCCGACTGATCAAGTGCTATACTCGGCATGGCCGACTGATCACGTGCTATACTGGGCATGGTGAGATGGCCACTAATTCAAGGTGATCCACGTATTGGGCAATGGTGATATACTCACTCCCCCGCCTACTGGGCATGGGTGAAATACACACTCCCGCCTGCGATTCATAAGTAATTCATCATTGTACTCGCACCACCGCGGGGGACACAAAACAATGATCCCCCACACACACCAGCCATCTACATTTGGCATCCTAAAAGTTCCGGTCTATATCACCACCACCAGTTTGTGTCTATGACTACACTACACCCCCCCCCCACCGACCACCACTTCTGTCTGTAACGCAGGATGACGTGGCCGACTAATCAAGTGCTAAACTAGTCCTGGTGCGATGGCCGACTGATCAAGTGCTATAATAATAGTCTTGGTGCGATGGCCGACTGATAAAGTTCTAAAGTAGTCTTGGTGCGGTGGCCGACTGATCAAGTTCTAAACTAGTCGTGGTGCGATGGCCGACTGATCAAGTTCTAAACTAGTCATGGTGCGATGGCCGACTGATCGAGTGCTATACTAGTCCTGGTGCGATGGCCGACTGATCAAGGGCTAAACTATTCCTGGTGCGATGGTCGACTGATCAAGTTCTAAACTAGTCCTGGTGTGATGGCCGACTGATCAAGTGCTATACTCGGCATGGCCGACTGATCACGTGTTATACTGGGCATGGTGAGATGGCCAATTGATCAAGTGCTATGCTGGGCATGGTGCAATGGGCGACTGATCAAGCGCTATACTACTTATGGTGCGATGGCAGACTGATCAAGTGCTCTACTAGTCCTGGTGCGATGACCGACTGATCAAGCGCTATACTAGTTATGGTGCGATGGCAGACTGATCAAGTGCTCTACTAGTCCTGGTGCAATGGCCGACTGATCAAGTGCTACATGTATACTCGGCATGGCCGACTGATGCGTGCTATACTGGGCATGGTGAGATGGCCAACTGATCAAGTGCTATACTGGGCATGGTGCAATGGGCGACTAATCAAGCGCTATACTACTTATGGTGCGATGGCAGACTGATCAAGTGCTCTACTAGTCCTGGTGCGATGACCGACTGATCAAGGGCTAAACTAGTCTTGGTGCGATGGCCGACTGATCAAGTTCTATACTAGTCCTGGTGCGATGGCCGACTGATCAAGGACTACACTAGTCCTGGTGCGATGGCCAACTGATCAAGGGCTAAACTAGTCCTGGTATGATGGCCGACTGACCAAGGGCTAAACTAGTACCTGGAGCGATAGCCGACTGATCTAGTTCTATACTAGTCAGGTGAGATGCCGACCAGATCGCCGACAGTCAAGTGCTAAACTAGTCCTGGAGCGCTGGCCGACTGATCAAGTTCTAAACTAGTCCTGGTGCGATGCCGACTGATCGAGTGCTATACTTGTCCTGGTGCGATGGTCGACTGATCAAGGGCTAAACTAGTCCCGGTGCGATAGCCGACTGATCAAGTGCTATACTAGTCCGTGGTGTGGCCGCCGACTGAACAAGTTCTAAACTAGTCCTGGTGCGATGGCCGACTGATCATGTGCTATACTAGTCCTGGTGAGATGGGAAACTGATCAAGTTTTAAACTAGTCCTGGTGCGATGGCCGACTGATCAAGTTCTAAACTAGTCCTGGAGCGATGTCCGACTGATCAAGTGCTAAACTAGTACTGGTGTGATGGCCGACTGATCAAGTGCTAAACTAGTTCTGGTGCGATGGCCGACTGATCAAGTGCTAAACTAGTCATGGTGTGATGGCCGACTGATCAAATCGCATGCCATAATAACTAGATGGCCATGACCTGCATGTCGTGCCCGCCGAGGCATTTGATAGTACAAACAATTTTTTTATTGCAACAAAGCTTTAGCCCGTTGACATAAAAACATGCCGCACCCGCCGAGGCTTTGATAGTATACCCAAAAACTTTAACTAAAAAACACTTTAACCAAAAACTTTATCCTGAATGCACACCAATGTGCCAACTATATCGCTCTGTCTGCAAGCGGGCCCAAGAAAAACTTTAAGGGAAATTTCAAAGTAATTTGACCCTGACATTGGGCACATATAAATAATAATGAAAATGTGGGTGACAAATACACCGTATGTGAAGTTTCGAGTGAATTGGTGAAGCGGTTTCAGAGATATAGTGTTCTTAAAGGTACATGCCCACTCAGTAGGCACAAAATGTTCTTTATATCAGAGACATCATCTGAGACATTTTCTGGCAAAATAAACATTAATTCACCATTAATACACATATTTATTGGCATTATTATACATTTTATATCGGACGTAAATTTCCACACTGCTATCAGGGGCGATAACCGTGTTTCCTTAAAATGTTACCAAGACATTACTATTTATTTTTTGATGTGCAATGATCATACTTTATAATCTGTCGAAAACATTATTTTTTCAGGGAAACACATTTAATTAGTATAAGTAATTAAAAAATATCATGCCCCATTTGCCTATGAAAATAGCCTGATATCACCGCGTGTCACTATCAGTGAAATAAACATTACTAAATGATTATATCCATATAACGGGCACTCGTAATGTTTAGAACTGGTGGAATAGTGACAAAATTATACACTTATTTAATTCCTACAAATAACCGAGAATACACTAACTTTAATTGTTGTGCCTACTGAGTGGGTATGTACCTTTAATTAGCATAAATTATTAAAAACAAGAAATGCGTCTGTCGAACGCGGATGCCACCTGCAGCATATTTGAGAAACTGTGACAAAGTGGTTAACCGAAAAGTGTGACGGACGGACAGACGGACGGACGGTCCAAACACTATATGCCACCCGTTTCTTCGAAACCCGGTGGCATAAAAAATATCATGCCCTCATTTGAATATGAAAATAGCTTGTACCACTGCTAGTCATTATCAGTAAAATAAAAATATTACTAAATGATTATATATGGATAGCGGAACACATAATTTTTAGAACTGGTGGAATAGTGACAACAATTATACACTTATTTAATTGCTATAAAGAACAGTTTGTGCCCACTGAGTGAGCATGTACCTTTAAAAACTTTAACCTTAAATCAAAAAAATTTAACCGGACGGATGTACGTACGTACGTATGTAGGCCAATGTGACAACTATATCGCACTGTCCACATGCAGGCATGTCAAAAACTTTGAGGTAAATTTGAAAGTAATTTTACCTTGATATTGGGCACAGGGGTTGCAGGAGTTGAGGATAGAATGAAAATATGGATGATGCTTCGAGTGAATTGGCGAAGCTGTTTCTGAGATATAGTGTTCTTAAAAACTTTAACCTACAGTAAATAAAAATCAGATGGCCATGGCCCGCATGTTGAGCCCACCGAGGCATTTGATGGTGTCCGAGTATATTTATTTGAAGTTTCAATTAACGTATGTAAAAGCTTTAACGCAAATTTGAAAGTCATTTGACCTTGATCTTGGGCATGTGGGTCGCATGCGTGGGCTATAATATGAAAATATGGATGATAATAAAGAATTATCCGAAGTTTGAAGCAAATCTGGGTAATTGTTGTGGAGATATAAGGTATGCAAAAACTTTAACAAAAATTTCAAAGTCATTTGACCTTGACCTTGGGGCACAGGGGCCGCATGAGTGGGACACAGAATGAATATATGGATTATGACTAATAAGCATTTGATGTTTCAAGTCAATGTGACTTAGGATATGGTATTTAAAAACATACACCGATTTCGGACGGACTGACGCACGGACGTCATTGTGATCACTAAGTCTCGCTTTCCGCAAGCAGGTTCGGCGAAAAAAATACAGATGGACGTCAATGTGCAGACTATATCGCATTGTCCGCAGGCGGTCGCGACAACAATTGTCCAACCCCTTTTTAAAGGTGCAAGCCCACTCAGTAGGCTAAAAAATGCTCTTTATGGGAATTAAATAAGTGTATAATTGTCACTATTCCATTACTTTAATAATAAAACATACGAGTGCCCGCTATACAGATATAATTCATTTGGTAATATTTATTTTACTGATAGTGACGCGCGGTGGTATCGGTATTTTCATGTGCAAATGGGGCATGATATTTTATAATTATTTATACTAATTAAATTAAATGCATCAACTGAAAAAAAAATGACAGATTATAAAGTATGATCATTGCACATCAAAAAATAAATACAGAGAATAAATAGTAATGTCCGTTAACATTTTAAGGAAACACGGTTATCGTCCCTGATATCAATGTGGAAATTTTCTTCCGATATAAAATGTATAATAATGCCAAACAATACGTGGGTAATGGTAAATGATTGTTTATCTGGCCAGAAAATGTATCCGATGATGTCTCTGACATAAAGAACATTTTGTGCCTAGTGAGTGGGCATGTACCTTTAACGTTAGCTCCGCCCTGTCCAGTGAGACCTATGCATGCGTTAAGTTTCATAAAAAAATATTGCAAAGGGTGTTCGCGTTATGCTCCGGACAAATCAGTGCGCGAAAAAACAAAGGGAGATAACTAAACTAGAAAATGTGTTCATAGAACACGGATACCCCACATATCGCTTTGATAGTAAACAAGGCAAAATTCCAGTGTCCAAAAGGGAGAGATAATCCATGACACGGGGTTCGAATCAAAAATTGAAATAAACTTTCCGCATCTACTCATCAGAAGGAAGCTACATATCAAATTTCAGTGCTGTAGCTATTACAAAAGTTTTACGAGTTACAAGGCAAAATTTTCAAATTCTAATTCAAAAAGAGGGAGATAATCCATGACTCGGGGGTCGAATGAAAATAAACTTTGCAAATACTCATCATAAGGACATACCAAGTTTCAGGTGTGTAGCTATTAGGGTTTAAAAGTTTTACGAGCTACAAGACAAAATTGGAAAATTCTAACTTGAAAAGGGGGAGATAATCCATGACCATGGGGTCGAATCAAACATACATGTACCAAGTTTCAGCTATTACGGTTTAAAAGTTTTTCGAGTTACTAGGTTGGTGACGGACGGAAAAACGGATAAGGTCAAGGGTAACACTAAATGCCCCCTCCTCTATCGTGGTGAGGCAAAAGTTGTCATATACAAGTAACTTACCTTAATTTATCAGTTACACATCAGACGATGAATGAACTTTAATTCTGGTGTAGAATATTAAAGTTATTCATTATATTCAATAGTGCTGCTTTGACATGACGTGAAATTAAAACATGCATGACATGATCTGGAAGAAAAACCACAGACCAAGCACGCATATTCAGAATCACGTCTGTCGGTTCTTATCCAGCTCCGATTTCTGTCACCTGTCCACAAAATCCAGAATCCAACATTGTCGCAAATTTAATCCTCTATGTTGGTGTACGTTAGAACAAAATGTCACTTAGTATATTATCCAAATCCATTGAATAAATCTCTTGTTTCTCTACATAAATGCGTCCAACAATCCCTGTAGCTGCTATCGTGATAAAAAATGTTAAAGGTTCCGTCAGCGCCTCACATATTGATCTTAATATCCACCATTTTGATTCCAAGTACCAGAATAATGATGTTTCCATGCCGTCGTAGTGTTATCTGTCAGATTCCGTTGTTTATTTGATCAAATTGATGGACAAATTTGTGTCCGCTAATGTCGCCAAGAGCATAATCTGTGACGTTGACTGTAATAATTTGGCATAACTTCTAGCTTGTGAATTTTTGGTTGAATGAAGTGATCACTATGGTGAATAAGTGTGTATTTGTGCCCGGTTTGCTCAGCAGGTAGAGCGATGGTGTGGTAAACCAGAGATCCCCGGTTCGATTCCGGGCTGGTGGACATCTTTCTCACCCTGTGACATTTAGCGCCAACGTAGTTGCGGGAAGTAACTCTGCAGAATACTCCCGCATCGTCCGTACCGAGAGTTTATAATGTGCTCTCCGTAGGTTTTCCCCTCCCTGCAAAGTACCAAATCACATCTGATTTGCACTTCAACTGTTAATTGCGACATATTTTCTGTATTTTTCAATTGAAAGAAATGTCAGTATTATACTTATTCATTTCTGTGTAATAAGTACAGAAAAATATGTCACAATTAACAGCTAAAGCGCGAATGAGATCCGATTCGGTACTCTGCAGGAAAAACCTATGGAGTACCGGAACTCTGGGTACGGACGATAATTGAGTATTCTGTTGCCCAACAAAGGACCGCGACTTATAAATACTCCCAAATTGTACCCAAACATATGGAATTCGGAGACAAAAATTAAACATAGAATTCGAGGACGAATTTCAATTTGGCGGAGAAGAATGTCACAGTACGCAACTGACCATGGGGATGAAGTGTGTATGATCTGTGCCTTGTTAGCTTGCTCGGTAGAGTCATGGGCATGGTACGGTAAACATGAGGTCCCTGGTTCGATTCCGGGCCGCCGTTATTTATCTTTCTCACTCTGTGACACAAGTAAACCGTTTTATTTTAATAAATGGCTATCACCGGAATAAATATTATCTTCACAAAATTTGAATCGGGCCAATAGAAATCAACAGCTAGAACAGAACGTTTGCAGTAATATAAATCTAATTCCAAAATAAATTTTTAATATTTTAATTTTTATGATCAGGTTTCGAAAATTAAAATATGCTTTTCTTTTAAAATTATTATCAATATGTTCACCATGTTATTATGGTTAATATGCAATTCACAGTCTCCTTGCAGCTTGAAATTGAAAGACATTATGAAAAGTTGTATTGATCTCAGAAATTGTCATGTCGACTATAGGATCGCGTCGAAATAATGTCAACATAATAGGAAAACGTAATTTGATACCGACGAAAAAGTAAACAAAACGCAAAATTGATGCTTTGTTTTGCTATATTATATCCGTAGACCACACATTATCATTTGATTTTATATGAAAATAAATATATTGTCAGCATGGTGGTGTCTATTAATGTGTTCTTGATATTCGGAACGGCAGTGAGTGAGTGACGACATTTTGTTTTGTCCAAGAAATTGTCAAGGTCAATGTTTCACTGTTTGTCTGGCAATAACCCGCCGATTTATATTGCGCACCAAAAAAAAACAGATCACAAATAACGCTGACTTTCTAGGGTAGTCACTTTGAATTAGATAGATGGGATAAAATTTTGGATTGGAACACGGATACGTTTGTCAACTATTTCGATTTTATTGCCGCATTGGTTAAGCAGAGCGGTCCGCTGGTTTTACCGCAGAGCGCAGCGTAAAGCGGTCATTCTTTCGCAGTTTACGGAAACAAAGGAGCGTAAATTGCAATTAAAAGCGGAGCGCAGCGCGAACTGCGCTATAAGTATTGCAATTCCGCAACCAACTCTTTGGACCGCGGTCACATGATTGCAGTCCGATTGCGGTCCGATTGCGGTCCAATTGCGATTAATGGGAACGCGAATTGCAATCCTGCGCTCCAGGAATTGCAATTCGCCTGGTAAGAAAACCGCAGGCCACTCTGTAGTACTGGCAAAGTCACACGCCACAACTAACCTAATACTGCCAAAGTTCACACGCCACAACTCACCTAGTACTGCCAAAGTGATACGCCACAACTAAATAAGTACTGCCAAAGTCACACGCCACAACTAATCTAGTACTGCCAAAGTGACACGCCACAACTAACATAGTAATGCCAACAACACACACCACAACTAACATAGTACTGCCCATGTCACACGCCACAACTACACAACTGCCTAACACGCCGCAAACTCACATAGTACTGCCCATGTCACACGCCACAACTAACACAGTACTGCCAAATTCACACGCCACAACTCACATAGTACTGCCAAAGTCACACGACACAACTAACATAGTACTCACAACGTCAGACACCACAACTAACCTAGTACTGCCAAAGTCACACACCACAACTAGCCTAGGACTGCCAACGTCACACGTCACAACTAACCTAGTACTGCCAAAGTCGCACACCACAACTAACCTAGTACTACCAAAGTAACACGCCACAGCTAACTTAGTACTGTCAAAGTCACACGCCACAACTAACCTAGTACTGTCAAAGTCAAACGCGACAACTAACCTAGTAATTCAAATGTTACACACCACAATTAACCTGATACTGCCAAAGTCACACGCCACAACTAGCCAAGTACAGCCAGTCACACGCCACAAATAATCTAGTACTGCCAAAGTCAAACGCCACATGTAACCTATGACTGCCAATGTCACACGCCTCAACTAACCTAGTATTGCCAAAGTCACACGACACAACTACCACAGTACTGCCAAGTTCACACACCACAACTAACCTACTAGTACAGCCGGAGTCACACGCCACAACTAACCTAATACTGCCAAAGTAACATGCCCCAAAGTCAACGACACAACACCACAAGTGCAACTAACCTAGTACTGTCAAGGTCACACGTTACAATTAACCTAATACTGCCAAGGTCACACGCCACAACTAGCCTAGTACTGCCAAGTTCACATGCCACAACTAACCTAGTACTGCCAAAGTGACACCCCACAACAAACTTAGTACTGCCAAAGTCACGCGCCATAACTAAACAAGTACTGCCAAAGTCAAACGCCACAACTAATATAATACTGCCAAAGTCACACGCCACAACTAACAAAGTACTTTCAAAACACCACACCACCAATAACTAGTACTGCAAAAACGTCACACGCCCACAACTAACCAGACTGCCCAAAGTACACAACACAACTCACCTGTACTGCCAACGTCACACGCCACAATAACCCTATACTGACAACGTCAACACCACAACTAACATAGTCAAAGCATGCCAAAATGTCAACACCACAACTAACCTAGTACTGCCGAACGACACACACCACTAACCTTATGCCAATCACACTTCAAAACTAACCTAGTACTGCCAAAGTCGCAAACCACATCTAACCTAGTACTGCCAAAATCACACGCCACAACTAACCTAGTACTCACAACGTTAGAAACCACAACTAACCTAGTACTGCTAAAGTCACACACCACAACTAACATAGTACGGCCAAAGTCACACGTCACAACTAACCTAGTACTGCCAAAGTGGCACACCACAACTAACCTAGTACTGCCAACCAAAGTGACACGCCACAACTAAGAAAGTACTACCAAAGTCACACGCCACAACTAACCTAGTACTGCCAAAGTCACACACAACAACTAACCTAGTACTGCCAAAGTCGCACACCACAACTAACCTAGTACTGCCAAAGCGACACGTCACAACTAACTTAGTACTGCCAAAGTCACATGCCACAACTAACCTAGTACTGTCAAAGTCACACGCCACAACTAACCTAGTACTGCCAAAGTAAAACGCCACAACTAAGCTAGTACTGCCAAAGTCATTCGCCACAACTAACATAGTACTGCAAAAGTCACACGCCACAACTAACATAGTACGACCAAAGTCACACGCCACAACTAACATATTACTGGCAATGTCACACGCCGCAATTC
The DNA here is from genome assembly GCA_029237695.1 of Conchocele bisecta. Lineage (NCBI taxonomy): Eukaryota > Metazoa > Mollusca > Bivalvia > Lucinida > Thyasiridae > Conchocele > Conchocele bisecta. The sequence goes on from CM055271.1 coordinate 100,063,803, forward strand.
ACCTAGTACTGCCAAAGTCACACACAACAACTAACCTAGTACTGCCAAAGTCACACACCACAACTAACCTAGTACTGCCAAAGTCACACGCCACAACTAACCTAGTACTGCCAAAGTAACACGCCACAGCTAACCTACAACTGCGAAAGTCACACGCCACAACTAACCTAGTACTGCCAAAGTCATATGCCACAACGAACACAGTACTGGCAAAGTCACACGCCACAACTAACCTAATACTGCCAAAGTTCACACCCCACAACTAAACTGGTACTGCCAAAGTGATACGCCACAACTAACTTAGTACTGCCAAAGTCACACGCCACAACTAATCCAGTACTGCCAAAGTGACACGCCACAACTAACATAGTACTGCCAACAACACACACCACAACTAACATAGTACTGCCAACGTCACACGCCACAACAAACCTTGTACTGCCAAATACACAAGCCACAACTCACCTAGTACTGCAAAAGTCACACGCCACAACTAACCTAGTACTCACAACGTCAGACACCACAACTAACCTAGTACTGCCAAAGTGACACGCCACTACTAACTTAGTACTGCCTAAGTCGCATGCCACAACTAACCTAGTACTGTCAAAGTCACACGCCACAGCTAACCTAGTACTGCCAAAGTAACACGCCACAACTAAGCTAGTACTGTCAAAGTCATTCGCCACAACTAGCCTAGTACTGCCAAAGTTACACGTCACAACTAACCTAGTACGACCAAAGTCACACGCCGCAACTAACATAGTACTGGCAAAGGCACACGGCACAATTAACCTAATACTGCCAAAGTTCACACGCCACAACTAACCTAGCACTGCCAAAGTGACACGCCACAACTAACTTAGTACTGCCGAAGTGACACGCCACAACTAAATTAGTACTGCCAAAGTCACACACAACAACTAATCTAGTATTGCCAAAGTCACACGCCACAACTAACATAGTACTGCCAACAGCACACACCACAACTGACATAGTACTGCCAACGTCACACGCCACAACTAACTTAGTACTGCCAAAGTCACACGCCACAGCTAAATTAGTACTGCCAAAGTCACACACAACAACTAACCTATTACTGCCAAAGTCAAACACCGCAACTAAGTTAGTACTGCCAAAGTCACACGAAACAACTAACATAGTACTGCCAAAGTCACACGCCACAGCTAACCTAGTACTTCCGAAGTCACACGCCACAACTGACCTAGTACTGCCAAAGTCAAACGGCACAACTAACCTAGTACGACCGAAGTCACTCACCACAACTAACCTAGTACTGCCAAAGTCACACGCCACAACTAACCTAGTACTGCCAAAGTCATACGCCACAACTAACCTTGTACTGTCAAAGTCACACGCCACAACTTACCAAGTACGACCAAAGTCACACGCCACAACTAACCAAGTACTGACAACCTCAGACACCACAACTAGCCTAGTACTGCCAAAGTCACACACCACAACTAACCTAGTACTGCCAACGTCACACGCCACAACTAAGCTAGTACTGCCAAAGTCATACGCCACAACGAACATAGTACTGGAAAAGTCACACGCCACAACTACCCTAATACTGCCAAAGTTCACACGCCACAACTAAACTAGTACTGCCAAAGTCACACGCCACAACTAAATTAGTACTGCCAAAGTCACACGCCACAACTAATCCAGTACTGCCAAAGTGACACGCCGCAACTAACATAGTACTGCTAACAACACACACCACAACTAACATAGTACTGCCAACGTCACACGCCACAACAAAGCTAGTACTGCCAAATCCACACGCCACAACTCACCTAGTACTGCCAAAGTCACACGCCACAACTAACCTAGTACTCACAACGTCAGACACCACAACTAACCTAGTACTCACAACGTTAGACACCACAACTAACCTAGTACTGCCAATGTCACACGTCACAACTAACCTAGTACTGCCAAATTCGCACACCACAACTAACCTAGTACTACCAAAGTGACAAGCCACATCTAACTTAGTACTGCCAAAGTCACACACAACAACTAACCTAGTACTTTCATAGTCGCACACCACAACTAACCTAGTACTGCCAAAGTGACACGCCACAACTAACTTAGTACTGCCAAAGTCATACGCCACAACTAGCATAGTACTGTCAAAGTCACACGCGACAACTAACCTAGTAATTCAACTGTTAGACGCCACAATTAACCTATTACTGCCAAAGTCACACGCCACAACTAGCCAAGTGCTGCCAAACTCACACGCCACAAGTAACCTAGTACTGTCAAAGTCACACGCCACAACTAACCTATGACTGCCAATGTCACACGCCACAACTAACCTAGTACTGCCAAAGTCACACGCCACAACTAACATAGTACTGCCAAGTTCACACACCACAACTAACCTAGTACAGCCAGAGTCACATGCCACAACTAACCTAATACTGTCAATGTCACACGCCACAAATAACCTAGTACAGTCAAAGGTACTCGCCTCAACTAACCTAATACTGCCAAAGTAACACGCCGCAACTAACCTAGTACTGCCAAAGTAACACGCCGCGACTAACCTAGTACTGCCAAGGTCTCACGCCACAACTAACCTAATACTGCCAAGGGCAACACGCCACAAACTAACTATACTGCACCGGCCCACAAAACTGCCTAAAGTACTGCCAAGTCACGCCACAACTACTATACTGCCAAGTCACACGCCACAACTAACATAGTACTGACAAAGTGACACGCCACATCTAACTTAGTACTGCCAAAGTCACACTCCACATCTACATTAATACTGCCAAAGTCACACGCCACAACTAATCTAGTACTGCCAACGTGACACGCCACAGCTAACATAGTACTGCCTGTCACGCCAGGGTGACACCGGGACAGTTTACTGAAGGGATGGAACACCAAGCACGTTGTGGACAGAGACAACTAGGTATATTTTTACAATGATGATGTATTTACATATAATGAAATGCACAAACAATGGATGGTAATGTCAGTACGGACAACGTCCCCTAATATTAACCGCCAAAGGCACTCGCACAACCAAGGCACCTTCACGATTCTGGAACAGGTAGGTATAGCTCAACAGTATATATCATCATGATCATGATCAAGATCCGATGTTGGAGTTCCGTTAATTAATTCCGGCTTCCGCCATGCTGGTAGTGACGTTCTAATGACGTCGTGAAGTTGCTTGTAACTATAAGATACAGAGCCTACTTGGGCGGATGGGGCCAATAACACATAGGTGAACATGAGATTCATCACGTCCTTGGACGGAATGACGTCACCGGAATGATACCCCACTCGATACGCCCTTGGTCCACGTGGAGCAGAGTCCCCGCTGGTACACGGTGTCGTGTTGTGGACTCCAGAATAAATAGGTGTTGCGTACTGGTTCTACGCATACACATAGGATGGACGTGCCGTCGCTGGCTGCTGACTGGCTGGCTGACTGCCTGGCTGGTGTACTGGCTGGGACTACAAAACACCAACGGTGTTGTTACCAGAATGTAACGTGTTATAGTCTCAATAATAGTCACAGTATTGCACATGAAATCAATATTATGATTGCATGGCAATACTAAACAACATCATATATTACAATGATGAAACATGATAAATTGCAATGTACACAAAGATATGTTCACTAATTGGAAGAAGGGGGCTGATGGAATTCATAAGTCGGAAAATGCGATATAACACATTAATGAACAGCCAATATATCTAGTGTACCCAACGATATATATCTTCACAGCCGTACATGTGAATACAGACGTCATTCACAGTTATTTACCATTAGTAAACAAACATTTGATTTCAACAGGCCTTACCCTGATCAGACTGTCCGTGGCCAACTGCGCTAACTTAATAAAGAGCAACTGTACCAAGTATTTTCCTGTGCAGACTCACAGTATTACATTACTAATGATAAACACTGTATACTCTAATCAGACTGTAGGATTCCACAGGCTGACCCAAAGCATTAGTGATTGAAATAAATTATACTTCACATCATATCCTTATTGCATCTTACTGACGTATAAATCAGTGCATTTAGAGCAGAACAGTCTGATCTGGTCTATCCTGGTCGCAATAGCATTTACAATATTTACAATACACTGTGAACGTAAATGACGTAATAAAATGAATGTACAGACGATTGGGTTAGGAGTTTACATGTGTCCCCCATAGAGTGAATGAAAGTCGTCCACAACTTTCCTCATGTAGTCTGCCTGTCAATATAAAAACTATGTGCCAACATTTGGCTTACAATTTTGCGTAAGTGGACTAATGTTCTAACAGTCAGTCTAGCTCATGAGATATCTGGTGAATTAATCTGAAATACTTCAGTCATAAGTAGATATGACCTACTAGGTAATTAGGCTAGCATCCAATTCTGCATAAACAGTGTAAATCACCCAGATATAACCAGTGCACAATCCAATACTGGTGGTCCGTGCACGGTTTCGGATAAAGCGCTATTCTCTCCAGCGGTGTATTCCACGGGAGCGGGATTTCACACATGACTACCGATTCGATCGTCTGTACTAGAATATTCGATTGTTGTGCTCTAGACTAGTAGTGTGTGACCCGCGTTACAAATAGTGGATGATAAAGAAAATAGTCGGCTACGATTCGTGACACTGCCAACATCAACCTAGTACTGCCAAAGTCACACGCCACATTTCACCTAGTACTGCCAAAGTCACACGCCACAACTAACCTAGTACTGAGAACGTCAGACACCAAAACTAACCTAGTACTGCCAAAGTCACACACCACAACTAACCTAGTACTGTCAACGTCACACGTCACAACTAACCTAGTACTGCCAAAGTCGCATACCACAACTAACCTAGTACTGCCAAAGTAACACGCCACAACTAACTTAGTACTGCCAAAGTCGCACGCCACAACTAACCTAGAACTGCCAAAGTTACGCACAACAACTAACCTAGTACTGCCAAAGTTACACGCCGCAACCAACCTAGTACAGTCAAAGGCACACGCCTCAACTAACCTAATACTGCCAAAGTCACACGCCGCAACTATCCGAGTACTGCCAAGGTCACACGCCACAACTAACCTAATACTGCCAAGGTCACACGCCACAACTAACCTAGTACTGCCAAGTTCACACGCCACAAACAACCTAATACTTTCAAAGTCACACGCCACAACTAACCTAGTACTGCAAACGTCACACGCCACAACTAACCTAGTACTGCCAAAGTCACAAGCCACTATTAATCCAGTACTGCCAACGTCACACGACACAGCTAACCTAGTACTACCATAGTCACACGCCAGAACTAATAATGCCAACGTCACACGCCACAACTAAGCTAGTAACATTCACGAGCTCTAGACTTTGTATTTACTTGCATGGTAACCGATTCGTCGTCAAAACGACAAAATTATCAGATTAAATAACAAATTGGGAACATATATTTTGAACCACACTGTAAATCTGTTCATACTACAAAATCTTTAGGAATGTATAGTCAGATAGCCAAAGCTGATTGTTTGGCTTAACCCTGCATTGGCTGATAAAGTTGGTTTCTTTCTTGAGCATACTTGCTTAGGGTCTCTATAACACATATCACGTGGTTATCAAGAGGATATCCTTGAGCAATCTGAGAAATCGAAGATTGCCGCCGGCGGCCATTTTAATTTTATTTAAAAAAATAACTGTTAACCCAATGGGCTAGAAACCTAAGGAAGACATCGATTTTGACTAATTTGAGGGCCAAGAATCCATTTCTGAAGTTAAATTCGTGATTAGCCGTCTCCTTGACAGTAAAATTCAACACATATACAGGATAACTTTGAACAATCTGAAATGTCCACAAAGATGGCTGCCTGTGCTCAATGAAAATTGTTCCAGCAATCGTTCTGGCCTCTGCAATGGCAGAAAGCAGTACAGCTTAATCAAATTGATTTCCAACCACACCTCTTCGTTGCACATGACTTTTCACTACTATAACCACATTTTATGACCATCAGTAGGTCACTGAGAACCAGATGTATGCCTGGAGGTACGGTAGTAGGAAGGAGAATGGTGTGCTGCCCTCAGGATGGTACCACCCATGCTCCATTGGGGCAAGGACAGGATAGTCTGTCTTGAGGCAATCCCGTCAGGTGACCACTGCCAGATGGCCACGTAGGGTGTTCTCTCTAAATGCTGTCTCAGTTGGAGGAAGGGAGCAGAGTTTTGGTGGCTCAAGAGCGTTTGGTCTTTTTTTTTGGTCACATTTTGACCTGCGCTGAATCGAGGAAATCACAGTCACTCCGGTGCTGCCCTCAGGATGGTACCACCCATGCTCCATTGGGGCAAGGACTGGGTAGTCTGTCTTGAGGCAATCCCGTCAGGTGACCACTGCCAGATGGCCATGTAGGGCGTTCTCTCTGAATGCTGTCTCAGTTGGAGGAAGGGAGCAGAGTGTTGGTGGCTCAACAGAGTTTGGTGGTTTTTTTTGGCTACATTTTGACACGTGCTGAATCGAGAAAATCGTAGTGACTCATTATATAGCATGTCAAGATGAAGGCTCTTGCCTCCGCCAACAGTCTGTAGGTATTGTTCCATGGGTAAAGAGCTGTCGCCAAACTTGACACCACCTGCAATGAAGAACATGCATTATATGTAGGTGTATAACAAGGTGTATGTAGTCTTATACATGTTGGTACCATACTGTCCATACATGGCACACATACACACTATACAAATTTATTAATATATGTATGTTTTGTATAAAGTTACATTTCACTATACTCAACTGTATGGATACCGGATCTCATCGTTTGTCAGTTTAATTGCTTGATGATTACAGCAGTGCATTCAGTTTAATGCTAAATATTATTTGTAAATATGCAGACATCATTAGTTGGTACATTGGACATGTAAATTACCTGCTCGCGGAACCTTCAACACGATACCGTTTCCAATACAGCCCGTGTCTTGTGTAGTCAGCAGATCATGACAACAGAAACCGTACGCCAGTGTCAATTTCATCAGCTGGACCAGGCAACTCAAATGGACAGGTTCAGGGCCCGTGATGACAAGCGTGTGAGAAAATACGGTCATCCTTGTGATCCTCACGATCGCGAATGATCATATTGATAATCTGCACTTTGTTGGATGTTACGGAGAAGAAAAGTGATTGTGCACTCTTTTCTACACCACAGCTGGACCTTTCCACTGCCAGTTCTTTTTAGGACATTCTTGGCTTTAGTGTGCCCTTCGTCGTCGAACTTTGAAGAGGCAACCGTTGCCAGCTCCATGGTCAACATGTCACAGCATGTTGGTACTCCTTCTCGCTGACTGGCTTGGAGAGCCATGTCACGGGCATAAAATATGACAATATCCACAATTTTTTGTCCATTTATGTTGATAGCTTTTTTGTTGGCAGTCCAGTTTATAACCATAGCATTGACTGGTACATGAAATGCCTCGGGCCATCCCGCCTCAAACTCATCCTGCTGTTTTTCTCCCAGTTACATTGCTTCATTAATGTTGATGGTCACATTCGTCATGACTTCAGGGATTAATCAGGGATGTTCAATTCATGTGATGCTCAACTGTGTTGAGAGGCTCAATAATCATAATAGTTATTGCAATCATTGTCATTGCAAATCAGTATAAACGTACCTGGGCCATGTCCCATTTTCTTCCATGTTTTCTCAATATCCATGTCAGGTAAGGAGTGGGCGTAAGAGCTCTTCAGTGAGCATCACAAGGGTACGGAAAGTCTGGGGATACTTTTTTCCCCAGAAAGCATTTTAGCCACACCATCAAATGTGGCATCAACCACTGTCCAAAGCCAGGCCACCTATGCAACTTATGACGTTTTTAAGGAAATACATACCGCCCAGTCTTGGAATGTAGTCGCCGAAATGCTCAGGAATATCCCATATGATGTGGCTAGCGAACTTGAAGAGATGCTGGTCTGTCATATACAGTGTGTAGTCCTGACCAACTGCAGACGTGATTGCTCTTGCTTTGATCATGGACATGTATAGAGTTGTCTTTGCCATGATAAGCGAGTGGTAGATGATGTGAGTTTTTGGGGCAGGAGTATGACCTTGGGATCTGGACTGGCATGTGCTAAATGACCTTGCAAATTAGTTGTGGCATTGTTCGTGACGTAACATTCAACATCAAAAGTGGATTGATCATGCTGATATTAGCTCAAAATGTGGTATTACTTGAGACTCTAGGTCCACTGGTTGATAATATATCTTTGTGAGTACCGGAGGCCATCTTGGTGGCCATCTTGGATTTCTCAGATTGCTCAAGGATATCTTGTGCATATTTGCTAGTCAATACATTATGCTTAGATATCTCAGCTACATTTGTGTTGGTCAAGTGAACCTTCTTATTGCACATACATTGTTTTTTGTTTGTTTTTCTTTTACTTTATTTACCAGCAATTTGATTGGAAAGATGCCGCCAATCGTAGCCATCTTGAATTTCATTGTCAAGGAGGTGGCTAATCACAGAAATAACTTAAATAACAGATTCCTCGTTCTCAAATTAGTCAAACACGAGCAATTATTTAGGTGCCTAGCCCCTTGGGTTAAATAGGTAATTTTCTTTTTTTCAAAATGGCCGCCAGCGGTATCTATGATATTTCAGATTGCTCAAGGTTATCCTCTGATCATCTGTCTGATATTAGAGGTCTCACTCACGTATAATCCAGCAAGAACAAAACTTTATCAGTCGATGCAGGGTATATGTGTCTGGCTATCTGACTAGTACGTGACATCATGATACTATTCGACAAACGCATCATTTCTGCTTGTAAATATTAATACATGTCTAAAGAGTACACCAGTCCTCAGTTTGCGTTTAAAATAAGCACGATTGTGTCTGCATTAGATATGTGACTGTGACTGGAGATGTGGTGCTTATGATATTTGCGATCAGCGCCGATCCAGATCAGCCTGTGCATCCACACAGTCTGATCAAGATTTGCACTGGACGTCAGTCCATCATTGAAATACTTGTCATGCTTCTAACAAGCAATACAAATCATTATCAGATTACAGGAGTGTGCTACTTGATCGGATGCTACACTGGTCAAAAATCCTATAAGCCCCATGTCTGCAGTCACATTCACATATGTGGTATCCTGTGCACGTTTCCACGCGTACAGACCACCTATAATTATCTGAACGAGTTGGAGCTGCGCGCACAATTCGGTTACACTTATTATAGTCAACATTCAACCTATGAAATGAGATAATTCTCCGCAGTATAATCGTCGCTACATTTAGGAGTTGTCAATCATGTATTTCGTACTTCTGGGAATACTGGCGTGTGTCGTGAGTCACGTGCTGGCCGCGCCGGGCGGTAATGCATTTTTCAATGAGCCACAGTGCTCGAAATTTAGTTTCGAAGAGAAAATCCTTGAAAAAGTCATTAGATTTGAAGTGACGATTGAAACAATAAAGGGACAATTTGAGAATATGGAATCGAAACTTCGGCAGGAGCAAGCCGATATCAGTCGCGACAAAGATGTCATACTGGAGGAGGTGCGTACTCTGAAGAATGACATTATCGGAGACTTTCAGGAATTGCGCGGCAGCCTGGAGGGACAACAGTCGGCGGCCGACTCGCGGATTAACGAACTCATAACGAAGACTGAGGCCCAGGTGACGAGGATGTCTGGTGACGTGCACGCCTTGGTCAATACGACGATAGCACCGATACGAGGTATGTACATACAATGGTATGTATGGTTTCACGGCAACATGCGTCTGATTGCACTACATGTAGTGGACAATATGTAGCCTGTCTAGGTTATGTTGAACTGTGCCACACGCGTGCAGTCTCATGGTACATGTAGCAACTTACGTGTATCTAGATATCGTCGATGAAGACACGACGAGGTTTGTCGGCACATTTAAAACGGATAGTTGTATGGTGTACGAACGGGGTCAAAACTAAACTTACTGGTGCAGCTATACAAATATAAAAATATACAGGTGCACCTGTATAAATATATGCACCTGTAAAAATACAATTTGGTTTTGACCCCGTTCGTATACCATATGTACGAACGGGGTCAAAGCTAAACTTACAGGTGCAGCTATAAAAATATACAGGTGCACCTGTAAATGTATAGCTGCACCTGTACAATTTACAGCTGCAGCTGTAAATGTATAGCTGCAGCTGTATTTTTTATAGCTGCAGCTATAAACGTATTTTACAGGTGCAGCTATACATTTACAGATGCAGCTGTAAAAAATGCAGGTGCATCTGTATATTTTATAGCTGCACCTGTAAGTTCAGTTTTGACCCCGTTCGTACACCATATGGTTGTTCGCTTGGTTTGTTCGCTACATTATACAATGATTGACGAGTGAGCCATAGAATATGATCTGATATTCACTGGCAGAAACGTCATATTGACTGAGGCGAATTGTATTATTATATGATAACAGTATCCTTGATCAATACGTATGGTACTTGTTTTGATGATTTACACTCGATATTCTGTACCTCTCTACTGTCCCACGTTTTGCTGCCAACATACTTTTGGCTATTAAACATATTAAATCTAAAATCAAATATAATTACTTTTTCATCAATAACAAAAAAGTCACCCCCACCCAAAAAAAAAAACTGTTCATGATAATCTTGATTTTATTACGAAAAAACTAAATACCGAAGCGTGCTGTGTAAAATTCCACCGTCATCATTGTTTGAATAACGTCGTGTTCTTGATGACGTTTTATACCGTGCATCGTTAACTTGGTATTACAAAAAGAGAGATAAACAAAAACAATGAAAGATATTTGAATTTTCTTTTCACAATATTTTTTTCGATAATATAAATTGTGAAAATCGAAAATTGTGTCATTATGTCTGGTTTTCCTGGAGCGTGCCCATATGAGACACGCCACGTGATTTTGTACATTCGGACATCTGTGTAATTTTGACAACTTTTGACGCCATTTATGGAAAATATTGTAAATTTTGTAAACGTATTTCATGAAAGTAGGCAGATGTCCGAAGGTACATAATCACATGGCGTGTCTCATATGTTTAGTTAAAACATTGTGTTTCACTGGCTGAATATGCAAAGCTGAGGCCATGCAACTTTGAATTACTGACTGTTTTACACACCACGTCGACTGTTCGAACAATTCAACATTTACGCTTTGGAAAAGTGAACGTGAATGTGTTTAACGTCCCACCAACAGCTAAGGTTATATAGAGACGGGTTACCATTGTTGCGAACTTGTACCAAATACCGCAACGTCATCGGCAGAGTCCGGATGAATGTCGATGAAATGATTATCTCCAATCCTGGTATACACCGAGTTGTGGCTGTGACTGCAGAAATGGGGCTTATGTGATTTATGACCAGTGTAGCTCCTGGTCATATAGCCCAGGCCTGATGCATGGTATCAGTCTATACCATAAGCCCCATTTCTCCAGTCACAGCCCCATTGCTGGTCGTATACCGGTGCTAGGGGCCAGCGTTAGTGTAATGGACCAATACATGTCTTTATTGCACACGAACAAGCGCTGACGTGTCTGCGTTTGGTCATGACACTGACGTCATAGTGTCGACGTTCGACTAATGGAACGTCAACAGTTTTAGTTGTAACCCGGATGTGCGTATTTTCGGTCAATGTATCATGATTTATTTTTATTTCATATAGAACTGACGACTATTAAGAATTAATATAATGAATTTATTACAGCCATTATTTTGGTTAGAACATAGTTTATTTCATTAAATAAAAAAATATTTATGCATACATTTAACATTTCTCCCTCAAAGTACACTTACAGAGATAAGTATCTGAGAGATGTTGGTGAAATCGGCTACAGTATATGTGTCTCCACAGAGCACAATTTATGTCACGTGTCATGTTCACTTCCCTTTCTGTCCGTGTAGATGAGGCGACGTCTCCGGCCGTGGCGTTCAGCGCCAGGACGCTGTCGGACTTGACAATAGTGAAGGGCGACATACTCGTGTTTACAGAGTCCGACCTGAACCTCGGCGACGGATACGACGTCGGCACGGGCCGCTTCACCGTCCCAGTGTCCGGCGTCTACTTGTTCGGCATACAACTGTGTCTGTTGCCCAACCATTGGAAGATATTTCGGCTTGTGACGGACGATGGGGCGACGTTGCACACTACATTGATAACAACGGGAAATCCTAACGCTGGAGCAGCGTGCATGACAGAGACAGCTGTTGTCTCCCTGGTCAAGGGTGACGTCATTTCCGTCAAATGTATACACACAGGCAGCGGCAACATGTTCCAGAACACTAACTGCCATAATATTTTCAGCGGTGCCTTGATTCAGAAGTTGTAAACATGTTGGAGGTGAGTTTCTTGCCATAAGCGCTGTGTCTCATTATTCTTATTATATACGTACTTTCGTTTCCCATTGAATACAATACATGGAACATACATGTATATATGGAAATCAACCCGTCGATGTTTGGCCATATTCATGTATCGTGAGTTCATATTGCAAAGTATACTTTTCTAGCAAAGTATAGTCTCAGGGAGAAATCTTCAATTTTAGGATAAATTTATTATTTTTTATTATACTGAATTTATTACATTATCACAGCCATTTTGGCTGTGATAATGTAATACATTCAGTATAATAAGTCTGCATACTTTTAATCATCAAATATATGCAGTCGGTAGTTCTATATGAAATAATGCATTTCGGGATAAATAAATGATTACTCCCTGAAACTATACTTTGCTAGATAAGTATACTTACTGCAATTTTGAGGAAATCGGCAAGCGTTTGTTTGTGGACCATGAACAAATCCGTATCATTGTATTCTGCATCCGGCCCCCAGTGGCGGGCAGTAACTCTGAGAAAATCCCATACACTACACTTCATACTTCAGCACCATAGGCATTCGGCGTGTTTCGGCTTTCATCGGTATAACTATATACATGAACAATGCTTATAGCTTTGGTCGGACACGACCTCGTATCACAACAAATTCAGCAATTTTATTAACGCTAATGTAAATATTTTGGCAAAATGTGCACATGTTCATTTGAGAATTATTTTTATCTTGCTGAAATATCACAATTAGAACATAATTGTGCAAAGAATATCGAAGTACAATTGGTTTTTCTAGGTCGGACACGACCTCGCATCATAATGAAATAATGTGTTTAAGGTTATAATGACAATATTGTAGTGGCAAGTTCAAATGTTCATTTCCGAATTATCGTTATCCTGCAGAAATACATGTATTACACTCTTGCAAATTATTTGCACGGGTTTCGCTGTGAGAAAACCCAAAATCAACTGGTTACAAATAATACATCGTGAAGAGAACACCCGTATTTGCGCGCCTGTTTTCTTGGAAACCACCAGCTACCATGTTTAATGTTATTACAGTCATATAAAGTTATTTGACAATTTCGAAACGGTCTCGACTAATCTAGAATGTTTATGTGATTGAACACATTCCAAGCATGCACTCAAATGTATCTGATTCATAGAAACAGCTGCGTAATTTGGAGTTAATTTTTTTTATATGACGTCACATTTGACGTCACACAACGTAACGTAAAAACGCGGGAATTGTAAAACTATGCATGCGCACATCACAATTCATTGATTATAATCTTAAAAAATAGACTAAATGTGCATATGTATCCGCCGTGGAAGTGTAATAAATAGGATATTCCATCGTACATGTTTGAATAGCGGAAATAATACACTCGTGTCCGTCGGCGTCCGTGCAAGCAACTCGTTCCCTACGCTCACATGTTGCTTATGCGGAAGCCGACGCACACTCGTGTATTATTTCCCGCTATTCAAAATGTACGATGGAATATACTCTATATAATACATAGAAAATGACAATTGTATTAATATGTTATTTTGTTACAATACGAGCTTGTGTTTGACCGGAAGTTGCATTACCTTATAATAAATGCCAAAGCAAATGGCGTTATATAATCTCAAGGGAAGTAATCATTTTGATGTATTCAGTAGTACCAGCGCCGTTCACTTATAGCAGTACCGACGAAAGCCGAAACACGCCGAATGCCTGTGTTCAGCAGATGCGAATATATATCTGCTATAATCACTAGTGCTGCTCTCCGCGATAGCGTACAATCAAAATAGGCGCTAGATTCCTGACGAATTCCCATTCAGCTACATGCAGAAGATAATGCATAAACACATGTTCGTATAGTAAACGGCGCAAGAGATGCGTTTATGCGATAGTTGTAAGTATATGTAGAGCCGAGTGGCATATCGTCAAGAAACCGGCATGTTCCACCGGTGCCGAGTGCAGCACCTGTGATAAGTGACGCACAGTTAGTACCCGTAGACATACCAACCACGGGCATGTAGTTGTAAACGGTGCAAGCATATCCGATAAACATACTACAGTGAAAACTCGCCAAACCCGACACCCTGGGAGGTCCCCAGTGTGTCCGGTTTAGCGAGGTTTCACTGTAAATCGGGTATTCGATTATTCCGAGCCATAGTTGTGTGCTATGCGATCACGAAAATGCATTGTTACATGGTTTCCGTTGTTTGCACATATGTGCAAACATATAACGCGTGCTGTTTGCACATAGCTTTAGGCAATGCTCATTCCGGGGCCGCGCGTAATGGAAGTGCCTTCATGACGTCACTACGCGGAAATGCCTTCATGACGTCACTACTTCATGACGTTCATGACGTTCATTACGCGGCCCCGGAATATGAATAACGAAAGTTATCTACGTGAATGGGACAATTTATAAAAGTACTGAAAATACTGAATGTATAATGCTCAAATTACATAAATTTTTTGTTGGAAATGCAACAATAACGTTTGATCATGTCCAGCCGTGTGCAAACGTTTGTTGTGGCCCTCGGGAACTGTTGGAACCCGCCGCCTGCGGCCTTGTGTTCAAACAGTTCCCTCGGGCCACAGCAAATGTTTGCACACGGCTGGACATGATCAAACCTTATATTCTCACCTGAGTGAGGCTGAGATAAATGACCAAGAAACCCATCAAAATTATGATCACATACATTTCTTGTAGTCCGCTTTAGAGGTTCCACTCTACCAAGCTTCGTACATGTAGTAAGAAACAGCTTGCGTTAATCTCGTCAAGATAATCAAATCTTATTATAGGAATGAATGACCTTTTTGTGGAATTTATCGGGGTGTAAACTTGGAAAAGTCGCGGGAATACTGGACGAAGGCAAAAGGACTCGTCCAGTATTCCCGCGACTTTTCCAAGTTCACCCCGATTAATTCCAGCATTTGAAATAAATTCATCAAGAAAATGTGTTTATTTTCCGTTTTCTTAAGACTTATTTTAACTGCGCATCACGGTTACGGAAAGTATTTCGGCGTGGGAGTTTACTGGGATATAAATTTTGGACAGAGATTTGCGACGGGCCAATCAAATGTTAGGGAACTGTGTAAATATGTGTGTGCTGGAATTATGAATACTTAATCGCATTGCGAATTTGCAATCAAGCTGTAGCAATGCTCAGGTTCAGTCGATCAAGTTGCTTGATTTCAAGTACAATATTCATGTACTTTGAAATAAAGAAATTGGCAAATATTGACAAGATTGGTGCGGGCGATGACGGTGTACTGTAAGTGAGTCACACATTTCGTAGCATATCCAGATTGTACCGTCAAACCTGTGAATAAAGGCCAGTCATTGGAAGAGAAACGTATGGCCTTTGTTCACAGGCGGTATCTGTTCACAGGTTAATTTATGTAGAAATTTAGTAATTGTAAGTGGCTGCTTTAGACAAGTAATTGCTATTCGGAGGTGGTCTTTATCACAGGTGCGATTGTACATTATGGCATATCTGTGAAAATGCCTTTTGAACAGCGTTCTTTTTATTTACAATATGAGGCTAGCAGTACATACTGCGGAGATAAAGTATACATGACATATAACAATGGAACTGTTCCTCTTCAGCTTGCCGAGTACACACACCACCGCCTGCTTTAATCTTGCCATGATTATCAACGTTTCTCAACATATATTCACACGGCCAATTCACAATCTAGCTGCCTGTTTTCAATCACAATATTCAAGTATTTTGAAATGATGAAATTGACAAATATTGGCTAGATTATCGCAGGCGGTTGTGTATTCTGTGTAAACTGTACATTGAAACCTCGCAAAATCCGACACCCTGGCAGATCCCAAGGGTGTCCGGTTTAGCGAGGTTGCACTGTAAGCAGGAATTTGATTATTCCGAGCCATAGTTGTGTGATCATGACAGGCATTAGAGAGAGAGAGAGAGAGAGAGAGAGAGAGAGAGAGAGAGAGAGAGAGATTCAGTTATGCTTCTGCCTCTGGGACAATCACATGTCTAGTTAGTCGTTTACTGTGTTATAAAATAAATGGAGCTAGCGCTCAAAATGATTTTAATTTACTGGGCCCCGGGACAATGCAGTGCGATAGACAAGATATTGCTATAACACGTCACACGAGTGTGATACATTTTATATTTTCTAAACTCTATGCTTTTATTTCATTACATCAATGGACGGTTGATTGGGAGGATGAACATGGTACATTTAACGATGGGTTTAATCCTTAACGGAATCCCGACATGCCTGGTTTGACCCTCGTGTACATTGTTGACGCGACAGTTAAATCCGGTTATACCCAATACATGTATACAAGCAATAATATTAGTACTAATACTATCTCACTCACTTGAATGGCGACCTTGGACTGAGCAGGTCGTGTGTTTTTACCGGGCGGCAATTATCTCAAGGTTACCGGCGGCTGCCATTGTAACTGTTGGAAATTGACTGAAATTTTCTTTGTGTTTATTCTTATTGACTGGATTGTTACTTCTGGATTTGCGAAAAGGTATGTCGGGGCTTGGGTGGGCTTGTGGTGGGCGATTTTTCTGCTGGAATTGAGCTAATTTAGACGAGTTGCTAGGACATTTGTTATTCTTATTTTTCTATCCATGTGCTGGGTAGTTGATTGTGGCACCTTGTGGATCTACCTGGACTCACGGTAGACCAGTTGACTACTTGGTGCATCTGACTGCCACTTATAGAACACAACTCATCGTGTAGCCCTTCTGGGAATCGGACTGGTTTGTGGTGACACCCGTGTGGTTCTGCCTGGTTGCCGATATAGCGGATAAGCCGGGCGGTTTGACTTATCTGATTGTATCCCGCGGCCAATACTGGGTTCTGGATTGAATATGCGCATAGGTGAGATATGTATACCATCTACGTCACTCACTACATCACGTTGGAAAATGTCTCTCCGAGGTGATGTAATTTGTGAAGTCAGTAGATTTTCTTTAAAATTTTCCGAGCAAAAAGGACGGATTTTGATGATTTTGATGCTCCAAAAGACGATGACTTATGAGTTGTGTGGGTGCTCTATATGTATAGCATTCACGAATAATCGACTACCGTTGTTTCTTGCAATCACATGCTCTGTTTTTATTTACATTGACTGTACCGTAATTGATTCTCATCAAAACAACATAATTATGAGAGTAAAGAAAACTACAATGCAGGGCAACCCGTTCCGCATTTCCCGAGCTATATCTGATAAAAATTCTTCACTTCGTTAGAAAAATAGTAATGGAAACCTACTGTAGACACCGATAACATGATGTCACGCCGTTCAGAAACCGCGTGGTCTGAAACCCTGGGGGCGTTTCACTAAACTTCGTACGACTAAAATGTTCGTAAGCGAAACATTATCATAGTCAGTACAATTCACATTAACAAAGTTTTCTTGTGAACAATCACATGCTCAATAAATGTATATCCGTCAATTGAAATTTACAGACGATCCTTGATTTGCACTTACGAACATTTGTATTCCCAGATTCTTATTCGTATTACATGTAGGCCTGAACGAAACGTCATATGGTGCAGTACGATCCCGAATGATACGCTGCCGATCATACATATTTTATACGTTTATGGACAAACAAATTCTCAATTTCGGTCTCTTTCGCCATAACGCAATTTACCTGTTGTTGTAGCTGTCGAGTCAATCAAGCATCTTTGGATTATTATCTTTTCCGATCTCAAACCTACTACTCTTCGCCTATATTATTATATACGTACTTTCGTTTCCCATTGAAACAAAATGGACTCAAGCCGTCAATATTGTTTTCATATTACGCCTCATGCGTTCATATTGGTCAGTGCTGGAATTACGTTTCACCTCTTAAAATAGTTCCCTCTAATCATCACTAATTTGACTACCTAATTTACAGTCAGGAGGAATTGTGGTATATTTAATATTATCTGTTAAAGTTTATTTCTTTACTGTTTAGTGTTTGTTAGGCCAGTCTTAATAAAACCCTGTGTGATGTGAAGTTATCACCCTTGAGAAATTTGAGAAATCAAAGATGGCCGCCATATTTTAATAATATTGCGGAAGCATAAAATAGTACACATACAGAGCTCCAGATAAGCTGCGTATTTGCGTAAATTCCCAATTAAAATTGTCAAAAACCCATTTAAAATCGGAAGTAGCGAGTAACAAAAAGCAAAAACAAATTTGTGGTACCTTTATCATGCTACAGAAAACAATAAACAGACCACAAATATAGCATATTTTTCTTATGTTCCATGAAAACACATCTTGGTATTGAAATACCCTATTGCTTCAGATATGATGGAGTGAAAATACTCAATTACTAATGCCTTATCTCGAGCCCTGCACATATACTGTAAATATGTGTTATATAAATTGATATAGTATGGTGATTTCAACGATATATAAGGACAATATATGTGCATATTTTCAATATCCAATATGGCCGTCATGTATCTACAAATTTGAGAGAAAAATATATAACTTGAATTATTGGGCATAAACGGACATACATTTGCATACATTTTAACAGTTGCAGCTGTTACACATATGTTCTATATTATAGAGCGGCATATCATTGTAAAATGCCAAAATGGCCGCTACACACAATATATAATAAGTTGTGTTATGCGCATCATAATTTCTTTTTTATGCCCAAAATAAAGGCATTTTTGCACATATAGGAAGATGTGTGTATCTTTGAACGTATTCCAGCGTGTTTGATATTCCAGATATCCATCCACACCCATGTGTATTAATGAGTTGTACTTAGGAAAGAAACAGCACATCGAGTACGACTAGATTCTAAATGCTATCACATGTTGTAAATCGCCTCTCATATGCCAATCATAGATACATGTAACTGAATGACACATTTCTCTGCCATCACACATATACGATTACATTGACATATACTATATCACAAACATCTGAAGCGTGCATATTCACTGTTGTAGCAAGAGGAATGTAAAACAAATATCAGCGTTCCACTAATTGTGGACTAGTTTTAATACACCTGCAAATGTACATGGAAATAGACTCCATGGAGAGTTTTAATTAAGACTGACGGACATGAAAATGAATGTACATTTTGTTGTCTGTGACATTGTTTCGCAGAATACTGCCATATCATTTCGGAATATTTTCAGCTGTTCCAAAAACGTGTACTAGTATTCATTTATCATATGTTTTCTTTGATATTCTTTGACTGTGTTGGTATTGCAGACAATAACGCAACGAATATAAAGTATGTGCACATCTTAACGGTCGAAAGCAGCATATTTGGGTAGATATCTTCAATCCCCAGATGATGAGAATCCATACAACAATCCCTCATGGAGATGTAAATGACAGGGCTTGTAGTTTTACTCATGTGGACATGATGCGGATGATCTCTCTTATACACTGTTGGTATGGTTGACGAGAAGGTGTATTTCTATCGACGTCTAATACTTGACATCGCCAATTCTGAAGCCACAAGCAGTCTATATGTGATTTATCTTGATGATTGTGCAGTTGTATGTGTGATCAAATGATCCACTGAAAATGGTCAATACTAAATACTAAGATTTCGCTCATTTCTATGTACAGTTGAACCTCTCTAAACCGGACACCAATAAAACACCTGTGATCTTATTTTTGATGAGATTCTTAGCCATTTATTTCGGGTGATATTGTCTGTTCGTGATCGCATAGCACACACCTATGGCTCATAACGATCAAATGCCTAATTTACAGTGAATTCTCTCTATGCCGGACACCATGGGGACCTCCAAAGGTGACCGGTTTAAAGAAGTTTCACAGTATCCTGAAACAATGAAATATGCAGATCGTGTTTGACAGGTATTTTTTCAAGAAATGTGCGGGCCATATGTTCACTTGCATGTCTGCCGTGCATTTAATTATGTTCCTGCCAGGTATTTGGTAGTTGTTTCAATAAACTTACTAAACAAAATGCAATTTCACTGTCTTGAAAAGCTCCTCCACTGATTGTCTAAGACATCTTCATTATAACAACTGTGTAGTATATTAATTGGAGGTGCCATATGTACCAATGTGGTAGAAGTCATAAATATGATATTAACATATATAATATTCATGAAATCATGCAAACTATAGTTGACATCATATCAAATACCACTCGAATCTTAAACTGTTCGGCCTGTTAGTCATGTATTAGAACATTGACCTTCAATACTGGATTAGGGCGGCTGGGAGAGTATTCGTATTGTAGCGAATAATTAGCCATTAAGGAGTCATTTCTTAACAGTTGGGATCGCAGCTAGGGCCAAATATATGGCATGGTAAGAGTGCCTGGCACAAACTAGGGACACTGTATGTCAATGCTGAAAGTCTGTTGCTGCCTTTTGAATGCTTACTGTATGGTACATTCCTGTCAGTATATAACTTGGCTGTTGAACTGAAGTAACACCACTCATGTAATCAATGCTGGAGGTAGTATGTTGAATCCCCTCCCGAGATACGGGTACTCTCATCTCACTTGTCTTTTCGACGAAACATGAAATGAAGGTCCCATCTCTATATGACCTTAGCTGTCGATGGGGCGTTAAAGTATTTCACCTCTTCTCATTTGCTCATATTTGCCATATTGTCACATTATCAACATCATCGATCACAGAATATGTATTCTGTTACATTAAACATTGATTTCAGTTGATTTGATTATTTTAATTGAAAAATATTATACTTGGCAGCCATCTTGAATGTCAAGAATGCCTGAATCTAATATCACACATAGTGACCTTACACACACTTTACACCAGATCCATTAATAATACAATACTAATGGACATATGGTCACATTGAATGCTACATTATGTAACTACGTTTACATTTAGAGTAGATCAGTGTTACTTGATACTGTGGGTATATGGCGGCCATCTTGGAGGATTACATTGTCTGATCCTATTTAATATATACAACTAGTGACACTGCATTTTCTACAACCGTGGCAGAACAGATCATACTATAATATTAAAGTGTATGCACAGTCAGTGCCACTAGGTCAGTTTGTATGCATATTGTTTTTATATATATGGAGGCCATATTGAATTCATAAATAGCCGAATCAATTTTAGCTGGACATATTTAGATTATATTAGACCTGAACAAGACACAATATATTAACTTCTATCATATTACTTACAATTTGGTGAAATTTGTTAACATTACAAATGATATTTCCTAGATTTTATTGATGTGTGGCGGCCATTTTGAATTCCTCGAAAAAGATTTGATATTTGTCCTATTTTCTCGACCAATGCAAGTAGAGCATTTCGTCTCAAATAATCACATATTGCGACGCTTTCGCCAGTATTTATTAAATTAATCATTAAATGTTGCAAGAACTCGGCAGTATATACAGAACCACAGTCCCCGCCTTGTTGACGTAATTTCCTGTGACGCGCACCATGTGTACGATCGATTCAGAGTTAGCTATTGTTCACATATTGAATTAATTATAAACTAATGTATTACAAATTAAATATGTGAACTATAGCTATTACTAATTGCTTTGTATGTGGATACGTGCCAATCGTTCCACCGCGCAACGATATTGCTCCTAAAGAGGCGCAATATCGCACGCTGCTGAATTCGTGCATATGTAATAGTTATAGTTCATCTCTTGAATTTTTAATAAATTAATTTCGTAATGAGAGCTGGCGAGCTATAAATTAGTTTATTACAAATTCAATATGTGAACTATAACTAACTTATTGTTTGCCCCACCCCATCGCGTGCTCATGTTACTTTTGAATGGATCACCGCCACTACACGCTTTCAAATCCCGATACTATTACCTGATTGGCAGTTTTCGAACCAATCGATCATGTACATGCTGTGACATATTCGCGTCACATACAATTACATCTTTCCAAATATAACTTTGCAAGTACTGCAACATTTAATATATATTGCCGAAAGCGGCGCCGTATGTGATTAATTGAGACGAAATGCTGTGCTGTCATTGGTTGATAAACAATAACTATTACGTATTGGTTGCCCGAGTTTCTCGACCAATGAATGTAGAGCATTTCGTCTCAAGTACTCGCATATTGCGACGCTTTCGCCAATGTGTATTAAACTAATGATTAAATGGTGCAATAACTCAAACGTTATATTTACAGCAACAGGCTCCGCCTTGTTGACGCAATTTCCTATGACTTGCACCATGTGTACGTTCGATTAAATGTCAAACTGCTAATCACGTAATACACATTTAGTCTCGCAATTTGAAAACATGTTTATGGGCAGCACTCCATTTTAATAGACGCTTGCCCGCGATGGGGCGGGGCAACCAATAAGTTAGTTATAGTTCACATATTGAAATTTTAATTTACTAAGTTATTAAAAATTCAATATCTGAACTACATGTATAACTAACACATCAAATAACCTATAAATATTGTCAGGTACAGATACAGATGTCTAACTGGTAGCAATAAAAATATAATAACAAAATAAAAGGCCAAACCTACATAGTATACACTTCCGTCTGCGCTAATCTGGCCAATAATATTATATATTTCTTTATTTCAAAATATTTGAATATAGCTCTTGAAATCAAGCAGAATGATCGGCTGAGCCTGCGCTGTACAAGCTTATCGCAGGTGGGTGTGTATTCTGTGTTGCTACCCGAACCACAACTAGTTTATGCCTTATTTAACGGATGCCGTATACCCACTTCATGTGCTCCATTATGGCAATACAACATTATCACAGAGGGCTTTGAAATGTCCACCATATACCAGAATCATTATAAGTGTATATATCAGGTAACGAGCTTTGTATTGGCCGAATACGTACTGACTGAAAACACAATGTCGTATCTTGGATTGACCATTGATCTGATACAAATATCCAGGTAACTACACATTGAAAACTAACGTTTTATTGGTCGAACGGCGTCACATGACGTTACCAAATTATGTTAGCGGAATGACGTCACAGAAACAAGTCCCCGATCTTTTCAACGAAAACAACGTCGTAATTACTCCTTGAATATGTGCTCATTCTGTAGCCATAAACGTTACCTGACAAATAGAATACCGTGCCAGTGTCTTTTGATATCAAGTTTATCAGGCTCGGAAACGGTAGAAATTCCTACGCGTTTCCTAACCTTGCCTGATAAACTTGATATCAAAAGACACTAGCCTGGTATTCTCTATTTAACAGTCTCAGCTGGGGGCCGTTACAATAAACTTCGTACGACTAAAATGTTCGTAAGTGCAAATTTATGATTTCACATTAACAATGTTTTCTTCTAAACAATGATTGAATTTACATTTATTGAGCATAGGTAAATGTAAATTTATCAATTGCAATTTCCAGACGATCCTGAATGTGCACTTACGTACATTAGTCGTACGAAGTTTAGTGAAACGTGCTTCTGGTGTCTCGTATAGCCAATATGTGGATTTTCGCTTCATACACGGTAATTGACATATATATTAATAAATCAATCGCAACTATTTTATCATATTTCAAAACAACATGCTTTATATTCAAGTACATGCTATCAGAAACTGTGATAAGCAGGGGACATAATTTAGCTTGTCATAATTATTAGCCGATCTATTTATAGATCTGCTAATATATTGGTTATCCGCGATTTGTGAAAACGTTTGTAACCACCCTATTCTCCTATATTCTGTAATCTACAAACGCGAAGTCGCTTCCAAATTACATCAACCGGATAATTTTTCATTTTTGGCCATTATCTCTGTTGAAAACTTTAAATATAGCGAAATAACTCAAATTGGCTATAAATAAACGTTTTCACTACAAGAGTTCGGTAAACTAAAGTTAGGCGGTTTGCAATTTGGCTATAAATAAACGTGTTACATGTAACTACAAGAGTTCGGTAAACTAAAGTTAGGCGGTTTGCCTTCTAGTCCAGGGGCAATTGTAGGTATATATATATAAGATTCTGGCACCTCGTGTTAATTTATGGCAACCGGTGTTTTTATAAACTTGAATGTATAAGGTTTCCAAAAAATCTTTGTGCCATTTTATAAACGAAGTTCAAGGTCATTTCAAGGTCATTGAACTTTAAGCTTGACGGAAGTCGAAACTTGCCAATATATGAGCCAATAGGTCATGGTCCTTAACTTGGAAATTGGTGTAAGTTGTAAAAAACATTTCTGATGGATATATTAAAATATTTACCTAAACTACACTAATATTCAGTATATAATTGTCATATTTTCAAGATGGCCGCAAAAAAATCGGGTATTTATGAGATTTCGGTTGACTTGCTACATATTTGTGTAATGCTAAGCGCCTTCACCTATATTGAAAAGTTAATTATTTCAACTGGAATAATATTGTTTACATTTGACTACCATAAGTATTGCTATGATCAGATATTAATGATAGCTAAATATAACTGAGAGAATTTGGTTGGGGAGGAAATCAACACTTCTCTCACTTTTCCCTGACATATATTGAACCCTGATTTGATCGGCTAATAACATCATGCTCTGCACGACTTTTCATTTGGCATTTTCGCTATGCATTTACTATAAAAGAAAAACTGTTATATTTTTATGTTAAATGTCAGCCAGTAGTTGACAAACATCTAACGATGAATTACACCACGGGGCAGCAGTGGTTTACACCACTTTCGTGTTTACCGTATATGGTGAAATTTCGTCAATAATGTCGCAATGACGTGTTTCCTTCGACCAATATAAGTATCTCTGAATTGCGAGACAGTCGCCGTCACTACGGCCCGCCTCCAGAAGTTAATTCGCGCATCTCTTTGCCATATTTTACGGTTGATTCGCTTTGTTTTTATGAAGAACCAATAGTGAAATGTGAGAACATGCTTATTTAACAACGAGAGCTGATTATCTTGAAGTAATGCCTTCGTGATTGTGTCCTACCGCTAACTCGTTTGTATAGCATAAGGACACAATCATTTGTGCAGATTTCCAGATAACCAGTTCACCTGGTTAAATAAATGTTATAACATTTAGTAACCATCGATTGAAACACATGTTCATAATAATGAGAAAGAAAACGACATTATCAACCAGCATTTTCTAATTTGTTTCATGAATCGGTTACCATACATGTAAATACAAATCTAGAGCGCGTGAATGCTACTAGGTTAGTTGTGGCGTGTGTCGTTGGCAGTACTACACTAGTTGTGGCGTGTGACTTTGGCAGTACTAGGTTAGCTGTGGCGTGTGACGTTGGCAGTACTGGGTTAATAGTGGCGTGTGACTTTGGCAGTACTAGGTAAGTTGTGGCGTGACGTTTGCAGTACTAGGTTAATTGTGGCGTGTGACTCTGGCTGTACTATCTTAGTTGTGGTGCTTGACTTTGGCAGTACTAGGTTAGTTGTGGCGTGTGACGTTGGCAGTACTAGGTTAGTTGTGGCGTGTGACGTTGCCAATACTAGGTTTGTTGTGGCGTGTGATGTTGGCAATACTAAGTTAGGTGTGGCGTGTGACGTTGATAGTAATATGTTATTCTAATGCACCGAAACTAGAAAGCACGCATCTGATTGGTCAATTGAAATCAGAGCCTATAAAATATGAAAAATCACAGCATATAAAATCTCCGTTTTACCAGCCTGTGTTTTACAACTTGACATATTTATGTAACCCTACGCGCTTTTGTAAACAATGGCCAGCGCGGCGGGGAATGCAAATATTTCCAAATTAATTTCGGTACATTCTCGGTTATCCATTCGGCCATATTGACATGTACAACCCAAAGCGGAACAGAGAATCTACCAACGGCTGACAAACGTGGCTTCAGTGTGGTGGCCTTCAACAAATTCCTAATAAAAATATTACCCCACCCGCCCAAAATGCAGAAGAATTTAATAAAGTGCTCAAATGCAAACTCAATATGCCAGTACCAGCCTATAACTATTTACGAATTCCAATGTGCACATACATGACTATACATTATAAACTGTATTGCAGATGGGTATTCACCTGAATTAGGCATAAATCCAGGGAAATCCTAGGCCTGTTGACACAAGTTGACATTTCCTTTGTAAAATCACACGAACCCAATGCAGAATTGTTGGCATTTCTTTAAATGAATAAAAGCAAATAACTGTTGCAACTACACATACAAAAGCAATACAATAGTTAATATAAACATTACAGTTGAATAAATGTATAGATGTCTTAGAAAAAGTCCCGTTAATCTCTATTTGAAATGGGAATATTCTTCGGCGGAGTTAAATTTCTTCAAATTAATTTGGTGTGAGGCGGTTATCGATATGACGACAACAACCTGCTGACGTAATGAAAAAGATCACTGTCCGTGATATGCTACGACGTTTATAGAAAGCGGGGAGCACACTAGGTGCATTAGAATGGGGATAACCATGCTTTGTTTTTCGATTTGGAGCGGTATGTGTGAGGTTTTATGGTCTGTGAATCAGTTTTACGACTCCGCTGACGCGTCGCCGTAAAACTGATTCACAGACCATAAAACCTCCCACATACCGCTCCAAATCGAAAAACAAAGCATGGTTATCCCCTAAGTTGTGGTGTTTAACGTTGGTAGTACTAGGTTCGTTGTGGAGTGTGACTTTGGCAGTAATAGGTTAGTTGTGGCGTGTGGCCTGGACAGTACTAGGTTAGTTGTGGCGTGTGACTTAGAAAATACTAGGTAAGTTGTGGCGTGTGACTTTGGCAGTATTAGGTTAGTTGTTGCATGGGACGTTGGCAGTACTAGGCTGTTTGTGGCGTCTGACCTTCGCAGTATTAGGTTAGTTGTGGCGTGTGACATTGGAAGTACTAGGTTAGAGTGTGACTTTGACAGTAATGGGTTAGTTGTGGTGTGTGACCTTGGCAGTACTAGGTTAGTTGCGGCGTGTGACTTTGGCAGTATTAGGTTAGCTGAGACGTGTGCCTTTGACTGTACTAGGTTAGTTGTGGCGTGTGAACTTGGCAGTACTGGGTTAGTTGTGGCGTGTGACTTTGGCAGTATTAGGTTAGTTGTGGCGTGTGACTTTGGCAGTATTAGGTTAGGTTGTGGCGTGTGAACTTGGCAGTACTAGGTTACTTGTGGCGTGTGACTTTGGCAGTACTTAGCTAGTTGTGGCGTGTGACTTTGGCAGTGATAGGTTAATTGTGGCGTGTAACCTTGGCAGTGCTGGGTTAGTTGTGGCGTGTGACTTTGACAGTACTAGGTTAGTTGTGGCGTGTGACTTTGGCAGTACTAAGTGAGTTGTGGCGTGTCACTTTGGCAGTACTAGGTTAGTTGTCGCGTGTGAACTTTGACAGTATTAGGTTAGTTGTGGCGTGTGACGTTGGCAGTACTTTGGTAGTTGTTGCGTGTGACGTTGGCAGCATAGGTTATTTGTGGTGTGTGATTTTGGCAGTACTAGGTTAGTTGTTGTGTGTGACTTTGGCAGTACTAACTTAGTTGGCAGTACTATGGAAGTTGTGGTATGTGACATTGGCAGTACTAGGGGTTAGTTGTGACGTGTGACGTTGGCAGTACTAGGTTATTTGTGGTGAGTGACTTTGGCAGTACTAGGTTAATTGTGGCGTGTGACTTTGGCAGTACTAAGTGAGTTGTGTCGTGTGACCTTGGCAGTACTAGGTTAGTTGTGATGTGTGAATCCCAATGAAATAGTTGTCCATAATTGCAGTGGAACCCCTCTAAACTGGACACTCGGGAAATATGGACGTTTAACTTAGATGTGTTTCGCTGTTATCGATCTGTGATTACAATGACCTTTCATGATACCAAAACACAGTTGTGACCCAGTTGTGGCGTGTGACTTTGACAGTGCTATGTTGGTTGTGGCGTGTGACTTTGGTAGTAGCATGTTAGTTGTGGCGTGTGACTTTGGCAGTACTAGGTTAGTTGTGGCGTGTAACTTTGGCAGTACTAGGTTAGTGATGGCGTGTAACTTTGGCAGTACTAGGTTAGTTGTGGCTTGTGACTTTGGCAGTACTAGGTTAGTTGTGGCGTGTGACTTTGGCAGTACTAGGTTAGTTGTGGCGCAATGAGCTATTGTCACCGCAATGTGTCCGTCGTCCGTCGTCCGTCGTCAGCCCGTCGTCCGTGAGCATTTTCAAACGTCTTCTCCTCGGTAACCATTGGGCCTATAGTCACCAAACTTCATGATCATGGTACATATGTAGGGGGATTACAAAATTGTTAAAATGACGTCATCACGTAATCCAAGATGGCCGCCTTCTGAAAATAGCATAAATTCTTAAATATTCTTCTTCACACGAACTGCTTGGCCCATGGTGGCCAAACTTCACAGTAAAAGTAGCCCAAATTCTTAAAAAATATTCTTCGCATGAACAACTAGCCGGATTTCAACGAAACTGGGTAGAAATGATCGATGTACAATTCTCTTTCAAAGGTGTTAAAATAAAAGTGACCTCGGGTCAAAAATGGGTGTGGCCCGTGGGGTCAAATTGGGGTCAAATTTTCTTTTTGACTGAACATGGTCATGTCTGTATCAAATCGAAAGTATCAAAGAGGCGGTCGCTCTGGTACATTTTTTGTCGAAATTGAATGGTCATGTCATCCAATATGGCCACCGAAAATTCAAAAGATCGTTCATTTATTAGAGATTTCAAAATTATTCTTCACACGAACCGCTTGGCCCATGGAGCCAAACTTCACAGTTATGGTCCATGGGTGAAGCCTTTTCAGATTTGTTAAAACGGAGTTCGTCGCTGATCGAAGATGGCCGCGTCTAAAAGTAGCATAAATTCTTAAAAAATCTTCTTCTCATAAACCGCCATCCGGATTTCGACGAATCTTCGTACGAATGATGGACGTAGAATGCTCTTTCAAAGGTGTTAAAATGGTGACCCCGGGGTCAAAAATGGGCGTGGCCCGTGGGGGTCAAATTTTATTTTTGACCAAATATGCTCATGTCATATATCAAATTGAAGGTATCCATGAGGCGATTGCTCTGGTGCAATATTTGTCGGAATCGGATGATTATGTAATCCATTATGGCCTACAAAAGGTCCATTTATTCTAGATTTTGAACGCCTTTTTCTCAGGAACCACATGGCTGATGCTGGCCAAACTTCATAGCAAGTTAAGATCCTTGGATGAAGCATTTTCAGATTTGGTAAAATGAGAGTCATCGCTTAATCCAAGATGACCGCCATCTAAAAATAGCACTTTTTTTTTTAAAAACACATATTAACTCAATGTCACATTCTCCTCTGGTGTTCATGGAGTCAGGTGTGCTAATTGGGGCCATCATGGCCCTCTTGTTTTCTCGTCTGATTTGTGTTTTCTATTTTCCATTTTTATCATCAAAAATATACTTTGACAGCACTTTAGAATAATTAACAACATGCTTTGACAGCACTTCAGAAGCATTTCGATCGGAAATGATTCTGAAGTGCTATCAAACCATGTTTTTATTGCGAAATAAGGCAAGATATAAAAGCAACAGCAGACGATAATTGTTGTGTGTAGCGGTGTAAGGATTAATAATATAAGACAGCGGTAGTAGGCTGTGATTATTTTTATATGTTATATCCCTTGAGATAGCATATTGTGTCACGCAAAACGGCTACGGCTAAACGGCGAGTACGACCAAGAAAATAGTGCCATGTGCAAACTTATTCTATGGCGTTTTGATCTTTCTTGCTTTGTATCTGAAACTTTACCTATACTATTCTCTATAGTTGTCACAGTTTTGTGATCAGTTTATCAGTTAAATTGTGGAAGATACTAATCGAGACATTTCATGAGTATGAATACAGCAGCTATTAATATTAGGTACGTACGAAGCTAGCAGTAAAAGGGGGTGGACGATTTTCTATATATTTCAGTACTGACCCTGCACGTTACACTAGTGTGTTTTACAAAGTTAACTTACCCCACACACCGATCAGTTTTTGTGGAGATAACATATCTCTGTACTTTCAGTACTTTGATTTTAGGTGCAGTCTCGCACACATACATATCTCAAATTAAGTGACAGACATTAGGTATTCCTAGCACAAAACACAATGTACCAGTTCCCGCATGCAAACAGTGGTCGTCGATGGCAGCGGTTAGGGGGATGTTCATATCATCATAACCATCCGCTTTCATGTTAAGTTCAAACACCTTCATATACCACCCAAATACCCAGTCGTCATAAATACAGTTTTTAAAGTCTTCGGACTGGTGACCACTATCAATGAACTGACCGTCTACTACTACATGAAACGGTTCGTATTGTATAAGCATAATCTTATATGACTAACAATTTCATCTTTTTCACAAACTTTTAAATTCGCATAAATAAAAAAATTAAATTGTCCGCCATTTCTGAAATGTTAATGTTGCACGGAAGAACAGGTTCTACATGTACGTACGGGGCGCCATGCAGGACAGGTTAATTATGTGCACAAAATTGAGTTTTGTAACACTAAAAATCACAAAATTCAATTATGTGTCACAAAATTCAATACTGTGTCACAAAATTCAATTCTGTCAATTCTGTGTCACAAAATTCAATTATTTGTCACAAAATTCAATTCTGCATACGTTTCGTATACAAAATTCATTTTTGTTATAAAGGATTCAATTTTGTAAGACAGAATTGAGTTTTGTGAAGAAAATTCAGTTTTGTGGGACAGAATTCATTTTTGTCCACAAAAATTAGTTTGCGTAGGATAATCTATGTCATCTCTACGTTGATTGGTTGAGATCGGTCTTAGTCCATTTTACTAGATGGTGGAGTACACTTGCAGGTTTAAATATTTAAATGCGAAAATATAACCCAATATATCAATATTATACTTCTTTATGGACAGTTATTTTGGTTATATTATGATTACAAATGAGTGGTCACACCATATATAAGCATACATACTTTGAAGGAGAAATAAGAAAAATATTCAGAATTTTCCCTCAATTATGTAAACAGGGGTCAAACATAAAGTAGCGGGACTAGTAGACCTGAGAGCATGCCTATATATAGAGAATACCAGGCTAGTGTATTTTGATATCAAGTTTATCAGCCAAAGCTAGGAAACGGGTAGGAATTCCGAGCCGAGCCTGATAAACTTGATATTAAAATACACTAGCCTGGTATTCTATTTATCAGGTAACGTTTTATGCTCGAAAATGACATTAGATGACGTCGTATTCTAACAGTAGATCTAACCTTGTGAAACAAATGGTATTGTATCTGTGTCTACTAGTTGCGAAGTTAAGTGTTCGCAACTATGTGTCTACATGCATTATTTACAGTACACACCATCTTAGTATCCATGGTATCTACACAAATACTACAAATGGTTTCCTCAAATGGCCCAATACACACATTATGTTTATAAACACAGACAGCAGTCAGAACACAGGCCACAGCGTGTGTATTATTGATTTAACTGGGGCAGATACACAATACATGACGTCAGTACTTGCGGGAGATCTACATGTACATGAATTATGTGTATAATTATAACGCAAATGAGTTTAAATACGAATGGGTTTGTCAACGTTTGACTGTTTGGAGATAGTTGAAGCAAAATGGCAGAATGAGAAATGAATCATCGGCAGAATGAGAAATGAATCATCGACATTGAATGTGTAGATCGGCGACCGTGACCCATTTCTCCAGTGCAGTTTCTGACCAATGGTAGTCCTTCTTACATGCGTGTGCAGAATTGACAGAATTCAATTTTGTGACACAGAATTGAATTTTGTGGCACAAAAGTGAATTTTGTGACACAGAATTGAATTCTGTGGCACAGAATTGAATTTTGTGACACAGAATTGAATTTTGTTACACAAAAGTGAATTTTGTGACACAGAATTGAATTTTGTGACACAGAATTGAATTCTGTGGCACAGAATTGAATTTTGTTACACAGAATTGAATTCTGTGGCACAAAAGTCAATTTTGTGACACAGAATTGAATTTTGTGGCACAAAAATGAATTTTGTTGATAAAATTGAGCCATGTCCCACTTGGCGCCCCGTAGTACGTGGTCAATCGTTTTCATAATTGAGACAGGCAATGAGATTTTGTACCATCGTACATCCGCGTAATTCATTAAATACGTTAAGAATATTTACAATATTTTCCATAAATAAAGTAAAAAATTGACAACATTTTCAGAGTACTGTACTCTGAAAATTTTGTGAAATTCTGGCGCCATTTGCGGAAAATATTGTAAATTTTGTAAACGTATTTCATGAAATTACCCAGATATCCGAAGGTACAACGGCGTGTCTCAATTATAGGGTAAAGTCTCACACTTTGCTTCAAACGAGAACAATTTTTTTTCCAGGTTGTTCGGAATACGTGACTGGTATTTCTCTGCAGATAATTGGGAAGCCTCATCAATGCCAAGTTAACATCTTTATTGCATTCCAACAGGATGTGTTGATGTAAAACAGATTGGCAGTTGGCAAGTTTGACGAGCACAGCAGCCACAAACTGAAGATGATGCATTACATGGCGTGTATTCTATCAAACATAATGAGAACGTACTGGCACAGGAATGTTGCCAAGTCTTAGTTTACGACACGCCTATCCCATTTTCAGGGAAAACATAACTATTTCTGGAAACAGACTGTTATTCCTTAGAATCAGGTGGTTGGTTATAAACATAATTGATAATACTTGAAAACTAGTTTTCAGTAGTAATGTACATACATGTATCTACATGTCGCTATGTGTTGTTGTTGCTATTTTGGCTTTTGAAATAGTGGTTCAAGCCCAGT
The DNA here is from genome assembly GCA_029237695.1 of Conchocele bisecta. Classification (NCBI taxonomy): domain Eukaryota; kingdom Metazoa; phylum Mollusca; class Bivalvia; order Lucinida; family Thyasiridae; genus Conchocele; species Conchocele bisecta. The sequence goes on from CM055271.1 coordinate 100,096,884, forward strand.
AGCAAATTTCACTAAAATTGCAAAGTATGCTTATCTTGCTAAGTACACTTTGTGGGAGAAATCTTCAATTACAGGATAAATTTATTAATTTGTATTATATTGAATGTATTTTCGTGAAATTGGCTACTGTAATACCATGAGTTGGGCTTGGTTTGCGATCAGAACGTGATTATATTTGCAATTACAGTGAAACCTCTCTAGACCAGACACCAAGAAAACATCAGCGATCTTATTTTTGATGAGTTTCTTGGTCATTTATCTCAGGTGGTAATGTTTGTTCGTGATCGCATGTAGCACACAACTGTGGCTCAGAATGATCAAATGCCTGATTTACAGTGAAACCTCTCTAAGCGGGACCTCACAGGGTGTCCGGTTTAGAGAGGTTAAACTGTATCATGGATCTCTTGATCGTATCTTACGTTATGATGTTGAGAAACATGTGTGTAAGCGAGTGAATGTTACATACCTACAGCGAAGATTTGCTGAAGGTTCCCAGACAACAAAACGCGAAAATGAATGGAAAACGAAGTGAACATGATCGTTTTATATAACGATATGCATAGAAACGGTTATCGTTTGTTTGTATTTTACATATATGTGAAAACGATAGTTTCGTTTCAATACCCGGCTATTTGAACGCATGTCGTTTCGTTCAACGCATCATTTTGACATCGTTTACGTTGTGATATGCAAGCGTTCATTTGTGGAACCAGGACAAATCATGTGTTGCAGTGTTGAAGGCATGTCGTTGAACAAACCGATCGTTTTCACTTCGTTTTCAATTAGTTTTCGTGTTCTCCGTTTGGGAACATTCAACAAATCTTCGCTGTACATCTAAATGTGGCTGTCACTGGAGACTTATGGGTTTTGCGACCAGTATAGATACAGATCCGCATGTGCATCCACAAAGTGTGATCAGAATCTACACTGTTCATCAGTCAATCAATGAAACACCCATCATTCTAACACGCAATATAGACCAGGCTACATGAGTGTTTTATTGGACCAGGAGCTGCACTGGTCACAAATCCCATAAGCCCCAGTTATCAATTCACAGGCAAAAATGATGGGTGCATTCGCTGGGTTCCTCATACTCCATTGTCAACATCAGACGCCATAACTAACTTAGTACTGACAGAGTCACACGACACAACTAAATTAGTACTGCCAAAGTCACACGTCACAAGTAACCTAGTACTGCCAATCACATACGACAACTAACCTATTACTGCCAAAGTCAAACTCCGCAACTAAGTTAGTACTGCCAAAGTCACACGCCACAACTAACCTCATACTCAGTTGTCAACATCAGACGCCAGAACTAACTTAGTATTGACAGAGTCACACACCACAACTAACTTAGTACTGCCAAAGTCACACGCCACAGCTAAATTAGTACTGCCAAAGTCACACGCCACAACAAACCTAGTACTGACAACCTCAGACACCACAACTGACCTAGTACTGCCAAAGTCACACACCACAACTAACCTAGTACTGCCAACGTCATACGCCACAACTAACCTAGTACTGCCAAAGTCACACGCCACAGCTAAGACAGTACTGCCAAAGTGACACGCGACAACTAACCTAATACTGCCAAAGTTCACACGCGACAACTCACCCAGTACTGCCAAAGTAATACGCCACAACTAACTTAGTACTGCCAATGTCACACGCCACAACTAAATTAGTACTGCCAATGTGACACGCCACAACTAATCTAGTACTGCCAAAGTGACACGCCACAACTAACATAGTACTGCCAACAACACACACCACAACTAACATAGTACTGCCAACGTCACACGCCACAATTAACATAGTACTGCCCAATTCACACGCCACAACTCACCTAGTACTGCCAAAGTCACACGCCACAATTAACATAGTACTGTGAAAGTCACACGCGACAACTAACCTAGTAATTCAACTGTTACACGCCACAATTAACCTATTACTGCCAAAGTTACACGCCACAACTAGCCAAGTACTGCCAAACTCACACGCCACAAGTAACCTAGTACTGTCAAAGTCACACGCCACAACTAAGCTATGACTGCCAATGTCACACGCCACAACTAACCTAGTACTGCCAAAGTCACACGCCACAACTAACATAGTACTGCCAAGTTCACACACCACTAACCTAGTACAGCCAGAGTCACATGCCACAACTAACCTAATACTGTCAATGTCACACGCCACAAATGACCTAGTACAGTCAAAAGTACACGCCTCAACTAACCTAATACTGCCAAAGTAACACGCCGCAACTAACCTAGTACTGCCAAAGTAACACGCCGCGACTAACCTAGTACTGCCAAGGTCAGACACCACAACTAGCCTAGTACTGCCAAGTTCACACGCCACAACTAACCTAGTACTGACAAAGTGACACGCCACAACTAACTTAGTACTGCCAAAGTCACACGCCACAACTACATTAGTACTGCCAAAGTCACACACCACAACTAATCTAGTACTGCCAACGTGACACGCCACAACTAACATAGTACTGCCTGTCACGCCAGGGTGACACCGGGACAGTTTACTGAAGGGATGGAACACCAAGCACGTTGTGGACAGAGACAACTAGGTATATTTTTACAATGATGATGTATTTACATATAATGAAATGCACAAACAATGGATGGTAATGTCAGTACTGACAACGTCCCCTAATTGTAACCGCCAAAGGCACTCGCACAACCAAGGCACCTTCACGATTCTGGAACAGGTAGGTACAGTTCAACAGTATACAGTGCAGTCTGCGTTTTTGTTTCAACGTAGACAACACTTGCAAACTCAACGCGAACGCAACGCGAACGCAACGCGAACGCAACGGTTTGCTGTAGCGTTGTATACGTTGTTTAAACGTATAATACGTTTCGTACACGTGTAATACACATTGTCAAACCGTTTAGTTTAAAAGCGTTGTATACCTTGTTTAAACGTATAATACGGTTCGTACACGTGTAATACACATTGTCAAACCGTTTAGTTTAAAAGTGTTGTATACGTTGTTTAAACGTATAATACGGTTCGTACACGTGTAATACACATTGTCAAACCGTTTTAAAGCGTGTAATACGTTTAGCTTCAAGGCGTATAACACGCTTTGGCGTATACATATGTAGCGAGGTGAAAGCGCTGAAACGTGTACAACGCTTTACCTGGAAGCATGTAGCTATATGAAAGCGTACAACGGTTACACGTTTTAACGCGAATACCTGTTCGGCCCCGATCGCTTCGAGGCGGCCTTGTTTCGTCCCTTTTAAAATATCGCGAATACATGTACCTGTTTCGGCTGGATCGTTTACAGGCGGATCGTTTCGCGCCTACATGTACCACCATTCCGCACATGCGAATTATTGTAAGGCAGACTCATTTCGCCCCTGATATGGAAAATGAATTATACGGGTGTAAACAACAATACATTGCAGCTCCATTATAACGCGATGGTCGGGGTACGTTGTATAGTGCTCGCGATAAACAGACGCTTATTACAATGTATAATGCTCGCGATCAACAGGCGCTTAAAATGATTAATTGTTAATAAATAATGGTTACGTGTCCTGCCTATTAATGCGGATGATTAGCTGTTGATATGTGCATAATCCCACCGAAATTCCGTATGAACTCTGAATTTTGTGTCAATTTTTCAACACCTTTTACGGAAAATATTTTCGAAATGAATATCGGCGAAACATGGCGACAGATCTGCGTATAATCCAGTGTTTTTTTGTAATCCATTCCTTTCGGAATACACATTTACGGGTATGAAATTATTAAATAATTTATTTTTATTTTTGTTATTTCTCAATGAAAATATACGTTGTGACCACTCATTTGAACCGTCTCGACGAGACGGTTTAAATGGTGCTCGCGGAATATACTTCTGAGTGCATAGAAGGAAAATATTTTCCCGCAAACATAATCGTATCCTCAGCATGAAATGTGTTACTGCATGATTGCCCCATGAGTCACACGTTCGCGACGTCTGCGGAACATCAAAGGGCGTGTTGACCAATCAGTAACATTTCAAAACATAACCTAAATGAGTGGTCACGATGCATTTCTCGTGCTGAATGATGTCATACAATAAGCACCTGTTAGTTGACAGGGCTTAGTGTTATCGATTTTTTGCACAAAGCAACACACAAATCTCGTCTGTGTAATATCACAGGTTGAAGTAACGGACCGAGGTCTATAAATACATTAAATATGCCTAAAATCTTCAATTAATGAAGAAAAAAAATAATATTTTTTTTATTTTATTTTACCCTCCATCCATATAAAAATTCATTTTTTTTCTTCATTCATTGATGCTTTTAGGCATATTTAATGTATTTATCGACCTCAGAAATTGCGAATCTAGGAACTCTCGTATCTTTACGCTGAAGCCAGTCTATTTCAGTCACTAATCCGCTATACACCTCTACTACGCGTGTGTTAAGAAAAATCGATATATGGAGAAACTGAATACACAGCGAGCTGCACACTGGTTTAACACGGATATGGCCCGCGGATATTTGTCATAAATTACTTGGTGGTCAAAACCGGTAAATTTACAAGGTTTATAGGTTAGACACCACCAAATAGTTTTACTATATAATTTAACCGAATGCCATCCAATAAGGCCAGTCTCTCCTACTTTCACTATTCGTATGGATGTTGTGGGACCCACTTGTACATGACCTGCAGCCAGTCTGTACTGGTTCTGCATGAACTAAACAATAGGTTCACTTACTCCTAAGAAAGAAAAATCCAACCTTGTCATATCCTCCAATATTGTGTACATTTGTTGGCCACGGAAACTCCGTGTACATCAAGTGACCAACAGGTTCAGTGTTTTCTTTTAAATGCTACAAATATGTTGAAAACTGGTGTTAAAGGCACCCCAAAATGTTCATCAAGTGAAACTGGGTAGTAATGGATCAAGATTTGCAAGCAAACGGTGTCTGTGACCTCAAAACACCCGCACTATTTTTTTATACCGGACTACTTTTGCATACACCCTGGGCGGTTTCGCACCATTTGGTGTCTTCTAACCTATAGCGAAATAGCAGCCGACTGGCAATTGTTCTCGGACCGATCTTTAAGACTAGTTTTCAAATCTCAATCGGTCTGAGAGTTCAAAAATCGGTCCAGAACCGGAAAACTGAAAATTTTAGAAGCCCTGCAGTCTAGAAGTATATATACACACACGAAGAACGATCTGAGCATGCCCATTCTACACTGTTGGCATACCAAAACGTGTAATGCGTTAAAACCCGTGGAAACGTGTTATACGTATAACACGGTTTCATCTGTACGGTGCTGTGTACATGTAGAAGCGTGTAACCGTTCGTAAAAGAAAGCGTTAAATCGTTTAAACGGTTTACCTTAGCGTTGTATACGTTTACAACCGTTGTATACGTTTACAACCGTTGTACACGGATTACACGCTTTTGAAACTCAATGCGTTGTTTACAACCGTTGTATACGTTTACAACCGTTGTACACGGATTACACGCTTTTGAAACTCAATGCGTTGAACACGGTTTGTTCGACTTTCGCGCATGCGCAAGAGTGGGGAAATGCAACGCATGGCCGAAAACGTATTACACGTAGACGACACACGGTTTGAAACGCAACTAACGGAAACTCCACGGATACGCAACGCACAACACTTTGTACACGTATAAACCCGGAACATTTTGACAGAAACAACTGTACGTCATCATGATCATGATCAAGATCCGATGTTAGAGTTGCGTTAATTAATTCCGGCTTCCGCCATGATGGTAGTGACGTTCTAATGACGTCGTAAAATTACTTGTAACTATAAGATACAGAGCCTACTTGGGCGGATGGGGCCAATAACACATAGGTGAACGTCCTTAGAGATTCATCACGTCCTTGGACGGAATGACGTCACCGGAATGATGCCCCACTCGATACGCCCTTGGTGCACGTGGAGCAGAGTCCCCGCTGGTACACGGTGTCGTGTTGTGGACTCCAGAATAAATAGGTGTTGCGTACTGGTTCTACGCATACACATAGGATGGACGTGCCGTCGCTGGTTGCTGACTGGCTGGCTGACTGCCTGGCTGGTGTACTGGCTGGGACTACAAAACACCAACGGTGTTGTTACCAGAATGTAACGTGTTATAGTCTCAATAATAGTCACAGTAGTGCACACGAAATCAATATTATGATTGCATGGCAATACTAAACAACATCATATATTACAATGATGAAACATGATAAATTGCAATGTACACAAAGATATTTTCACTAATTGGAAGAAGGGAGCTGATGGAATTCATAAGTCGGAAAATGCGATATAACACATTATTGAACAGCCACTATATCTAGTGTACCCAACGATATATATCTTCACAGCCGTACATGTGAATACAGACGTCATTCACAGTTATTTACCATTAGTAAACAAACATTTGATTTCGACAGGCCTTACCCTGATCAGACTGCCCGTGGCCAACTGCGCTAACTTAAGAAAGAGCAACTGTACCAAGTATTTTCCTGTGCAGACTCACAGTATTATATTACTAATGATAAACACTCTATAATCTCTAATCAGACTGTAGGTATTCCACAGGCTGACCCAAGCATTAATGATTGAAATAAATTATACTTCACATCATGTCCTTATTGCATCTTACTGACGTATAAATCAGTGCATTTAGAGCAGAACAGTCTGATCTGGTCTATCCTGGTCGCAATAGCATTTACAATATTTACAATACACTGTGAACGTAAATGACTTAATAAAATGAATGTACAGACGACTGGGTTAGGAGTTTACATGTATCCCCCATAGAGTGAATGAAAGTCGTCCACAACTTTCCTCATGTAGTCTGCCTGTCAATATAAAAACTATGTGCCAACATTTGGCTTACAATTTTGCGTAAGTGGACTAATGTTCTAACAGTCAGTCTAACTCATGAGGTATCTGGTGAATTAATCTGAAATACTTCAGTCATAAGTAGATATGACCTACTAGGTAATTAGGCTAGCATCCAATTCTGCATAAACAGTGTAAATCACCCAGATATAACCAGAGCAAAATCCATTACTGGTGGTCCGTGCACGGTTTCGTATAAAGCGCTATTCTCTACAGCTATGTATTCCACGGGAGCGGTATTTCACACATGACTACCGATTCGATCGTCTGTACTAGAATATTCGATTATTGTGCTCTAGACTAGCATTGTGTGACCCGCGTTACAAATAATGGATGATAAAGAAAATAGTCGGCTACGATTCGTGACAATGCCAACATCACACACCACAGCTAAGATAGTACTGCCAACGTCACACGCCACAACTAACCTAGTACTGCCAATGTCACACGCCACATTTCACCTAGTACTGCCAAATTCACACGCCACAACTAACCTAGTACTGACAACGTCAGACACCACAACTAACCTAGTACTGCCAAAGTCACACACCACAACTAACCTAGTACTGTCAACGTCACACGTCACAGCTAACCTAGTACTGCCAAAGTCGCACACCACAACTAACCTACTACTGCCTAGTAACATTCACGAGCTCTAGACCTTGTATTTACTTGTATGGTAACCGATTCGTCGTCAAAACGACAAAATTATGAGATTAAATAAAAAATTGGGAACATATATTTTGAACCACACTGTAAATCTGTTCATACTACAAAATCTTTAGGCATGTATAGTCAGATAGCCAAAGCTGATTGTTTGGCTTAACCCTGCATTGGCTGATAAAGTTGGTTCCTTTCTTGAGTATACTTGCTTATGGTCTCTATAACACATATCAGGTGGTTATCAAGAGGATATCCTTGAGAAATCTGAGAAATCCAAGATTGCCGCCGGCGGCCATTTTAATTTTATTTAAAAAAATAACTGTTAATCCAGTGGGCTAGAAACCTAAGGAAGACATCGATTTTGACTAATTTGTGGGCCAAGAATCCATTTTTGAAGTTAAGTTCGTGAATAGCCGTCTCCTTGACAGTAACATTCAATACATATACAGGATAACTTTGAACAATCTGAAATGTCCACAACGATGGCTGCCGGTGCTCAATGCAAATTGTTCCAGCAATCGTTCTGGCCTCTGCAATGGCAGAAAGCAGTACAGCTTAATCGAATTGATTTGCAACCACACCTCTTCGTTGCACATGACTTTTCACTACTACAACCACATTTTATGACCATCAGTAGGTCACTGAGAACCAGATGTGTGCCTGGATGTACGATAGTAGGAAGGCGAATGGTGTGCTGCCCTCAGGATGGTACCACCCATGCTCCATTGGGGCAAGGACAGGATAGTCTGTCTTGAGGCAATCCCGTCAGGTGACCACTGCCAGATGGCCACGTAGGGTGTTCTCTCTGAATGCTGTCTCAGTTGGAGGTAGGGAGCAGAGTTTTGGTGGCTCAAGAGCGTTTGGTCTTTTTTTTGCCACATTTTGACGCGCGCTGAATCGAGGAAATCGCAGTCACTCCGGTGCTGCCCTCAGGATGGTACCACCCATGCTCCATTGGGGCAAGGACTGGGTAGTCTGTCTTGAGGCAATCCCGTCAGTTGACCACTGCCAGATGGCCACGTAGGGCGTTCTCTCTGAATGCTGTCTCAGTTGGAGGAAGGGAGCAGAGTGTTGGTGGCTCAAGAGAGTTTGGTGGTTTTTTTGGCCACATTTTGACCCGTGCTGAATCGAGAAAATCGCAGTCACTCATTTTATAGCATGTCATGATGAAGGCTCTTGCCTCCACCAACAGTCTGTGGTATTGTTCCATGGGTAAAGAGCTGTCGCCAAACTTGACACCACCTGCAACGAAGAACATGCATTATATGTAGGTGTAATAACAAGGGGGTGTATGTAGTCTATACATGTTGGTAACCATACTGTTCCATCCACATGGCACACATACACACTATACAAATTTACTAATATATGTATGTTTTGTATAAAGTTACGTTTCATGATACTCAACTGTATGTATACCGGATCTCATCGTCTGTCAGTTTAATTGCTTGATGATTACAGCAGTGCATTCAGTTTAATGCTAAATATTATTTGTAAATATGCAGACATCATTGGTTGGTACATTGGACATGTAAATTACCTGCTCGGGGAACCTTCAACACGATACCGTTTCCAATACAGCCCGTGGCTTGTGTAGTCAGCATATCATGACAACAGAAACCGTACTCCAGTGTCAGTTTCATCAGCTGGACCAGGCAACTCAAATGGACAGGTTTAGGGCCAGTGATGACAAGCGTGTGAGAAAATACGGTCATCCTTGTGATCCTCACGATCGCGAATAATCATATTGATGATATTCACTTTGTTGGATGTTACTGAGAAGAGAAGTGACTGTGCACTCTTGTCTACACCACTGCTGGACCTTTCCAATGCCAGTTCTTTTTAGGACACTCTTGGCTGTAGTACGCATCTGCCCTTCGTCGTCGAACATTGAAGTGGCAACCGTTGCCAGCTCCATGGTCAACATGTCACAGCATGTTGGTACTCCTTCTCGCTGACTGGCTTAGAGAGCCATGTCACGGGCATAAAATATGACAATATCCACAATTTTTTGTCCATTTATATTGATAGCTTTTTTGTTGGCAGTCCAGTTTATAACCATAGCATTGACTGGTACATGAAATGCCTCGGGCCATCCCGCCTCAAACTCATCCTGCTGTTTTTCTCCCAGTTACATTGCTTCATTAATGTTCATGGTCACATTCGTCATGACTTCAGGGATTAATCAGGGATGCTCAATTCATGTGATGCTCAACTGTGTTGAGAGGGTCAATAATCATAATAGTTATTCCAATCATTGTCATTGCAAATCAGTACTAATGTACCTGGGCCATGTCCCATTTTCTTCCATGTTGTCTCAATATCCATGTCAGGTAAGGAGTGGGCGTGAGAACTCTTCAGTGAGCATCACAAGGGTACGGAAAGTCTGTGGATACTTTTTTCCCCAGAAAGCATTTTAGCCACACCATCAAATGTGGCATCAACCACTGTCCAAAGCCAGGCCACCGATGCAACTTATGACGTTTTTAAGGAAATACATACCGCCCAGTCTTGGAATGTAGTCGCCGAAATGCTCAAGAATATCCCATATGATGTGGCTAGCGAACTTGAAGAGATGCTGGTCTGTCATATACAGTGAGTAGTCCTGACCAACTACATACGTGATTGCTCTTGCTTTGATCATGGACGTGTATACAGTTGTCTTTGCCATGATAAGCGGGTGGTAGATGATGTGAGTTTTTGGGGCAGGAGTATGACCTTCGCATCTGGACTGACATGTGTTAAATGACCTTGCAAATTAGTTGTGGCATTGTTTGTGACGTAAAATTCAACATCAACAGTGGATTGATCATGCTGACATTAGCTCAAAATGTGGTATTACTTGAGACTCTAGGTCCACTGGTTGATAATATATCTTAGTGAGTGTCGGCGGCCATCATGGTGGTCATCTTGGATTTCTCAGATTGCTCAAGGATATCTTGTGCATATTTGCTAGTCAATACATTATGCTTAGAAACCTCAGCTACATTTGTGTTGGTCAAGTGAACCTTCTTATTGCACATACATTGTTTTTTGTTTGTTTTTCTTTTACTTTATTTACCAGCAATTTGATTGGAAAGATGCCGCAAATCGTGGCCATCTTGAATTTCATTGTCAAGGAGGTGGCTAATCACAGAAATAACTTCGGAAACAGATTCCTCGTTCTCAAATTAGTCAAACACGAGCAATTATTTAGGTGTCTAGCCCCTTGGGTTAAATAGGTAATTTTCTTTTTTTCAAAATGGCCGCCAGCGGTATCTATGATATTTCAGATTGCTCCAGGTTATCCTCTTATCATCTGTCTGATATTTGTCATAGAGGTCTCACTCACGTATAATCCAGCAAGAAAAAAACTTTATCAGTCGATGCAGGGTATATGGGTCTGGCTATCTGACTAGTACGTGACATCATGATACTATTCGACAAGCGCATCATTTCTGCTTGTAAAATATTAATACATGTTTAAAGAGTACACCAGTCCTCAGTTTGCGTTTAAAATAAGCACGATTGTGTCTGCATTAGATATGTGACTGTGACTGGAGATGTGGTGCTTATGATATTTGCGATCAGTGCCGATCCAGATCAGCCTGTGCATTCACACAGTCTGATCAAGATCTGCACTGGTCGTCAGTCCATCATTGAAATACTTGTCACGCTTCTAACAAGCAATACAAATCATTATCAGATTACAGGAGTGTGCTACTTGATCCGATGCTACACCGGTCAAAAATCATATAAGCCCCATTTCTGCAGTCACAGTCACATATGTGGTATCCTGTGCACGTTTCCTCGCGTACAGACCACCTATAATTATCTGAACGAGTTGGAGCTGCGCGCACAATTCGGTTAAACTTATTATAGTCCACATTCAACCTATGAAATTAGAACATTCTCCGCAGTATAATCGTCGTTACATTTAGGAATTGTCAACCATGTATTTCGTACTTCTGGGAATACTGGCGTGTGTCGCCAGTCACGTGCTGGCCGCGCCGGGCGGTAATGCATTTTTCAATGAGCCACAGTGCTCGAAATTTAGTTTCGAAGAGAAAATACTTGAAAAAGTCGTTAGATTTGAAGTGACGATTGAAACAATAAAGGGACAGTTTGAGAATATGGAATCGAAACTTCGGCAGGAGCAAGCCGATATCAGTCGCGACAAAGATATCATACTGGAGGAGGTGCGTACTCTGAAGAATGACATTATCGTAGACTTTCAGGAAATGCGCGGCAGCCTGGAGAGACAACAGTCGGCGGCCGACTCGCGGATTAACGAACTCATAACGAAGACTGAGGCCCAGGTGACGAGGATGTCTGGTGACGTGCACGCCTTGTTCAATACAACGATAGCATCGATACGAGGTATGTACATACAATGGTATGTATGATTTCACGGCAACATGCGTCTGATTGCACTACATGTAGTGGACAATATGTAGCCTGTCTAGGTCATGTTGAACTGTGCCACACGCATGCAGTCTCATGGTACATGTAGCAACTTACGTGTATCTAGATATCGTCGATGAAGACACGACGAGGTTTGTCGGCACATTCAAAACGGATAGTTGTATGGTGTACGAACGGGGTCAAAACTAAACTTACTGGTGCAGCTATAAAAATATACAGGTTCACCTGTATACATATATGCACCTGTAAAAATACAATTTGTTTTTGACCCCGTTCGTACACCATATGTACGAACGGGGTCAAAGCTAAACTTACAGGTGCAGCTATAAAAATATGCAGGTGCACCTGTAAATGTGTAGCTGCACCTGTAAAATTTACAGCTGCAGCTGTAAATGTATAGCTGCAGCTGTATTTTTTATAGCTGCAGCTATAAACGTATTTTTACAGGTGCAGCTATACATTTACAGATGCAGCTGTAAAAAATGCAGGTGCATCTGTATATTTTATAGCTGCACCTGTAAGTTCAGTTTTGACCACGTTCGTACACCATATAGTTGTTCGCTGGGTTTGTTCGCTACATTATACAATGATTGACGAGTGAGCCATAGAATATAATTCTGATATTCACTAAGGCAGAAAACGTCATATTTGACTGAGGCGAATTGTAGTTTTATTTATGATAACTGTATCCTTGATCAATAAGTATGGTACTTGTTTTGATGATTTACACTCGATATTCTGTACCTCTCTACTGTCCCACGTTTTGCTGCCAACATACTTTTGGCTATTAAACATATTAAATCTAAAAAATATTTAAATATAATTACTTTTTCATCAATAACAAAAAATTCACCCCCCCCCCCACCCCCCCCCCCCACCCCCCCCCCTCCCCGAAAAAAAATATGTTCATAATAATCTAGATTTTATTACGAAAAAACTAAATACCGAAGCGTGCTGTGTAAAATTCCACGTCATCATTGTTTGAATAACGTCGAGTTGTTGATGACGTTTTATACCGTGCATCGTTAACTTGGTATTACAAAAAGAGAGATAAACAAAAACTATGAAAGATATTTGAATTTTCTTTTTTTCGATAATATAAATTGTGAAAATCGAAAATTGTGTCATTATGTCTGGTTTTCCTGGAGCGTGCCCATATGAGACACGCCATGTGATTTTGTACATTCGGACATCTGCGTAATTTCATGAAATAAGTTTACAAAATATACAATATTTTCCATAAATGAAGTGAGGAATGCACTCTGAAAATTTTGACAACTTTTGACGCCATTTACGGAAAATATTTTAAATTTTGTAAACGTATTTCATGAAAGTAGGCAGATGTCCGAAGGTACAGAATCACATGGCGTGTCTCATATGTTTAGTTAAAACATTGCGTTTCACTGGCTGAATATGCAAAGCTGAGGCCATGCAACTTTGAATTACTGACTGTTTTACACACCACGTCGACTGTTCGAACAATTCAATATTTACGCTTTGGAAAAGTGAACGTGAATGTGTTTAACGTCCCACCAACAGCTAAGGTTATATAGAGACGGGTTACCATTGTTGCGAGCTTGTACCAAATACCGCGACATCATCGGCAGAGTCCGGATGAATGTCGATGACATGATTATCGCTAATCCTGGTATACACCGAGTTGTGGCTGTGACTGCAGAAATTGGGCTTATGTGATTTATGACCAGTGTAGCTCCTGGTCATATAGCCAGGCCTGATGCATGGTAGCAGTCTATATTACTTGTTAGAAGCATGACGGGGGCTGCATTTGTCGAAAGGCGAACAGTGCAGATCCTGATCAGACTGTGCGGATGCACAGGCTGATCTGGATATACACTGGTCGCAAAACCCATAAGCCCAATTTCTCCAGTCACAGCCCCATTTCTGGTCGTATATCGGTGCTAGGGGCCAGCGTTGGCGTAATGGACCAATACATGTATTTACTGCGCACGAACAAGCGCTGACGTGTCTGCGTTACGTCATGACACTGACGTCATAGTATCGACGTTCGACTAATGGAACGTCAGCAGTTTTAGTTGTAACCCGGATGTGCGTATTTTCGGTCAATGTATCATAATTTATTTTGATTTCATATAGAACTGACGACTATTAATAATTAATATAATTAATTTATTACAGCCATTCTTTTGGTTAGAACATAGTTTATTTCATTAAATAAAAAAATATTTATGCATACAATTAACATTTCTCCCTCAAAGTACACTTACAGAGATAAGTGTCCTAGAGATGTTGGTGAAATCTGCTACAGTATATGTGTCTCCACAAAGTACAATTTATTTCACTTGTCATGTTCACTTCCCTTTCTGTCTGTGTAGATGAGGCGACGTCTCCGGCCATGGCGTTCAGCGCCAGGATAGTGTCTGACGTGACACCAGGGACGAGCGACATACTCGTGCTTACAGAGTCCAATCTGAACCTCGGCGACGGGTACGACGTCGGCACAGGCCGCTTCATCGTCCCAGTGTCCGGCGTCTACTTGTTCGGCATACAACTGTGTCTGCTGTCCAACACTTGGAAGACATTTAGGCTTGTGACGGACGATGGGGCGACGTTGCACACTACTAGGATAACAACGGGAACAACTTCGGCTGGAGCAGCGTGCATGGCAGAGACTGCTGTTGTCTCCATGGTTAAGGGTGACGTCATTTCCGTCAAATGTTTACAGCCAGGCAACGGCAACATTTACCAGAACTCTAGATACGATAATATTTTCAGCGGTGCCTTGATTCAGAAGTTGTCTCATTATTCTTATTAAATACGTACTTTCGTTTCCCATTGAATACAATACATGGAACATACATGTATATATGGACCGCAACCCGTCGATATTTGGCCTTATTGATGTATCGTGAGTTGATATTGCAAAGTATAGTTTTCTAGCAAAGTACAATTTGAGGGAGAAATCTTCCATTTTAGGAAAAACTTATTATTTTTTATTATACTGAATTTATTACATTAACACAGCCATTTTGGCTGTGATAATGTAATAAATTCAGTATAATAAGTCTGCATACTTTTAATCATCAAATATATGCAGTCGGTAGTTCTACAATGTATATGAAATAATGCATTTCGGGAAAACTAAATGATTACTCCCTGAAACTATACTTTGCTAGATAAGTATACTTAATGAAATTTTGATGAAATCGGCTACTGATGACATGCCATGCAATTTAAAAAAAACAAAAACGGTGTCAAAACGATGTACATGTATAAACGATAGGCAATCGTTTGTTTGTGGACCAGGAACAAATTCGTATCATTGTATTCTGCATACGGCCCCCTAGTGGCGGGCAGTAACTCTGAGAAAATGCCGTACATTACACTTCATACTTCAGCACCATAGGCATTCGGCGTGTTTCGGCTTTCGTCGGTATATCTATATACATGAACAAGGCTTATAGCTTTGGTTGGATACGACCTCGTATCACAACAAATTCAGCGATTTCATTAACGCTAATGTAAATATTTTGTCCAAATGTGCACATGTTCATTTGAGAATTATTGTTATCTGGTTTCAGATTAAATTGTTCGTTTATTTCACTAGCCCCCCACATCCTCGACACCAACTCCCCCCCCCCCCTCCCCCCTCCCCCCGCCAACGTCTTATTAAATTCCCATAGGAACATTGTATTCGCAATAAAATCAATACATATATATATATATATATATATATATATATATATATATATATATATATTCGAATTTCATGAAATAAGAAAATGGAAGGGTGACCTTTTTGTTATATATTTTTTAGATTTATTGCATTTAATATTCAAATGTTCGTCGGCAGAAACATGTGGAACAGACAGTAAACCGCTTCATCACGTTTTGCGTATATCTGAGACCTAATGACTTGAATGACCCCACATACAGGTAATACACATCGATATCCATGATATATAATCACGGTGTGTTAGCACCATTAATTTGAAATATTTCACTGAGATGGTTCAAATGAATGGTACCACCATACATTATACTTCTCTCTTGAAATAAACAGGATATAACACAAATTTTCATGAAAATGTATCCTAAATAAACTGCAATTGAATATACAGTAGAACCTCTCCAAACCGGACACCCAAACAAATTTGTATTCTTAATTATGGTGGCGTCAGTTTAGAGTTATCCAGTATATTAATCTGTGTTCTTGTCCTGAAATCACACCTCATTTCTTGGAGTGCTTATTTGCTTTACACCATTTGCTCAGAATAGATGTACAACTGTGAAACCACATGGGTTGTTACTAGATGTCAGATAGTTATAGCTGCTCAACTGACCAATGGTCAGATCATATGATCTAAAAGCCATTTTGTAATCAGATTATATACATCATGATTTGATTGGGATTATTAAATTGTTATGAAACTGCAATCTTTCAGATCTCCGGAGAGAATCACTTTAGCCCTTTATTAACGTTATTAAAGGCATTCGGTCGCAGATGTGCATAGACAAGGATACAACAGAATAGGAAAATAGTTTAATTGTAATGTCTGTCTGTTTATGTTTTGAAAGTTTTGTAAGAGTTTCTCAAATCGCCTATAAGTTCTGTTTGCCTACAGCTAATATCTTCATATTGCACACATGCATTACTTAGTAACGAAACACCATTTCGAATGGCCAAATCACATTTGTTTTCATTCGGACTCTTGATATATATGCTTAACAGGTGCCATGATACATAAGACCAACTAATACATGCATGTATGATGTACATGAATCTTGATATGATATCATATGAGTAAACAACACATTCATTGCTAAAAGAAAAAGTATAGATTTCTTTCACTTTTGTATACAAATGAACATCCATATTGTCACATACTACATTCCTAAATTAGATTCACAATCGTGTCATATTTAGAGGTCCGACAACAAATACATACATTGTATGACAATAATGTTCATACTCATTTTTAGATAGTCTTTTATGACTACTACAAGAGTATGATTTAATTATAGGCACTCACTGATTTACCCGTTATTTAACCGTTATTACCAGCTGGACATTTTATACATATACACTTACTGACAGTTTACTTTTCTTCTGCAGTTTGTTTGTACTGTATTATCACATTAATATTGCATGCTATGCAGATTTAATTAATGCTTATTTCTGTATTATCATCTATAAAACTATAACATTATCTAGCGGCGCTTTCAAATCGATGTTCATTTATTTCAACACCATGGCATCTAAAATAATAGAAACGTTTTAATTATGACTGATCACTAGCAGCAGACGCCGTTCAGCGGAGTTGCTGGTTATATACTATAATTTCTACTACACTATTGCACAAAACATTTTAACATTTGAATTGCGCCGTTGCCTCTTTACTATGGATACGGTCATGAATACACGTATGTAATGTGCACCGAGGTCAATGTCACTGGGGACTTGTGTTCTAATATCAAGCTGAATATATTACAGTTTTATGTAGATATTCAGCTCTCATTTGGGGTGGTTTTCTCCATACCCTACAGGTTAAATAGGGTTTCGAACCCGTTGCTTGGCTTATTATCACGACAATACACTACTGTGCTCTTGTACACCGTATGCGGCTAAATATTTCTGATGATAAACATTTTTTTTTATAAATGATAAATGTGTTATCATCCATATTTCCATTCGCCACCACACTCATGCTCTCCCCATGCCCAATGTCAAGGTCAAATAAAATAGAAATTCGCGTCCTGTAGATGCGTGTGCCTTTTTCTATTCTCAAGTAACGTGTTTACTGTCATCCATATTTCCATTCCCCACCACACCCTTTCACTCCACGTGTTCAAGGTCAATGTCAAATAAAATAGAAAATTGCGACCAGTAGATGGGTGCATGTTTCTCCATTCTCTTATAACTTCTTTATTGTACAACTATTTGGCTTCAAACTTCATGTGTACATTTATTATCATCCATATTTTCATTTCACTACCCAGCATGCACCCTCCCCCTGGGCATCGGTCAATGTCATATAACTCTGAAATTTCCACTTCAGTACATTCATTCTGCTACAAGCTCTTTACTATATGAGTGATTCACTTGAAACTTCATATGCATCTTTGTCCTTATTCATATTATCTTTCAATAGATGCATGCGCATTCCCCTATTCTCCTATAACTGCTATATATTACCGTAGTAATGTGCATGTTTGTGATCCAGCCACTACGGCGGTGGGATACGTGCCGTTGGTGTCGTTCTTGTCATTATATTTGTATTATGAACTAATGGCAAATAAATACTATTTGTAAGACCCATTTTTGTCAAACAGCCGTCCACTTGCATGTACATGTATATGTACAAAGTACATGTATTCGTATGCGATATGTATATGTGCATTGGATCCCAACTGTAATCGAAAACACTGCAACGGCATTCGCGCGACAATTAGCTACTTTTCGCAAAATATGGGTCAATTCCAATGGTTTGATATCTAACAGTATAGCCACTATGCAGCACAATAACCTGAGTCAGTGATCAGAAACGAATGACCTTCCATTAGCACGACCTTGCTCTTTTTGACTGTCGCAAGATCGCTGAAACACTTGGCCATCTATTTACATTGAAACGTTCGTAATAATTTATCCATTTAACCCTTTCAACACCACAGACTTGTATAGTAGTATTGGCAAAACGTGTAGATCCAGATGAGCCGTCTCATCAGGGTCTGCACTTTTTGCAAGTAATTTTCATATTTTTGATAACAAAAACACCTCCTTTTCATAAATGGACTATTCTGAAAATCATTTTGTGACAATTGGATTAGTTGCAAAATTAACATATCAAAAAACATTCCAGTTACTTAGGGGTGAAATACAAACATAATCTCCATAGTTTGGCCTGGTAATTTCATGGTGCGTGTATTCTATAATAAGTATGTAGTTATATAAACTTAACAGCATTATCCCATTACATTGCTGAATTATCTTTTGTTGTCTGCTGTTTATTTTCTAATTTTCATATGTCTCAAAAACATTCTTTGGCAGTACTTGGGAATCATTTTCAATGCAATCTAGATTTGGCAGTAAGCGATGCTTACGGAATACCCCCGCATGGGCCCAGGTGCCCCTAAATGTGATTTGTAGTATGTGGGTCTGTGACCTTAACCCTGGGCTTAGCGGGGGCGACACGGTCATGGATTTGTCATAGCATGATTTCTCCGATGTTA
Organism: Conchocele bisecta; assembly: GCA_029237695.1. Lineage (NCBI taxonomy): Eukaryota > Metazoa > Mollusca > Bivalvia > Lucinida > Thyasiridae > Conchocele > Conchocele bisecta. The sequence continues at coordinate 100,116,073 of CM055271.1, forward strand.
AGTTTTAGAGGAATGCATGTGTGAAATATTAAGAATTTTCGATGAAGGAAATAAATAAAAGGGTTATAAAACAGATTTCACCGATGTTAAGTTTTGTGAAGAGACTAAGTATGTGACCTTGACCTTAGGATCATCAGAAGTTGGACGGTCGTGGATTTGTAGACCCTTAGAGGAATGCATGCGTGAAATATTAAGAATGTTCTATGAATGGAAATGGAAGTTAGAATATATTTCTCTGATGTTAAGTTTAGTGACGGACGGACGGACGGACGGACGGACGGACGGACGGACGGACAGACAGACAACCTGAATCCAGCACCCCCCCCCCCCCCACATACACAGCTTGTTGCGGAGGTATAATGATTATAAAGTGCTGACAAACCATAGCTTTACTGATAAAGAAGAAAATATATAGAACAGCAGCAGACGACAATTTTCGTTTCCTGCATTTGAAGGGTTAAAGCAATGCAAATACATGGCTTTTGATTTTTATTCCTACTAATACTGAAATACTTGAAACAACATTTTGTCAGATAGCCAGAAATGGCAAAACACAAAAAAACCCTGCCACCTCTCTCCTAGAGTATGCAGATCTACTAGCGAAACAGGGATTGGTCTATACTGGCAGCATTAGAACACAGAAACGAGCTCAATCCCCACCCCCACCCCCCCCGCCACCCCCACCCCAAATTGCTATGCTTTAGGGCATTTGACTTCATTGATCGGTTCATTTGATTGGTATGGAATATATTCAAGCCAATTTCCATTGTTAAATATTTGATGTGTACAATACAGTGGAACTTCTATCAACCGGACACCCTGGGAGGTCACCAGCGTGTCCGGCTTAGAGGGGTTTCACTATAAATCGGCATTTGATCATTCTGAGCCATAGTTGCGTGCTATGCGATCACGAACAGACATTATCACCTCAGATAAATTACAAAAAAAATCATAAAAACTAAGATCACATGTGGTTCTTGGTGTCCGGTTTAGAGAGGTTCCACTGTGGTCTGGTGCAATAGTAAACGTTGTATATGCTGGCTATCAGAAGAATGGCTTGCTTGGTACAGCCACAAACCAGATGGCTTTTCAGATAGCCATTACAGGTGGCATGTCCAGTCTGTTGGGGTCCATTCACACTAATTAACTACCATTATAACGGTTTACCTAATGAGTGTAAGATCGTAATCACCCCCGTCCTGCAGTTAAACCCATGCATACTGATAATGTTCCATAAATGTTTCAGCAGTGCTGTTTAATTCAAGAATAATGATGCCCCAAGATATGTATTGAGTATTTTCAGCCACGGCCTTTAAGACACAAAACTTGTGCATGATTAGCAAAACTAACCGAATCTAACAATACGAGAACTGAATGTTATCGCTGGCGTAGCCGATGATCTAGTTTTCAATCATGTGACCACAATCGCGAGGTCATGCGCGGGAAATAGGACTGCTATATTTAGCAAAACTGGCTTTGCAACGCTAGTTATTTTTTTCAATAATATTTTTTTTATTATTACTTTAAGTTTTTTCAGGTCATATACGTATATGTTCCGAAATACAAATCTACCGTAAAATGTTCTTTCACTAACTGTTTTGCTCACAGTTCATTCACCCAGGGCCTTTAACAATTACAATGATGAATGAAATGTCGTCTGCTGATTATTATTTTGTTTTCCTCATCATGCTCATCAAAAGCATGCTCTCACAGCACTTTATAATTATTTCAATTTAATTGCTGCCTGGTCGGATGACACTTCAAACCGAGATCCCGTCCCTACATGACCATAGCTGTTGCTGGGACATATAACCCACCGACTTTTACTTCCTCCGTTTCTGAAATGCTGCCATGGTTTATTGACAGAAAACAACATATATAACAACAGCAGACGATAATTTTGGTTCCCTGATTCTAAGGGTTAAAATATGACTTGTATACACTAGGTTCCATGCAATTTTGAATAAAAGTATTAAAAGAGGCTGGATCTCAAGTACGCATCAGCTGTTTCAACTGAATACAACTGCCGATATTTCCCTGTTTACCAGGCGAAATTCACTTCGTAGACCACAATAGGGTGACCTTTTGTTGATAAACCATGATAATTAACTTTGTAAAGAAGCCCTTGACCAGTTTATGGCGCACGCCTGTTAATAATGCATAACTAATATGTTCCCAATACAGTTTATACAGAGTAATTGAACCCAGTCTGGACTATCAATACACACACAGAGACCGTGTCCTGAGAAAAGCAGACCGTGTCAATTTTGCTATTTTTATACCGGCGCCATTAATTTCGCCAAATTGTGTTTTCTTGTGCCACATTCAATTTATTAGCGCATTTGTCGCCATTTGTGAAGCCCAGCTTGAGCCCTGTCAGGGGCGATAACCGTGTTCCCTTAAATGTTAATGGACATTACTATTTATTCTCTGTATTTAACTTTTGATGTGCAAAATAAGTCGAAATCAGTCGAAAATATGATTTTTTTCAGGCGACACATTTAATTAGTATAAATAATTAAAAAATATAATACCTCATTTGCATACCATCGTGCGTCACTATCAGTAAAATAAATATTACTAAATTATTTTATCTGTATAGCGGGCACTCGTAATTTTAAAACTGGTGGAATAGTGACACAAGTATACACTTATTTAATTCCTATGAAGAACATTTTGTGCCTACTGAGTGGGCATGTACCTTTAAAGTCTCATCCGACAGACCAGTGGGATGAACATGATGGAAATACTATGAACGTATGTTTTAATGCCCTAAGCGAGGCTAAGTTCATATTGTATTTCATAAATATACATAACCGTTCCCATTGACCGTTGGCATGGGGGATTTATACGCATTTCGACGTTTTTCCCCCCCAATGTGGGCGGATGGGATGACTGGCGAAATAGCGGTAATTACAGGGACACACCTGGGGAATTAGACAGCAAAATAATCCGAGCAAACGGAATTGGACAGAAAAACAAATTCCTAGCATGGGTTGGCTGGCAGGCTGGCTGGCACAACATTCGGAACTCATGCAGATTCATTTATTTTGCATACTCTATACTATAGTATAATCTGCTCCATGGAAGAGGCATTTGGTGTAACTGACCTAAAATTAAATTAATGAGTTCAATAATATTATATTCCCAAGAATGAACGGCCGCGCAAAATAATATTTGCCAACAACATCATGCTAACAACAGGGAACAGTCATTTTATCATGTTTATGGGCCCCTAGTGACTCACAACTGTATCTCCACTTGTGAGAGAGAGGGACACCTGAACTCAACGTCTGAGAGGGGTCAGTGGTTTTATCCGATTTATCAGATTATCAGCATGATAATGATGTATTATAGTTACAGGATAGCATGATGTTTTTAATAATCCATTTTATGGCCGTGTCATCTGTCTTATAAATATAATGTTTTCACACTGGATTAATGGGTTACAAAACATGATATTATAAACATAAAATATCACAATGATAGCATGCAGTTAATGGCAAGCTTTCCAAACAATTTGTTTCCGTTGGACACCACTGTATAAAACACTGATTGCAACCTACATGACCTACGCAGACCCATATTAGTTTGCAAATGCACAAAGTTTGATAAGAACATACATTCAAAGGAGTTACCGTGTTGTTGGTGAAAACCGAATATCGACATAACTAGGAAATTATTTAAAATAGCTGGCACGGTTATCCTAGCCATGTAAGTGTATCGTGTCCGATATATGTATATATAGTATAATTATGGAGAGTGCATGAACCACATAATGAACACAGTGAAACGTGTGTATATGCTATATGCATATGTGAAACACAGTGTAGTATCCATGATCATGATGGTACCTCTTAGATTTTGGTTACTCGACTGACGCTAGTCACCATGGTCGTTATGGTTGTTGTTCTCATTATAATTTGAGGACGTGATTACACATAACTGGCATCGATTATGTTTGTCTAAAACAAACAAAAAATGTGTTGAATGTCAACATAACTTGAGGAAGTTATTTAAAATAACTGACACGCGTTATCCGAGCCCTGAAAATATAATGTGGCCGCAATCAAACCATACATGGTATATGAAAATTGCATGTACAACATCATTAAGATAACGAGAGCCGTGTATGATGTGTATATCTACATGTTATGTAGATATCTGAAACCCAGCAATGGGGTTATTGCTATGTTTTCAAGATAACGTGATACAGTTAGTATACATAACTGGCGTAGGTTATGTTTATCAAAAACAAATACGAACTATGTTGAATGTCAACATAACTTGAGGAAGTTATTCAAAATAACTGACACGCGTTATCCTAGCCCTGAAAATATAATGTGGCCGCAATCAAACTTTTCATGGTATATGACAATTGCATGTATAACATCATAAAGATAACGAGACCTGTGTATGATGTGTATATCTACATGTTAGGTACATATGTGAAACCGAGCTATGGGTTGTTTTTCAAAATAACGTGAGACAGTTATTACACATAACTGGTATAGGTTATGTTTATCAAAAACAAATACGAACTGTGTTGAATGTCTACATAACTTGAGGAAGCTATTCGAAATAACTGCCACGGGTTATTCTAATATAGTGCATGCCTGCCATGGTATATGGAATTTTTTTGTACACCATCATGAAGATAACTTGACATGTGTGTCAGTCATGTGTATATCTGCATGTTATGCACATATGTGAAATCCAGCTGTGGGTTATCTTTCAAGAAAACGCGAGACAGTTATTACACATAACTGGTATAGGTTATGTTTGTCACAAACAAGTACGACCTTTGTTGAATGTCAACATAACTTGAGGAAGTTATTCGAAATAACTGTCACGGGTTATTCTAATATAGTGCATGCCTGTCACCTTCGCCAAAATGCCTAGTTTGATGAAATTCCATCAAATATTATTCCATCAAATGTTCAAATTTTGATTTTATAGCGAAAAATTATTTTCATAGGGGGGGGTGGGGGTAGAGTGGAAGCAGTGGGGGGGAGGAGTTAAAAAAGAAGGAAACTAAAAATGGAAATTGACTCCGAAACCTGGCTGGATAACTTGGAAATTATGTAAATAAGAAAACAATAGTTAGAATCATAGGAAAGTCGTTTTTTCGCAATAAAAAAAAGATTTGATGGAAATTCTTCAAATAATTATTTTGGCGAGGTTGACTTCTTTATTAATCATGTTAATCATGTTAATGATGAAAAACTACTTACATTTATATATTTTTAAGATTTAGTGTGTTTAATGGCCAATAGTTTGTCGGCAGCAAAACGTGGAACAGAGAATAGATGTGTATCGTTTATATTTATCTAAATACCCTATTCTGATGTATGTATTCACGTAAATTATCTTGATCATGGTATTAGTCGTAATATATAATGCAAATGAGGAACATGCCAGATATTTAGAATGAAACATCGATGAACATGTCGTAGAGTTGGGAATACTTGTTTTCTTTGTAGATGCTGTAGCAGTGAGAGACACAGTTAAACCTATTCAATGAACATCCCAACATTTCAACATGTTAAACATGTCGTCGAATTATACGAATAAAACAGCATACAATTCACAATCGCTGTCATGATTATCACGGTTATGGCAAAAGTGGTATAAAAATGAACAAGGGAATTAACACCACGCTGTAAACTATAGTTAAGTTAACACTTGATTTTGTGTTACCTCCCTTTTAAATTGTTTAGAAATGATATATATTGAAATAACTAATACAGGTTATCTACAATTTGATAACGGAAGGGAGACAACTCTCACACAACTAGAAGAAATAACTGTATCAGGTTATTTCGAACGTAACTGAAATCAGTTACACCCCTGACTGATAATTGTGAAAAGAATATCGAATTACAATTGATTTTCCTAGGTCGGACACGACCTCGCATCATAATGAAATAATGTGTTTACGGTTCTAACGTCACTATTTTAGTGGCAAGTTCAAATGTTCATTTTCGAATTATCGTTATCCTGCAGAAATACATTTATTACACTTTTGCAAGTCGTTACAAATAATACATCGTGAAGAGAACACCCGTATTTGCGCGCCTGTTTTCTTGGAAACCACCAGCTACCATGTTTAATTTTATTACAGGCATATAAAGTTATTTGAAAATTTGGAAAGGGTCTCGACTAATCTAGAATGTTAATGTGATTGAACACATTCCAAGCATGCACTCAAATATATCTGATTCATAGAAACAGCTGCGTAATTTGGATTTCAAAAAGTTTGCTTGACGTCACATTTGACGTCACACATCGTAACGTCACAACGCGGGAAAACACGTCTTTGTATAACTATGCATGCGCACATCACAATTCATTGATTATAATCTAAAAAAATAGACTAAATGTGCATATGTATCCGCCGTGGAAGTGTAATAAATAGGATAGTCCATCGTACATGTTTGGATAGCGGAAATAATACACTCGTGTCCGTCGGCGTCCGTGCAAGCAACTCGTTCGCTACGCTCACACGTTGCTTACGCGGAAGCCGACGCACACTCGTGTATTATTTCCCGCTATTCAAAATGTACGATGGAATATACTCTATATAATACATAGAAAATGACAATTGTATTATGTTATTTTGTTACAATACGAGCTTGTGTTTGCTCAGAAGTTGCATTATCTTATAATAAATACCAATGCAAATGGCGTTATATAATCTCAAGGGAAGTAATCGAGTAATTGTCGAGAAGTTGGCGGCCACCGTGAATAAGGTGATGGTTTGAAAGAGAGCCAGCACGACGATGTTTCTGTTTACCCCGGAGTTTAGATTTCTCGACATCATCCAGTATCTAGGACCCTGTACCACGTACGACCGGTGGGTTAAGGCGTACGACTGTAAAACGGTAAAGTCTCACTTTCCGTACGAGTGGTTCGATAGCGCGGACAAGCTCGACCATCCGGGATTGCCCGACTATCCCGAGTGGTACTCGAAGTTGAAGGGTGAGTTCCTACTGTCGTTGACAGAGTGGAAAAAGTGTAAGAAGGTATTCCGAGAAAAGGGGATGAAGACGTTCAAGGAATGGTTGCGACACTACAACGACTTGGATGTAGGACCGTTCCTGGAGGCTCTGAATAAAATGACGGAGTTCTACAGGGGAAGAGGTGTGGATATAATCAAGGATGCCGTGTCTCTGCCCGGTGTTTTCCTTCAGTACCTACTTCGTGGGACGATCGATGGGAAGGCGGACACGCCCGAGTTATGGTCGCCGAAGTCTGAAACTTACGAGATGATGAAGCAGGGATTGGTCGGTGGTCCGTCCATAGTATTCTCCAGATACGCCGAGGCTGGAAGGTCAACGATCAGGGGTCAGGTGGGGAGTCGGGAGGAGAAGATGCGCAAGGCGGTGCTGGGGTACGATGCCAATGCTCTGTACCTATCTACTCTGTCGAAGGACATGCCGTGCGGTGAGGAGCAGATATGGACGTTTGACGACCCGGAAAGACAGTCGTATATAGACCGTTTTGTGAGGGAGGTCAGGAGTGAAAAGTGGTTCGGATTTGCGGAGTTGGATATAGAGGTCCCGGAAACGTTGAGAGAAAAGTTCTCTGAAATGTCTCCGCTGTTCGTTAATCGAGAAGTCGATGAGACCAAGGTTCCGCAGCACATGAAGGACTACCTGGCCAGGACCGGGAGGACTAGGGTCGAAGGGCAGAGAAAGCTCGTTGGGGCCCTATCTGCCAAGAAGATGATCATATACTCCCCGCTGCTAAAGTGGTATCTGGAGCACGGTCTGGTCGTCAAGGCGGTGCATAGGGTGATAGACTACACGCCCGGCAAACCGTTTCAATGGTTCGTGGAAGAGGTCACTGCCGCCAGACGGACAGGGGACGTCGACAAGAGCAAGGCGGTGTTGGCGGAGATATTCAAACTGGTTGGCAACTCGTGCTGTGGCAAGCTGATAGAGGCCCAAGAGAGACACATGAACACCACAAATACGAAGGATGAGAAGACTGAGGTCGGCGTGGTTCAAAGACCTGGAGGAGATTGGGGAGGTTTACGAGATATCGAGCAGGAAGACTCGAGTGGTGATCAACAGACAGTTCCAGTGTGGCATAGCGGTCTACCAGTTGGCCAAGCTCCACATGCTGGAGTTCTACTACGACTTCTTGGACAAGTACGTGGATCGAGCAGATTTCGAACTTATACAGATGGACACTGACAGCATGTACTTCACGCTGTCGGAGAAGACGCTGGCGAAGGCGCTGAGAAAGAAGATGAAGAGAAAGTTCAATAAGGAGAAGGCCGAGTGGTTGGCGTGGGATAAATGGAGCAACAGAACTCCGGGACTGTTCAAGATGGAATTCGAAGGGGATAGAGCCATCGCTCTGTGCAGCAGTGTTACTACGTGAGCGGTGATGGAAAATCTAAGCACTCTGCCAAGGGGATGTCGAAGAGATCTAACGATCTGACTTGGGGAGGTACAAGAGTGCTCTCGAAGGGGGTAAGGATATGGCGGAGAACAGGGGATTCCGAATGGTTAACGGGGTGATGAAGACGTGCAAGCAGGAGAAGTTGGGGTTGTCGGCGTACTACGACAAGAGGAGAGTGATGGAAGACGGGGTACACACCGAGCCTATAGGATAGGTAAAAAAAATAGGACTCTAAAAAAGGGGAGAATACTAAAGACTCTGACGATCCGGGGGTAGCTGGGTGTCAGAAGGTACCATAAGAAGTTATTCGCGAACAAATCCGCGAGATGGACATTCAGCCAAATAGTAGAGCACGGGCTCATCAGGTTTGGTAATAGATCGATCTAGATGATATACATTGAGAGACCACACGGGATCAGTCGCGCGGGCAAATAGATCTGCCAGATGGCCTGCTTCTTGAGCCATTCCTTGACAGCGTTTTATGAAACCTTGGTTGCTCCCGCGAGGTTCTTGATGGCCGCGAGTCCCTTCCAGTAGCCGCGGGGGCTGTAGTATGTGTTCGCTAGCTTGCGCGTTAGGCGAACCGATAGTTTGGTATTAAGTTTGAGCGTGTTCATCGTATGTGATGTATTCTAATATATCGGACAATCTCCAACATGCCCTCGCCAGATCATCCGGTAACTGCGTCGTTAATAATAAACCTTTGTTGGAAGTACAATTGCGATTGGGGGTTAAGTTCTGAAGGAACTTGGGAAAATCTAACTCAGAGGAATCTAATTCGGAGGAATCTAACATCCGCTTTGCGAAAAGGGTGGCCGCTTTTTCATCCTCCCGCCACGTCTCGAGAGAATCTCGGGCCAGACGAATCATACCCTTTGCACCAGCTATACGGTGTTTAAGGGCAGTGTAGCCTACATCAATCATAGCAAAATAAAGTTCGTCAACTGACATCGTTCTATATATATATTTATATAAAAAATGATTTAATATAATTATTAATTTTGTAAAAATTATTAATTAATTTGAAATCTCGATTGAATATAGTAGCCGACGATCCACACCCATTCCCACGACGATGAACACAATCTCGCGATCTTTTTGGGGCTCTGACGGTACATAGAAATCTGAAAGTTGGGGCTCGCGATCCAGCGGCGCGAGACATTTCTGTGGATATGCCAGCGCTTACTCGCGGTTGGCGTTCTGGAAAGTTTGCGCGGCGTGATTCTCGCGGCGAAGCTCTTCATTGACCCAGTCCGGATGGGTGGTTCGTTTCTTTGACCACGCTTCCTTTGAGCTATTTAGTTGTTCTACAGCTAAATCGTGACGCTTGCGCTCCTCATCCACGTTCGAGCTTCTCATTTTCAAGAATATAAAGTTGCTACCGCTGAACGCCAATGCGTTTACAAGCGCACCACCTATCATTATTCCGATCGAAGCCATTTATTGCCATATATTAACGGTAGAATTCCAACTTTAATTAGATAATCTCGGGTCGAAATTGCGGCCACTACATCTAAGGTCATGAGCCCTACGTCTCTCACAGTCATGTCCAATTTGGGAGCGGGCCATCCGAAGGCCATCTTTCCTAGTGGAGCATACCCGACACTGAAACCCAATATCACCATGGTGTTATAAAGCGCCTTCACTATCATTTTACCATCTTTTTCAGCCATTATTGATAACTATAATTATTGCATATAAAAGGGATCGCGATCAATGGTTAAATGGGGCGCAATCGGTTTCGGAACTTTCTTCGGAACACTGGCTGGTTGTTTTTTCGATAAGGATTGGTGTAATAGGGGGTATTTCCACACGCACAGGGCACCAACAACTGCCAGACCACCACCAACAACCCAACTCCAATTCGTGAATTGGGGTTCAATCGGATTCGTCCAACCTCGATTGGGTGTTGAGTGTGCTTCCAATTCGTGAATTGGGGGTGTTGTTGCACTCAACACTGTTGAACCTGATTGCTCTGTCTTCAGATGTTTTGCTGTCTCCGTCCCCGATTGCAACGACTGTTTAGCCTCTCGAAGCTTGGCGAGTATTTTATCTTGTTTAACTTTTCGGGTGGCGGCCGCCGCCCTCCCAGCTGCCTGCCTTTTTGGGTTTTTATGTCGTGCAACCCCCAACTCCAATCACGATTGGGTTGGAGGATCAATCGGAGTTCGAAGTGCTGCAATCTGGTTCGATTGGCAGCTAGCCGCTCTCGTCGCCCGCATTTTCATTTTCATTCGGAGTCGTTGCACTCAACCCAATCGAACCCGATTGTTCTGTCGGAGTTGATGTTTCATTATCTTTCAGGAAAGATACCGTGTTGGCAGTCGGAGTTGAGGTTTATTTCATTAGCTGATCGAGAAGTTCGTCGCAGTTCATTATTGCTAATTTTCTTAAAATTAATTTAACTATTCTAACAAGTCTCATCACTTTAACATATTGCCAAGCGCACCACCCGATACTTATGATCACCGTTATGCTCGCAACAAAGCTCGCAGCGGAGCACCAGATTGTTAACATTGTTAACCATTGTTCAGCATTTGTTCAACATTTGTTACGCATTTGTTTAGCATTGTTCAGCAATTGCTAAGCATTGTTCAGCATTGTTAAGCATTTACTCGGCAGTTACTAACGAGCGTTAATTAATTGATAACTTTATAAGCAGTTGGTTGATCAGTCTTTAGCAGAAGCTTGGCGTGCTTAGTTTTGGAAAGCATCTGTCGAACCTCCAGGCGCTCCTCGCGGGTTGGGATAACGTCATTCTCTCGAAGACAGTCATCGAATGAGTCTCGGTCCTTGCAGTGAAAGAGGGCGACCCATTTTGTTTGCTCGCGCAGATCCTTGAGGACGGCGTTGTACTTTTGAGTGGAGATCCATACGCTTTGCCTCGCATGGCGGCCAGAAAATGCGAGCTCGGAGAGCATGTCCTTCTTTTTGGTCATCGCCGCCTTGGCCGAGCAATCGTCAATCACGTATAGGATGGGCTCACCCTGGAATCTTTGGTATAAACCACGCAACCAATCGTGAAGCCTGTCGCCGGGGTCAATGACGTATACCTCAGGGTCGGTCCATATCCACGGGTGCCGCTGATAAGTATCGTTGTGCCGCACAGTAGGACACAGGATCACAATGTGACGAAAGGCATCGCGGTAAGACTCCTCGAGCAAGTCTAGGATGAAAACCGTTTTTCCACATCCTGTCTGCCCAAATATTATGGCAGAGTGGGCATCTCCAATCGTGAATTGGTATTGATTGCTCATTTTCTTAATTTTTTCAAAATTATTAATTAAATCAGTAGAGTGCTGAGACGTATCGACCATTTTCGATGTTGAGTTGTGCGTCTGTAATTATATATAAGTACACGTTCAATGGCCCGGCTCCGTCCGCCTCTTTGGTTATCTGGATCGTCACACCCTCACTAGCGTTCTCAACTTGGCGTCCGCTACCGTGTATTTGGTCATCGTCGCTGGCTCGCATGTCTAGCCATAACGCGTATTTGGTATTCAGGAACTCCGCGAGGCAGACGGCCGAGAGATGCAGGTCTTTGGCAACTGCTGCAACCTCTGGAGAGCGCTTAGAGCCGGCAGCAAACTGCTTTCTTACTTCGTCCCACTGCTGGTGCGCGCGAAGACCCGCGCTGTAGAGTTGATTGGGGACTCCCTCGATCGTCACCTCTACCTTCGTGATTTTGGAGTTATAGAATTTGTCGGTTTTTCTATCACCGAGCGCGAACCGAGCATCCTCGAACAACATCAGTATACCTTTCATCGAGCGGGCGGGTACGTTGACATTAATATTCCACAATGTGTCGCCTTTGTCTTTCGTCATCTTGCGGTGGCGAAGAACTCGGTCGTAAAGTATGGCAACGCGCCCGGCGTACTAGGTTCTGATCAATCGCGCGAGTTCGGGCATCATGACCATGTCGTACTCCAGCGACACATTGTCGATCGTATACGTCGATGTTATGTCGGTGGCTATGATAACTCGGCCGTAGTCGTTGAACGTTAGTTCGTATTCGAGGCGGTCAGCCAAAGCACTCTGATAGTAGGGCATATGACTCTCCAGCAACTCGAAGTCGAGCGGGATGTAGAAGCGGTTGCCGTAAGCGCCCGCGACCGCGATGTCGCTCGCGTTGTTATCTGCCTTGTTACCAGCCCCGATTCTAAGTTTGGTTACGTTCTTATTTTTGCTGGTGTCAATACCCTGATAGACAGCATTTTCGCGCTCTTGCGCCGTCTTCCACAGAACCTGATAACAATGGTAGACGTCGCTGTCGTCGATCGACATCACCTCATTACCAGAAATCTTTATCATGGTCTTTTTGACGATGGCGCGACCCAGGTTCTGAACGACGGTTCGGTCCGCGTCCGTCGACGTCAGCGAAATAGTGAAAGCGAGGCGAACAGTCCCCGGCACAATGACGTCGCTAGCTCCGAGGTTGGGGAAGCTGACTAAGAGCTGCTGGTTCTGGTCGATTGTCGATGGGTTGTTCGTAATAACGACACTCTGTCTCACGCATTTCGCCCCGAGGGGCTCACGCAGTCTGCGGTATGGATTGAGTTTGCGACCGTATTGACTCGAAGACATAATTTAGTGAAACTATTAGACCCGTATGGTTTTGTCTTTAATACATAATTAATTTTAAGAAAATTATAAATATGGCTGATTACGATATTGACATGGATGAAATCGGCAGAGACGATTACGTCGATGAGGATGATGATGACATAGATGATGATAACGATAACGAAACGTCGTTCATAGAGAGTTCCGGTTCCAATCCAATCGCAATTGGGGGAATTAGGTGGCGCTACCACTAGTGAAAGTCGGAAATTACTCGAGGGAGCTGTAAACGACTACTACAACAGTTTAGCAGAAAAAGTTCTGGTCCCATCTGTAGGTTGCGACTACTCCAAGTTCAAATTTGATCTGAACTGTAGATTGCGACTAAAAGCAGCATCAAATATCTCAATAGTCAACACGAGGACCGGTAAACCCTTAGCACGGAGCACTATTGCAGGAAACTCGGGCGGTGGCCAACTCATAAGGAACGAACTCGGATTCCCAGATTGGAAGAGGGGTAAACCAATTATGCCTACCCGCGCTGTAGAGGCCCTACAGTCTACCGACGAAACGATGGCGAAAACGGCCTCCGCGATAGAAACGGTCGAGCTCAGCGATGTCCCTCAAGTAGCCACCGACGCTATTAACACGATGGAGACCACGTTCAGCGAAAACGAAATATTCAACCTCGACCAAGGGTCTAACGATGACCCACCGTTACCTCTTCGAGAACTCCGTGGACTCGATAAGGATCTGCAAACGGTCCGGGGCGAACTGGTCCTTAACCTCTCAAAACTCTCATCGCTGGATGAACATATCGCGCTAGAAGAAATAAAACTGGAGGAAGCCGGTGGCGATAAGAATCTACCAGGCGGATCACCGAACGCCTGCGGTATTTTTGGGACGAAAGAGAAGCTCGCTTGCAGGCTGCATCAGCTTGCCGTGAGGCTCTCCGCACACATATAAGTCGGATCCGCGAAACAATCTCGAGGGTTCTGCACGAGGACACGATACTCGGTGAGCGTCTTCGCACTCTGTTCAGAGAGCAGGGCATCACGATAGCAAGCATCCTCGCGGCTCTCGGTATGATGACTATATCTACTATAGTTCTAGCTTTAACTGGCGGTGCGACTGCACCCACTCCATCACCCGCGCCAGCACCCGCGCCGTCCGGTGGACCCAAGGAGTGGGTAAAAAAACAACTAAAATCCCTCGCCAGTCTCCTGGCTAAATTAGCCGGAAAGGCGGCTGCCGCGCTGCCTGGGTTGATCGGAGGTCTCGTCTCCTTCTTGCTATCTATATTAGCAAAAACGGTCGGATGGCTCGCTAAAAATAGTTGGGCTTTAATCGAGGCGATCGCAGGTCTCCTATTTTTATTCTCTCGAGAGTTCCTAAAGCCAAAGCGCGAGTAGTCCGATCACCACGAGGGCGACGACGAGCCCTAATTTCTCCTCCTCGTGGGTTGTGCTTTCAATCTCGATTGGTTTTTCCGCTCCTGTTCCACTTTCAACATGTTGATGATTGGATTGGGGGAACTCGATGGTGCATCCAATTTGTGAATTGGTGGTACTGGGTTCAACTTCAATCCCGATTGTGTTGAGGGAGGTGTATCCATTTTGTGTTTTGGGTGTTTTACGTAATAGGTTCCACTTACAACTCCGCTCCCGACCGTCTTGGGGGGAGTTTGATGATACCCGTGTTCACGTTTCCGTTGCGGCCGATTTTTTGATTAGTGATTGCGACTACGATCTGATTATTGTAACCGTCAACCGGGTCGTCTCGTAGTATCATATTGCTCGGCGCCATATAAAGACCTATTCCAAATGCGTAGTCTACCGGTGTGCGGGCAGTCTGCAAAACGTCTTGATAATTCTGGATCGCCTTCTGGAGGTCCACCTTAGCTGAGATGGCGTCCTCGACAAGTGCCAAGAACTGTTTTTGTGCGTCAAAGGCCGTTCCCGTACCCAATATAGCGCTGCGCGTTTGCTTCTGTGAGGCGAGGATTTCCCGTACGTATATGCGAATGGATTCGTTTAGGCGAATAACCCCACCCTGCGTAAATCCAGTGCTTTTATCTAACATAAATGTGGTCCACGCATTTCGCATCTGTGGAGTATCACCCAGGTCTAGGTATTCCACGTGGACTACTTTAGTAGGTAACCAATGACAATAACCGTCTTTACACGCAAGCCCACCAAGCACTTCATCACCGAACGTCATCTTATTCAATTTATAATTATATTTAGTCCATGTTGCTATTTTTCTAACTGGTGGTGGGGTAGCTCCGCGAGCACTCCACAACCCTGATAAATATGCGGGAACTTTATCAAGATGCTCACCACTAACTAAGCCTTTAAGGTGAACTAACCCTAAACTGTTGGTTGGGGTGTATACTTTCTGTCTCCAGTCCACGTCTTTTGGTACCCCAAATTCGTTACACAATCTTTCGAACGCCTTACGGTCGTATGCGCTGGAAATCGGGTCCCAGCCGTCGTCTTGAGGTAGTGGAATACATAGTTCTTTGAGAATCTTCCTAATGGTGTAATACACGTGAAAGTTGTAGACACTTCGGAGCATGACATTCTTGGATGTCAGATGGTCTTGATGCGAAACTCCACATCCGGCCGTTGCGCACCATACAGCGACATTTAGCTGGTTCTGCCAGAAGTTCATATGGGAAAAATCCCATCTTAGTATTACATCTTGACTAGTAGTCTTTGGAACTACATATTTCTCAAACGTGTTAGGGAAATTGGTGGTAAAGCCACTTTCCGGTCTAACTGTTACGGTTGGGTGTACAAGGTGGTTAACAACGTCTTTTTGCGTGTATTTACAGCCGACCGCGTACTTTGCATTTGAATTAAAGCTAAATGCTTTTGTATCCATTGAAAGATATTATTATGTTTGCTACTATTACTAATGTTCAAAAAGAGAGTTGTGAACGTCAGAAGTCAATCGACAACTGCTGCGGAAAACGCCGGGTGGGCCTCAGATGAATCATCTTCACGGTTGGATGGCAGAATGTGGGAAAGAGTGAAGGGTTTTACTATGTGAAGGATGAACAACAATTCTGGTGTAAAGCTGCCTCACGGACTGTGGGGAACAAGACAGCTCAAAGATTTTGTCAACTCAGAGCTTGACGGTATAATCAACCTCACAGTATCGAAGGCTACCGGGCTCGCAACAATGACCATCAGCCCTGCTAATAAGGTAATGGTCTCCCCGGGGTCGGTGATAACCCGGTGGACTTCGCCTTCACGAAATCTCTCAGGGTGCACCTGGATCGGGTGAACACATCGTACAACACGGTAGACGGATACCCCAGCACATTACTGAAAACCGTGCAAGCCAGCGACTGTTTCTTTGGGGATACGGTGACCTTAGACTTCCCATGCCCCGAGATGAAAGTTTTGGAATCGGGACATATCCACGAATTTACGGTCTCTATTCTCGATGATCAAGCGAGAAAGTTCAGTAACTATTACCCGATTTCGGTCGTTCTCGAAATTTCCAATTAATTAAACGCATGTTCGTAATAGAATTATCAATATTATTGAAAATGAGTATATACGGACCAGGTAGTTCTTCCAATTCCAATCGGGATTGGGTGACAGATTTAAAGAATTTGGAACCAGCAGAAGGGGGATTCGTCCCGACAGAGAGTGACTTTTTAACCACCGGAAGAACCAAGGCCCTGATCAATAAAACTGTATCGAAGGCCACAAACGGGATTCGCAGGAGTATAGCAGATGTTAGAGTAGAAGTGCTAACGGCGACTGCACAAGTTGGGGAAGAGGCCCGGGTGAAAATTGAGAGAGTCCGAACGGGTATTGAGAAAGAGCAGGCGGCCCTTACGGAGGCGTATAGGGTGTTGCGATCAGAGGACTCTCCCAACAGAGAAGCAGCACTTACTGAACTAGGTGAAAAAATAACAAAATTTCGAAAAGAGGCCCGGTTGGGGATTGAGGGAGTCCGAACGGGTATTGAGAAAGCCCGAGAAGACCACCAGGCGGCCCTTACGGAGGCGTATAGGGTGTTGCGCTCAGAGGACTCTCTCATCAGAGAAGCAGCACTTACTAAACTAGACGGAAACATAACTGAATTTCAAAAAGAGGCCCGGTTGGGGGTTGAGGGACTCAAAGAAGACCACCAGGCGGCCCTTATGTAGTCTTATAGGGTGTTTCGCTTAGAAGACTCTCTCAACAGAGAAGCAGCACTTACTGAACTAGACGAAAAAATAACAGAATTTCGAAAGGAGGCCCGGTTGGGGGTTGAGGGGGTCCGAACGGGTATTGATAAAGTCCGAGAAGACCACAAGGTGGCCCTTACGGAGGCTTATGAGGTGTTGCGCTTAGAGGGACTCTCTCATCAGAGAAGTGGCGGTTGCTGAACTAGACGGCAACATAACTGAATTTCAAAAAGAGGCCCGGTTGGGTGTTGAAAAAGCCCTGAAAGACCACCAGGCGACCATTACGGAGGCTTATGATGTGTTGCGCTCAGAGGACTCTCTCATCAGAGAAGCGGCACTTACTGAACTAGACAGAAAAATAACCGAAGTTTCCGATAAACTGAAACGTGATCGTAGAGCTGCGAACAAAGCGCTTGAGGAGACCACTGAAAAGGTTTGTGCTGAGGCCCATACCTCTATCGGGGGCCTTGCCTGATTGTTGAAAACAATGAAAACGCAAAAACGTGTCATAACAGTTTGGGCTGCGAATCACCGCTTCCAATTGTCAATACCACTCCATCAACACTGTATCCAATTGTCAATACCAATCCATCAACACTGTATCCAATTCGCGAAAGATGTTTAGATTTTAGGTTGGATAATATCGTCGTTATGCATCATAGTTTAGTTAGCGAATGTAAAAATAGAAAAAGAATCGCTAAAAAATATAAGCGCGTTGCAAATTTAGCAGAGTCATCTAGTACGGTTCTGTCAAGTTTATCTGTAATGAGTGGTGCGGGAACTGCCGTAACGCTATCTACAATTGAAACAGTTCCAATTGCTGGGGTTTTGAGTGGAATTATAGTTGTATCTGGAATACTTTGTATGTTAATTAGGGTGGCTGGTCGAAAGCTGGAGAAAAAATGTAGAAAACATGATAGAATATCCGTTCTCGCTAGGTCTAAGAAAAATAGCATCGGCGTTGGCCGATAATGAAATATCAAATTTAGAGTTTGAATCCGTTGTGGAAGAAATGAGGAGATATGACGAATTAAAAAATGATATTAGAACCAAAACGCGCGCCACCATGCTCAAGATTGAGAGTACTGATTGGGATAAATTGAGGGTAAAACTTGGAGATAAAGTCTGAGGAAATGTTACTGCACCACCATCCTGGAAATTATGATAGGTTAGTAAATAATTTTTAAAAAAATAATTTAAAAATTTTCTTAAAATTATAAAATTAATTATATTGGTGCAGTAAACAATTTATTAATTAATTTTAGGAAAATTATTAACAATTTAAAAAAAAGAAAAAGAAAAAAAAGTTTTAGGTCCCACCGAGGCTCGAACCCGCGCCAGCAAAACCCTTCTGGGCCCATCCCACTAAGCCTTCGCTTTAAATCTCTTCTCTCCCCTTTTTTAGGCTCAGTGGAATGTGTCACGCTCACATCTCCTCCACCCCATCATTGGACCGATACCGCGGACCTCTCCTCTTCATTACCTCCATCCGCTATAATGTATAGAGCGGCCAGAGTGAAGTACATGTGGCGAAACTTGTCTCAGCGCTGATATATTATTGCCGGCGTCCCGACAATGTACTGTGTTTATTTCTCGTATATAAACCTAACTTTTGTTGGTGGAAATGTATGGTATAAGAGAGACAACTCTGACAAGGACGACCCGTTTTAGAAGTACACAGTTGTCTAACTTGGCTCTGTATTCTATAGGTGGTCCGCACTTTTGGTCTATTCAGTCTATACACTAGTGCGATTTCGGCTATTTCGTTGGGTAGCTGAAACAAGGTAGCCGAAAACCTCCATACTTTTGGGACGGATTTTACAGTGTTTTAATGCTGTAGAAACACCGTGACTTATCAAAAACTACACATCAGATCGATTCTATCTTTCTAACTGACTTTCCGATTTGAATTATTACTAAACGATAATACTTTTCGAGCACGTAATTTCTTGTTAACCATTCGATGAGTAGCCTGAGTTCCACCGCATGGTGGACATAGCAATGACTCGGCTTTGGTCCCTACCCCACAATGCCGACATGGGCGAGGCGAAACGGAACCTCTTCGCATCCATGCACGGTGATGTTTGCAATATCGTAAATACCGGTGCGAAAACATCTCTTGTGACTACCTGTCTTCAACCACGCACACTTAACTAGAACCATTATGTTATATATATACTGAGTATAACATAGGGATTCTTATCTCTAATAGGGTGTATCTTCTCATGTCATAAATATATGGTCTCGAGGTTGATGAAAAAATATTTTTCCATTCTTCTCATATATACCCGCCGAACGGTGGGGGAAAATCCGAGTAGTATATAAGAGTCACCAATGATACCACCATGTGGTGGGGGGCACCGCGCGTAGCTGGTGCCTTCCAGAGGGTGGTGGTATCATTGTGACTCTTATATACTACTAAAGCCGAAACACGCCGAATGCCTGTGTTCAGCAGATGCGAATATATATCTGCTATAAACACTAGTGCTGTCCTCCGCGAGAGCGTAAAATCAAAATAGGCGCTAAATTCCTGACGAATTCCCATTCAGCTACATGCAGAAGATACTGCATAAACACATTTTAATATGGTAAACGGCGCAAGAGATGCGTTTATGATACTTGTAAGTATATGTAGAGCTGAGTGGCATATCGTCAAGAAACCGGCATGTTCCACCGCTGCCGAGTGCAGCACCTGTGACAAGTGACGCACAGCTAGTACCCGTAGACATACCAACCACGGGCATGTAGTTGTAAACGGTACAAGCATATCCGATAAATATACTACAGTGAAAACTCGCCAAACCCGACACCCTGGTAGGTCCCCATGGTGTCCGGTTTAGCGAGGTTTCATTGTAAATCGGGCATTCGATTATTCCGGGCCATAGTTGTGTGCTATGCGATCACGAACATGCATTATCACCTGAGATAACAAGAAAACCATCAACATTATGATCACATACATTTATTGTAGTCCGCTTTAGAGGTTCCACTCTACCAAGCTTCGTAGTAAGAAACAACCTGCGTTAATCTCGTCAAGATAATCAAAGCTTATGAATACTTAGTCGCTTTGCGAATTTGCAATCAAGCTGTAGCAATTCTCAGGCTCAGTCGATCAAGTTGCTTGATTTCAAGTACAATATTCATGTAATTTTTTAAATAAAGAAATTGGCAAATATTGACAATATTGGTGCGGCCGATGACGGTGTACTGTAAGTGAGTCACACATTTCGTAGCATGTCCAGATTTTACCGTCAAACCTGTGAATAAAAGCCAGCCATGGCAAGAGAAACGTATGGCCTTTGGTCACAGGCAGTATCTGTTCACAGGTTAATTTATGTAGAAATTTAGTAATTGTAAAAACAAAAGTATGGCTGATATAGACAGTTAATTGCTATTCGGAGGTGGACTTTATCACAGGTGCGACTGTACATTATGGCATATCTGTGAAAATGCCTTTTGAACCGCGTTTTTTTTATTTGCAGTATGAGGCTAGTAGTATATACTGCGGAGATAAAGTATACATGACATATAACAATGGAACTGTTCCTCTTCAGATTGCCGAGTACACACACCACCGCCTGCGTTAATCTTGCCATGATTATCAACGTTTTTGAACATATATTCACACGGCCAGTTCACAATCTAGCTGCTTGTTTTCAATCACAATATTCAAGTATTTTAAAATGATGAAATTGACAAACATTGGCAAGATTATCGCGGTTGTGTAGTCTTCAGTATGGCAGTAGATTTGTGTCTATGTTCGATCGGCATATTTTCATTTGATTATCGCATAATTATTTTCAATAATCAAATGAATATTGATGATTATCGAACGTAAATACTATTGTTATTTTATGGTTGCATATATGTTCAATAATTAAATACATTATTGTAATTTCACAATAAACGGTTTATTTGTATGTTCAATAAATCAAACGTAAATATTAATTCGTTCAAACATATATTTACCCAATTGAATATAAATAACAATCACATGCTCAATAAATGTATATCCATCAATTGAAATTTACAGACGATCCTTGATTTGCACTTACGAACATTTTTATTTCCAGATTCTTATTCGTATTATTCGCCTAAACGAAATGTCATATGGTGCAGTACGGTCCCGAATGATACACTGCCGATCATACATATTTTATACGTTTCTGGACAAAAAATTAAATAGTCTCAATTTCGATCTCTTTCGCCATAAATTAATCTACCTGTTGTTGTAGCTGTCGAGTCAATCAAGCATATTTGGCTTATTTATTTCCGATTTCAAATCTACTACTCTTCGCCTATATTATTATATACGTACTTTCCCATTGACACACAATGGACGCAAGCCGTCTATATTTGTTTCATATTGACGCCTCGTGCGTTCATATTGGTCAGTGCCGGAATTACGTTTCACCTCGTAAAATAGTTCCCTCTAATCATCACTAATTTGACTACTTAATTTACAGTCTGGAGGAAATGTGGTATAACACAAAATTATCTGTTAAAGTTTATTTCTTTACTGTTTATTGTTTGTTAGGCCAGTCTTAATAAAACCCTGTGTGATGTGAAGTTATCGCCCTTGAGAAATTTGACAAATCCAACATGGCCGCCATATTTTATTAATATTGCGGACGCATATAATAGTACACATACTGTGTTCCAGATAAGCTGCGTATTTGAGTAAATACCCAAATAAAATTGCCAAAAACACATTTGAAATCGGAAGTTGCGAGTATCAAAAAGCAATAACAAATTTGTTGTACCTTTATCATGCTACAGAAAACAATAAACAGACCACAAATAATAGCATATTTTTCTTATTTTCCATGAAAACACAAGGAGACAATTCTAATGAAATGCCAAGACATGTTTTCATTTCGAAGCAAACTATTCAATAATTGCTGTCTGTTGATGTGTAAGCAGTAGTGTGATTTTATTTTACCCAATTTAAATATTGAAATAACCAATTGCTTCAGATATGATGGAGTGAAAAATTAATACTCAATTACTAATTCCTTATCTGTAGCCCTGCACATATACTGCAAATATGTGTTATATAAATTGATATAGTATGGTATTTTCAATGATATATAAGGACAATATATGTGCATATTTTCAATATCCAATATGGCCGTCATGTATCAACAAATTTGAGGAAAAAATATATAACTTGAATTATTGGGCATAAACGGACATACGTTTGCATACATTTTATCAGTTGCAGCTGTTACACATATGTCTATATTATAGAGCGGCATATCATTGTAAAATGCCAAAATGGCCGCTATACACAATATACAATGTGTGCATCTTTGAACATATTCCAGCGTGTTTGATATTCCACATATCCATCCACACCCAAGTGTATTAATGAACGTTCTACTTAGGAAAGAAACAGCACATCGAGTACGACTAGATTATAAATGCTATCACATGATGTAAATCGCCTCTCATATGCCAATCATAGATGCATGTAACTGAATAACACATTTCTCTGCCATTACACATATACGATTACACTGACATATACTATATCACAAACATCTGAAGGGTGCATATTCACTGTTGTAGCAAGAGGAATGTAAAACAAATATCAGCGTTCCACTAATTGTGGACTAGTTTTAATACACCTGCAAATGTACATGGAAATAGACGCCATGGAGAGTTTTAATTAATACTGAGGGACATGAAAATGAATGTACATTTTGTTATCTGTGACATTGTTTCGCAGAATACGTGGACCTGATGCGGATGATCTCTCTTATACACTGTTGGTATGGTTGACGATAATGTGTATTTCTATCGACGTCTAATACTTGACATCGCCAATTCTGAAGCCACAAGTAGTCTATATATGATTTACCTTGATGCTGGTGCAGTTGTATGGGTGATCAAATGATTCTCTGACAATGTTCAATACTAAATACTAAGATTTCGCTCATTTCTATGTACAGTTGAACCTTTCTGAACCAGACACCAATAAAATCTTATTTTTGATGAGATTCTTAGCCATTTATTTCAGGTGATAATGTCTGTTCGTGATCGCATAGCACACACATATGGCTAATAACGATCAAATGCTTAAACCTCTCTATACCGGACACCCTGGGTACCTCCAAAGGTGTCTTGTTTAAAGAGATTTCAATGTAACCTGAAACAATCAAATATGCAGATCGTGTGTGACAGGTATTTTTTCAAGAAATGTGCGAGCCATATGTTCACTTGCATGTCTGCTGTGCATTTAATTATGTTCCTGCCAGGTATTTGGAAGCTGTTTCAATGAACTTACTAAACAAAATGAGATAGATAATTTCGAACCTACTTGGCAATTTCACAGTCTTGAAAAGCTCCTCCACTTGTATAATTACAACTATAGTAAGACATCTTCATTATAACAACTGTGTAGTATATTCATTGGCGGTGCCATATGTACCAATGTGGTAGAAGTCATAAATATGATATTAACATATACTATATTCATGAAATCATGCAAACTATAGTTGACATCATATCAAATACCACTCGAATCTTAAACTGTTCGGCCTGTTAGTCAAGTATTTGAACATTGACCTTCAATACTGGATTAGGGATGATGGGAGAGTATTCGTATTGTAGCGAATAATTAGCCATTAAGGAGTCATTTCTTAACAGTTGGGATCGCAGCTAGGGCCAAATGATATGGCATTGTAAGAGTGCCTGGCACAAACTAGGGACACTGTATGTCAATGCTTAAAGTCTGTTGCTGCCTTTTGAATGCTTACTGTATGATACATTCCTGTCAGTATATGACTTGGATGTTGAACTGAAGTAACACCACTCATTTAATCAATGCTGGAGGTAGTGTGCTGAATCACCTCCCGAGATACGGGTACTCTCATCCCACTTGTGTTTTCGACGAAACATGAAATGAAGGTCCCATCTCTATATGACCTTAGCATTAAACTTTGATTTCAGTTGCTTTGATTATTTTAGTTGAAACATATTATACTTGGCAGCCATCTTGAATGTCAAAAATGCCTGAATCTAATATCACACATAGTGACCTTACACACACTTGTCACCAGATGCATTAATAATACAATACTAATGGACATATGGTCATATTTAATGCTACATTATGTAACTACGTGTACATTTAGAGTAGATCAGTGTTACTTGATAATGTGGGTATATGGCGGCCATCTTGGAGGATTGCATTGTCTGATCCTATTTAATATATACAACTAGTGACACTGCATTTTCTACAACCTTGGCAGATCATATTATCAAATAATATTAAAGTGTATGCACAGTCAGTGCCACTAGTACAGTTTGTATGCATATATTGAATTCATAAATAGCCGAATCAATTTTAGCTTATATTTAGATTATATTTGACCTGAACAGCACACACTATATTAACTTCCATCATATTACTGACATTTTGATGAAATTGTTAACATTACAAATTATATTTCCTAGATTGTATTGATGTGTGGCGGCCATCTTGAATTTCTCCAAAAAAAATTACTGTTTGTCCTCGTGTCTCGACCAATGCAATTAGAGCATTTCGACTCAGTTAGTCGCATATTGCGACGCTTTCGCCAATATATGTTAAATTTATCATTAAATGTTGCAATAACTCCATGTGTACGATCGATTCAGTGTCAAACTGCCAATCATGTAATAGTATCGCTGTTGAAAACACGTTTATGGGCACTCCAGCGATGGGGCTGGGCAAACAATAAGTTAGTTATTGTTCACACATTGAATTTTTAATAAAGTAATGTATTAAACATTCAATATGTGAACGATAACTATTACTAATTGCTTTACAAGTGGAAACGTGCCAATCGTTTCACCGCGCAACGATAGTCCTTCTAAAGTCGCGCAATATCGCACGCTGCGGAATTCGTGCATATGTAACAGTTATAGTTCATCTCTCTAATTTTTAATAAATTTATTTCGTAGTGAAAGCTAGCAAGCTAGAAATTAGTTTATTACAAATTCAATATGTGAACTATAAATAACTTATTGTTTGCCCCGCCCCAACGCGTGCTCGTGTTACGTTTGAACGGATCACCGTCACTACACGCTTTCAAATCCCGATACTATTACCTAATTGGCATTTTTCGAATCAATCGATCATGTACACGCGGTGACATATTTCGCGTCACATACAATTACATCAACACGGCGGGACATCTGTTTCCGAATATAACTTTGCAAGTACTGCAACATTTAATATATATTGACGAAAGCGTCGCCGTATGCGATTAATTGAGACGAAATGCTGTGCTGTCATTGGTTGATAAACTATAACTATTAATTATTGGTTGCCCGAGTTTCTCGACAAAGAATGTAGAGCATTTCGTCTCACGTAATCGCATATTGTCTATTAAACTAATGTCTATTAAACTAAGGATTAAATGGCGCAATAACTCAAACGTTATATTTAGAACAACAGGCTCCGCCTTGTTGACGCAATTGTCTATGAGGTGCACCATGTGTACGATTGATTCAGTGTCAAACTGCTAATCACGTAATACACATTTAGTCTCGCAATTTGAATCGGTGACCACACTGTTTGGTATTGACAGCCAGCGTAGCCCTAGATCGGCCTGCGTATCGGCGCAGTCTGGTTGGTGACTACACTGTTTGGCATTGACAACCAGCGTAGCCCCAGATCAGCCTGCGTATAGTCTGGTCGGTGACTACACTGCTTTGTATTGACAACCAGCGTAGCCCCTGATCGGCCTGTGTATCCGCGCTGTCTGGTTGGTGACAACACTGTTTGGTATTGACAACCAGCGTAGCCCCAGATCGGCCTGCGTATCCGCGCAGTCTGGTCGGTGACTACACTGTGAGGTATTGACAACCAGCGTAGCTACAGATCAGCCTGTGTATCCGCGCAGTCTGGTCGGTGACTACACTGTGGGGTATTGGCAACCAGCGTCGCCACAGATCAGCCTGTGTATCCGCGCAGTCTGGTTGTTGACTACACTGTTTGGTATTGACAACCAGCGTAGCCCCAGATCAGCCTACGTATCCGCGCAGTCTGGTCGGTGACCACACTGTTTGATATTGACAACCAGCGTAGCCCCAGATCAGCCTGGGTATCTGCGCAGTCCGGTCGGTGACTACACTGTTTGGTATTGACAACCAGCGTAGCCCCAGATCAGCCTACGTATCCGCGCAGTCTGGTCGGTGACCACACTGTTTGATATTGACAACCAGCGTAGCCACAGATCAGCATGCGTATCCGCGCAGTCTGGTTGGTGACCACACTGTTTAGTATTGACAACTAGCGAAGCCCCAGATCAGCATGTGTATCTGCGCAGTCTGATCGGTGACAACACTATTTGGTATTGACAAGCATCGTAGCCCCAGATCGGCCTAAGTATCTGCGCAGTCTGGTTGGTGACCACACTGTTTCATATTGACAACCAGCGTAGCCCCATATCAGCCTGTGTATCCGAGCAGTCTTGTCGGTGAATACACTGTGTGGTATTGACAACCAGCGTAGCCCCAGATCAGCCCGCGTATCCGCGCAGTCTGATTGGTGACTACACTGTTTGGTATTGACAAACGGCGTAGCCACAGATCGGCCTCCGTATCCGCGCAGTCTGGTTGGTGACCACACTGTTTTGTATTGACAAACAGCGTAGCTCCAGATCGGCCTGCGTATCCGTGCAGTCTGGTCGGTGACTACACTGTGTGGTATTGACAACCAGCGTAGCCACAGATCATCCTGAGTATCCGCACAGTCTGGTCGGTGACTACACTGTTTGGTATTGACAACCAGCGCAGCCACAGATCATCCTGAGTATCCGCACAGTCTGGTCGGTGACCACACTGTGTGGTATTGAAAACCGGCGTAGCCACAGATCGGACTCCGTATCCGCGCAGTCTGGTTGGTGACCACACTGTTTTGTATTGACAACCAGCGTAGCTCCAGATCGGCCTGCGTATCCGCGCAGTCTGGTCGGTGACTACACTGTGTGGTATTGACAACCAGCGTAGCCACAGATCAGCCTGTGTATCCGCGCAGTCTGGTCGGTGACTACACTGACTACACTGTGTGGTATTGGCAACCAGCGTCGCCACAGATCAGCCTGTGTATCCACGCAGTCTGGTTGTTGACTACACTGTTTGGTATTGACAACCAGCGTAGCCCCAGATCAGCCTACGTATCCGCGCAGTCTGGTCGGTGACTACACTGTTTGATATTGACAACCAGCGTAGCCCCAGATCAGCCTGCGTATCCGCGCAGTCCGGTCGGTGACTACACTGTTTGGCATTGACAACCAGCGTTGACAGCCAGGACTAGTAGAGCACTTGATCAGTCTGCCATCGCACCATAACTAGTATTATAGTGCTTGATCAGTCGCCCATTGCAACATGCCCAGTATACCACTTGATCAATTGGCCATCTCACCATGCCCAGTATAGCACGTGATCAGTCGGCCATACCGAGTATAGCACTTGATCAGTCGGCCATCACACCAGGACTACTTTAGTACTTGATCAGTCGGCCATCGCACCAGGACTAGTATAGCACTCAATCAGTCGGCCATCACACCAGTAGCCGATTTCACCAACATTGCAAAGTATACTTTACTAGCAAAGTATACTTTGAGGGAGTAATCATTTATTTTTCCTGAAATGCATTATTTCTACTAAAGTATACTTTGCAATTTTGATGAAATCGGCTACAGGACTAGTTTAGAACTTGATCAGTCGGCCATCACACCAGGACTACTTTAGCACTTGATCAGTCGGCTATCGCACCGGGACTAGTTTACCCCTTGATCAGTCGGCCATCGCACCATGACTAGTTTAGAACTTGATCAGTCGGCCATCGCACCAAGACTAGTATAGCACTTGATCAGTCGGCCATCGCACCAGGACTAGTTTAGCACTTGATCAGTCGGCCATGTCATCCTGCGTTACAGACAGAAGTGGTGGTCGGGGGGGGGGTGGGGGGGGTGTAGTGTAGTCATAGACAAAAACTGGTGGTGGTGGTGATACACATTGTTCCCACTGTTGGATATAGACCGGAACCTTTAGGACGCCAAATGTAGATGGCAGATGTGTGTGGGTGATCATTGTGTTGTGTCTCCGGCGGTGGTGCGGAGTACAATGATGAATTACTGATGAATTACTGTATATTGAACACACATGTATATGCACTGTGATACCGTACTTCACAATCTTCAGTTTTAAATTGTTTCTGTATCTTAAAACTGAAAATGTATTCATTTTGAAAAACTTAAAATTGTGGCAGATGATCGAAATGAAAACCGGATGTTTACATTCGAAATGAACCGGTGCATCGGTATATTTAAACCGCACGATGACACACTGTATATTCATACCATATCCGTACGGATATATCGTATATACGAACGGATATCGTATGTTTGTATAATATTTGTATAGTACGTTTTTGTTTAATGTAAACAAACTGGAATATACGATGATACGGTAAGTTTTTACAGCAAATAGCGAAAGAATGACCGCACAAACGGTATCGCGAAATAATGACCGCAAAAACTGGACCGCGAAAGAATGACCGCACAAACGGTATCGCGAAAGAATGACCGCAAAAACGGGACCGCGATTGGACCGCATTTAGACTGCAATTTCAGAGGGGACGAATTGCAATTCAAGGACCGCTGGATTGCAATTCTTGGTAAGAGAATCGCAGGCGGGAGTGTATCCGCGCAGTATGATCCGTGACTACACTATTTGATATCGACAACCAGCGTAGCCACAGATCAGCCCGCGTATTCGCGCAGTCTGGTCGGTGACTACACTGTTTGGTATTGACAACCAGCGTAGCCACAGATCAGCATGCGTATCCGCGCAGTCTGGTTGGTGACCACACTGTGTGGTATTGACAACCAGCGTAGCCCCAGATCGGCCTGCGTATCCGCGTAGTCTGGTTGGTGACCACACTGTTTGGTATTGACAACCACCGAAGCCCCAGATCAGCATGTGTATCCGCACAGTCTTACACTGTTTGGTATTGACAACCGGCGTAGCCACAGATCGGCCTCCGTATCCGCGCAGTCTGGTTGGTGACCACACTGTTTGGTATTAACAACCAGCGTACATTGTAGCCACAGATCGGCCTGTGTATCCGCGCAGTCTGGTTGGTGACCACACTGTTTGGTATTAACAACCAGCGTACATTGTAGCCACAGATCGGCCTGTGTATCCGCGCAGTCTGGTTGGTGACCACACTGTTTGGTATTGACAACCAGCGTAGCCCCAGATCGGCCTATGTATCTGCGCAGTCTGGTCGGTGACCACACTGTTTGGTATTGACAACCAGCGTAGCCCCATATCAGCCTGTGTATCCGCGCAGTCTGGTTGGTGACCACACTGTGTGGTATTGACAACCGGCGTAGCCCCAGATCGGCCTAGGTATCCGCGCAGTCTGGTCGGTGACCACACTGTTTGATATTGATTGACAACCAGCATAGCTCCAGATCGGCCTACGTATACGCGCAGTCTGGTTGGCGACTACACTGTTTGGTATTGACAACCAGCGTAGCTCCAGATGGGCCTGCGTATCCGCACAGTCTGGTTGGTGAATACACTGTTTATTAGCAATCGGCATAGCCATAGATCAGTCTGTGCAGTCTGATGGGTGGCTGTACCGTTTGTTGTTCAGTCAGTGACACGATATTGTTGCCACGGACACCTGTCAGTGCCTCAGAATCAACATGGTTTATATATCAGTTGTTGTTACTGTGGTACGGCAACATTGCTTGCTAAACATTTACCTAAATTTTGGCAATCTGTGCAAATACAGATAGAACAACATTTGAAGAATATTTGCAATTATTTATATTTACATGTAGATGCCTCTGATTTTGAAATTGTTAAATATCAGTTTATATGTCGTTTGATTTGGAATCCAATTTGCCTAATACAAATACTGCTTGGGAAATATATAACATTTTGTGAGATTTCTTGTTGCAAATATTATTTGTTCTGCTCCCGTAATTGACAACATGTTTTATACACTATTTTCATATATTGTTTTTTCTACATCTAGATGTAGTCAAATATGGTTTTCTTTTCTGTCAAATGCACATGGTTGTTACAAGTAGTAACACGTCAGTTCGGATTCTTTATACCAGACTGGATTGCATGTCTGAAATATTGTGCCGAGTGAGAAACATGCTTGTATAGTGGGGAACTTATCCAGGACACCTGTTGCGTTAGTTTTTAAGTCACTGCATGATTGTCTCAGATAATACCTAGGATCTACAAGTGGTTGTCGTTTTAATAATGATCGATGATTATTGTAGTTGAAGGATTGGTCAATCAGTGACTGTATCTTGGTAACACGGATATTGTTCATTTGGTCTATGACGATACACAGTAGCCAAACAGTATAATTGGTATTGTTGCTACAGCCTATCTTCTAATTGTTTGGTATATGGTTGTATTGTCTTACTCTGTATTGGCAAGTTCGTTTGCTATTCATCTCTAGATTATTATTTGGAACTAGATGATGCTAAAAGTACCTATGCCAGGTGAAACACAGGAGCTATTCATTCCATTTGTATACACATACAGCAAACTGCAACTCTGTCATTACCATTCAGAGATGTATGTGGGAGTTATTGCCCTTAGACTGTAGTGCATTGTATGGGCTGTACATTATTGGAATTAGGCTACATGATTGTTTAATAGCTAGTCATAATTTGCATGTAAGCTAATGAATGCATTCATTTAAAAAAAAAATGTTGCTGCCATATAATAGCTTTGTAATGACAGATATTATATTTGTTGAGTACAAGGACTGGCATTCACACGTGATTATGTATTGCTCTTCATAATACTATTCTAAAGGACATTTTGAAATTCGCATTTTAGTCAAGGTTTCCAGTATTTCATTTTTGGTAACCGGTATTTGCTTTGTATGAGATGTTTGTTTGTATCTGCTGATCACAGATAAATAGTATGTTAGTGTGTATGTATGTTGATAATACGTAACGGTCTTGGATATTGTTTTATGTCAATTTATCCATGTTGTACTTGACCACTATAATCATACGTATGATTGCCACTGCGGAGTTACTTGTGAACTTGTATGTACATGACGTATATCTTATTGTTTGTTGGCCTGGTGACCAGATGAGACTTTCCGTGACTCATGCTAAATTGTTCTACAATTTTATTTTCATGTGGGAATGTTATATCTATATTGATAGCTCTCATTGTGGTCACTCGGACTACGCAAATGGTCAGACATGCATCGTGGTACCTTTTCACTCAACAAGATGTCGAGTGAAAAGGTACCACGATGCATCTCTGACCGTTTGCGTAGTGAGAGTGATCACAATGAGAGCTTCCCGTGACTCATATCAATATAGATATAACACCTGGTTTTTGCAGAATTGTTGAAAGTATTATGACATGGATACACTTTTCTATCAAGTGTTAATACAATCCTCGTCTGAAAGTATTATGACATGGATACACTTTTCTATCAAGTTTTAATACAATCCTCGTCTGAAAGTATTATGACATGGATACACTTTTCTATCAAGTGTTAATACAATCCTCGTCTGGAAGTATTATGACATGAATACACGTTTCTATCAAGTGTTAATACAATCCTCGTCTGAAAGTATTATGACATGGATACACTTTTCTATCAAGTGTTAATACAATCCTCGTCTGAAAGTATTATGACATGGATACACTTTTCTATCAAGTGTTAATACAATCCTCGTCTGAAAGTATTATGACATGGATACACTTTTCTATCAAGTGTTAATACAATCCTCGTCTGAAAGTATTATGACATGAATACACGTTTCTATCAAGTGTTAATACAATCCTCGTCTGAAAGTATTATGACATGAATACACTTTTCCAGCAAGTACATATCCCTGTTGGCTGCACGTGCTACAATACGCATTAATTTTCAAACTGAGTAGTGAAACTACTGTCATAAAGTCGAAAATTCACTTAATAGAGTTGCAAGAAGTAAACAGTGTTTGCTTTTTGCAGCTCAAATAAGTGAATGTTTAAATTGTTTATATTTTGTTTATTCTTTGTTCCTTATTTAGTAATGAAACAATAAATACTCCATTTGTAAAAGTAAAATACGCAATGGTTTTGAAATCGGGTGGTAAAGTACGCTTTAGACACAGAGCTATCTGGAGCGCTGCATCTGTATATATCTACCTGCAATATTTACATGTGCTAGTAGATAAACCCACAGATTCTGTATATATCTACCTGAAATATTTACATGTGCTAGTAGATAAACCCACAGATTCTGGACGAATGGTTCATATGTTGGTGTTTTATGGGTGATTTCGGTATATCTGGTGGTTTTGGGCGCATTGTCCGATTTGAGGGCTCGCTTGAAAAGGTACGTGCATTTCACGTATTCTATCGGCATCCGTATATTGATATATTTCTCCTGAATCGATAGAACCCGGATGTGGAGTATGAGGTTGAAAATTGATGATATAATCGGTCTGAAAGCAATGCATGTTGGAAATTCTACTGGCCAAATATTGAAAATACTTTCATTCCTTAGGTATTTTGACAGTATAAATGGGGTCCGAAAGTTCGGAACGGTAAATGTGCAGATAATTGACGATTTCTGCCGTGTGTCATGATTGAGCATTCGTAGTTGCACAAAACTATGTAAATTACCAAAAAACAACGAAATAAACCCAAATCTACCCAAAATTCACAAAAATACCGATATGACACCAACATACTGACCATATATTCGAACACCTGTGGATAAACCCAGATTAAAATAGAAATGTATTTGTGTTTGTAGCAGAAGAGCCTTAAATAAAATAGTTTTAATGTGTTGTCACTGTTCATTGTCCAGCTAAGCCCATGATCTAATAAATAATAACTATATCGGGAATTTAAATTAAACGTTTGCGTGCGTGCGTGCGTGCGTGCGTGCGTGTGTGCGCGCCTGTGTGGATAATTTACACAACCGTCGGCGTTAATCTTGCCTAGTTATCAACGTTTCTGTACATCTACATCTATTGCTCACGTCAACTCGTAATCAAGCAGTTTGAGCGACCAAGCCTGAGCTGCAGCACAGCTCAGACTCAGACAATCAAGCTGCTTGACTTCAAGCACTAGATTCAAGTATTTTGCAATAAAGATATTTATAAGATTGGCAAGATTAGCACAGGCGGTAGTGGACCAAAGGAATGGAGGAACCATGTGCTTATTCCACATCACCAATTGTCCCAGTTTTATCCCCTCTTTATTATCACAAACGGCATTCACGTGGATATTTTGGTGGGATAATTAACTTCGTGTATGGTTGTCCGCATGTACTGTGCCAAAGTCGCGGGTTATCTCCTCGTACAGACGAACGAACAACGCTCTAGGAATTACATATACGTGGCTGTGACTGGAGAAATGGTGCTTATGGGTTTTACGACCCGAGTAAATGTGAATACTTAGAGCACGGTTTGTCCGTATGTACGAGGAGATAATCCGTGAACATCACCTCACAAATTATCGGTCGTACATGCGGACAACTTTCTCCCACGCCAATATCCTAAAAACAATATACTTTTTATAATATTTAATTTTAGCAAACTTTAAGAATGAGCCTTCTTTTTATTTCATGAAATTTGGTTTAATATTGATTTTATTACAAAAACAAATTTCCCCATGTTAAATCCCCATAGACATCTTCACAGAGACATTGGGACATTTTTTTCTAATTTCTAATTTTTCTAATTTCAGAAATAGTGGACCGATTTTCAAAATTTAACTTTTGTTTTCTTATTTTCATCATCTCCCGGATTCAGAGTCAATTTCCAATTTTTTCTTTGTTTGACTCCTCCTCCTGCTCCTCTGCCTCCGTTTCCAATATGTTAAATTCTCATACAGAAATTATATTTCGTAATAAAATCAATGTTTGACCAAATTTTACAAAAATAAAAAAAGGATCATTCTAAAATGTTGATAACATTTCATATTATCTAAAACAAAATTGTACATACGCCCCAAATTGTTGAATGAAGGTCAATATCAATGTCAGTGTAATTTGAATGCGACTGGATGGATAGCCATCATGTGAGGAAGGTACTGATGAAGTTTGGTAATATTCCGATTAACGGATCAGGGGACGTCCGTCCAAAATGGTTGACACCTACCGCCGCCGTGAATTGTAACCGCCAACTAAAGTGGGTGAGAGAGAAACGACGAGATATCGCGAAAACGCCAATGTTGCTGTAACTGGAGAAATGGGGCTGATGGAATTTGTGACTAGTGCAGATTCAGATGAAATAGCATACTCATGTAGCCTGATGCCGACCTACATGTATAGTGCTTGTTAGCAGCATGATGGATGTTTCATTGATCGTATGGCGAACAGTGCAGATCCTGATCAGACTGTGCGGATGCACAGACTGATCTGGATCTACACGGGTCGGACAACCCATAAGCCACATTTCATCAGTCACAGCCACATATAAGCACTACATCAATATATATGCTGATAATCATTGCATTCACACAATCTGATCCGACTGCGTTTAATGTCTTGGAATCAGTATGTGTATACATTATACACTCAATGACTAGACTGCAATTACATGGTATACAGAGAAGATATGTTGAAGGTTCCCAAATGAAAAAAAAAACGAATCGAAATGAAAAACGAAGTGAACAAGATCGTTTTGTACAACGCTATGCATAGAAACAAGTATAGTTTGTTTGTTTTGTATGTGAAAATTATATTTATGTTCAAATACCCGGCTTTCAGGTATTTAAGCACCTGTTGTTTCTTTCAAACGCATCGTGTCGATATTGGTTTCGTTGTTTTAATTAGAACATGGTGTTTTCGTTTGATTAAACGTGACGCGCTTAAATGCATTGTGTCTCATACAGCATTCCCCGACATGTTTCAACTTTTTTTTACGTCTTGTTGCCTGCACTACAATACTTATTTGTAGGCATAATGCACGTAATAGGGTACAAAAACTCCTGAACATTTGTAGAAGATTGTTAAGTACATTACGTATCTGAGATGTATAACACCAATCTACACCTGTATCAGGCAACGTACATCATGTATATATCCTGGGGCCGTTCCACTAAACTTCGTACACAACTAAAATGTTCGCAAGTCCAAATTTAGGATCGTCTGGAAATTCCAATTGATGGATTTACATTTATTGAACATAGGCTGCTATGCTCAATAAATGTAACTCCAATAATTGTCTACAAGAACACGTTGTTAATGTGAATTTACAAAGTTTGCACTTTGAACATTGTAGTCGTACGAAGTTTAGCGATACGAGCCTCTGTAACTCACAGAGCACAGTAACCGCATAACATTGCATCGGAATTCGTTCAAGTACGTATGCCAGTATAAATAGCTTATTTCTAAGTATCTGGCAGCCTCACTTCACGAAACCTGCCCCAATTTTATGGCTATATACACAACATGCACAATGCAAAAACAATATTAAACTTTGTCAAAATTTTAGAATGCGCAGTCTTTTTATTTTGTGACATTTGGTCCAATATTGATTTATTACGAACAAAAAAGTCCCTTTGCATATGTGTTTGGGAATTTAACAGGGGGATTTAACAGGGGGGATTTATTTCTAATTTCAGAAATATTGGACCAATTTTAAAATGTACATGTGACGTTTGTTTTCTCAGTTAGATCTTTTTCAAGCTACATTTATATAGCCAGGTTTCAAAGTCTATATCTGAAACTTTCATTTTTTTTGTATTCCTCCTGCGGCTTCTTCAGCTCCTTTCCCCCCATGTTAAATTCCAAAGAGAAATCATTTTAATACCCCTGTTTTTTAATTATGAATTAAGTTGTACCCTTCGGTGGGCGGAACATCATTGTTTGTAGCATAAGTCATGTACACCTTGTACTATATTCATGAAACTTCACAAGTGTGTCAATATCAATTGGGCACTGGTGACTTTGACCTTGGGCGGACGAAGTCCTCCTTCGTCCGCCCAAGGTCAAGTTCATCAGTGCTAACATTAGATTGCTTAACATTTTGTGCAATCACCTTTTCCGTCAGCTTTCAATCAATCGATCGGAAACCTTACACGAGTCTTCTGCACATATTGAACATGTGTACCATGGTGTTTTTATCACGGAAACGTATTTTGTTCACACATCGCCATGTAACATGTGTGCAAATGTCACAGACCATAAAATGTAAGAATAAAGTAGTAAGATATCTATCAATCTCTCATGTATTGTTAGATTATGGTCGTAAACGAAACACTTATCACATCACAATTCAGTTTCAGTTATAATCAATAGCGAATTACATTTGACTATACAGTGGAACCTCTCCAAACCGGACAGCGTGGGAGGTCTTCAGGGTGTCCGGTTTAGAGATGTTCCACTGTAAGTCTGATATGTTAGCGCATCATGACACATTCCAGAGCTTTGGTATCCTGAAAGTCATTGTAATCAGAGATAGATAACAGCGAAACACATCTAAGTTAAACATCCATATTTTCCCGAGTGTCCGGTTTAGAGGGATTCCACTGTAAGTATGCACAACAATTTCATTGGGATTCACACACCATAACTAACATAGTACTGCCAAGGTCACACGCCTCAACTAACATATTACTGCCAAAGTCACACGCCACAACTAATCTAGTACTGCCAAAGTCACACGCCACAACAAATCTAGTACTACCAAAGTCACACGGTTAGTGTCTTTTTTTTTAATGATGAAATCCAGCAAGCAGTTCGATGCTAGAAAAATGTTGAAAATCTGATCGCACGTGACATTTTAACATTGCAATCCTGCATTCAATTCTTGATGTATGGCTATTACTTCACAATAGGACCGAATTTCAAAAAATAAAAAGATGGCTCATTGCTAAATTTTGCTGAAAAATGATTTTATGCCAAAAAAATAAGAGTTTTAGGTTGTTTAAATAGGTGTAAAAGTTGGGCAGGTTAACGTGAAACAGACAGTAGTACTGCCAAAGCCACACGCCACAACTAATCTACTACTGCCAACATCACACGCCACAACAAACGCAGTTCTGCCAAAGTCACACGCCACAACAAACTTAGTACTGCCAAAGTCACACGCCACTATTAACCCAGTACTGCCAAAGTCAAACGCCACAGAAAACATAGTACTGCCAACGTCACACGCTACAACTAACCTAGCACTGCCAAAGCCACACGCTACAACTAACCTAGCCCTGCCAAAGCCACACGCCAGAACTAACCTAGTACTGCCGAAGCCACACCCACAACTAAAACCTAAGCATAGTACGAACAAACAACTCCACAAACTAACCTATTGCTGCCAAAGTCAACACGACAACTAACCTATATAGTAATGCTCACCAAGCCTACCAACCAAAACCTTGTACTGCAACTCACACACCAACAAAACCAAACCTAATAGTTAACTGCCTAACAATCACACGCCACAACTAAACCTAGTACTGCCAACGTCACACACCACAACTAACCTAGTACTGTCCAAAGTCAGCAACGTCACACACCACAACTAACCAGTACTGTCAAAGTCACAACACAACAACTAACCTAGTACTGCCAAAGCACACCCACAACTAACCTAAGTCAGCTCAAATTCACACACCTACAACTAACCTAGTACTGCCAAAGTCACACGCCACAACTAACCTAGTACTGCCAAAGTCACACACCACAACTAACCTAGTACTGTCAACGTCACACGCCACAACTAACCTAGTACTGCCAAAGTCACACACCACAACTAACCTAGTACTGTCAACGTCACACGCCACAACTAACCTAGTACTGCCAAAGTCACACGCCACAACTAACCTAGTACTGTCAAAGTCACACACCAACACTAACCTAGTACTGTCAACGTCACACGCCACAACTAACCTAGTACTGCCAAATTCACACACCACAACTAACCTAGTACTGCCAAAGTCACACGCCACAACTAACCTAGTACTGCCAAAGTCACACACCACAACTAACCTAGTACTGTCAACGTCACACGCCACAACTAACCTAGTACTGCTAAAGTCACACACCACAACTGACCTAGTACTGCCAAAGTCACACACCACAACTAACCTAGTACTGCCAACGTCACTCACCACAACTAAACAGTACTGCCAAAGTAACAGGTCACAACTAACATAGTACTGTCAACGTCACGCGCCACAACTAACCTAGTACTGTCGACGTCACACGTCTCAACTGACCTAGTACTGCCAAGGTCACACGCCACAACTAACCTAGTAACATTCCTGTCCTCTAGATATATATTTATATGTACGGTAACCGATATCCTCATCAAAACGACAGAATTATGAAATTAAATAAATAAAGCAAAGTACACAGGGCACCCTGCTCTGCGTTTGCTACGCTATGTTCAACAGAAATATTCATCGTTGTATGAGAAAGATATTAAAGGAAATATATCTAAACAAACATGACGTTACGCCGTTCGGAATTGGGAAGATATATTTTGGGTTGAACCACACTGTACATGTATATCCTATAATACTACGAAACCATTATGCATGTACGTGACATCATTACTATATTCGACAAACGCGTCCTTTCTCCTTGTAAATATTAATACATGTTTAAAGAGTTCACCAGTCCTCAGTTTGCGTGAAAAATAAGCACGATGCGTGTCCACTGATTGTGTCTACACTAGACATGTGACTGTGACTGGAGATGTGGGGCTTATGATATTTGCGATCAGCGCCGATCCAGATCAACCTGTGCATCGACTCTACTTTGTCAGAGGTTGGTAAGCAACTTGAACACCTCTGTAGACAAAATAAAAGTTTTCATCTACAGTCTACACTCGTTTACTCAAATGTAACTGGCTACGATTAAGTCGAATTTCGTTACGTCGAAAACAGAAATGTGTGGTATTTCACTCTCGTTAAGTCAAAGTTTCAGGTGATTTCCTCGACAACAATTAAACTTAGCTCATCTGATTTAATCAGTTAAGTTGTTTTATTTGCTGAAATATTTTATAAATTAATAAATCACTTCAAAAGTTGTCACACCATGTCTACTTTCGAAACAATTTACGGAACATTTTCCCGAATTTCGTTTCAATCAAAAATCGAAGATACAATAAAGATGGTTTTCTCAAATCCATCTTGTCCAGACAAGTTTGCATGTGTCATCAGATGCGAAACGTTGCCTGAGTATATAGACTGAGTTTATACTCACATTCAC
This sequence comes from Conchocele bisecta, assembly GCA_029237695.1. NCBI lineage: Eukaryota > Metazoa > Mollusca > Bivalvia > Lucinida > Thyasiridae > Conchocele > Conchocele bisecta. The sequence continues at coordinate 100,155,453 of CM055271.1, forward strand.
CCTCCGATTGATAAATGCTGTGTGTATAATTATATAATCAAGTCCGGTATGCTCAACTTGTTAATTTCCGGTTTACATGATTTATTTATTAAACATAATAAAATGTTACGTTACTGCTTTGAATTGTCTTTTCGTGTTCCATCCTGATAATACAGATATGTATACTTAGTTCGACTACACACATGATGTGTGTATAGGAAAATTGAAATAAACGCATTAGAGCTGCAAAAGTGTAACTTCGTGTGTCACAGGTCGTATGGGAGTTGCATCCCGTAACGTGTAGGTTAGAGGATACCAAATGGTGCGATATCGCCCAGAGTTTATGCAAAAATAGTCTGGTATTAAAAAATATTGCGGGTGTTTTGAGGTTACAGACTCCGTTTGCTTGCAAGTCTTGACCCATTACTACCCAGTTTCACTTGAGGAACATTTTGGGGTGCTTTTAACACCAGTTTTCAGCATATGTGTAGCATTTAAAAGAAAATACTGAACCTGTTGGTCACGTGATGTAAACAGAGTTACCGTGGTCAACAAATGTAAACAATATTGGAGGATATGACAAGGTTGGATTTTTCTTTCTTAGGAGTAAGTGAACCTATTGTTTAGTGCATGTAGAACCAGTACAGACTGGCTGCAGGTCATGTACAAGTGGGTCCCACAGTATACATACGAATAGTGAAAGTAGGAGAGACTGGCCTTATTGGATGGCAATCGGTTAAATTATATAGTAAAACTATTTGGAGGTGGCTAACCTGTATGGCAATATTTCGAGGTCCTGTTCAGATTTCGTTCCGTCGAACTTCGGTTTACTCGAAGTATTTATCACAGTCCGACGGACTTCGAGTAAACGAGTGTAAACTGTATATGCAAACCTGGGCACGAAAAAGTCGTGCGTCACGGCAAACCACACACATTGTGTGTCTATGGTCATTGTGTAAATGGATAGCTTGACACAAGGAACACCGGCAAAGAAAAGCGGTCTTACGATGGCTAGCGTAACCCGGACCAGTCTGCCCATCCGCGCAGTTCGATCATTGCATGTGTTGGTCGCCATTCGATCAATACCATTTAGTAGTATATAAGAGTCAAAATGATACCACCACCCTCTGGAAGCCACCGGCTACACGTGGTGCCTCCCACCAGGTGGTGCTATAATTAATGACTCTTATATACTACTCAGATTTTCCTCCATTTTTATGAGAATATTTATGAGAATGGGAGTAATTTTAATTTTTCAAAACACGAAGGGGGGAGTAGGCATAATTTTAATTTTTCCAAACACAAAGGGGGGAGTAAGCATAATTTTTTTAAAAACACACCTACTGTTCGGCGGGTATGTATGAGAACATATTTTTCATCATATATTTATGACATGAGAAGATACACCCTATTAGAGATAAGAATCCCTATGTTATACTCAGTATATTACAGCAATCTGTCATACATTTATTACAAATAAACTTACACCCTATTGAAGATAAAAATCTATTGGTTATACTCAGTATAATGTCTACCATAAAGCAAATGAGAGAGCAAGCTAAGAGTTGGGGAATTTCCCTAAGAGGTTTGAGACTCAAGAAAGATATAGCAGATAGGATAAGTGACGCGCGAGCCATCGTCTACGAGGAGAGGCTGCGACGTGCGGTTTCGACCGGACGCCTGCCCGCTGACCCTGAAAAACGCTCCGAGAAATTGGAGAACGAGACGACGGCCAGTCTGCGCGCCACTGCTTACGCGCAGCGTGTAAAAGAAGATCCCAGCGCGCGTAGAAAACCACTATTCAAGGCGCACTACAATAAGATTTATCAAGGGTTGGTTGGGAGACCTCCTAAGAGTAGGAGAGATATAGCCAGAGCTTTGGTGGAGGAGGGTCCCAGGATTCTCGCCGAAGAAACCGAAGTTAGGGAAACTGTTGATAGGGGTAGGAGGAAGATAGTATGGACTTTCGAGAGGGGGGTAGATGGGGAGATCGCTAATCGCATAATGAATAAAATTCGTCCAGAGATGACCACGGCGTGTTATCTGAGGTATTCGTGCTCGTATCGTATTAGGAACATAGAGACCGACGCTACTATGATCTATCACAAACAATCAAAGGGCAGTCCGTGGATAAACGAGATCGCCAAAGCCGAGAGTTGGATATCCGATAGAGAGAAAGGTCGAATGGACATCGACAAAGTTGATAGACCAAACACAAAATGGACCTTCGTTCTTGGATATCGGTCGAGGTGAAGATGATCATCGACGCTCAACAACTTCTCATGGGAGCGGGAAAACTCCCAGACTGGTTAAGACAGAAAAAGGGAATGTATTCCGTCGACACGTACGACGACTACTTGTGTCTGTTTAGGTGCATAGCCATCCACCGTGGAGGGAGACCAGACCGCTGTTGTGAGAATGCACGAACTCTAGCTAACGAATATCTCGGTCACGATAACGGACCGGATAGTAAGGGAATTCTCCTGGAAGATATTAAGAAGGTTGAAGAGCACTTCAAGATGAGCATTCGTGTTTACGAGCCCACCGACGAGGGAGTGTGGTATCTCATGAAGGTTCCGGCAAATTACGATGTGGTTGGGGAGAAAAATCATGACGATAGGAATGTTTGGAGGTCACTCTTTCCTCATAACGAACCTCAGCAAGATGACGAACGAATACGGATGCACCGGATGTCAACAACGGTTCACAAAGTCGTGTAACATGCACAGGCACGCGACCACCTGCATGGGTGGGAAGACCGTGGTGACATGTCCAGGTAAGATCGTAGAGAGACCACAGTCTGCATACGAGAAGGCGTTCTATCCAAGGGGTCAGCGAGCGAGAGATCGATTCAATGGTTGAGCAGAGAAGAAGAGAGATTGGGAAAGCACATACATCACGCGAGATGCGGTCACGGTGGAGAGAGGTGGGTGGCCGGCGATCCTGTCGATGGATATGTCACGAGACCAAGACCGTGTTTCAGTTTCACGGATGCTACTGGCACGGGTGTCCGATTCATCACGGTAAGACAGCGCTGTATATGAGGTACAGGATGACGAAAATTCGAGACGCCAAGATAAGGGAGCGGTTGGGTTACGAGCTGGTGGTGATGTGGGAGTGCGAGTGGTTGAATGATAATTTTGATAAAATTAATACCTACTATCCACAATCACCGCGCGAGGAGGAGACGACTCTGTACCCTCACCAGATAGTCTATGACTTCGAGGCGTATCTCGACAAGTCAAAAACCACTCAACCCACCAAAGACCTGACCTTCGAGGTCGAGCACGTTCCTATATCTGTGTCTTTGGGGGATACGATGCATGAAGGGATAACCCACATCTGCGAACGAGATCCTGACACGCTAGTCGAGAAGTTCGTGACCGAGCTACAGATGAGAGGCAAGGCAATCAGGGAGGGGGTTAGGAAGAAGTATCTGCCGGCCGATATAGATATGTTATCGAAGTCTCAGCAAGCAAAGATTGTCTCTTGGATTGACCAAGTCCCGGTGGTGGGGTTCAACTGTAGCAGGTACGACCTGAACCTCATCAAGCAGTACTTTGTCGAGAAGTTGGTGGCCACCGTGACTAAGGTGATGGTCGGAAAGAGAGCCAGCACGACGATGTTTCTGTTTACCCCGGAGTTTAGATTTCTCGACATCATCCAGTATCTGGGACCCGGTACCACGTACGACCGGTGGGTTAAGGCGTACGACTGTAAAAACGATAAAGTCTCACTTCCCGTACGAGTGGTTCGATAGCGCGGACAAGCTCGACCATCCGGGGCTGCCAGACTATCCCGAGTGGTACTCGAAGTTGAAGGGTGAGTTCCTACTGTCGTTGTCCGAGTGGAAAGAGTGTAAGAAGGTATTCCAAGAAAATGGGATGAAGACGTTCAAGGAATGGTTGCAACACTACAACGACTTGGATGTCGGACCGTTCCTAGAGGCTCTAACTAAGATGACGGAGTTCTACAGAGGAAGAGGTGTGGATATACTCAAGGATGCTGTGTCTCTGCCCGGTGTTTCCTTCAGTACCTATACTTCGTGGGACGATCGATGGGAAGGCGGACACACCCGAGCTGTGGTCACCGAAGTCTGAAACTTATGAGATGATGAAGCAGGGATTGGTCGGTGGTCCGTCCATAGTGTTCTCCAGATACGCAGAGGCTGGCAGGTCGACGATCAGGGTCAGGTAGGTAGTCGGGAGGAGAAGATGTGCAAGGCGGTGATGGGGTACGACGCCAATGCACTGTATCTGTCTACCTGTCGAAAGACATGCCGTGCGGGGAGGAGACGATATGGACGTGTGACGACCCGGAAAGACAGTCGTATATAGACTGTTTCGTGAGGAAGGTCAGGAGTGAAAAGTGGTTCGGATTTGCGGAGTTGGATATAGAGGTCCCGGAAACGTTGAGAGACAAGCCTTCTCGGAAATGTCACCGCTGTTCGTTAATCAAGAAAATCGATGAGAACGATGTTCCGCAGCACATGAAGGACTACCTGGCCGGTACCGGGAGGAAAAGGGTCGAAGGACAGAGAAAGCTCGTGGGGGCAATGTCCGCCAAGAAGATGATCATATACTCCCCACTGCTAAAGTGGTATCTGGAGCACGGTCTGATCATCAAGGCGGTGCATAGGGTGATAGACTACACGCCCGGCAAACCTTTTCAGTGGTTCGTGGAAGAGGTCACCGCTGCCAGACGGACGGGGGACGTAGACAAGAGCAAGACGGTGTTGGCGGAGATATTCAAACTGGTTGGCAACGCGTGTTGTGGCAAGCTAATAGAGGCACAAGAGAGACACCTGAACACCACATATACGAAGGATGAGAAGACTGTCGACCGGGCACTGAGGTCGGCGTGGTTCGAAGACCTGGAGGAGATTGGGGAGGCTTACGAGATATCGAGCAGGAAGACTCGAGTGGTGATCAACAGACCGTTTCAGTGTGGCATAGCGGTCTACCAGTTGGCCAAGCTCCGGATGCTGGAGTTCTACTACGATTTCTTGGACAAGTACGTGGATCGCGGAGATTTCGAACTGATACAGATGGACACTGACAGCATGTACTTCGCGCTGTCGGAGAAGACGCTGGCGGCGGTGGTGAGAAAGAATATGAAGAGAAAGTTTAATAAGGAGAAGACCGAGTGGTTGGCGTGGGACGCGTGGAGCAACAGAACTCCGGGATTGTTCAAGCTGGAATTCGAGGGAGATAGAGCCATCGCTCTGTGTAGCAAGTGTTACTACGTGAGTGGTGATGGAAAATCTAAGCACTCGGCCAAGGGGATGTCGAAGAGATCTAACGATCTGACTTGGGAAAGGTATAAGAGTGCTCTCGAAGGGGGTAGGGATATGGCGGAGAACAGGGGATTCCGAATGATTAACGGGGTGATGAAGACGTACTGTCAACAAAAATTAGGACTCTCGGCGTACTACGACAAGAGGAGAGTGATGGAAGACGGGTTGCACACAGAGCCTATAGGATAGGTAAAAAAAAGAACTCTGAAAAAAGGATAGAATACTAAAGACTCTAACGATCCGGGGGTAGCTGGGTGTCAGAAGACACTATAAGAAGTTCTTCGCGAACAAACCCTCGAGATGGCCCATCATCCAAATAGTAGAGCACGGGCTCATCGGGTTTGGTAATAGATCGATCTAGATGATATACATTGAGAGACCACACTGGATCAGTCGCGCGGCGGCTGCCACCTTCGAGCTCTCCCGGTTGATAGAGGTACCGGACGTCAATATCTGATGGAAGCCGCTGCTCCTCTAAACCAACGGGTCGCCCGCGCGAGACGGCAGAGGGCTTGCTCGTCACCCTTTTAAACTTGATAGCATCTACAGGCTTCTTACCTATCAATCTGGTCACCTCTCCGTTCAGTGCGGAGACCACGGCGGGCAGTCTGGCCACCCACTCGGTCGACCGTGAATGGGGGTCTACAAGTTCTTTGGCGTATTGGTGTCCGAACAGTCTCTCAGCCAGGGTTCGATTGAAGCGTTCCACGATCCCCTGGTCCCGGTGGATGTTGACGCGGCCGCGTCTGATAGAAACTTTATGCTTAGACAATAGAGAATAGAGACCGCGCCCATGAACTCGCGGCCGGGATCGACCTGGAGAAGATTCGGCCATTTGAGAGGACTCCTCTTATATATTCGGGAAAGAGCCTCGGCACTTCCTTAGACTCTTTAGTGGCCAACGGCTCAGCCCCCTTGTAACGACTCGCTACGTCAACGATTGTCAGTGCGTACTTGTACGTTTTGCGACCGACGCGATCGTGAGGGAGAAACAGGAGATCCGCTTGGTGAACTTGGTTCGGCACCGGCACGTCGAATTTCGGGCGCGGAATATTGTGAGGCGCGGGTAAATAGATCTGCCAGATGGCCTGCTTTCTTCTTGAGCCATTCCTTGACAGCGTTTTCTGAAACCTTGGTCGCCGCCGCGAGGTTCTTGATGGCCGCGAGTCCCTTCCAGTAGCCGCGTGGACTATAGTATGTATTCGACAGCTTGCGCGTTAGTTTGGTATCAAGTTTGCGCGTGTTCATCGTATGCGAAGTATTCTAATATATCGGACAATCTCCAACATGCCCTCGCCAGTTCGTCCGGTAACTGCGTCGTTAATAATAAACCTTTGTTGGAAGTACAATTGCGATTGTCGCTGCAGCCCAATCGCGTTTGGGTTGGAACAGGAGAGGGAAATCTAATTCATCCAATCTCGATTGGGAGGAATCTAACATCCGCTTTGCGAAAAGGGTGGCCGCTTTTTCGTCCTCGAGACAATCTCGGGCCAGACGAATCATACTCTTTGCACCAGGTAAACGATGTTTTTGGGCAGTGTAGCCTACATCAATCATAGCGTTATAAAGTTCGTCAACTAACATCGTTCTATATATATATTTATAAAAAAAAAATGTTTTAATTAATTAATTTAAAATCTCGATTGAATATAATAGCCGGCGAGACCCACCACACCCATTCCCACGATGATGAACGCGATCTCGCGGTCCTTTTGGGGCTCTGACGGTACATAGAAATCTGAAAGTTGGGGCTCGGGATCCATTGGATCGAGACTTTTGTGCGGATATGCCAGCGCGTACTCGCGGTTGGCTTCTTCAACGTTCTGAAAAGTTTGCGCGGCGTGATTTTCGCGGCGAAGCTCTTCATTGACCCAGTCCAGATGGGCGGTTCCGTTTTTTCGACCATGCTTCCTTTGCGCTATTGAGTTGTTCTACAGCTAAATCATGACGCTTACGCTCCTCATCCACGTTCGAGCTTTTCATTTTAGAGAATATAAAGTTGCTACCGCTGAACGCCAATGCGTTTACAAGCGCACCACCTACTATTACTGCGATTGAAGCCATTTATTTTCCATATATTAACTGGTAGAATTCCAGCTTTAACTAGATAATCTCGGTCCAAACTGCGGCCGCTACATCTAAGGTCGCGAGCCCTACGTCTCTCACAGTAAAGTCCAATTTGGGAGCGGTTCCTCCTAGGGCCATCTTTGATAGTCGAGCATACCCGATACTGAAACCCGATATCACCACGGCGTGATAAAGCGCATTCACTAACATTTTACCATCTTGTTCAGCCATTGTTATAATTATTGCATATAAAATGGGTCGCGATCACTGTTTAAATGGGGCGCATCCAAATTCAACATTGTTGATGATTGGTGTTTAGTAACTTTCTTCTGAACACTGGCTGGTTGTTTTTTCTGGTATTTCCACACGCACAGGGCACCAACAACTGCCAGACCACCACCAACAACCCAACTCCAATTCACGAATTTGGGTTCAATCGGATTCGCCCAACTCCAACGGTAGTTGGTATTGGGTGACAAATTCTTTGAATTTGAGTGTGCTTCCAATTCGTGAATTGGGGGTGTTGTTGTACTCAACTCTGTATTCAGATGTTTTGCTGTCTCCGTCCCCGATCTCGATTGGAGTTTAGCCTCTCGAAGCTCGGCGAGTATTTTATCTTGTTTAACTTTTCGGGTGGCAGCCGCCGCCCGCCCAGCTGCCTGTCTTTTGGGATTTTTTATATGCGGTATGTCATCCAGTGGCGGAGTAACACTCTGGTTCGATTGTGTTGGAGCAATCTGGTTCAACTCCGTCACTCTCGTGGGTGTGTCTTGTGTCATCATTTATAATATTAATATTAGAGCTTATAGTTCGTGGGCATATATGTCCAAATTGACAGTGTTTACCCGTGGTCAACGCGGTTGTTAGTGGAGCTAAGTACATTCCAAACTTGTGATAAATTGAGCAGCATGCCGTTCTAAGAGTGTGTCCTATAAAAGGGTCAGTCTCTAGATCGTGAATCAACCCTTCGGTGTTTGGTATAGGGAGAAGTCTACTAACGGCGGTAGCGTACAAATGAATAGCCGCCGATCCAAGAGTTTTTGTCATCTCTGCTCCCAATTTGGATTCGTATCGCGCATACATTTTATCGATCTCCGCATCTGACATCTTATCCACCTGAAAAACTGAGAGACGCCTACCGAGATAATGCTCCGATTGTCCCCCAGCAACCAGCGCAGCTAGCCGCTCTCGTCGCGCCGCATTTTCATTTTCATTCGGAGTCGTTGCACTCAACCCAGATCCCGATTGCTCTGTCGGATCATTATTGTTGGCAGTCGGAGTTGAGGTTTCTTCTATTAGCTGATCGAGAAGTTCGTCGCAGTTCATTTTTCTTAATTTTTTCAAAATTAGTAATTTAACTATTCTAACAAGTCTCATCACTTTAACATATTTATTTAATTTTTTCAAAATTATTAAAATAATAAATGCGCACCACCCGATACTTATGATCACCATTATGCTCGCAACAAAGCTCGCAGCGGAGCACCAAATTGTTAACATTGTTAACCATTGTTCAGCATTTGTTCAGCATTATTCAGCATTTGTTCAGCATTATTCAGCATTATTCAGCATTGTTCAGCAATTGCTAAGCATTGTTCAGTATTTGTTCAGCATTGTTCAGCAATTGCTAAGCATTGTTCAGCAATTGCTAAGCATTGCAATAGCTTATTACTTTGCAATTTTCCTAATTTTCCTAATTTTTTCAAAATCGTTAGATTTAGTTGATAACTTTATAAGCAGTTGGTTGATCAGTCTTTAGCAGAAGCTTGGCGTGCTTAGTTTTCGAAAGTATCTGTCGAACCTCCAGGCGCTCCTCGCGCGTTGGGATAACGTCATTCTCTCGAAGACAGTCATCGAATGAGTCTCGGTCCTTGCAGTGAAAGAGGGCGACCCATTTCGTTTGCTCGCGCAGATCCTTGAGGACGGCGTTGTATTTTTGAGTGGATATCCATACGCTTTGCCTCGCATGGCGGCCAGAAAATGCGAGCTCGGAGAGCATGTCCTTCTTTTTGGTCATCGCCGCCTTGGCTGAGCAATCGTCAATCACGTATAGGGTGGGCTCGCCCTGAAATATTTGGTATATAAACCACGCAACCAATCGTGAAGCCTATCACCGGGGTCAATAACGTATACCTCAGGGTCGGTCCATATCCACGGGCACCGCTGATAAGTATCGTTGTGTCGCACAGTGGGACATAGGATCACAATGTGACGAAAGGCATCGCGGTAGGATCCCTCGAGTAAGTTGAGGATGAAAACCGTTTTTCCACATCCTGTCTGCCCACATATTATGGCGGAGTGAGCATCTCCAATCGTGAATTGGTATTGATTGCTAGATTTCTTAATTTTTTCAAAATTATGTATTAATAAATCGTTAGATGATTTTTTTATTAATAAATCGTTAGATTTAGTAGATCGCTGATACGTATCGACCATCTTCGATGTTGAGTTGTGCGTCTGTAATTATATATAAGTACACGTTCAATGGCCCGGCTCCGTCCGCCTCTTTGGTTATCTGGATCGTCACACCCTCACTAGCGTTCTCAACTTGGCGTCCGCTACCGTGTATTTGGTCATCGTCGCTGGCTCGCATGTCTAGCCATAACGCGTATTTGGTATTCAGGAACTCCGCGAGGGAGACGGCCGAGAGATGCAGGTCTTTAGCAACTGCTGCAACCTCCGGAGAGCGCTTAGATCCGGCAGCAAACTGCTTTCTTACTTCATCCCACTGCTGGTGCGCGCGAAGACCCGCGCTGTAGAGTTGATTGGGGACTCCTCGATCGTCACCTCTACCTTCGTGATTTTGGGGTTATAGAATCTGTCGGTTTTTCTAGCACCGAACGCGAACCGAGCATCCTCGAACAACATCAGTATACCTTTCATCGAGCGGGCGGGTACGTTGACGTTTAATATTCCAATCAATGTGTCGCTTTTGTTTTTCGGCATCTTGCGATGGCGAAGAACTCGGTCGTAAAGTATGGCAACGCGCCCGGCGTACTGGGTTCTGATCAATCGCGCTAGTTCGGGCCATCGTGACCATGTCGTACTCCAGCGAAACATTATCGATCGTATACGTCGATAACTGGTCGGTGGCTATGATAACTCGGCCGTAGTCGTTGAACGTTAGTTCGTATTCGAGGCGGTCAGCCAAAGCGCTCTGATAGTAGGGCATGTGACTCTCCAGCAACTCAAAGTCGAGCGGGATGTAAGAAGCGGTTGCCGTAAGCGCCCCGCGACCGCGTTGTCACTCGCGTTGTTATCTGCCTTGTTAGCAGCCCCGATTCTAAGTTTGGTTACGTTCTTATTTTTGCTGGTGTCAATACCTTGATAGACAGCGTTTTCAAGCTCGTGTGACGTCTTCCACAGGTCCTGATAGCAATGGTAGACGTCGCTGTCATCGATCGACATCACCTCATTACCAGAAATCTTTATCATAGTCTTCTTGACTATGGCGCGACCCAAGTTCTGAACTACGGTTCGGTCCGCGTCCGTCGACGTTAGCGAAATAGTGAAAGCGAGGCGAACAGTACCCGGAACAATGACGTCGTTAGCTCCGAGGTTGGGGAAGCGGACTAAGAGCTGCTGGTTCTGGTCGATCGTCGATGGGTTGTTTCGTAATAACGACACTCCTGTCTCACGCCTTTTGCCCCGAGGGGGCTCACGCAGTCTGCGGTATGGATTGAGTTTGCGACCGTATTGACTCGAAGACATAATTAATTTTTTCAAAATTATTGAAACTATTAAACCCGTATGGTTTTGTCTTTAATACATAATTAATTTTAAGAAAATTATAAATATGGCTGATTACGATGTTGAAATGGATGCAATCGGTAGAGACGATGGTGATGATGATGATAAACGAAACGCCCTTCTATAGAGACTCCAGTTCCAATCCAATCGCAATTGGGGGAAATAGGTGGCGCTACCAGCAGCGTTGGTCAAAGTCAGGAATTACTTGAGGGAGCTGTAAACGACTACTACAACAATTTGTCAGAAATCGGTCTGGTCCCGTCTGTCGGTCGCGACTACTCCAAGTTCGAATTGGATATGCATGGTAGGTTTGCGACTAAAATCATCAAATCTCCCAATAATCAACACGAATACCGTAAACCCCTATCGCTAAACACCATGCCGGAAACCGGGGCGGTGGCGAAATCATAAAGAACGAACTAGGATTTCCAGATTGGACGCGTGGTAAAACAATTGTGCCGGCCCGCGCTGTAGAGGCCCTAAAGTCTACCGACGAAACTATAGCGAAGACGGCCACGCGATAGAAACGGTCGAGCTCAGCGAGGTCCCTCAAATAGCCACCGACGTTTATTAACACTATGGATACCACGTCAGGCGTCCAATCACAATTGGGAAAAATACTCAACGATGACCCACCGTTACCTCTTCGAGAACTCCGTGGACTCGATAAGGCTCTACAAACGGTCCGGGCGAACTGGTCCAATTAACCTCTCCAAACTCACGGCGCTGGATGAACATATCGCGCTAGAAGAAAGAAAACTGGAGGAAGCCGGTGACGATAGAGAATCTACCGAGCGGATCAACAAACTCCTGCGGTCTTTGCGGATGAAAGAGAAGCTCGCTTGGAGGCCGCCTCGGCTAACCGTGAGGCTCTCCGCACACAAATAAGTCGGATCCGCGAATCAATCTCGAGGGTCCTGCACGAGGAGACGACACTCGGTGAGCGTCTTCGCACTCTGTTCAGAGAGCAGGGCGTCACGATAGCAAGCATCCTCGTTGCTATCGGCATGACTATATCGACCATAGTTCTAACTTTCACTGGTGGTGCGGCGCTACCACCCGCTCCAGCACCAGCACCAGCACCAGCACCCTCTCCATCCGGTGGAGCCAAGGAGTGGATAAAAAAACAACTAAAAGCCCTCGCCAGTCTTCTAGCTAAATTAGCTGGAAAGGCGGCTGCCGCACTACCTGGACTGATCGGAAGTATCGTTTCTTACTTGCTATCTATATTATCAAAAACGGCCGGATGGCTAGCCAAAAATACCTGGGCTTTAATCGTGGCAATCGCCGGTCTCCTATTATTCTTCGCCAGAGAGTTCCTACAACCAAAGCGTAAATAATCCGATCGCCACGAGGGCGATGACGAGCCCCAATTTCTCCTCCTCGTGTGTTGTGCTTCCAATTTCAACATTGTTGATGATTGGTGTTTCTCCAATCGCGATTGGTCTGTTGATGGAACTCGATGGTGCATCCAATTTAATTTACGAATTGGGGGTACTGGGTTCGATTTACGAATTGGGGGAGGTGTATCCATTTTGTGTTTTATGAAATCGGTTCCACTGTTGGGGGTGCGCTTGATGATATCCGTGTTCACGTTACCGTTGTGGCCGATTTTTTTGATTGGCGGTGGCGATTACGATATGATTATTGTAACCGTCAACCGGGTCGTCTCGTAGTATCATATTGCTCGGCGCCATATAAAGACCTATTCCAAATACATAGTCTACTGGGGTGCTGGCATTCTGTAAAACGTCTTGATAATTCTGGATCGCCTTCTCCAGGTCCACCCTAGCTGAGATGGCGTCCTCTACAAGTGCCAAAAATTGTTTTTGTGCATCAAACGCTGTTCCCATGCCCAGTATAGAACTGCGAGTTTGTTTTTGTGCGCCGAGAATGGCCCCCCAGACGTACGTGCGAATGGAGTCGTTGACGCGAGTAACCCCGGCCCCTCCTGCGTGAACCCTAGACCCTTATCTAACATAAATGTACCCCACGCGTCCTGAACCTCAGCAGCCTGCTGTATGTAATCGACGTGAGCCCGTTTCGGAGGTAACATTTTACAAGAAAACACGCCACAGTGCCGACCTCCAGACACTTCCGTCCCGAAAGTCATAGTCGCGGGGTCAAAATTCCCGGCGTTCCGACTGACGATGTGGTCACCGGAGTGATCGTGTCTAAAATCAGTCTGTGTCCAATTCCCGGACTGGCCGTGAATGAGAACGTCCCCGAGGCCGGTGCTGGTAGGAAATGCTTTCTGTCTCCAGTCCGCGTCTTTTGAAACGTAAAATTCGTTACACAGTCTTTCAAAGGCCATACGGTTATATGTGTTGGAAATGGGATCCCAGGCGTCGTCTTGAGGTAGTGAAATACCTAGTTCTTTGAGAATCCTCCTAATAGTATAATACACGTGAAAGTTGTAGACACTTCGGAGCATGACATTCTTGGATGTCAGATGGTCTTTATATGAAACTCCACACCCGGCTGTTGCGCACCATACAGCGAAATTTATTTGGTTCTGCCAAAACTGCATCGGTGTTGCTTTCCAGCCGTTTACCACCTCCATCGTAGTAATCTTGGGCAACCTATATTGTTCAAAGATGTTAGGGAAGTTGGTGGCAAAGCCACTGTCCGGTCTAACCGTTACGGTTGGGTGTACAAGGCGGTTAACAACGTCTTTTTGTGTGTATTTACCTCCGACCGCGTACTTTACATTAGAGTTAAAGCTAAATGCTTTGGTATCCATTGAAAGATATTATTATGTTTGCTACTATAACTAATGTTCAAAAAGGGAGTTGTGAACTTCAAAAATTAATAGACAACTGCTGCGGAAAACGCCGGGTAGGCCTTAGATCAATCACCTTCACGGTTGGATGGCAGAATGTGGGGAAGAGCGAATGGTTTTACTATGTGAAGGATGGACTACAATTAGAAGTAAAGCTGCCTCACGGACTGTGGGGAATAAGACAGCTCAAAGATTTTGTCAACTCAGAGCTTGACGGTATAATCAACCTCACAGTATCGAATGCTACGGGCTCGCAACAATGACCATCAGCAGTGATAATAAGGTAGTGGTCTCCCCGGGGTTGGGTATTCAACTCGGTTTTAGAGAGACATACTCCTCAAACAAAGGAGTGTTTACCCCGGGTGAGTACGTCGGTGATAAACCGGTGGACTTCACCTTCACGAAAACTCTCAGGGTACACCTGGATACGGGTGAACACATCGTACAACACGATAGACGGATCCCCCAGCACATTACTGAAAACTGTGCCCGCCAGCGATTGTTTCTATGGCGAGACTGTAACGTTAGACTTCCCACACCCAGAGATGAAAAGTTTTGGAATCGGGACACATCCACGAGTTGAAGATTTATATTCTTGATGATAAAGGGCGAGAGTTGAAGAACGATTACCCGATTTCGGTCGTCCTAGAAATTTCAAATTAATTAATTTTAAGAAAATTAGAATTAAACGCATGTTCGTAATATTATATTACAACATTATGAGTATATACGGACCAGGTAGTTCTTCCGATTGGGTGACAAATTCAAATAATTTGGAACCTGCAGAAGGGGGATTCATCCCGACAGAGGGCGACTTTTTAACTACCCAAAAAAACAAAGGCCTTGATTAATAGAACTATATCGAGGGCCACGGACGAGATTCACAAGAGTCTACTATCACAACTTAGAGAATATGCCCTGGCTGTGAATACACAAAGTCGTGAAGAAACGCATACGGAACTAAACGAACTAGGTAAAAAAATAACCAAATTTAGAAAAGAGGCCCGGTTGGGGATTGATAAAGCCCGAGAAGACCGTAAGGCTGACATTACGGAGGTTTATGATGCGTTGCGCTTAGAAGACTCTCTCAGCAAAGAAGCTACACTTGCTGAATTAGACGGGAAAATAATCGATTTTCGAAATGAGGCCACGTCGGGTATTGAGAAAGCACGAGAAGACCACCAGGCGGACCTTATGAAGGCTTATGAGGTGTTGCGCTCAGAGGACTCTCTCATCAGAGAAGCGGCACTTACTGAACTAGATAAAAAAATAACCAAAATTTCGAAAAGAGACCCGGTCGGGTATTGATAAACGTCCGAGAAGACCACCAGTCTAACCTTGCAGAGGCCATTGCGGAGGCTTATGATGCGTTGCGCTTAGAGAACTCTCACAGTAAAGAATCGACACTTACCGAACTAGATGAAAAAATAGCCGAATTTATAAAAGAGACCAGGTCTGGGGTTGAGGGGGTCCGAGAAGATCACAAAGAGGCCATTGCGGAGGCTTATGGGGCGTTACGCTCAGAGGACTCTCTCAACAGAGAAGCGGCACTTACTGACCTATATGAAAAAATAACCGAATTTAAAAAAGAGACCCGGTTTGATCTTGATGGAGTCCGAACGGGTATTGATAAAGTCCTAGAAGACCACCAGGCGGATATTACGGAGGCTTATAGGGTGTTGCTCTTAGAGGACTCTATCAACAGAGAAGCGACACTTACTAAACTAGATGAAAAATAACCGAATTTCAAAAAGAGACCCGGTCGGGTATTGATAAAGCCCTAGAAGACCACCAGGCAACCATTACGGAGGCTTATGATGCGTTGCGCTCAGAGGACTCTATCAACAGAGAAGCGACACTTACTGAACTAGATGAAAAAATAACCGATAAACTGAAACATGATCGTATAGCCGCGACCAAAGCTCTTGAGGAGGCCTCTTATGAGATTCGTACTGAGGCATATAACGCAAACAATGCGCTTGCCGGAATAGTGAAAACAATGAAAACACCAAAACGTGTCATAACAGTTTGGGCTGAGAAGCGGGGCCCATTGGTTGTGGGGCACTATGAATATTCGTTCGGTGCCAAAGCGAGTAATAAATATGGGGGGATACACTATGACAGCTGCAGGTGAAGTTATCCAAATGGCGGTCTGCTCGGTTAATGCTAATGGTAAACCTGTGGCGCGGTCGCGATAAATATTGTAGTAGATGGGGAAGAACGGGGGGTTGGAGTCACTAAAATCTCTGGAGATAGTTCGACGGTGGTTTCGTTCTCCGGTGATGATCGAATTAGACTTTCCCAAGGTAGTGTTATTAACTTTGTTACGAAAATCGGTGACTCAGAGAGTTCTTCCACTATTGTCTCATTGTTAATTGAACTTATTGTGTAAATACTAATATATTGAAATAAATTTAACTATGAACGAATCACCGCTTCCAATTGTCAATACCACTCCACCAACACTGTATTCAACTCTCAATACCACTCCACCAACACTGTATTCAACTCTCAATACCACTCCACCAACACTGTATCCAATTAACGAAAGAAGTTCAGATTTTAGGTTGAATAATATCGTCGCTATGCAGGATATTTTAGTTAGAGAATGTGCAAATAGAAAAAGACACTCTAATAAATATAGGCGCGCGGCAAACATAGCTGAAGCATCTAGTACGGTTCTGGCAAGTGTTTCTGTGTTGTGTGGGGCGGGGACTGCTGCAACGCTATCTACAATTGTAATGATTCCACTTGCAGGGGTTTTGAGTGGAATTACCGTTTTATCTGGAACACTTTGTATGGTAATTAGGGCGGCGGGTGGAAAACTCGAGAAAAAAAGTAGAAAACATGATAGAATATCCGTTCTCGCTAGGTCTAAGAAAAATAGCATCGACGTTATGGTGTCCAAAGCGTTGGCCGATAAGAAAATATCAAATTTAGAGTTTGAATCCGTGGTGGAAGAAATGGGGAGATATGAAGAATTAAAAAATGATATAAGGATCAAGGCGCGCGCCACCATGCCAAAAATTGAGTGTACTGATTGGGATAAATTTAGGGTAAAAACTTGGAAATAAAGTCGGAGGAAATGTTACAGCACCAACTACAGACATTTGATTAGTAGTGGGTAAACGAATCGTTGTTGGGTTTATACATAATACGGTAACTCGGCGCAGACAGAATCGTAAAACTCTATATCCGTAAACGAATCGTTGTTTTTAAAACAGTCCTTATAAAATTAGTTTCACCCTCTTCACCTAGTTGTTCTCCGATCCTATTTAGTCGCTTCATTTCACGAATATGTCTCTTGCTTAGCTTACATAATTTCCGGTATAATATTGTAAATGCAACGTTTTTTATCGGAACGTAATAAATTACGCTGATATTTTATGTATTCAATTATATATAGTGCTTTCAATTTATAGTAATATTCATCAATAAGGTCATTATAAAATTCCAATTCCCATTCTATTTTATTATCCATTTTTGTGAGTATAACTTATAGTTTTCTTATCTTTAATAGGGTGTAAGTTGTGGTTAATTTTAAAAAAAATTAAAAAAAAAATTGAACATATCATATCTTTCTAACTGACTTTTCGATTTGAATTATTACTAAACGATAATACTTGCGAGCACGTAATCCCTTGTTAATCATTCGATGAGTAGCCTGAGTGCCACCGCATGGTGGACATAGTAATGACTCGGCTTTGGTCCCTACCCCACAATGCCGACAGGGGCGAGGCGAAACGGAACCTCTTCGCATCCATGCACGGTGATGTTTGCAATATTCGTAAATACCGGTACGAAAACATCTCTCGTGACTACCTGTCTTCAACCACGCACACTTAACTAGAACCATTATGTTATTATATATACTGAGTATAACATAGGGATTCTTATCTCTAATAGGGTGTATCTTCTCATGTCATAAATATATGGTGAAAAATATGTTCTCATACATACCCGCCGAACAGTAGGTGTGTTTTTAAAAAAATTATGCTTACTCCCCCTTTGTGTTTGGAAAAATTAAAATTATGCCTACTCCCCCCTTCGTGTTTTGAAAAATTAAAATTACTCCCATTCTCATAAATATTCTCATAAAAATGGAGGAAAATCTGAGTAGTATATAAGAGTCATTAATTATAGCACCACCTGGTGGGAGGCACCACGTGTAGCCGGTGGCTTCCAGAGGGTGGTGGTATCATTTTGACTCTTATATACTACTCATTTCCTATATTTACTACATGTCACCAATGTAGCAGCAGTTGTTGATGTTTTGCGATCAGCGGAATAATTACATGTTGAACATAAAACGCTAATTTGGATGGTGAATGATGATAAAGGGGGCCGTTTAACTAAACTTCGTAAGACTAAAATGTTCGTAAGATATGCAGCCTATGCTCAATAAATGTAAATCCACCAATTGAAATTCCCAGACGATCATAAATTCGCACTTACGAACATCATAGTCGTACGAAGTTTAGTGAAACGGCCCCCTGGAGTGTGCTATTTTTTGTTATTGATGAAAATGTACTTACTTTTAAATATTTTTTAGATTTAATGTGTTTAATGGCCAAATGTTCGTCGGCAGCAAAACGTGGAACAGACTGTAGGTCCTGGATCCACCATGTGTACTCGGTAGCAGGTTGCTGGGATTATGGTGTTTGGTCACGTAACGTACCTTTATTGTTGAGGAACAGTTCCATGTATTCCCGCAGTGACTCGGCCTGACATGATTCATACCATCGGAAGAGTTTGTAGTACGACAGCGCACAGCCGTTCGGATTGCGTACCACATACATGTACGTCTAATAAATAGAGGATCTCAAACGAGTTTCCATTTGATATGAGATTTATGAAGCGAGTCGCGCACAGAGCCCGAGCACCGAGCCTCTGGCGGACGAGTTTAATAAATCTGATATCAAATTGAAACCAGTTTGAGATTTTGTTTATCACATGACTTCATCCTCCAAAGAGCAGGCAATGTGGAGATATCCACTACGGTTTCAGTGAACAGACGCCATTCACTATGTTTGCATCTAGATATAAATTTCCACAGAGAAAAATAGTTTTAATCCCTGCAAGAAAATTATAAAAATATGGCATATAATAGGTTCCTGTACTTTGTAAACACTTCATATTAACAAACGGGAGCACATTAGAACAATTTCAGTAATTTTAATGAGGCACTGGCGTTTCTAATGACGTTCCAAACATGATAACGTCAACGTCAAAACATCATTGCTTTGTCGCGCCATTATGGACGTCATTTCGAACGTCTCAATATTTTTCATTTGACATTTATTGGGGCAAAATATGAATACATAATTAGGGTGATGCGGCCAGCCAATCAAATTCGCTCCAGGTGTTATTACACGTGTGTCATATCACATTTATGAAATGGGTTACATCAGGGAATAAAAATGGATTCATGAGATAAACATATGTACGTCGACATATTTAACCCTTTGAACCGAAAGCCCGCTATAGTTCATGTGATCTTTTGAGAATTATCGATATCCTGCAGAAATATTTAAAATTCATAGAGCATTACAATGTTTGACATGTTATTTTGTTATGATACGAGGTCGAGTCCGACCAAAGTGACAAGCCTTGTTCATATATATATATAGTTATACCGATGAAAGTCGAAACACACCGAATGCCTGTGCGTACATGCGGACGAGCCGTGAGTACATATAACTGAAACGTATTGGCGATTGTCCACACATTTGTATATTTCCAGTTGTCCAACAAAGTTCACACAATACTACTACCGCCTGCGTTAAGCGTGCCAAGATGGCGACGTTTCTGAACATCTCTTGGCAATCTCAACTCGCAATCAAGCAGTTTCATTGGCTGAGCCGTAGCACAGATCATGCTCAGCCAATCAAGTTGCTTGATTTCAAGCACAATATTCAAGTATTTTGGAATAAAAAACTACAAATATTGGTAAGATTAGCCAATCAAGCTACACAATATTCAAGTACAGTGAAACCTCTCTAAACAGGACACCCTGGGAGGTCCCCAGGGTGTCCGGATTAGAGAGGTTTCGCTGTAAATCAGGCATTTGATAATTCTGAGCTATAGTTGTGTGCCATTCGATTAGTAACAGACATTATCACCCGAGATGACCAAAAATCGCATCAAAACAAGATCACATGTATTTTCTTGGTGTCTACTGTATTTGTATTGTTTTATACATATTGGCAAGATTAGCGCAGGCGGAGATGTACATGGTACCCAAGGTGTAGACAATCTCCTGTGTCAGAGTCGTGCCTGGGTAGCATATATTTTGTATTACTATTAATAATAATAATAATATTAATGAATAATAATATTATTAATGAATGATAATGATAATAAATGAATGAATGCATCAATGAATGAATGAATGAATGAATGAATGAATGAATGAATGAATTAATTAATTAATTAATTAATACATGAATGAATGAATGGATGGATGGATGGATGGATGGATGGATGGATTGATGGATGGATGGATGGATGGATGGATGGATGGATGGATGGATGGATGGATGGATGGATGAATGAATGAACGAATGAACGGATGGATGGATGAATGCATGAATGAATGCACCAATGAATGCACCAATGAATGAATGAATAAATACATTAATGAATGAATGAACCGATATAAGTTAATATTGCAAGCCTTTGAGTGCTTACGATACACTATGCACAATAATGAATCAATTATATATTACATGTGCATGTATGCAAGCGGAACCATAATAGCAGTAACAATAATAATAACAATAACCACGTAACGTCATCCATACATGTATAATGTTGCTCCCCGTATTATGGTGGGTGGGGGTATGTGGATTCCAAAATAGAGGGCAACCAATACTCGCAGAGGATGTTCGGTAAAATGACGTAAACTGGCGGTTAATATATTTCACTGAGGTATAGTAGCGCTTTTCTGCTCCTTACATATTTGTATATACTAATATCGTATACATATCGTAATCGTATAGTATTGGTATATTTAATGAGCATATCGTATGATCATATAATATAGGTATGTTTGTTCCGTATCATCGTATAGTACAGTTTGTTTACATACGAATAGTATACAAACATGCGATATCTGTTCGTATGTACGATATATCCGTACGGATATGGTATGAATATACCATACCCGAAGTGTGGCTTTTCATTCTACTGAAAACACCTCTCATTTTAAAGAAATGCTCGACTCCAAAGAGGACCAAATATTACGGGCGGACCAAATATTCGGGCAAATAGTACACGGCAACACCGTTAATATATCGTATACATTTACGGTATTTTGGTACATTTATACCGTACACAAATCTGGTACGTTTGTACGATACAAACGTACCAGAATTATACACATGTATAACAATCGTATAAACGTACGATTTGAATGGTATATCTATACGATATTGGTTGGTATGTACGGTACAAACATACCGTACGTTTATATTATATGCATATCGTATAGAAAACATATCGTATTGGTATAGTATACGTATAGTGTTGGTATAGTACGTATAGTTGACCTGCAGAAAAGCCCTACTGTACATATACATGTACAGTGGAGATTTATTGGAGATTCCCAAACGAAAACAGCGAATATGAATGGAAAACGAAATGAAAACTATCGTTTTGTACAACGGTACGCAGTGACACGATTGTCCATTGTTGGGTACGTACGTGGAAATGATAGTTTCGTTTAACCCTTACACCGCTATCTTAATTTTTTGTCGTCTGCTGTTTATTTTCTATTTTCCATTTTTATCATCAAAAACATGTCATGGCAGCACTTTATAATAATGTACAACATGCTTTGACAGCACTTTGGAGTAATTTACAACATGCTAGCACTTTGGAATAATTTACAACATGCTTTGATAGCACTTGGAAACGATTCTGAAGTGCTGTCAACCATGTTTTTATTGAGAAATAAGGCAAGATATAAAAGCAACAGCAGACGACAATTGTTGTGTGAAGCGGTCTAAGGGTTAACATTGTTTTCCTTGTTTTTAATTAGAAATGTTTTGAGACATCGAAAACTTCTATATGGTTTTCTCATTTTAAAAGCGATCACGCCTTCAAAACGATATGTAAACGATAGGCAAGTGTTCGCCTGTGGGACCAGGAACAAATCCGGACGATATGTGACAACATAAGCATCACAGACACGTATCACATCTCAGTTCAGTTACCATGGTTAAAATGCTTCGGAAACACACAGTTAAATGTGGGATCGTAGTTATAGTTATTTCCATTTGATTTTATATAGAAATCCGGTCCAAATTGAATATTTCATGGTACTGTTTCTTGTGGAAAGGGCGACTGTAGCATAGTTTGTTGCGAAACGGAGCCACTATAGTGTTCACGATATCATCATGAATACCTGCGCAATCTGATCCGGGACTGTACTATTTGTCATGTGCATATGTTCACACGTATTATTAATGGTATTCCACACAGTTTAGAAAGTTGTGCTGTCTGATATCTACTCATTTCGCAATCTCAACTTTAGTACTATTCAGTAACAAGTAAACATAACACCCCACATGAACCGGATCTGTACAGTTTTCCAAAGGTTTCACTATAGTACTATGACGGGCCCCGTCATGAGTTCACCAGAAACAATACATAACATCAACTGCGTGTAGCTACTAACGCAATAACTTGGCATTGTACTATAGTGGAACCTCTCTAAACCGGACACCCTATTCAGTAACAAGTAAACCGGATCTCTAAAGTTTTCCAAAGGGAAATAACTAGTTACGACTCCTCATTGTATTGACCCCTCCACGGTTCCACGGTACATGTTTAAGGCCGAATAACTGTGCATGTATGTGTATACTGATACTGAGCCAGGATAAGATGACAATGACGTATTTAGGAATGTGGATGTTGTATCATTCGGGTAATGCAGGTATACGATGGAATGTAGATACCAGGCCTGTGCGCAGAGGGACTGCGGCGGGCGCGAACGCACCCCCTTAACCATTTAAACACCACAGGCCTGTATATCGGTATTGGCAACAAGTGTAGATCCAGATTAGCCGGTCGTGACGAGCCGTCTCATCAGGATCTGCACTTTTTGCAAGTAATTTTCATAATATTGAGAACGAAAACTCCCCATGTTCATAAATGGACTGGTCTTAAAATCCTGTTATGATGGTTGGATTGGTTGCAAAATTAACATATCAAAATCCATTTTAGTTACTTAGGGGTGAAATGGTTAATCTGCCGAGGTCTGTCCGTAGATGTGCAAACAAAACGAACATGTTTGGCCAGTCGCACCATCGATAACGCACCCCCCTAAACTAATGTCTGCATACCGGCCTGGATACTAGTCCACAATCAAATTATCCTGGTGTTAGAGTAGTATCCGTATTTGTGACAGTGACTTGCGATATGGCTCTAATGGGATTTATGACCAGCGTAGCTCCTGATCAAATAGCACACTCATTTAGCCTGATAACGAGCTAAATACTGCTTGTTAGAAGCATTCCTGGAGTTTCATTGATGGCATGGCGAATAGTGCATATTCTGATCAGACTGCGCGGAAGCACATACTGATCTGGATCTGCACTGGTCACATACCCGTAAGCCCATTTTCTCCAGTCACAGTCATATCTGTATACTAACATAATAACATAATAGCGATATACATGCACCAAGGTACAACAACAACAACGTCGTCCACTCCAAAGTAAGTATTATTTGATATTTTCCTTAATATGCAACGGATTGTGATGAAATATAGCGCAGCAAACGCGTTTTCGAGAGCTGCATTTTGTGGTCCATGGAGTTCGGCACATCGGAAATCGATTCTTCGCAAAAACGACAGAAGTTTGGGAGAACATACAGAGACCACCAAATGTAATTTAACAAGACGCGTTTGATGCGCATGTATCAGGTATTGTATTATACATGGAAACGAGGCAATGATATGATAATACATCTGGCGCCCGTTTCACTAAACTTCGTAAGTGCAAATTTAGGATGGTCTTGAAATTTCAATTGATGGATTTACATGTATTGAGCATCGGCTGCATATGCAGCCTATGATCAATAAATGTAAATCCAATAATTGTTTACAAGAAAAAAATGTTAATGTGAAATTTACAGACTATCATAATTTTGCACTTACGAACATTTTAGTCGTACGGAATTTAGTGAAACGGGCCCCTCGGCTACGGAAGGTAATATCCGCCATAATTATATTAGGCTTGATGCTTGCTTGCTGATGACATTCTAAGTTCTATCCGTCTTATTACAATTATATGTGGCTTGATGCTTGCTGACTGGTGCCATTACAACTTACTTTCATGTTATTGTATTCGTCATTCGTGTTTGTGACATGTGAAATCTTCTTGGTTGTAGTCTAAATTGCATGTGCATTTGGATTAATGCTTTATTCATTCGCACTGTTTCAATGCGTTTGTGTTGATTACATTCTAAGTGACATCCGGAGTTCCATTATTGATTATTGCATCGCTGTTTTGTCGTGCCGTTTCGGTCACCCTAAACGCCCCAAAGGCTGGAAAAGGCTACAAAGGCTACAAAGGCTACAAAGGCTGTTCGAAGTTGCTTGTACGTCCGTTAGCGGATATTTATACCATACATTGTCATTGAATTGACTGAATTAGTATGTGTTATGATAATGTTAATCATTTTA
Source organism: Conchocele bisecta (assembly GCA_029237695.1). Classification (NCBI taxonomy): domain Eukaryota; kingdom Metazoa; phylum Mollusca; class Bivalvia; order Lucinida; family Thyasiridae; genus Conchocele; species Conchocele bisecta. The sequence goes on from CM055271.1 coordinate 100,180,017, forward strand.
ATCATTTGAATGCAATAATCTACCACAAATATACGTGTTTTTGGTAAATTATCTAAACGCGCACCTGCGCCGATCGGGCCGCGCGGAATTGAACAAAGAGTGAGTAGTATATGAGAGTCAAAATGATACAAGTTCCTACGGACGGCCCCCCGATACGCGCGGTGCCTTCCTACGGATCTTGTATCATTGTTGACTCTCATATACTACTCTGATTTTCCCCCACTGTTCGGCAGGTATGTATGAGAATGGGAGTAAGCACAAATTTATATTTTCAAAACACAAAAGGGGGAGTAAGCATAATTTTAATTTTTCAAAACACAAAGGGGGCAGTAAGCATAATTTTAATTTTTCAAAACACAAAGGGGGGAGTAAGCATAATTAATTTGTTCAAAACACGCATACTTCCCCCCACTGTTCGGCGGGTATGTATGAGAAGAATGGAAAAATATTTTTCAGCAACCACGAGACCATATATTTACTAGAGCGTAAGGATAGTAACACGTTGGCATGCAGTTGTAAGGATACAAAAATAAAAAAGTGTTAGGTCCAGCCGAGATTCGAACCTACGTCTCCATAGAGTGGCGCCCTAGCCCACACGACCACCAAGCGAAGGTGAAATACACCCTATTAGAGATAAGAAATCCATTGGTTATACTCAGTATATATGACAATCTGTCATAAATATTGGCAACCTACACCCTATTAGAGACAAGAATTCCATTGGTTATACTCAGTATATATATGACAATCTGTCATAAATATTGGCAACTTACACCCTATTAGAGACAATAATTTCATTGGTTATACTCAGTATATTTGACAATCTGTCATAAATATTGGCAACTTACACACTATTAGAGACAAGAATTCTATTGGTTATACTCAGTATAATGTCTACCATAAATCAAATGAGAGAGCAAGCTAAGAGTTAGGGAATTTCCCTAAGAGGTTTGAGACTCAAGAAAGATATAGCAGATAAGATAAGTGACGCGCGAGCCGTCGTCTACGAGGAGAGGCTGCGGCGTGCGGTTTCGACCGGACGACTGCCTGCCGACCCCGAAAAACGCTCCGAGAAATTGCAGAACGAGACGACGACCAGTCTGCGTGCCACCGCTTACGCGCAGCGTGTAAAAGATGATCCCAGCGCGCGCAGAAAACCACTATGCAAAGCGTACTACAATAAGATTTATCAAGGCCTGGTGGGGAGACCTCCTAAGAGTAGGAGACAGCTCGCCAGAGATTTGGTGGAGGAGGGTCCCAGGGTTCTCACCGAATATGCCGAAGCTAGTGAAACTGTTGATAGGGGTAGGAGGAAGATAGTATGGACTTTCGAGAGGGGGGTAGACGGGGAGATCGCTAATCGCATAATGAATAAAATTCGCCCAGAGATGACCACGGCGTGCTATCTGAGGTATTCGTGCTCGTATCGTATTAGGAACATCGAGACCGACGAAACGATGATCTATCACAAACAATCAAAGGGTAGTCCGTGGATAAACGAGATCGAATGGACATCGACAAAGTCGATAGACCAAACACAAAATGGACCTTCGTTCGTTGGATATCGGTCGAGGTGAAGATGATCATCGATTCGCTTCTCATGGGAGCGGGAAAACTCCCCGATTGGTTAAGACAGAAAAAGGGAATGTATTCCGTCGCACGTACGACGACTACTTGTGTCTGTTTAGGTGCATAGCCATCCATCGTGGAGGGAGACCCGACGGGTGGTGTAGGAAGGCACGAGCTCTGGCTCGCGAATACCTCGGTCACGATAACGGACCGGGTAGTAAGGGAATCCCCCTGGACTCTCTTAAGAAGGTAGAAGAGCGCTTCAAGCTGGGTATTCGCGTTTACGAGCCCACCGCCGACGGAGTGTGGTACCTAATGAAGTCTCCGGCAAATTACGACGCGGTTGGGGAGAAGACAATGACGATAGGAATGTTTGGAGGTCACTCGTTCCTCATAGCGAACCTCCGCAAGATGACGAACGAGTACGGGTGCATATAGACCGTTTCGTGAGGAAGGTCAGGAGTGACGAGTGGTTCGGATTTGCGGAGTTGGATATAGAGGTCCCGTAAATGTTGAGAGACAAGTTCTCTGAAATGTCGCCGCTGTTCGTTAATCGAGAAGTCGATGAGACCGAGGTTCCGCAGCACATGAAGGACTACATGGCCAGGACCAGGAGGAATAGGGTCGAAGGGCAGAGAAAGCTCATAGGGGCCCTATCCGCCAAGAAGATGATCATATACTCTCCGCTGTTAAAGTGGTATCTGGAGCACGATCTGGAAGTCAAGGCGGTGCATAGGGTGATAGACTACACGCCCGGCAAACCGTTTCAATGGTTCGTGGAAGAGGTCACCGCCGCCAGACGGACGGGGGACGTCGACAAGAGCAAGGCGGTGTTGGCGATATTCAAACTGGTTGGCAACGCGTGTTGTGGCAAGCTGATAGAGGCACAAGAGAGACACATGAACACCACATATACGAAGAATGAGAAGACTGTCGACCGGGCACTGAGGTCGGCGTGGTTCGAAGACCTGGAGGAGATTGGGGAGGCTTACGAGATATCGAGCAGGAAGACTCGAGTGGGATATCAACAGACCGTTTCAGTGTGGCATAGCGGTCTACCAGCTGGCCAAGCTCCGGATGCTCGAGTTCTACTACGACTTCTTGGACAAGTACGTGGATCGCGGAGATTTCGAACTTATACAGATGGACACTGACAGCATGTACTTCGCGCTGTCGGAGAAGACGCTGGCGAAGGTGGTGAGAAAGAAGATGAAGAGAAAGTTCAATAAGGAGAAGGCCGAGTGGTTGGCCTGGGATAAATGGAGCAACAGAACTCCGGGACTGTTCAAGCTGGAATTCGAAGGGGATAGAGCCATCGCTCTGTGCAGCAAGTGTTACTACGTGAGCAGTAAATGAAAAACTAAGCACTCGGCCAAAGGGATGTCGAAGAGATCTAACTATCTGACTTGGGGAAGGTACAAGTGTGCTCTCGAAGGGTGTAGGGATATGGCGGAGAACAGGGGATTCCGAATGGTTAACGGGGTGATGAAGACGTACAAGCAAGAGAAGTTGGGGTTGTCGGCGTACTACGACAAGAGGAGAGTGTTGGAAGACGGGGTACACACCGAGCCTATAGGATAGGTAAAAAAAAAAAAGGACTCTGAAAAAAGGGGAGAATACTAAAGACTCTGACGATCCGGGGGTAGCTGGGTGTCAGAAGGTACCGCGAGAAGTTCTTCGCGAACAAAGCCGCGCGCTGGACCATCAGCCAAATAGTAGAGCACGGGCTCATCGGGTTTGGTCATAGATCGATCTAGATGATATACATTGAGAGACCACACGGGATCAGTCGCGCGGCGGCGGCCACCCTCGAGCTCTCCCGGTTGATAGAGGTACCGGACGCCAACATCAGATGGATGTGCAATCGGCGATTGCTGCTCCTCTAAACGAACGGGTCGCCCGCGCGAGACGGCGGAGGACTTGCTCGTCACCTTTTTAGACTTGATGGCATCTACGGGCTTCTTGCCGATCAATCTGGTCACCTCTCCGTTCAGTGCGGAGACCACGGCGGGCAGCCTGGTCACCCACTCGGTCGATCGCGTATGAGGGTCTACAAGCTCTTTGGCATATTGGTGCCCAAACAACCTCTCAGCCAGGGTTCGATTGAATCGCTCCACGATCCCCTAGTCCCGGTGGATGTCGTCGCGGCCGCGTCTGACAGAAACGTCGTGCTTAGACAACAGCTTAGAGACCGCGCCCATGAACTCGCGGCCGGGATCGACCTGGAGAAGATTCGGCCATTTGAGAGGACTCCTCTTATATATTCGGGAAAGAGCCTGTGCCACCTCCTTAGACTCTTTAGTGGCCAACGGCTCAGCCCCTTTATAACGACTCGCTACGTCAACGATTCTCAGTGCGTACTTGTACGTCTTGCGACCGACTCGATCGTGAGGGAGAAATAGGAGGTCTCCTTGGTGGACTTCGTTCGGCACCGGCACGTCGAATTTCGGGCGCGGAATATTGTTAGGCGCGGGCAAATAGATCTGCCAGATGGCCTGCTTCTTGAGCCATTCCTTGGCTGCGTTTTCGGAAACCTTGGTCGCCGCCGCGAGGTTCTTGATGGCCGCGAGCCCCTTCCAGTAGCCGCGGGGGCTGTAGTACGTGTTCGCTAACTTGCGCGCTAAGCGAGTCGATAGTTTGCTGTCAAGTTTGCGCGTGTCCATCGTATGCGAGGTCGAGCAGTCTCCAACATGCCCTCGCCAGATCGTCCGGTAAATCCGTCGTCGATACTAAACCTTTGTTGGAAGTCCAATCGCAATTGGGGCTGCAGCTGCCGGTTAAGTTTTCAAGGAAATCGGAGGAATCTAACATCCGTTTTGCGAAAAGGGTTGCCGAGTGTTCGTCCTCGCGCCACGTCTCTAGAGAGTCTTGTGCCAGACTGATCAGACCCTTTGCATAATAAAGCTCGTCAACTAACATCGTTCTATATATATATTAAAAAAGTTCAATTGCTTATTGTTTTTCCAATATAGTAGCTGACGAGACCCGTCACACCCATTCCCACGACGATGAAAGCGATCTCGCGGTCTTTTTGGGCCTCTGACGGTACATAGAAATCTGAAAATTGGGGCTCGTGATCCAGCGGCGCGAGAATTTTATGCGGATATACCCACGCGTATTCGCGCATGGCTTCGTCAACTTTCCGGAAAGTTTGCACGGCGTGATTCTCGCGTCGAAGATCTTCGTTGAGCCAGTCCAGACGACTGATTCGTTTTTCCGACCATGCTTCCTTTGCGCTATTGAGTTGTTCTACAGCTAAGTCGTGACGCTTGCGCTCCTCATCCACGTCCGAGCTTTTCAGTTTCGAGAAGAAAAAGTTGCTACCGCTGAATGACAATGCGTTCGACACCGCACCACCTATCATCATTGCGATCGCACTAGCCATTTTATTTCCATATATTAACGGGTAGAATTCCAGCTTTAACTAGAGAATCTCGGGTCCAAACTGCGACCGCTACATCCAAGGTCACGAGCACTACGTCCCTCACGGTAAAGTCCAATTTGGGGGCGGACCCTCCTAAAACCATCTTTCCTGGTCGAGCATACCCGATACTGAAACCCGATATCACCACGGCGTGATAAAGCGCATTCACTATCATTTTACCATCTTTTTCAGCCATTATTGCATATAAAAGGGATCGCGATTAATGTTTAAATGGGGCGCATCCAATCGCGATTGGTGTTTCGTAACTTTCTTCGGAACCGCCTCCAACAGTGTCGGGGTTTGTCTCGAAATATATTTCCACACACACACGGTGCCCACAACTGCCAGACCACCACCAACAACCCACGGGATGATTTTCCAATCTGGATTGGGGGTAGGAGCTACACCAATCGGGGATTTCTCTTCTAACCTGGAGCATGTTGGGGGAGAAACAGCTGCCTTCGGATGTGGAACCACCGGGCGTTTTGCTGTTTGAACAGCAGGAACGAATAACGACCGTTTGGCCTCTCGAAGCTCGGAGAGTATTTTATCTTCTTTAGCTTTTCGGGTGACAGCCGCTGCCCGCCCAGCTGCCTGTCTTTTTGGGTTTTTGTGTCGTACTTGCTCCTGTGGAGCTTGTTCATGCGGAGCTTGTTCCCCCAACGCCGTTGGAAGAGCTGCAGTCGGGGATTGTGGCTCCGTCACTGTCGCGGGTGAGTCCATCATCATTTTCTTAGCTTATAGTTCGTGGGCATATATGTCCAAATTGACAGTGTTTAGCCGTGGTCAATGCGGTTGTCAGCGGAGCTAAGTACATTCCAAACTTGTGATAAATTGAGCAGCAGGCTGTTCTAAGAGTGTGTCCTACAAAAGGATCAGTCTCTAGATCGCGAATCAACCCCACGGTGTTTTATATAGGGAGAAGCGTACTAACGGTGGTAGCGTACAGATTAATAGCCGCCGATCCGAGAGTTTTCGTCATCTCCGCACCAAACCTAGATTCGTATCGCGCGTACATTTTATCGATCTCCGCATCGGACATCTTATCCACCTGACAAACTGAGAGACGCCTACCGAGATAATGCTCCGATTGCCCCCCAGCAACCAGCGCAGCTAGCCGCTCGCGTCGCGCCGCGTTTTCATTTTCTTTCGGGACCGTATCGGCAGCCGTGTCGGCAGTCGCGCTGACAGGTGTTCCTACAGTTTCAGTCGTGTCGGCAGTCGGAGCGACTGTTTCTTCCATTAGCTGATCGAGAAGCTCGTCGCAGTTCATTGTGTTTATCTCATAACGTTAGCACATTGCCAAGCGCACCATCCGATACTTATGATCACCGTTATGTTCGCAACAAAGCTCGCAGCGGAGCAACAAATTGATTCCCACATTGCTCAGCATTTGTTAACTATTGTTCAGCATTTGTTCAGCATTGTTAAGCAATTGCTCAGCATTACTCAGCAATTGCTCAGCATTGTTAAGCATTGTTCAGCATTTGTTCAGTATTGTTAAGCAATTGAACAGCATTGCTCAGCAATTGCTCAGCTATTGTTCAGCAACTGCTTATTACTTCGTAAGCAGTTGGTTGATCATCTTTAACAAAGGCTTGGCGTGCTTAGTTTCCGAAAGCATCTGTCGAACCACCAGGCGTTGTACTTTTGAGTGCAGATCCATACGCTTTGTCCCGCATGGCGGCCAGAAAATGCGAGCTCGGAGAGCATGTCCTTCTTTTTGGTCATCGCCGCCTTGGCCGAGCAATCGTCAATCACGTATAGGGTGCGCTCACCCTGGAATCTTTGGTATAAACCACGCAGCCAATCGTGAAGCCTGTCGCCGGGGTCAACGACGTATACCTCAGGGTCGGCCCATATCCACGGGCGCCGCTGATAAGTCTCATTGTGCAGCACAGTGGGACACAGGATCACAATGTGACGAAGACATCGCGGTAGGACCCCTCGAGCAAGTCGAGGATGAAAACCGTTTTTCCATATCCTGTCTGCCCACATATTATGGCAGAGTGGGCATCTCCAATCGTGAATTGGTATTGATTGCTAATTTTCTTAAAATTAATTAAATCAGTAGAGTCCGGAGACGTATCGGCCATTTTCGATGTTGAGTTGCGCGTCTGTTATTATATATAAGTACACGTTCAATGTGCCAGCTCCATCCGCCTCTTAGGTTATCTGGATCGTCACACCCTCGCTAGCGTTCTCAACTTGGCGTCCGCTACCGTGCATTTGGTCGTCGTCGCTGTCCAGCCATAACGCGTACTTGGTAGTCAGGAACTCCGCGAGGGAGACGTCCGAGATCTGCAGGTCTTTGACAACCGCGGCAACCTCCGGGGAGCGCTTAGAGCCGGCAGCAAACTGCTTTCTTACTTCATCCCACTGCTGGTGCGCGCGAAGGCCTGCGCTGTAGAGTTGATTGGGGACTCCCTCGATCGTCACCTCTACCTTCGTGATTTTGGGGTCATATAATTTGTCGGTTTTTCTAGCACCGAGCGCGAACCGAGCATCCTAGAACAACATCTTTCATCGAGCGGGCGGGTACGTTGACATTAATATTACACAATGTGTCGCTTTTGTCTTTCGTCATCTTGCGGTGGCCAAGAAATCGGTCGTAAAGAATGGCAACGCGCCCGGCGTACTGTGTTCTGATCAATCGCGCGAGTTCGGGCATTGTGACCATGTCGTACTCCAGCGACACATTGTCTATCGTATACGTCGATGTCATATCGGTGGCTATGATAACTCGGCCGTAGTCGTTGAACGTTAGTTCGTATTCGAGGGGGTCCGCCAAAGCGCTCTGATAGTATGGCATGTGGCTCTCCAGCAACTCGAAGTCGAGCGGGATGTAGAAGCGGTTACCGTAAGCGGCCGCGACCGCGTTGTCACTCGCGACGTTATCTGCCTTGTCACCAGCCCCGATTCTAAGTCTGCTTACGTTCTTATTTCGACTGGTGTCAATACCTTGATATACCGCATTTTCGCACTCTTGCGCCGTCTTCCACAGGTCCTGGTAGCAATGGTAGACGTCGCTGTCATCGATGGACACCACCTCATTACCAGAAATCTTTATCATGGTCTTCCTGACGATGGCGCGACCCAGGTTCTGAACGACGGTTCGGTTCGCGTCCGTCGACGTCAGCGAAATAGTGAAATAGAGGCGAACAGTCCCCGGCATAATGACGTCGCTATCTCCGAGGTTGGGAAAGCGGACCAAGAGCTGCTGGTTCTGATCGATCGTCGATGGGTTGTTCGTAATAACGACGCTCTGTCTCACACCTTTCGCCCCGAGGGGCTCCCGCAGTCTGCGGTATGGATTCAGTTTTGCGGCCGTATTGACTCGCAGATATTATTGAAACTCTATTAAACCCGTATGGTTTTTTGTGTAATACATCGCTAAAGATGGCTGGTTACTCTATTGGCATGGACGAATTCGATCGCACTACGGGCGACCGAGACGATTACCTCGATGTTGATGAGGACCTCGACGACGTTGACGAAACGACCTTCATAGAGACGCCAGGAACTCCAGCAGCTGGTGTCTCTCTGTTTGGTCCCACACCCGGAGATACACTCTTCACAGGCATACCCAAAACTACGCACTTCGAAGCCAGACCCAAAAATACGCTCTTCGCAGAGACACCAGGAACTTCATCCGCTGGTGTCCCTATGTGGGAGGCACCACCCGACACTCCGACATGGGCTGGCGGCACCGAGATTCCTGCGGGGATCGCGAACCCAAGGATGAGCTGGCACCTCCCAGTAAAACGGAGTCTCTGGTGAAACGGTGGGAGAGTAAAGTGTCTAAGCACGGCATCAAGGCCACGTTGGAGTTCCGCAGCACTAAAGGAGGAGACCTGTGGGTTAAATGGAGCAAGAGCTGGAAGTTGCTGACGTACAAGAACGACACGACCCGGTTCCTCAGCCCCTCTTCCGTGAACCGATATGGAGTACTCTTAGCTCGAGCTCTCGGAGTGGTCGATGATCGGTCGCAGCTACCTCAACAAATGGTAAAAACCCTACAGGCTACCGACGAAACGCTGGCGAAGACGGCCACCGCTATAGAAACGAGCGATATCAGCGAGGTCCCTCGTATAGTCACAGACGCTATTAACACAGTGGAAACCACGGTCAACGAAATAAACGGCACTAAGTATGACCCACCATTACCTCTTCGCGAACTCCTGGGGCTCGATAAGGTTCTGCAAACGGTCCGGGGCGAACTGGTCAATAACCTCTCCAAACTCACGGTGCTGGACGAACATATCGCGCTAGAAGAAAGAAAACTTGGGGAAGTCCGTGACGATAGAGAATCTACCGAGCGGATCAACAAACTCCTGCGGTCGTTGTGGGACGAAAGAGAAGCTCGCTTGGAGGTTGTCTCGACTAACCGTGAGGCACTTTCCGGCCAATTAAGTCGGAGCCACGAAACAATCTCGAGTGTCCTGCACGAGGACACGACACTCGGTGAGCGTCTTCGCACTCTGTTCAGAGAGAATGGCGTCACGATAGTAACCATCATCGCAGCTTTCACCATGATTAAATCGACCCTAATTCTATCTATATCGTCATCCGGCGGAGTCAAGGAGTGGGTAAAAAAGCATCTAAAAGCCCTCGCCAGTCTCCTGGCTAAATAAGCCTGAAAGGTTGCTGCCGCGTTGCCTGGATTGATCGGGGGTCTCCTCTCCTTCTTGCTATCTATGTTATCAAAAACGGCCGGATGGCTCGCCAACAATGTTTGGGCTTTAATCGTGGCGATCGCCTACTATTCTCCGCCCGAGAGTTCCTAAAACCAAAGCGCGAATAGTCCGATCGCCACGAGGGCGACGACGAGCGCTAATTTCTCCTCCTCATGGGCTGTGACACTAGTTCCCGCTCCTGAGCTGGAACTTGTTGGTGCATCAAGCCCTATTGCACCAGTTCGAACAACGGTGGAACTTGCTGTGACACTAGTTACCGCTCCTATTCCAATTCGTGAATTGGGGGAACTTGCTGGGGTGCTTTGTACTGGGGTGAGTGCTTGCGGTTTTATGAAATCGTTTCCACGCGTGTGCGCTTGATGATATCCACGTTCACGTTCCCGTTATGGCCGATATTTTGTTTGGCGGTGGCGATTACGATCTGATTATTGTAACCGTCAACCCGGTCGTCTCGTAGTATCGTATTGCTCGGCGCCATATACAGACCTATTCCAAATACATAATCTACTGGGGTGCCGGCATACTGCAAAACGTCTTGATACCGCTGGATCGCATCCGGGAGGTCCACCGGAGATGAGATGGCGTCCTCGACATTTGTCAAGACCTGTTTTTGTGCGTCAAACGCCGTCCCGGCTCCTAGTATAGAACTGCGCGCTTGTGCCAGTGCGCCGAGGATGGCCCAGACGTACGTGCGAATTGAGTCGTTGAGGCGGGTAACACCGGCCTGTGTGAAACCCAGACCCTTATCTAACATAAATGTACCCCACGCGTCCTGGACCTCAGCAGCCTGCTGTATGTAATCGACGTGAGCTCGTTTCGGAGGTAGCCACTCGCAGGATGAGACGCCGCAGTGCCGACCTCCTGACACTTCCGGACCGAAGGTCATCGTCGCGGGGTCAAAATTCCCGGCGTTCCGACTGACGATGTGGTCGCCGGAGTGATCGTGTCTAAAATCAGTCTGCATCCAATTCCCGGACTGACCCTGAATGAGAACGTCCCCGAGGCCAGTGCTGCTAGTAAATGCTTTCTGGCGCCAGTCCGCGTCTTTTGTGACCACAAATTCGTTACAAATTCATTCGAACGCCCTACGATCGTATGCACTGGAAATGGGATTCCAACCGTCGTCCTGCGGCAGAGAGATTTTCTGTTCTTTGAGAATCCTCCTAATAGTGTAATACGCGTGAAAGTTGTAAACGGCCCTCAAGAAGGGATCCTCCACGGCCAGATGGTCCTGAGAGGAAACGCCGCATCCGGCTGTTGCGCACCATACGGCGAAGTTGAGCTGGTTCTGCCAAAACTCCATCGGTGTTGCCTTCCACCCGTTCACGACCTCCATGTTAGTAATCTTGGGCATCCTATGTTGCTCAAAGATGTCGGGGAAGTTGGTTCGAAATCCTTTTTCCCCACTAACTTGGATATTGGGGTGCACCAGTCGGGGAGAGCCCACCTTAGCGACGTAGACCCCGCCGACCACGTACTTTGTGTTAGAATTAAAGCCAAAATCCTTGGTATCCACTGAAAGATATTATTATGTTTGCTACTATCACTAATGTTCAAAGGGAAGCTTGTGAACTTCAGAAGTCAATCGACAACTGCTGCGGAATACGGCGTGTAAGCCTCAGATCAATCACCTTCACGGTCGGATGGCACAATGTTGAAGTGAACGAAGGGTTCGGCTACATGAAGAACGGACCACCGGTAGGTGTCAAAATACCACCAGGTCTTTGGAGTTTCAGAGAGCTCCAAGCTTTTGTCGCGTCGGAGCTTGCTGGTAGATTCAGCCTCGCAATCTCGAAAGCCACCGGACTCGCGACCTTGACCGTCGAGCGCGCCTACCGGGTAAGAATCACCCCGACGTTGGCCTTACAACTCGGATTTACAACAACATACCCTTCTGATAATAAGGGATGGTTTAATCCGGGCGAGCACGTCGGTGACAACCCAGTAAACTTTGCCTTCACGAAAACTCTCAGGGTGCACCTGGATCAATTGAACACATCGTACAACACGTTAGACGGAGCTCCCAGTACATTACTAAAAACTGTGCACGCCAGCGACTGTTTCTATGGTGAGACCCTGACCTTAGACTTCCCAACCCCCGAGATAAAAGTTTTGGAATCGGGACACATCCACGAGTTGAAGATTTCTATTCTAGATGATGAAACGCGAGAGTTGAAGAACTATTACCCGATTTCGCTCGTTCTCAAAATAACCGATTAAACATAATATATTTACATATTAATCATGAGCATATACGTTCCAGATAGTTCCAGCGCAGAACAGTATGTTCCCGTCGCGGGCGCAGCATATGATGAAGCCACAATGAGAAGCCTGGAGAGGGGTGTAGCGCAGGCCCGCAGAGACGCGTCTACGGCGGTTGCGCACGTTCAGCGATCGCAAGCTCGAAAACCCATCATAACAGTTTGTGCCGAGGAGCGGGGTTCACTGAACGAGGGGGGCTACGAATATTCAGTCGGTGCCAACGCGAGCAACAGATATGGGGGATATACCATGGCAGCGTCCGGGACAATTCTGCGAATGGCGGTCTGCTCGGTCAACTTTAGGGGACACGCTGCTGCCGAAATCCGAGTGAATCTCGTCCTGAAAGGGGTAGAGCAGAAGTCTGGCACGCGGGGCAGAGGTCAGGATTTAGGATATTCGTTGATGACACTGCAATTAAAGTTTCATCCGGTAGTGTTATTAACTTTGTAACAAAAGTTGGTGACCAAGCGACCTCAGCTACTGTAGTTACTGTTAATAGAACTTGATTTATGATGACTAACGAGAAACTATATCCACACTTACCTTCGGGGACGGCCGACCCGGCATCCTTTAGGATGACCAGGATCGTCGAGATACAACAGATTCTACAGAACGAGGGAGAGACACGGACGGGTCATGCGAAGAAATATAGGCGAGCAGTCAATATAGTCGAGGGGGTGAGCACCGCGTTAGCCTCAGCTGCCGTTGTAAGCGGGGTGGGGAGTGTGTCTTTATTGTCAACAATCGTCGCCGCTCCGGTCGCGGTGGCGTTGAGTGCGACAGCGGCGGGGGCGGGACTGCTTTCTATGACGGTCAGACTCGTGGGTCGAAAACCAGAGGCCAAGAGTCGAAAGCACGATCGAATAGCGGTTCTCGCGAGGTCTAAGAAAAACAGTATCGACGTTATCGTGTCGAAAGCGATAGCCGACAACGATATATCAGATAGCGAGTTTAAACTGATCGTTAAAGAGATGGCCAGATACCAGGAGTTAAAGGGCACGATCCGATCCAAGGCCCGACCACAAATTCTCGCGGACGAAGATGTAACAAGAACAATTATAACATGAATGATCATGTTATAAAAGAACGCTTTGAGTGTATGTTATTATTATTGAGGCCAACTACATGTTTGCAAGTAGCATGTAAAGTTATAGATATCAGGGTATGGGATCAGTGGTTTCCGAACCTGCTTTTCCGACGTGACGTATTCTGGGACGTCATTTTTACAGTAAATTTTCTTGAAACTTTTCCAAGCAAACGGACGGATTTCGATGATATGTATCACACCATAGAAGTGACATACCGGTTCGATGATATGTATCACACCATACATTCACGTTCTTTAGATTTTTATTCACATCCATGGTAACCGATTCTTTGTCAAAACCAGAAAATTGTTAGATTAAAGCAAACTATACCATAATGCAAGAACTGGCATCATTAAACGAAGCTAATCCCCTCGCACTGGCATCATTAAACGAAGCTAATTCCCTCGCTGGCAACCTTGATAATAAAAAAGTACTCCGTAGTCCGCACAGTACAACAGTCCGACTTGGCAACGCCACCTAGCGACTTATCACCGGCACTGCAGTGCATGATATAAAAATCCTAAAACCATCAACTTCTAAAACTGGCGTTTTGAAGAAAGTCATGAAATATGCAATCTTAAATTCGATAAAATTGACGCAGTACAATTTGAACGACGTTATAAGCCAAAGATATAAGTGCCAGAAATAATCCACATTCAGACACATGAAAATGTTTGCCATTTCTCCATTTCATTGTCGAAACTCCAGACGGTTTTACAGAATGTGAAAGCCATGGAAAATGTATACTGGATATCAAATACTCCTACAAGCTCCAATATGAACTTGTGAGGGAAATTCACGACAGGTCATACATTACATCGAAACAGAAATCATTGCCTTGAAAAAGTCTGAGAAATATTACACACACACAAGTACACATTCAAACGGCTGTATGTCAAAAATTGTTCTGCGACTTTGCACTGCAGTGGAGTATCCAGATTCATGCAGAGGGGGTGTGAATTGTGAATGGAGTTTGGAAGAGGGTGCGAGAACATACATTCAATTTCTTCCATTGTAGTGATTTTCACATATATTATACAGGTAGTTATTTTCCCCAGAAAACGTAGGTTAAAGTAAAAATATACACACCGGACCAAATGTTACGGGATGAAATTACACACCGTGTCACTGGACTTTGTACTGTACACCCACTGGTGAATCCATGTGACAAGTGTTTTGTATGATGTGGTGTTTGTGAATGAGCTGATAAGACAAGTGTCGTGCCTTTGCACTTAATGACTGGGTGCCAGACATCCTTCAGCAAAGTTGCAAATCATGATTTGAATTGGGGTCCCATCTGTTTGGCACAAAGTGTTCTTTATAGGAATTAAATATTAAATAAGTATAATTGTGTAACTATTCCAACAGTTTTAAAAAAATACGAGTGCCCGCTACACAGAAATATTCACTTAGTAATCTTAGGTTTACTGATAGGTTGTATCATCGTGCTATTTTGATTGTAAATGAGGCAGGTCATTTTTAAATTATTTATATCAACTAAATGTGTCACCTGAATAAATATTTGTATTGACTTGTTACAAAATATGATCATTGCACATCAAAAGAGAAATAGAGAGAATAAAGAGTTGTTTCCATTAACATTTTAAAGAGTCAATATTATCGCCCTTGATATCAAAGTGGCAATTCAAGCTTGATGTAAAAATAATAATAATGTAAAATTAACATGGTTGATATGATTTTTTTTAAGAATTTTACCAAATTTTCTACGACGGCCATCTTGGATTATGCGACAACCTCCATTTTAACAAATATGAAAATGCTTCACCCACGCACCACAACTGTGAAGTCTGACCAGCGTCGGCCAAACGGTACATGAGAAGAAGACAAAATCTATAATTAAAGGATGACCTGTCGGCGGCCATCTTGTATGATGTATCATACGATTTTGACAATACCCACGATACCTTCAATTTGATATATATCAGGACCATATTAGGTCAAATTTTAAATATCGCCATGTGCCAGATACAAAATCAATGCGTGAAAAAACAAAGGGAGAACACTGGAATATTAGTGAGGCAAGAGTTGTGATAAATATACAAAAAGGAATTCCAGTTATGCTCGGGACACAAAATCAGTACATGTATCCGAAAAAAAACAAAAGAATATATGTTATTCTTGCTTTTAAGGACTAGAGCAAGTGAGCGGGGTCTCACACATACCCTCGGCCGTAGCAAAGTCATTTGGCCTTGACATTTGGCCTTGACCTTTGGCATGAAAGCCGCTTAGGTGAGATATAGAATGAAAATATGGCTGTTGATAAAGAAGTATGTGACATTTCCAGTCGATCCAACATACGGTTGCAAATAAATTGTGTACTTAAATCTTTAATGCAAATATTTCAAAACATTTAACACAATTTGACCTTGACCTTGGGCATGAAAGTCACATGCGTGGGCTATAAAATGAAAATATGGATGTTGATTGTTGATAGACAAATATATGAATTTTCAATTCAATCTGACTTACGGTTGCAGAGAAATTGTTTACTTAAAACTTTAACGCATATATTTCAAAACATTTAACGCAAGTTTCAAAGTAATTTCACCTTCACCGTGTGCATGAAAGCCGTATGAGTGGGCTATAGAATGTTTGTTTAATGGTGTTTGACGGCCTATCAACAGCTATGGTCTAATACTCACATAAAGGATATAACTGTCGGATACCAAATGCCAAAGTTGTTTGTTTGTTTATTGGTGTTTAACGGCCTATCAACAGCTCAGGTCATATACGGCTGGGCAAACGGGTTCGATCCTGTATTAACCTGCTGCATTGGGGGGAAAATCCCAAAATCAGAACGGAATAATTTCATCGAGAAAAATATAGTCAGCCCTGAAATTAGACTAACCAGACCTGATGCCAGGTCCATACCACACCAAAGTCACTTGGCCCCTTTCCCTAAAAAAGGATTACGAATAATTGTAATACTCACACAAGGGATATAACCAGATTCAACTGTCACATACAAAATGCCAAAGACGTATGTGAGGTCCAAACCAGGTCTCCAGTCGGATTTCAGGTAAGGATGAATCGCGATTGTTAAATTACCCATCACATGCACCCACCAGGGCTATAGAAAGAAAATATTGATCTTCTAACTTCATAAAGAAGTATATATATGAAGTTTCAAGTCAACCCGACTTGCGGTTGCAGAGACATTGTGTACTTAAAAACTTTGACATGTTTGATGCAAATATTTCAAAACTTTAAGTAATTTGACCTTATGCAGGAAAGCCACATCGGTGTGCTACAGTATAAAAAATATGGATGACGATAAAGAAGTATATGAAGATTCAACTCAATGCGATTTACGGTTGCAGATATAATGGGTACCCAAAAACCTTTAACGCAAATCTTACGGATGGACGAAAATACAAAAACTATATACACCTCGACATACTTTGTATGCCTGGGTATGAATCATGATTGAAGGCACTGTGTTACAGATGATGCCTCAATATGTTTTTGTCACATCATGCACTGCAAATGACCAATATCAACCAATTGCACCATTTCATTCGAAGTCAAATTTCGAAGTCGAAATGTATTGTACACATGTAATTTGTTACAAGTTTGACCATTGGGCATTGATTTCAATTATAATCATGATAATAGCACAAAAATACATCATTTATTCGTAAATTTTCGTTTCCCTTCGAAAGTCTACAAAGTTTGTCTTTGGTCTATTCTGGATGTTTCAAGTAAAATCTTTTATTGCGAAGATGACTGAAACCATGTGAAACCAACCAAATATAGACTTTATAGACTGTGGACGTTAAACAGAAATTTATGAATCAAAGATTGAATGCAATACCTTAAATGCTAATCACTCTAGGTTGGCGGTAGGATTTTTAAATTTGCTCAAATATATGTGTCTGTGACTGGAGAAATGGGACTTATGGGATTTGCGACCAGTGTAAATACACATATCCGCACAGGATCTGCACTGTTCACCATTGCATCAATGAAATCTCAATCATGCTACTAACAAGCCACATCATTATCAGGCTACAGGAGTGTACTATTTGATCAGGAGCTACACTGGTCACAAATCACATAAACCACATTCTCCAGTCACAGCCACCGGTTAAAGTAACGGACCAATACCTATAAATACATTAAATATACCTAAAAGCATCAATAAGTAAAATAAAATAGGCTAAACAAATTATTTACTCCCATATATCACACATGGAGTAAATACATTTTGTTTAGCTTATTTTTCTCTCACTTATTGATGCTCTTAGGTATATTTAATGTATTTATAGGCCATGGTCCGTTACTTCAACCTGAGGTCACAGCCACATATGTGTAAAAGCATAGTAAATATATTTCTGACCATTTCAATATCTAGTCCTTCGAGTGTCACATAATCAGAAATGTACAAATGTCATTCTGTCCACCACAAGAATGAGTCACCGATTCAAAAAATATTGACAAATCTTAAAACTGCACAATTTTTGTGTGAATAAGATTCATTCTCAATTCCATCAACACTAGAAGTAACATGTCTTCACGACACATCCTTTCAACAGGTTGATTAGATGATTAGAGCAGAAATCAGAGTTAAGAACCACACAAACACTGCCGCTGGCATGGATGGTACTCCGGTTAAATGGTTAATTTTTTGTAACTGAACTTGTCTTTCTCAAGCTATTCCTCGAGGGTTATATTTTCAGATGTCGCTGATCTTAAGATGATGACAGTCTGTCATGGCGACACTATATTTTGCTTCGTGTAGGTCAGGAACTGGATCAGTTCCCATTTCGCGAGTGTTTGGCAACTTGTTGCCCAGTTGGAGTAGTGTCTTCGGGCAGCGATTCTTCTGGTGGCCTTTGTCCTTCAACAGCAGAATGAGAAACAATTTCCGCCTTATCTGCTTCTTCTGAAACCGCCCATATACTATCTCAATAGCCCTGCTGGTGTCTGCCTCGACTGCAGGGTGAAGTTGAAGAGGCTTGACGAATAATCCAGATCGCTAAGATCTGTAGACGGCTTCCCTGAAACAAACAATCAAACACTATTATGTACATGGTTAGCCTTTATTGAATTTCTTACCAGTATTAACCATTACTCAGCAAATGACTCCGCAACTTTCCAACATGAAACAGTGCTTAGAGAACTACATCCCACCCGGGCATCAAACTCACAACACTTGGATAAATGTGGTAATCGAGTAAGCCACATTGTTCATAGTTGTGAACAGTAACTCTTGAAATCTGCAACCATACTGTCCGTAGCAGAGTTACGTTTCCATTCATAGTCTTCCTCTGCAGAATAGTGAATAAGAGATCTGGTTCGCAAATTACATGTAGCAGCTAAAGTTGGGGTCCCATCCACAGGTTGAAGTAACGGACCGAGGTATATATATGTGTGTGTTATAGAGGGAGTAACAAAACTTTTTTTAGCTTTTATTTTTCGTTTATGGACGCTTTTAGGTGTATTTAATGTATTTATAGACCTCGGTCCGTTACAATGTACTTCAACCTGTGGTCCCATCTAGTAGGCATAACAGTTTGCCTATAATAATTAAATAAGTGTATAATTGTGTAACTACGGTACATGTATTCCGCCAGTTTTAAAAATTACGAGTGCAGGCCCACTATACACATATAATCATTTAGTAATATTGATTTTACTGATAGTGACTCGCGGTGGTATCAGGTATTTTGATATGCAAATGAGACATGACATTTTTAAATTATTTATACCAATTAAATGTGTCACCCGAACAAATATTTTTATTGACACATTATAAAGTACGATCATAGTGCACATAACAAAACTAAGCAGACAGAATATAGTTTCCATTAACCTTTAATGGAAACACAGTTATCGCCCCTGATATCAGTGACAAAATTCACATTTCATATAAAAAGAAAAAGTACATGTATATTTTCACGTACATGTACAAATGGGGGGAAAATCCCAAAATCAGAACTGAATATTTACAATAACAAAACTATGTATTCAGCGCTGAAATCAGAATAATCCTGGTCTGATACCAGGTCCTCGCCACACCAGAATCACTTGGCCCCTCCCAAAAGCAGTAGGATAAGTAGTAATCTTTCTACTTTTATAATGGGCAATAACCCAATTCAACTCCCAGGTAACAAAAGAGCCAAAGATAAAAATGTACTGAAGGGTCAAACCAGGCAAATAGTGATTCCTATATGGAGGAACCACTACCGTTAATTTACGTCGTCTCGTTCTCCCCGACCACCACCCACGTAAAGTTTTGTATTACTTTTATAATATTTTTTTTTTCAGATGGAAAATATACAAATTAGGTCACAATTAACAACTAAAGTGTAAATCAGATCTGATTAGCTATTCTGTAGAGGAAGCCTACGTATATCATTTATTTGTTTGTTGGGGTCTAACGGCCTATCAACAGATGCGGTCATTTAAGGCCGGGTCAATGGGTTTAGTAATAAATCCCATATATTACCTGTACAAGTACATGTTCAAGTACATGTACAAATGGGGGAAAAATCCTAAAATCAGAAATGAATATTTACAATAACAAAACTATATATTCAGCGATGAAATCAGAATAATCCTGGTCTGATACCAGGTCCTCGCCACACCAGAATCACTTGGCCCCTCCCAAAAGCAGTAGGATAAGTAGTAATCTTTCTACTTTTATAATGGGCAATAACCCAATTCAAATCCCAGGTAACAAAAGAGCCAAAGATAAAAATGTACTGAAGGGTCAAACCAGGCAAATAGTGATTCCTATATGGAGGAATCTTTACCGTTAACTTACGTCGTCTCGTTCTCCCGACCACCACCCACGTAAAGTTTTGTATTACTTTTATAATAGTTTTTTTTTTCAGATGGAAAATATACACATTAGGTCATAATTAACAACTAAAGTGTAAATCAGATCTGATTAGCTATTCTGTAGAGGAAGCCTACGTATATCATTTATTTGTTTGTTGGGGTCTAACGGCCTACCAACAGATGCGGTCATTTAAGTCCGGGTCAATGGGTTTAGTAATAAATCCCATATATTACCTGTACAAGTACATGTTCAAGTACATGTACAAATGGGGAAAATAAAATCCTAAATCAGAAATTAATATTTACAATAAAAGAACTATATACTCAGCCCTGAAATCAGGATGATCCTGATCTGATGCCAGGTCCTCGCCACACCAGAATCACATGGCCCCTCCCAAAAGCAGTAGGATCAGTAATAATCTTACTACTTCTATAATGGGCAATAACCCAATTCAACTCCCAGGTAACACAAAGAGCGAAAGATGAAAACTTACCTGAGGGCCAAACCAGGCAAATCGTGATCCATACGTATTACTTTTATAATATTTTTTTTCAAATGGAAAATATACAAATTGTGTCACAATTAACATGTAGAGGAAGCCTACAAGATTGCAAGAGTTATTGTTCGCAACTACAATAACATGGTTCAATAATAATGAGACATCAGTGATTCTATATTTTATGTACATATTGGTGTCGTTTTTCTAGTTTCGATGTAGAACCAATAATTCATTAAACTGTGTTTATTCCATTGGGTGACAGTCCAGTTGTTACATTTATAATAGTATAGCCAATTGTTCTCGTCATTTTTTAAATTTTATTTCCACTTCAAGGGACCAGGGTCTCAGAAATGTAATTTCCGTTACGTACATTTACATGACGTAAATATAGCTTTACATTTACATTTTTTTCTTTTCAACGGCATAAAACATACAACTGAAGGGGCATCTATTTAGAAAAGTGTCAAGAATATGGTAAGCTAATTGTTTTAGTGCGAAACAGAGAAATTTAGTAGCAAGTCGTGGAATTTCTCATTTATGGTAACCCAACAACATGTATTTAATATGAATCAGTAAAGTTAAGCAAAGCAAAACAGCTTGGCAACTAACAGAGTGCCGTGTTTTACCACATGTACCAAACATCGTTATAAAGCTACATTTAATTAATAGCACAGCCTCCAAAAATATGGGCAATGATTATGTAACGTTAATGACAAAACGTAACGGTAATGACTTTCAATTTATTTAAAATACTAATACAGCATATATAACAAACATATTTATACTTTGAATATGCTGTACAATATAACTTCAAGTTAGTGTTTACTTTTAATGTGATTGCCAATAGAAACCCACACTCCTTGCAAGCTGTGTCTGTTTTTTGTTGTTTCAGAGCTTTTACTAATTAAATCCTGATATATAAATGTTGTAGGTCTGAATAAATGTGCCATTACTGACCGACAACTGATGGGACCTGGTTTATATCTAATTGACGCATCAACTGACTGGTTAGTTACACGATCGTCATTACCGTTACACAATTTTGTAACGGAAATAACCGTAACGGTAATGATTTTTCTTTAAAAACTCCAATTTTTCACCCCTCTGTATACAACGCATCATGAAGGTAGAATATGCAAAGACAACGTTGTAAGTGTGTCTATCTACCAATTTTGGTTTCAGTCGACCGACATACATATGGACGTGTATAAACCGTGAACGGTAATGATGCATGTAATGTGTAACCTTAAAATTCCGAATACAGACGGGTCTCGTTCTCGGCAATGACTTAAGTTGTGTTACCACCGTGTTTATTTATAAATCGGGCGCCCATAAACAGTGTTCATTGCATTAGTAGCCGAGAGTAGGAAAGGGAGGTTACTCTGATTTTACCTTTTTTTTTCAGCGTAACGGTAATGATTCGATTTCGAGCGACAGATACATTAACGGCAGTATTTTTGACAACAAAAAGGCAAATTTATTGCAGAAGTTTAATGTCAAACTATTTTAATTCAGATGCAATGTATAGTAAAGTACAAATTGACAAGATTTGAGAATTACGGGCTTGTGAACTGTGCTGATTGATGATCGGGACATACCCATTTGGTGCACCATACATATGCCAACAACAGAAAATAATAATAAATTATACCGGGACACCTGAGATGTACATAAAATATAGAATCACTGACATACATATCTGTACATGTATCAAACCAATGAAAACTGACATTCTGATCTGCATATAAACAATGTCATTTCGGCTAATTCTGCGCACCGGCTAATGCACAATTCACGTAATGTTTTGCCCAGCTTACGTCAGAATAAATTATGTTGATTTTGTAATAAATCAGCTGATTAACGGTATACTAAGTCACAATTTTATCCCATTCCGATAGTTTGGTAAAAAGTTATTCAGAACATGGTCAAAATGATTAGTGGTCCTGCTTACTAAATTACTAGATCAACAACAGATGTTAAAAAAAGCTTCATAAACCAATAATACACATGCAAATATACCGACATTGGTTATCATTTTATTCCCGTATTATTCGCAAAACTCGAGGACAAAATGGACTGATACTTTGATCAAATTTGGCTGGGTCTCCGCTAGGCGGATACAGATAATAGACGACAGATGAAATAGTAAAAGCCATCTGTTTAGCCGTGATTATCTCGACTAAGAACTGCCTTGAATGTTCAGGAAATTTAGACTGAATATGGACATTTTCACGAAAATTATTATTAGGTGCGCAGAATTAACAGACACGATTGTAATCCCAACAAATATACAGTCTCCACCCCCGCCCATATTTCGTGAGGTCACCCCAATGAAGCAAAGAAGTCCCTCATCACCACCCCAGACCAAACATGGGTACCCTGTGTACAAATAAATTTTAGGAAGCCCACCCACTGCAATACAAATACTTAATACAAATACTGCACTTCAATTTTTTTACTTGTTTGGTCACTCTTGTTATAGTTTTCTAAATCGTGTAAACACGTGACTTTCTGAAAACATTTGTCTTAAGAAAACAACATGAATAATCAGACATGTAAAATATTGGTGTGTGCAAAGCCACATACACGGTGCGAAGCCGGGTACACTTACTTAATAGAAATACTGCACCGGCCTATATTCATGATATTTCGGGGAAAAGTCACCGCTGTGCTAATGCAGTGGGGGGGGGGGGGGGGGAATGAAAGTAGTGTCTTTTTTAAGTGGCTAAAAGCCTATATTATGAGACAATAGTGGATAGATAACAGATAATAGCCTAACTAGATAATGAATTGACTTGTTGGACTGAAAACATATATTCAAAGTGAATCTACAAGTATCGAGGTGCCACAAACACACAGAGTCCGAGATGCACCATAAAATAGAAATTAGCTATTTAAACAACAATTGTGGAAACAACATTGGTCGCGAAAACCAATGACTCGGCACATGCACAGGCAATGTTGAATATCTCCCACCCACTTGAATTCATGTTAGATTGAATACAATGGAATTATTTTAGTAGCCCTGTGGTTAAAAGTGCTGTCGAAGTCAGCACGATTCAAATATTGGTCAACAGTAATAAAGAAATAATTCCTACCTGAAACGAATGTTTCGTGTCTGGCAGCTAGTAGACTTATGTAAAATGTAGATCATTTATTGATGCGTCTTGGCTGTCGCCGTATTGTCCTCTCAACTTTAGCAAATTTGCAGAACTGTACGTCTGTAGCGTTCACAAATCGTCGAGTACACAATGAGTATCTGTATTTCCGTATTTAGAGCTTATCAACAATGAAGACAGCAATTTCACGATGGCTTGGACCAGTACGTGTAATCAGTGTATTATTACGCGTTTGGCAGGACACGGAATATAGTATGACGTCACAATGAAAATACAATCGCATTTAACAACAAATAGCTGACTTTTTAAACGTAAATTTGTTATTGGTTGGTATATTACATTAAAAAAAAGTGTCCTGTGTCCAATGGACACATGACACTATGGCGTTTAGTAAAAAGGTTCAAATATTGACTCTATATGTACCAGACGTTCTAAATGAGGCTCCATACGGTATAATCTATTTAAACTAAATTTCAATGGGAAGCTATTTTTTTGCAAATTACATGCGTATTATTATTTTTATATAACCTATCAATGTTTACAGGTGTTAGCATGTTTCAATATTGAACTAACATATAGCTTGTTGGTATTGGCACACTTTCATTTTACGAAGTTTCCCGCAGCGAACCCCATTCGGCCTATCGACCGATTGTAATTATAGAACGCCTGTAACTATTCACGAGAATATAGGCGTTCTATGAAAATTGACAAAATTTTCAGAGTACTGTGTTATGAATTTTGTTTTAACTTATGGCGCCATTTGCGGAAAATATTATAAATTTTATAAACGTATTTCATGAGATTACGCAGATATCCGAAGGTACAACGGCGTGTCTCAACTATAGGGTAAAGTCTCACACTTTGCTTCAAACGAGAACTATTTTTTTCCAGGTTGTTCGGAATACGTGACTGGTATTTATCTGCAGATAATTGGGAAGCTTCATCAATGCCAAGTTAACATCTTTATTGCATTCCAACAGGATGTGTTGATGTAAAACAGATTGGCAGTTGGCAAGTTTGACGAGCACAGCAGCCGCAAACTGAAGAGGATGCATTACCTCTGGCGTGTATTCTATCAAACATTTTTGGCGTGTATTCTATCAAACATAATGTACTGGCACAGGAATGTTGCCAAGTCTTAGTTTACGACACGCCTATCCCATTTTCGAAGAAAATATAACTATTTCTAGAAACTGACTGTTATTCCTTAGAATCAGGTGGTTGGTTATAAACATAATTGATAATACTTGAAAACTAGTTTTCAGTAGTAATGTACATACATGTATCTACATGTCGCTATGTGTGTGTTATTGTTATTTTGGCTTTTGAAATCGTGGTTCAAGCCTAGTAGCCAACTTCACCAAAATTGCAAAGTATGCTTATCTTGCTAAGTACACTTTGAGGGAGAAATCTTCAATTACAGGATACAATTTATTCATTTATTTTTATTATATTGAATGTATCACATTATCACAGGCATTTTTGCTGTGATAATGTAATACATTCAGTATAATAATTCTGAATACTTTTACTCATCAAATATATGCAATCGTTGGTGCTGTATGAACTAATGCATGTCGGGAAAAATAAATGATTACTCCCTCAAACATGTCAAAGTATGCTTGGCAATTTTCGTGAAATCGGCTACTGTAATACCATCAGTTGCGCTTGGTTTTCGATCAGAACGTGATTATATTTGCAATTACACTGAAACCTCTCTAGACCAGACACCAAGTTTCTTGGTCATTTATCTCAGGTGGTAATGTTTATTCGTGATAGCATGTAGCACACAACTGTGGCTCAGAATGATCAAATGCCTGATTTACAGTGAAACCTCTCTAAGCGTGACCTCCCAGGGTGTCCGGTTTAGAGAGGTTTCACTGTATCATGTATCTCTTGATCGTATCTTACGGTATGATGTTGAGAAACATGTGTGTAAGCGAGTGAATGTTACATACGTACAGTGAAGATTTGCTGAAGGTTCCCAGACAACAAAACGCGAACATGAATGGAAAACGAAGTGAACATGATAATTTTGTATAACGATATGCATAGAAACGTTATCGTTTGTTTGTATGGTACATATATGTGAAAACGATAGTTTCGTTTCAATACCCGGCTATTTGAACGCATGTCGTTTCTTTCAACACATCATTTTGACATCGTTTACGTTGTGATATGCAAGCGTTCATTTGTGGAAGCTGTGTTGAAGGCATATCGTTGAACAAACCGATCGTTTTCACTTCGTTTTCCATTAGTTTTCGTGTTGTCCGTTTGGGAATATTCAACAAATCTTCACTCTACATCTAAATGTGGCTGTCACTGGAGACATATGGCTTATGGGTTTTGCGACCGGTGTAGATACAGATCCGCATGTGCATCCACACAGTATGATCAGAATCTACACTGTGCATCAGTCTATCAATGAAACACCCATAATTCTAGCAAGCAATATAGACCAGGCTACATGAGAGATTTATTGGACCAGGAGCTACACTGGTCACAAATCCCATAAGCCCCAGTTCTCCATTCACATGCAAAAATGATGGGAGCATTCACTGGGATCCTCATACTCCATTGTCAACATCAGAAGCCATAACTAACTTAGAACTGACAGAGTCACACGCCACAACTAATTTAGAACTGCCAAAGTCACACGCCACACATAAATTAGTACTGCCAAAAGTCACTCGCCAAAGCCATCACAAAGCACAAGTAACCTAGTACTGCCAAAGTCGCACACGACAACTAACCTATTACTGCCAAAAGCAAACACCACAACTAAGTTAGTACTGCCAAAGTCAAAAGCCACACCTAACCTCATACTCCATTGTCAAAATCAGACGCCATAACTAACTTCGTACTGACAGAGTCACACGCCACAGCTAAATTAGTACTGCCAAAGTCACACGCCACAAGTAAACCTACTACGTCCAAAGTCACACACGACAATTAACTTATTGCTGTCAAAGTCAAACACCGCAACTAAGTTAGTATTGACAAAGTCACACGCCACAACTAACTTAGTACTGCCAAAGTCACACGCCACAACTAACCTAGAACTGCCAAAGTCACACGCCACAACTAACCTAGTACTGCCAAAATCATACGCCACAACTAACATAGTAAGGCCAAAGTCACAAGCCACAACTAACCTAATACGACCAAAGTCACACGCCACAACTAACATAGTACTGATAAAGTCACACGCCACAACTAACCTAGTACTGTCAAAGTCACACGCCACAGCTGACCTAGTACTGCCAAAGTGACACGACACAACTAAATTAGAAATGCCAAAGTCACACGCCACAACTAATCTAGTACTGCCAAAGTCACACGCCACAACTCACCTAGTACTGCCAAAGTCACACGCCACAACTTACCTAATACGCACAAGGTCAGACACCACAACTAACCTAGCACTGCCAAAGTCACACACCACAACAAGCCTACTACTGCCAGCGTCACATGTCACAACTAAAATAGTACTGCCAAAGTCGCACACCACAACTAACCTAGTACTGCCAAAGTTTCACGCGACAACTATGTTATTGCTGCCAAAGTCACACGCCACAACTAACCTAGTACTGCCAAAGTCGCACACCACAACTAACCTAGTACTGCCAAGTGGCACGCCACAACTAACCTAGTACTGTCAAAGTCACACGCCACATCTAACCTAGTAATTCCAAGGTTACACGCCAAAATTAACCTATTAATACAAAAGTCACACGCCACAACTAGACAAGTACTGCCAAAATCATACACCACAAGTAACCTAGTACCGCCAAAGTCACACGCCACAACTAACGTATGACTGCCAATGTCATACGCCACAACATAGTAATGCCAAAGTCACACGCCACAACTAACATAGTACTGCCAAGTTCAAACGCCACAACTAACCTAGTACAGCCAAAAGTCACACGCCACAACAATCCTAATACTGCAAAGTCACACGCCACAACTAACCTAGTACAGTCAAAGTCACACGCCTGAACTAACCTAATACAGCGAAAGTAACACGCCGCAACTAACCTAGTACTGCCCAGGTCACACGCCACAACTAACCTAATACTGCCAAGGTCACACGCCACAACTAACTTAGTACTGCCAAGTTCACACGCCACAACTAACCAAGTACTGCCAAAGTGACACGCCACAACTAACTTAGTACTTCCAAAGTCACACGCCAAAACTAAATTAGTACTGCCAAAGTCACACGCCACAACTAATCTAGTACTGCCGAAGTCACAGGCAACAACTAACTAGCATAGTACTGCCAAAGTCACACGCCACAACTAACCTAGTACTGACAACGTCAGACACCACAACTAACCTAGTACTGCCAAAGTCACATACCGCAACTAACTTAGTACTGCCAACGTCACACGTCACAACTAGCCTAGTACTGCCAAAGTCGCACACCACAACTAACCTAGTACTGCCACAACTAACCTAGTACTGCCAAAATGACACGCCACAACTAATTAGTACTGCCAAAGTCGCAAGCCACAACTAACCTTTTGCTGCCAAGGTCACACGCCACAATTAACCTAATACTGCCAAGTTCACACGCCACAACTAACCTAGTACTGCCAAAGTGACACGCCACAACTAACTTAGTACTGCCAAAGTCACACGCCACAACTAAATTAGTACTGCCAAAGTCACACGCCACAACGAATATAGTACTGCCAAAGTCACACGCCACAACTAACATAGTACCGCCAACATCACACACCACAACTGACAAAGTACTGCCAACGTCACACGCCACAAATAACATAGTACTGCCAAAGTCACACGCCACAACTCACCTAATACTGCCAAAGTCACACGCCATAATTAACCTAATACTGACAACGTCAGACACCACAAATAACCTAGTACTGCCAAAGTCACGCACAACAACTAACCTAGTACTGCCAAAGTGACACGCCCAAACTAACCTAGTACTGCCAAAGTGACACGCCACAACTAACTTAGTGCTGCCAAAGTCACACGCCACAACTAACCTAGTACAGTCATAATGACAAGCCACAAATAACCTGCCAAAGTCACACGCCACAACTTACCTAGTACAGTCAAAGGTACATGCCTCAACTAACCTAATACTGCCAAAGTCACACGCAGCAGCTAAACGAGTCCTGCCAAGGTCACACGCCACAACTAACCTAATACTGCCAAGGTCACACGCCACAACTAACCTAGTACTGCCAAGTTCACATGCCACAACTAACATAGTACTGCCAAAGTCACGCGCCACAACTAACCTGATCCTTTCAAAGTCACACGCCACAACTAACCTGGTACTGGCAACGTCACACGCCACAACTAACCAAGTACTGCAAACGTCTCACGCCACAACTAACCTAGTACTGCCAAAGTCACACGCCACTATTAATCCAGTACTGCCAACGTCACACGCCACAGCTAACCTAGTACTACCATAGTCAAACGCCACAACTAGTCTAGTAATGCCAACGTCACACGCCACAACTAACCTAGTAACATTCATGAGCTCTGGACTTTTTAATTACATGTATGGTAACCGATTCCTCGTCAAAACGACAAAATTATGAGACTAAAAAAAAACGTATACAGGGCAACCTGCTCTGTTCATCAGAAATATTCATCATCGTATGAGAAAGATATTAAAGGCAATCTATTGTAAGAAAATACATCTAGCTACATGACGTTACGCCGTTCGGAATTGGGAACATATATTTTGAACCACACTGTAAATCTGTTCATACTACAAAATCATTAGGCATGCATTGTCTGATAGCCGAAGCTGATTTTTTGGCTTAACCCTGCATTGGCTGATAAAGTCGGTTTCTTTCTTCACTATACTTGCTTAGGGTCTCTATAACAAATAACAGGTGGTTAACAAGAGGATATCGTTGAGCAA
This sequence comes from Conchocele bisecta, assembly GCA_029237695.1. NCBI lineage: Eukaryota > Metazoa > Mollusca > Bivalvia > Lucinida > Thyasiridae > Conchocele > Conchocele bisecta. The sequence goes on from CM055271.1 coordinate 100,209,400, forward strand.
TCTGAGAAATCCAACATTGCCGCTGGCGGCCATTTTAATTTTATTTAAAAAAATAACTGTTAACCCAATGGGCTAGAAACCTAAGGAAGACATCGATTTTGACTAATTTCAGGGCGAAGAATCCATTTCTGAAGTTAATTTCGTGATTAGCCGTCTCCTTGACAGTAACTTTCAATACATATACAGGATAACAATCTGAGATGTCCACAAAGATGGCTGCCGGTGCTCAATGAAAATTGTTCCAGCAATCGTCCTGGCCTCTGCAATGGCAGAAAGCAGTACAGCTTAATCGAATTGATTTGCAACCACACCTCCTCGTTGCACATGACTTTTCACTACTATAACCACATTTTATGACCAGCAGTAGGTCACTGAGAACAAGATGTGTGCCTGGAGGTACGATAGTAGGAAGGAGAATGGTGTACTGCCCTCAGGATGGTACCACCCATGCTCCATTGGGGAAAGGACAGTCTGTCTTGAGGCAATCCCGTCAGGTGACCACTGCCAGATGGCCACGTAGGGCGTTCTCTCTGAATGCTGTCTCAGTTGGAGGAAGGGAGCAGAGTTTTGGTGGCTCAAGAGCATTTGGTCTTTTTTTGGCCACATTTTGACCCGCGCTGAATCGAGGAAATCGCAGTCACTCTGGTGCTGCCCTCAGGATGGTACCACCCATGCTCCATTGGGGCAAGGACTGTATAGCCTGTCTTGAGGCAATCCCGTCAGGTGACAACCGCCAGATGGCCACGTAGGGCGTTCTCTCTGAATGCTGTCTCAGTTGGAGGAAGGAAGCAGAGTGTTGGTGGCTCAAGAGAGTTTGGTGGTTTTTCTTGGCCACATTTTGACCCGTGCTGAATCGAGAAAATCGCAGTCACTCATTTTATAGCATGTCAAGATGAAGGCTCTTGCCTCCGCCAACAGTCTGTAGGTATTGTTCCATGGGTAAAGAGCTGTCGCCAAACTTGACACCACCTGCAACGAAGAACATGCATTATATGTAGGTGTATAAAGAGGTGTATGTAGTCTTATACATGTTGGTACCATACTGTCCATACATGGCACACATACACACTATACAAATTTACTAATATATGTATGTTTTGTATAAAGTTACGTTTCATTATACTCAACTGTATTGATACCGGAGCTCATCGTTTATCATTTTAATTGCTTGATGACGACAGCAGTGCATTCAGTTTAATGCTAAATATTATTTGTAAATATGCAGACATCATTGGTTGGTACATTGGACATGTAAATTACCTGCTCGCGGAACCTTCAACACGATACCGTTTCCAATACAGCCCGTGTCTTGTGTAGTCAGCAGATCATGACAACAGAAACCGTTCGACAGTGTCAGTTTCATCAGCTGGACCAGGCAACTCAAATGGACAGGTTCAGTCCCAGTGATGACAAGCGTGTGAGAAAATACGGTCATCCTTGTGATCCTCACGATCGTGAATGATCATATTGATGATCTGCACTTTGTTGGATGTTACGGAGAAGAGAAGTGACTGTGCACTCTTTTCTACACCACTGCTGGACCTTTCCACTGCCAGTTCTTTTTAGGACACTCTTGGCTGTAGTGCGCATCTGCCCTTAGTCGTCGAACATTGAAGTGGCAACCGTTGCCAGCTGCATGGTCAACATGTCACAGCATGTTGGTACTCCTTCTCACTGACTGGCTTGGAGAGCCATGTCACGGGCATAAAATAGGACAATATCCACAATTTTGTGTCCATTTATGTTGATAGACTTTTTGTTGGCAGTCCAGTTTATAACCATAGCATTGACTGGTACATGAAATACCTCGTGCCATCCCGCCTCAAACTCATCCTGCTGTTTTTTTCCCAGTTACATTGCTTCATTAATGTTGATTGTCACATTCGTCATGACTTCAGGGATTAATCAGGGATGCTCAATTCATGTGATGCTCAACTGTGTTGAGAGGGTAAATAATCATAATAGTTATTGCAATCATTGTCATTACAAATCAGTATAAATGTACCTGGGCCATGTCCCATTTTCTTCCATGTTGTCTCAATCAATATCCATGTCAGGTAAGGAGAGGGCGTAAGAGCTCTTCAGTGAGCATCACAAGGAGTAGTAGTAAGGGAGTCAAAATGATACCACCTACTGTGATATCATTTATAACACTCTATTCTACCCCCACCACCCCCGAAAAATAAAAAAATTGGTTAACGAGGAAATTGTCTCCCGACAGCAAATTTATGAATTTTTGGAGAAAATAATTTTGAAAAGAGGGAGTCAAAATGAGTCCCAATTATATTGGTAATTGACTTTTGAAAAAAGTTGAAAACATTAATGCAAGTACAATAGTTTATATTCCAACACCCCATTTTTCTCCTCCGATATAGCTAATTTATTTCGCAGATCAGCAACTAATTCTACCAGTTCTAGTCTACCACGTTCACCTTTAGCCACCTGACAGCGTAGTTGCTTATGTCTACAAAGAGTTTGGGCACTAACGAATTTACAAGGGCATCTGGGGCATTGAAATTGTGGGGGTACACAAGGAAACTTTCTACGTCTCGCTAGATGCCTTCGTAGATAGTCTTTACACGTAAACGTCTTACAACAAATCACACACTCCATTATATATGTATATAACCTATGAAATTTATCTGTTCAATTGAACGTGAAAAAAACATGATGTAATTTTTTCACGTCCAATTGAACAGATAAATTTTATAGGTTATACAAAAGTATATATACAAAAGTGTACAAAAGTATATATACAAAAGTATATACAGAAAAACTAGAGCAGAAATAGAAAGTTTGAGAAGAGAAGCCGAATCTCTAGGGATTACTTATAGTAAACGGTTGAGAGTTAGGGGGTTGACAAAGCTGATAAACGCCACAAAGAATAAGGTGTTTATGAAGCGGTTTACCCGCGCCTATAAAAGAGGGGCATTTAATGATATATCCAAAGCGGAGGAAGTTGGTAACAGAATTAAAAAAGAAAGTATTGCGGAGTTAAGGAGTAGTGTAATAAAACCTTCAAGCACCAATAATTTGTCTTAAATTAGACGCACAGGTGACCAAATACCAAATAATAAGAAAAATCTATAGTTCGCGCGATAGTGGAAAAAGGTGAAGAAATATTGAGGGATCACGATGAAACATTGGAAAAGGTAGAAAAGGGAAGACGGGTAGTTACATTTTCCTTTCGTAAAACATTGACATTAACGAGTCTGAACGCATGTCCGATAAACTCGCTTCGTATCTAACAACCAAATTTTATTTCAGATATTCATATTCTTACAAGCTAGAACATATGGAGGAAACTAAAAATGGAAAACCTATAACTATAATAATGCACACAAATCTCGGTGGTAGCGAACAACTATCATCAATGAAAATAGTTAAAGAATGGCTGTCAGATAAGGAGCAAACACGAATAATGTCCGAAAAAATAGACAGACCAAATACAAAGTGGAAGTTTGTAAGATGGGTAGAGGGGAATAGATTTGGGACTACAATCCAAAGAAACGGCAGGAGGAGAACTTCCAGAATGGCTGAAGAATAAAAAAGGTATGTATTCTTTAGATAATTATAATGACGACCTTTGTCTGTTTAGGTGTCTAGCTATGCATATGACAGATAAAAGACCTGACAGATGTACAGAAAAGGCGAAAGAACTTAGTAAGCAATATTTCGCTAGTAATGTGGTTTCACCAATTCCTTTTTCAGATCTGAAAAAGGTTGAAGAGCTTTTTAAAATCGGTATAGAAGTATATCAACCCACCGAAACCGAATGTAATGTATGGTGGTTGAAAAAGGTACCAGCGCACTATAAGGCAATAGGTAATACACCAATGACAATAGGACTGTTTAATAATCACGCATTTCTGATAAAAAACCTTAAAAACCTCTCTAAAATTTACGCCTGCGATAATTAATTGCAAGCAGAAATTCACGAAAGCGAGTAATATGAAGAGACACGGACCAAAATGTATGAAAGGTGAGACAAAAGTAGTATGTGATGGTAATTATTTAGAGCGCCCGCGTTCGTCGTTCGAGAAAGCGTTCTACCCAAAATGTTCTAACAGTTATGGGGCGATCGATTGGATGTACTCTGTGGAAAAGCAGGAGGGAATTCACATTCACCACGAACAGTGTGGACACGGGGGTGAAAGATGGGTTTTAGGAGCTCCAGTAGATGGATACTGTACAGAAACTAATACCGTATATCAATATCACGGCTGTTACTGGCACGGGTGTGAGATTCATGCAAAGCATAGAAAAGAAGAACGCGCATCCACTATGAGAAGAGATCATTTATAGAAGAAGCAAAGAATTCAACCTAGTAGTTATGTGGGAATGCGAATTTCAAAGAACGGGTAAAGACATAAAGATCGGTTGCGACACTACTCTTTATCCATATCAGATAGTAAACGATTTTGAGGCATATCTCAACCCAGAATTTGAAACTCTCGGTAATAATCTAGAGTATGAAGCCGAGCACGTTCCGGTAAGCGTTAGTATAGGAGATAATTTCTCAGGAACAGTAACTCATATTTGTGATACAGATCCCGCAAAACTTATAGAAAAATTCGTAGAAGATTTGAAAGTCAGGGGAAAAGCTATAAGAGAAGAAGTGTGGTCAAGATATGGGTTTAATACAGAACATTTACGTAAAAACCAAATCGCCAAGATCGAACAGTGGATAGAGCAAGTACCGGTTATAGGTTTTAACAGCAGTAAGTACGATATAAACTTAATAAAGAAATACCTAGTAGGCGAACTGGCATCAACAACAAAGAAAGTAATGGTCGGAAAACGGGCAAACGCAACACTATATCTATTTACTCCAGAGTTTAGATTTCTTGATGTAATACTTTATCTAGGACCTGGTGTAAGTTACGATAGTTGGATAAAAGCCTACGAATGCAAAGGACAGAAATCTTTCTTTCCTTATGAGTGGTTCGATTCTCCAGACAACCTGGATTACCCAGGACTACCGGATATAGAGAATTGGTATTCCAAACTATCTGGGAAAATGTTAATAGCTGAAACAGAATTAAGTAAATGTCATAGAATTTTCGAAGAAAAATAATATGAAAAAACTTCAGAGATTGGTTGAAATATTATAACGATTTAGATGTAGCACCGTTCCTAGAAGCGGTGGAAAAAATGTGTGAATTTTATAAACACAGAGGTGTGGATATTTTGAAAGATGTGGTAACACTACCTGGAGTAGCTATACAATATTTATTGAGAGGAACCATTAAAGAACAAAAATCTTCAAAGACGATTATACCGGAGGATGCTCTATATGCACCAAAAGAAATAACATACGAAATTATGAAGGACGCTCTAGTTGACGGTCCATCAATAGTATTTACACGATATGCAGAAGCTGGTGTTTCAAATATTAGAGTGGGTTCCAAACCATGCAAGGCTGTTTTGGGGTACGATGCAAACGCGTTATATTTATCTACGTTAAATAAAGAGATGCCGTGTGGGAGAGAAACTATACACCATATAGATACCCCACATAACCCTAAATTTATTAAAAAGTTTTGCAAAAGAGTTTTATCTGGAGACTGGTTTGGGTTTGCGGAGGTGGATATAGAAATTCCACACAACTTAAAAGATAAGTTTTCTGAAATGTCCCCAATATTTATAAACAGAGAAGTAGAGGTTGATGAAGTTCCCACACACATGTTAAAATATTTAAAAGATACTGGCCGAACAAGAGGAGATGGAAAAAAATTGGTGGGATCTATGACCACCACTAAAGTATTGCTGTACGCGCCACTGTTGAAATGGTATTTAACACACGGCCTAGAAATAAACTGGAGTTCATCGTGTTATAGATTATATTAGCGGAAAACCATTCGAATGGTTCGCAAAAGAAGTTACAGCCGCAAGACGAACAGGCGATGTAGAACCAAATAAGAAACCAGTAGCCGACATAATGAAATTATTATGAAACTCGTGTGTGGAAAAATGATAGAGGCAACGGAGAGACATTTAAATACGACATATACACAAAACGAAACCTGTGTTGACAAAGCATTAAGATCTGCATTATTTGACGATTTGGAAGAGATAGGAGATGCGTACGAAATATCTTCAAGAAAACCCAGGTGTGCGGTAAAGAGACCATTCCATTGTGGAATAGCGGTTTATCAACTAGATAAATTGAGAATGTTGGAATTTTACTACGAATTTCTAGACAAATACGTAAAAAAGAGAAGATTTGAATTAATAGATGGATTCTGATTAGTATTAGGAGTTAGTGGAAAAACGATAGAGGAATTGATTAGACTAACTTACTAGTCGAGGTTTGAAAAATAAAAAAAATAAATGGTTGGCTTGGGATAAATGGAGCGAAAGAGAGCCCGGACTTTTCAAAATGGAATTTAGCGGGGATAGGGCGATAGCGTTATCTAGTAAGTGTTATTTCGTAGAAACATTTAATTCCACTAAAGATAATTTGGAACAAATAAAAACTCTGCGAAAGGAATGTCCAAGAGAACTAACAATTTAAATTGGATAGATATAAACGAGTACTAAGTGAAACTACAGAAGATGGAAAACACATTATAGATGTAGCACAAAATAGAGGATTTAAAATGAAAGACGGCGTTATGAAAACGTACTGTCAACAAAAATTAGGACTCTCGGCATATTATGATAAAAGACGCGTGTTACCAGACGGAATACATACAGAACCTCTCTAAAGACTCTGACGATCCGGGGGTAGCTGGGTGTCAGAAGGCACAATAAGAAGTTCTTCGCGAACAAACCCTCGAGATGGCCCATCATCCAAATAGTAGAGCACGGGCTCATCAGGTTTGGTAATAGATCGATCTAGATGATATACATTGAGAGACCACACGGGATCAGTCGCGCGGCGGCTGCCACATTCGAGCTCTCCCGGTTGATAGAGGTACCGGACGTCAATATCCGATGGAAGCCGTTGCTCCTCTACACCAACGGGTCGCCCGCGCCAGACGGCAGAGGGCTTGCTCGTCACCCTTTTAAACTTGATAGCATCTACAGGCTTCTTACCTATCAATCTGGTCACCTCTCCGTTCAGTGCGGAGACCACGGCGGGCAGTCTGGCCACCCACTCGGTCGATCGTGAATGAGGGTCTACAAGTTCTTTGGCGTATTGGTGTCCGAACAGTCTCTCAGCCAGGGTTCGATTGAAGCGCTCCACGATCCCCTGGTACCGGTGGATGTTGATGCGGCCGCGTCTGACAGAAACGTTGTGCTTAGACAATAGATGAGAGACCGCGCCCATGAACTCTCGGCCGGGATCGACCTGGAGAAGATTCGGCCATTTGCGAGGACTCCTCTTATATATTCTGGAAAGAGCCTCGGACATCTCCTTAGACTCTTTAGTGGCCAACGGCTCAGCACCCTTATAACGACTCGCACGTCAACGATTGTCAGTGCGTACTTGTACGTCTTGCGACCGACGCGATCGTGAGGTAGAAACAGGAGATCCGCTTGGTGAACTTGGTTCGGCACCGGCACGTCGAATTTCTGGCGCGGAATATTGTGAGGCGCGGGTAAATAGATCTGCCAGATGGCCTGCTTCTTGAGCCATTCCTTGACAGCGTTTTCTGAAACCTTGGTCGCCGCCGCGATGTTCTTGATGGCAGCGAGTCCCTTCCAGTAGCCGCGGGGGCTGTAGTATGTGTTTGCTAGCTTGCGCGCTAGGCGAACCGATAGTTTGGTATCAAGTTTGCGCTTGTTCATCGTATGCGAAGTATTCTAATATATCGGACAATCTCCAACATGCCCTCGCCAGATCGTCCGGTAACTGCGTCGATAATAATAAACCTTTGTTGGAAGTACAATTGTGATTGGGGTTAAGTTCTGAAGGAACTTGGGAAAATCTAATTCATCCAATCCACCAGGATTGGTGGAGGAATCTAACATCCGCTTTGCGAAAAGGGAGGCCGATTTTTCGTCCCCGCGCCACGTCTCGAGAGAATCTCGGGCCAGACGAATCATACTCTTTGCACCAGGTAAACGGTGTTTAAGGGCCGTGTAGCCTATATCGATCATAGCAAAATAAAGATCGTCAACTAACATCGTTCCATATATATATATAAAAAAAAAAATAAAAAAAAAAAAAGTTTTAAAATAATTATTAATTTGTAAAAAAGTATTAATTAATTTAAAATCTCGATTGGATATAGTAGGTGACGATACCCACCACACCCATTCCCACGACGATGAACGCGATCTCGCGGTCTTTTTGGGTCTCTGACGGTACATAGAAATCTGAAAGTTGGGGCTCGCGATCCAGTCCCAATTTCATTGGATCTAGACTTTTCTGTGGATATGCCAGCGCGTACTCGCGGTTGGCTTCTTCAACGTTCTCAAAAGATTGCGCGGCGTGATTTTCGCGGCGAAGCTCTTCGTTGACCCAGTCCAGATGGGCGGTTCGTTTTTTCGACCACGCTTCCTTTGCGCTATTGTGTTGTTCTACAGCTAAATCGTGACGCTTGCGCTCCTCATCCACGTTCAAGCTTCTCATTTTAGAGAATATAAAGTTGCTACCGCTGAACGCCAATGAGTTTACAAGCGCACCACCTACTATTACTGCGATTGAAGCCATTTATTTCCATATATTAACGGGTAGAATTCCAGCTTTAATTAGATAATCTCGGGTCCAAACTGCGGCCGCTACATCTAAGGTCGCGAGCCCTATGTCTCTCACAGTAAAGTCCAATTTGGGAGCGGACCCTCCTAGGGCCATCTTTGATAGTCGAGAATACCCGATACTGAAGCCTGATATCACCACAGCGTCATAAAGTGCATTCACTATCATTTTACCATCTTGTTCAGCCATTGTTGATAATTATAATTATTGCATATAAAAGGGATCGCGATCAATGTTTAAATGGGGCGCATCAAATCGCGATTGGAGTTTCGTAACTGTTTTTGGATGAATTGATGGGGGTTGTTTTCTCGATAAGGATTGGTGTAATAGGGGATATTTCCACACGCACAGGGCACCAACAACTGCCAAACCACCACCAACAACCCAACTCCAATTCGTGAATTGGGGTTCAATCGGATTCGTCCAACCTCGATTGGGTGTTGAGTGTGCTTCCAATTCGTGAATTGGGGGTGTTGTTGCACTCAACACTGTTGAACCCGATTGCTCTGTCTTCAGATGTTTTGCTGTCTCCGTCCCCGATTGCAACGACTGTTTAGCCTCTCGAAGCTCGGCGAGTATTTTATCTTGTTTAACTTTTCGGGTGGCAGCCGCCGCCCGCCCAGCTGCCTGTCTTTTGGGATTTTTTATATGCGGTATGTCATCCAGTGGCAGAGTAACACTCGGGTTCGATTGTGTTGGAGCAATCGGGTTCAACTCCGTCACTCTCGCAGGTGTGTCTTGTGTCATAATTTATGATATTAATATTAGGGCTTATAGTTCGTGGGCATATATGTCCAAATTGACAGTGTTTACCCGTGGTCAACGCGGTTGTCAGCGGAGTCGGTCTCTAGATCGCCAATCAATCCCGCGGTGTTTGGTATAGGGAGAAGTATACTAAGAGCAGTTGCGTACAAATGAATAGCCGCCGATCCAAGAGTTTTTGTCATCTCCGCACCTAACCTAGGTTCGTATCGCGCGTACATTTTATCGATCTCCGCATCTGCCATCTTATCCACCTGAAAAACTGAGAGACGCCTACCGAGATAATGCTCCGATTGTCCCCCAGCAACCAGCGCAGCTAGCCGCTCTCGTCGCGCCGCGTTTTCATTTTCATTCGGAGTCGTTGCACTCAACCCAATACCAACTGCCGTTGGAGTTGAAATTGATCCCGATTGCTCTGTCGGAGTTGATGTTTCATTATCTTTCAGGAAAGATACCGTGTTGGCAGTCGGAGTTGAGCTTTCTTCCATTAGCTGATCGAGAAGTTCGTCGCAGTTCATTATTGCATAATTTCAAATTAATTTATTTTTCTATTCTACAAGTCACATCACTTTAAACATATTGCCAAGCGCACCACCCGATACTTATGATCACCATTATGCTCGCAACAAAGCTCGCAGCGGAGCACCAAATTGTTAACATTGTTAATCATTGTTCAGCATTTGTTCAACATTTGTTAAGTATTTGTTCAGCATTGTTCAGCAATTGCTAAGCATTGTTAAGCAATTGCTAAGCATTGTTAAGCATTGCAATAGCTTATTACTTTGCAATTTTCTTAAAATAAAGCAATTGATAACGTTATAAGCAGTTGGTTGATCAGTCTTTAGCAGAAGCTTGGCGTGCTTAGTTTCCGAAAGCATCTGTCGAACCTCCAGGCGCTCCTCGCGCGTTGGGATAACGTCATTCTCTCGAAGGCAGTCATCGAATGAGTCTCGGTCCTTGCAGTGAAAGAGGGCGACCCATTTCGTTTGCTCTCGCAGATCCTTGAGGACGGATGAAAGAGCAGCTCGTTTGGAGGCTGCCTCGACTAACCGTGAGGCTCTCCGCACCCAAATAAGTCGGATCCGCGAAACAATCTCGATGGTCCTGCACGAGGAGACGACACTCGGTGAGCGTCTTCGCACTCTGTTCAGAGACCAGGGCATCACGATAGCAAGAATCCTCGCGGCTATCGGCATGACTATATCGACCATAGTTCTAGCTTTCACTGGTTGTGCGGCGCCACCACCCGCGCCACCACCCACACCACCACCACCCGCGCCATCCGGTGGAGCCAAAGAGTGGGTAAAAAAACAACTAAAAGCCCTCGCCAGTCTCCTGGCTAAATTAGCCGAAAAGGCGGCTGCCGCACTACCTGGACTGATCGGAAGTATCGTTTCTTACTTGCTATCTATATTATCAAAAACGGCAGGATGGCTAGCTAAAAATACTTGGGCTCTAATAGTGGCAATCGCCGGTCTCTTACTATTCTTCGCCAGAGAGTTCCTAAAACCAAAGCGTAAATAGTCCGATCGCCACGAGGGCAACGACGAGCGCTAATTTCTCCTCCTCGTGTGTTGTGCTTCCAATCTCGATTGGTGTTTCCGCACCTGTTCCAATTTCAACATTGTTGATGATTGGATTAGGGGGACTCGATGGTGCATCCAATTTACGAATTGGGGGTACTGGGTTCAACTTCAATCCCGATTGTGTTGAGGGAGGTGTATCCATTTTGTGTTTTGGAGGTTTTATGAAATCTTTTTCAAATTTATTTGAATTTTCACCTCCGCTCCCGATCATGTTGGGGGTGCACTTGATGATATCCGTGTTCACGTTACCGTTGTGGCCGATTTTTTGATTGGCGGTGGCGATTACGATTTGATTATTGTAACCGTCAACCGGGTCGTCTCGTAGTATCATATTACTCGGCGCCATATAAAGACCTATTCCAAATACATAGTCTACTGGAGTGCTGGCATTCTGCAAAACGTCTTGATAATTCTGGATCGCCTTCTCCAGGTCCACCCTAGCTGAGATGGCGTCCTCTACAAGTGTCAAGAACTGTTTTTGTGCGTCAAACGCCGTTGCGACTCCTATTATAGAACTGCGAGTTTGTTTCTGTGCGCCGAGGATGGCCCAGACATATGTGCGAATGGAGTCGTTGATGCGGGTAACACCGGCCTGCATAAACCCTAGACCGTCGTCCAATATAAAGGTTTCTATACCCTTCTGCACGTTTCTGTCTTGTAAAATATATTGTACGTGAGCCTTTGATGGTGATAACCATGTACAGTATTTGGAATCACACGTGTGCCCTCTAGCCATTTCAGCCCCGAATGTCATGTTGGAGGTATTAAAATTGTTGTCCGTCCAATTTACCGTGTTTCTGAATGGTGGTGGTGTTGGGTAACTCGGAGTATAACCCCCGACCGCCAACCCTGTAAAAGCAGGTTTCGTTCTGGCATAGTATGTCCCGTGCTCTAAACCCCTAAGATGAACGGTGCCCAGGCTGTTGCTGTTCGGGTATACTTTTTGTCTCCAATCCGAATCTTTGGAAACGTTAAATTCGTTACACAGTCTTTCGAACGCCCTACGGTCGTATGTGTTGGAAATGGGGTTCCAGCCATCGTCTTGAGGTAGTGGAATACCTAGTTCTTTGATAATCCTCCTAATAGTATAATACACATGAAAGTTGTAGAAGCTACTGCTCAGCATGCTGTTACTGGCTTTTATGTGGTCTCTGAAAGATACGCCACACCCGGTTGTGGCACACCACACGGTAACATTTAGTTGGTTCTGCCAGAACTGCATATGGTTGTTGTTCCAGTTTGTTGTGACATCCTGTGTAGTAATCTTGGGCAGCCTATATTGTTCAAACATGTTAGGGAAATTGGTGTCGAAACCCAGGCCCAAACTGACTCTTATTTGGGGGTGCACAAGCCCACCAACTTTATAGTTTGCATTAGAATTAAAGCTAAATGCTTTGGTATCCATTGAAAGATATTATTATGTTTGCTACTATCACTAATGTTCAAAAAGAGAGTTGTGAACTTCAAAAGTCAATCGACAACTGCTGCGGAAAACGCCGGGTGGGCCTCAGATCAATCACCTTCACGGTAGGCTGGCAAAACATCGAAACACTTGGGTTTTTCTTAGGAGATATTGACGAGTATGCCATAGTACCTCATGGCCTTTGGAGTTTCAGAGATCGCCAAGCTTTTGTCGCGGCGAAGATTCCCGGTATAGTCACTCTCGCAATCTCGAAAGCCACGGGGCTCACGACATTGACCGTTGAGAGGCGTTTAAGGATCTCACCGGGGTTGGGCTCACTGTTAGGATTTAAAATAACACACCCTGCCAACGATGATGGGATGTTTGATCCGGGCGAGCACGTCGGCACGACCCCAGTAAACTTCGCCGTCACGAAAACTCTCGCATGCACCTGGATCGGGTGAACACATCGTACAACACGATAGACGGCACTCCCAGCACATTACTGAAAACCGTGCCCGCCAGCGACTGTTTCTTTGGTGAGACCCTGACCTTAGACTTCCCACACCCCGAGATGAAAGTTTTGGAATCGGGACACATCCACGAGTTGAAGATTTCTATTCTTGATGATAAAGGGCGAGAGTTGAAGAACGATTACCCGATTTCGGTCGCCCTAGAATTTTCAAATTAATAAATTTTAAGAAAATTATTTAGAATTAAACGCATGTTCGTAATTTATATATATATATATATTATCAACATTATTGAAATGAGTATATACGGACCAGGTAGTTCTTCCAATTCCAATCGGGATTGGGTGACCAATTCAAAGAATTTGGAACCGGCAGAAGGGGGATTCATCCCGACAGAGGGCGACTTCTTAACTACCCAAAAAACAAAGGCCTTGATCAATAGAACTATATCGGTGGCCATGGACGAGATTCCCAAGAGTCTACTATCACAACTTAGAGAATATGCCCTGAAGGCATACGGAACTAAACGAACTAGGTGAAAAAATAACCGAATTTCAAAAAGAGGCCTTGTTGGGGATTGATAAAGTCCGAGAAGACCACCAGGCGGACCTTACGGAGGCTTATGATGCGTTGCGCTTAGAGGACTCTCTCATCAGAGAAGCGACACTTACTGAATTAGACTGGAAAATAATCGATTTTCGAAAAGAGACCCGGTTGGGTATTGAGGGAGTCCGAGAAGATCGCCAGGCGGACCTTACGGAGGCTTATGATGCGCTGCGCTCAGAGGACTCTCATCAGAGAGAAGCGGAAAATAGCTGAATTTCTGAAAGAGACCAGGTCGGGGGTTGAGGGGGTCCGAGAAGACCACAAGGATGCCATTGCGGAGGCTTATGGGGCGTTACGCTCAGAGGACTCTCTCAACAGAGAAGCGGCACTTACTGACCGATACGAAAAAATAACCGAATTTCGAAAGGAGGCCCGGTTGGGGGTATAGGGGATCCGAACGGGTATTGATAAAGTCCGAGAAGACCACAAGGCGGCCCTTGCGAAGGCTTATGAGGTGTTGCGCTCAGAGGACTCTCTCATCTGAGAAGCGGCGGTTGCCGAACTAGACGGAAAAATAACCGAATTTCGAAAGGAGGCTCGGTTGGGGGTTGAGGGGGTCCAAACGGGTATTGAAAAAGCCTTAGAAGGCCACCAGGCGACCATTACGGAGGCTTATGATGCGTTGCGCTCAGAGGACTCTCTCATCAGAGAAGCTGCACTTACTGAACTAGACGGGAAAATAACCGAAGTTTCCGATAAACTGAAACATGCTCGTAGAGCCGCGACCAAAGCGCTTGAGGAGACCGCTGAAAAGGTTCGTGCTGAGGCCCATACCTCTATCGGGGGGCTTGCCGGATTGTTAAAAACAATGAAAACGCAAAAACGTGTGATAACAGTTTGGGCTGAGAAGCGGGGTTCATTGGTTGAGGGGCTCCCTGAATATTCGTTCGGTGCCAAAGCGAGTAATAAATGTGGGGGATACACCATGACAGCTCCAGGTACACGTCTCCGAATGGCGGTCTGCTCGGTTAATGCTAATGGTAAACCTGTGGGCGCGGTCACGATAAATCTCGTAGTAGATGGGGAAGAACGGGCAATTGGAGTCACTAAACCCGCTGGAGATAGTTCGTCGGTGGTTTTGTTCGCCGGTGATGATCTAATTAGACTTACTGAAGGTAGTGTTATTAACTTTGTTACGAAAATCGCTGACCCAGCGAGTTCTTCCACTATTGTCTCATTACTAATTGAACTTAATTTGTAAATACTAATATATTGAAAATCATGAACGAATCACCGCTTCCAATTGTCAATACCACTCCATCAACACTGTGTCCAATTAACGAAAGAAGTTTTAGGTTAAATAATATCGTCGCTATGCAGGATATTTTAGTCAGAGAATATAGAAATAGAAAAAGACACGCTAAAAAATATAAGAGCGCGGCGAATATAGCTGAAGCATCTAGTACGGTTCTGGCAAGTTTATCTGTAATGTGTGGTGCGGGTACTGCTGCCACGCTATTTACAATTGTAACGGTTCCACTTGCAGGGGTTTTGAGTGAAATTACCGTTTTATCTGGAATACTTTGTATGGTAATTAGGGCGTCGGGTGGAAAACTCGAGAAAAAATGTAGAAAATATGATAGCATATCCGTTCTCGCCAGGTCTAAGAAAAATAGCATCGACGTTATAGTGTCCAAAGCTTTGGCCGATAAGAAAATATCAAATTTAGAGTTTGAATCCGTAGTGGAAGAAATGGGGAGATATGAAAAATTAAAAAATGATGTTAGAATCAAAGCACACGCCACCTTGCCCAAGCTTGAGTGTACTGATTTGGATAAATTTAGGGTAAAACTTGGAGATAAAGTCGGAGGAAATTAATATTTTTATTAAATAATTAATTTTATAATTTTCTTTAAATTAATTATAAAATTAATTATAAAATTAATGATATTGGTGCAGTAAACAATTTATTAATTAATTTTAGGAAAATTATTAACAATTTAAAAAAAAAAAAAAAAAAGTTTTAGGTCCACCGAGGCTCGAACCCTCGACAGCAAACCCCTGACTTTGTTGGTGAAAATAGTAGTGTTTTATTTGTTTTCTTATATTAATTAATTATTATGTTTTCTATGTAATTATAGGGGATGTTCAGCTTTAAGTTATTAATAATTTTATAATTAATTTAAAGAAAATTATAAAATTATTAATAAAATAATGAACCATCCCGTAAATTCGTTAACCTCTCTAAGTGTTTATAAATAACCTGTGTACACACCGCCTGTGTAAATCGATAATTGTACAACAAGGTAATGTTTATCATAACAGCCTTCGTGGTCGTGTGGGTTAAGGCGATAATGTATAGAGACGAGGGTCGTGGGTTCGAGCCTCGGTGGGAGCTAAATCTTTTTTATTTCTATCCCTATAAATGTGGTCGCCATGGTAAACAACTGCATGACAACGGCGTTCCTATCCGACCGCTCGAGGTTGATGAAAAATAAATTCAGATTACCAGTTTACATACCATCGATAAGGAAAAATACACTCAAAGTATGACAACGGCGTTCCTATAAGACCGCTCGAGGTTGATGAAAAATAATTCCAGATAGCCCGTTTACATACCTTCGATAAGGAAAATACACTCGGCTATAAATTAATTAGTATTTTTTTTTTCTGTTCAATAATAAATTTTCAATATCTTTATATCCTCGTTAACCAATTTTTAGATTTTTCGAGGGTGGTGGGGGTTGAATAGAGGGTTATAAATGATACCACAGTAGGTGGTATCATTTTGACTCCCTTACTACTACTCAAGGGTACGGAAAGTCTGGGGATACTTTTTTCCCT
This sequence comes from Conchocele bisecta, assembly GCA_029237695.1. Lineage (NCBI taxonomy): Eukaryota > Metazoa > Mollusca > Bivalvia > Lucinida > Thyasiridae > Conchocele > Conchocele bisecta. Next base: position 100,225,663 of record CM055271.1, read on the forward strand.
AGAAAGCATTTTAGACACACCATCAAATGTGGCATCAACCACTGTCCAAAGCCAGGCCACCGATGCAACATATGACGTTTTTAAGGAAATACATACCGCCCAGTCTTGGAATGTAGTCGCCGAAATGCTCAAGAATATCCCATATGATGTTGCTAGCGAACTTGAAGAGATGCTGGTCTGTCATATACAGTGTGTAGTCCTGACCAGCTGCAGACGTGATTGCTCTTGCTTTGATCATGGACGTGTATACAGTTGTCTTTGCCATGATAAGCGGGTGGTAGATGATGTGAGTTTTGGGGACAGGAGTATGACCTTGGGATCTGGACTGACATGTGTTAAATGACCTTGCAAATTAGTTGTGGCATTGTTTGTGACGTAAAATTCAACATCAAAAATGGATTGATCATGCTGACATTAGCTCAAAATGTGGTATTACTTGAGACTCTAGGTCCACTGGGTGATAATATATCTTAGTGAGTACCGGCGGCCATCTTGGTGGCCATCTTGGATTTCTCAGATTGCTGAAGGATATCTTGTGCATATTTGCTAGTCAATACATTATGCTTAGAAACCTCAGCTACATTTGTGTTGGTCAAGTGAACCTTCTTATTGCACATACATTGTTTTTTTTTTGTTTTTCTTTTACTTTACTTACCAGCAATTTGATTGGAAAGATTTCGCCAATCGTGGCCATCTTGAATTTCATTGTCAAGGAGGTGGCTAATCACAGAAATAACTTCGGAAACAGATTACTCGTTCTCAAATTAGTCAAAAACGAGCAATTATTTAGGTGTCTAGCTCCTTGGGTTAAATAGGTAATTTTCTTTTTTTTCAAAATGGCCGCCAGCGGTATCTATGATATTTCAGATTGCTCCAGGTTATCCTCTTATCATCTGCCAGATATTTGTCATAGAGGTCTCACTCACGTATAATCCAGCAAGAAAAAAACTTTATCAGTCGATGCAGGGTATATGTGTCTGGCTATCTGACTAGTACGTGACATCATGATACTATTCGACAAACGCATCATTTCTGCTTGTAAATATTAATACATGTTTAAAGAGTACACCAGTCCTCAGTTTGCGTTTAAAATAAGCACGATTGTGTCTGCATTAGATATGTGACTGTGACTGGAGATGTGGTGCTTATGATATTTGCGATCAGCGCAGATCCAGCATGTGCATCCACACAGTCTGATCAAGATCTGCACTGGTCGTCAGTCCATCATTGAAATACTTGTCATGCTTCTAACAAGCAATACAAATCATTATCAGATTTCAGGAGTGTGCTACTTGATCCGATGCTACACTGGTCAAAAATCATATAAGCCCCATGTCTGCAGTCACAGTCACATATGTGGTATCCTGTGCACGTTTCCTCGCGTACAGACCACCTATAATTATCTGAACGAGTTGGAGCTGCGCGCACAATTCGGTTACACTTATTATAGTCAACATTCAACCTATGAAATTAGATAATTCTCCGCAGTATAATCGTCGCTACGTTTAGGAGTTGTCAATCATGTATTTCGTACTTCTGGGAATACTGGCGTGTGTCGCGAGTCACGTGCTGGCCGCGCCGGGCGGTAATGCATTTTTCAATGAGCCACAGTGCTCGAAATTTAGTTTCGAAGAGAAAATCCTTGAAAAAGTCATTAGATTTGAAGTGACGATTGAAACAATAAAGGGACAGTTTGAGAATATGGAATCGAAACTTCGGCAGGAGCAAGCCGATATCAGTCGCGACAAAGATATCATACTGGAGGAGGTGCGTACTCTGAAGAATGACATTATCGGAGACTTTCAGGAAATGCGCGGCAGCCTGGAGGGACAACAGTCGGCGGCCGACTCGCGGATTAACGAACTCATAACGAAGACTGAGGCCCAGGTGATGAGGATGTCTGGTGACGTGCACGCCTTGGTCAATACGACGATAGAACCAATACGAGGTATGTACATACAATGGTATGTATGATTTCACGGCAACATGCGTCTGATTGCACTACATGTAGTGGACAATATGTAGCCTGTCTAGGTCATGTTGAACTGTGCCACACGCGTGCAGTCTCATGGTACATGTAGCAACTTACGTGTATCTAGATATCGTCGATGAAGACACGACGAGTTTTGTCGGCACATTTAAAACGGATAGTTGTATGGTGTACGAACGGGGTCAAAACTAAACTTACTGGTGCAGCTATAAAAATATACAGGTGCACCTGTATAAATGTATGCACCTGTAAAAATACAATTTGGTTTTGACCCCGTTCGTACACCATATGTACGAACGGGGTCAAAGCTAAAGTTACAGGTGCAGCTATAAAAATATACAGGTGCACCTGTAAATGTATAGCTGCATCTGTAAAATGTACAGCTGCAGCTGTAAATGTATAGCTGCAGCTGTATTTTTTATAGCTGCAGCTATAAACGTATTTTACAGGTGCAGCTATACATTTACAGATGCAGCTGTAAAAAATGCAGGTGCATCTGTATATTTTATAGCTGCACATGTAAGTTCAGTTTTGATCCCGTTCGTACACCATATGGTTGTTCGCTTGGTTTGTTCGCTACATTATACAATGATTGACGAGTGAGCCATATAATATGATCTGATATTCACTGGCAGAAACGTCATATTGACTGAGGCGAATTGTATTATTATATGATAACAGTATCCTTGATCAATAAGTATGGTACTTGTTTTGATGATTTACATTCGATATTCTGTACCTCTCTACTGAACCACGTTTTGCTGCCAACATACTTTTGGCTATTAAACATATTAAATCTAAACAATATTTAAATATCATTACTTTTTCATCAATAACAAAAAAGTCCCCCCCCCCCCCCCGAAAAAAAAACTGTTCATTATAATCTTGATTTTATTACGAAAAACTAAATACCGAAGCGTGCTGTGTAAAATTCCACCGCCATCATTGTTTGAATAACGTCGTGTTCTTCATGACGTTTTATACCGTGCATCGTTAACTTGGTATTACAAAAAGAGTGATAAACAAAAACTATGAAAGATATTTTAATTTTCTTTTCAGAATATTTTTTTCGATAATATAAATTGTGAAAATCGAAAATTGTGTCATTATGTCTGGTTTTCCTGGAGCGTGCCCATATGAGACATTCGGACATCTGCATAATCTCATGAAATAAGTTTACAAAATATACAATATTTTTCATAAATGAAGTCGAAAGTTGACAAAAATTGAGTACCCGTTGAGTACATGATGAATGTGCTCTGAAAATTTTGTCAACTTTTGATGCCATTTACGGAACATATTGTAAATTTTGTAAACGTATTTCATTAAAGTACGCAGATGCCCGAAGGTACAAAATCACATGGCGTGTCTCATATGTTTAGCTAAAACATTGCGTTTCACTGGCTGAATATGCAAAGCTGAGGCCATGCAACTTTGAATTACTGACTGTTACACCACGTCGACTGTTCGAACAATTCAACATTTTGGAAAAGTGTACGTGAATGTGTTTAAAGTCCCACCAACAGCTAAGGTTATATAAAGACGGATTACCATTGTTGCGAACTTGTACCAAATACCGCGACGTCATCGGCAGAGTCCGGATGAATGTCGATGACATGATTATCGCCAATCCTGGTATACACCAAGTTGTGGCTGTGACTGGAGAAATGGGGCTTATGTGATTTATGACCAGTGTAGCTCCTGGTCATATAGCCCAGGCCTGATGCATGGTAGCAGTCTATATTGATTGTTAGAAGCATGACGGGGGTTGCATTTGTCGAAAGGCGAACAGTGCAGATCCTGATCAGACTGTGCGGATGCACAGGCTGATCTGGATATACACTGGTCGCAAAACCCATAAGCCCCATTTCTGGTCGTATACCGGTGTTAGGGGCCAGCGTTGGCGTAAAGGACCAATACATGTCTTTACTGCACACGAACAAGCGCTGGCGTGTCTGCGTTACGTCATGACACTGACGTCATAGTGTCGACGTTCGACTAATGGAACGTCAGCAGTTCTAGTTGTAACCCGGATGTACGTATTTTCGGTTAATGTATCATAATTTATTTTTATTTCATACAGAGCTGACGACTATTAAGAATTAATATAATGAATTTATTACAGCCATTATTTTGGTTGGAACATAGTTTATTTCATTAAATAAAAAAACATTTATGCATACATTTAACATTTATCCCTCAAAGTACACTTACAGAGATAAATGTCTTAGAGATTTTGGTGAAATCGGCTACAGTATATGTGTCTCCACAAAGCACAATTTATTTCACGTGTCATGTTCACTTCCCTTTCTGTCCGTGTAGATGAGGCGACGTCTCCGGCCGTGGCGTTCAGCGCCTGGGCGCTGTCAGACGTGACACCAGTGACGGGCGACATACTCGTGTTTACAGAGTCCGACATGAACCTCGGCGACGGGTACGACGTTGGCACAGGCCGCTTCACCGTTCCAGTGTCCGGCGTCTACCTGTTCGGCATACAACTGTGTCTGGGGCACAACCATTGGAAGAAGTTTCAGCTTGTGACGGACGATGGGGCGACGTTGCACACTACTGTTATAACAACGGGAAAACCTTCGACTTCAGCAGCGTGCATGGCAGAGACAGCTGTTGTCTCCCTGGTCAAGGGTGACGTTATTTCCGTCAGATATGTCTCGACAGGCAACGGCGGCAACATGTACCAGAACATTCACTTCCATAATATTTTCAGCGGTGCCTTGATTCAGAAGTTGTAAACATGTTGGACGTGAGTTTCTTGCCATAAACGCGGTGTCTCATTATTCTTATTAAATACGTACTTTCGTTTCCCATTGAATACAATACATGGAACATACATGTATATATGGAACGCAACCCGTCGATATTTGGCCATATTGATGTATCGTGAGGTCATATTGCAAAGTATACTTTTCTAGCAAAGTATAATTTTAGGGAGAAATATTCAATTTTAGGATAAATTTATTATTTTTTATTATACTGAATTTATTACATTATCACAGCCATTTTGTATAATAAGCCATTCAGTATAATAAGTTTGCAAACTTTGCATAAGTTTGCAGTCCGTAGTTCTATATAAAATAATGCATTTCTGGAAAAATAAATGATTACTCCCTGAAACTATACTTTGCTAGATAAGTATACTTACTGCAATTTTGATGAAATCGGCTACTGATGACATGCCATGCAATTTACAAAAATAAAAACGGTGTCAAAACGATGTACATGTATAAGCGATAGGCAATCGTTTGTTTGTGGACCAGGAACAAATCCGTATCATTGTATTCTGCATCCAGCCCCCAAGTGGCACCCCAAATCCCGTACACTATACTTCATACTTCAGCACCATAGGCATTCGGCGTGTTTCGGCTTTCATCGGTATAACTATATACATGAACAAGGCTTATAGCTTTGGTCGGACACGACCTCGTATCACAACAAAATCAGCGATTGTATTAACGCTAATGTAAATATTTTGGCGAAATGTGCACATGTTCATTTGTGAATTATTGTTATCTTACTGAAATATCACAATTAGAACATAATTATGCAAAGAATATCGAATTAAAATTGGTTTTCCCAGGTCAGACACGACCTCGCATCATAATGAAATAATGCGTTTAAGGTTCTAACGTCCATATTGTACATGTAGTGGCAAGTTCATATGTTCATTTGCGAATTATCGTTATCCTGTATAAATAAATTTATTACACTCTTGCAAATTATTTGCACGGGTTTCGCTGTGAGAAACCCCATAATCAACTCGTTACAAATAATACATCGTGAAGAGAACGCCCGTATTTGCGCGCCTGTTTTCTTGGAAACCACGAGCTACCATGTTTAATGTTATTACAGACAGATAAAGTTATTTGAAAATTTGGAAAGGGTCTCGATTAATCTAGAATATTAATGTGATTGAACACATTCCAAGCATGCACTCAAATATATCTGATTCATAGAAACAGCTGCGTAATTTGGATTTAAAAAAGTTTAAATGACGTCACATTTGACGTCACACAACGTAACGTGAAAACGCGGGAAAACACGTCATTGTATAACTATGCATGCGCACATCACAATTCATTGATTATAATCTCAAAAAATAGACTAAATGTGCATATGTATCCGCCGTGGAAGTGTAATAAATAGGATATTCCATCGTACATGTTTGAATAGCGGAAATAATACACGAGTGTGCGTCGGCGTCCGTGCAAGCAACTCGTTCGCTACGCTCAAACGTTGCTTACGCGGAAGCCGACGCACACTCGTGCATTATTTTCCGCTATTCAAAATGTACGATGGAATATACTCTATATAATACATAGAAAATGACAATTGTATTATGTTATTTTGTTACAATACGAGCTTGTGTTTGACCAGAAGTTGCATTACCTTATAATAAATACTAAAGCAAATGGCGTTATATAATCTCAAGGGAAGTAATCATTTTGATGTATTCAGTAGTACCAGCGCCGTTCACTTATATCAGTACCGACGAAAGCCGAAACACGCCGAATGCCTGTGTTCAGAAGATGCGAATATATATCTGCTATAAACACTAGTGCTGCTCTCTGCGAGAGCGTACAATCAAAATAGGCGCCAGATTCCTGACGAATTCCCATTCAGCTACATGCAGAAGATACTGCATAAACAAATGTTCGTATAATAAACGGCGCAAGAGATGCGTTTATGCGATTGTTGTAAGTATATGTAGAGCTGAGTGGCATATCGTCAAGAAACCGGCATGTTTTAACGGTGCCGAGTGCAGCACCTGTGACAAGTGACGCACAGTTAGTACCCGTAGACATACCAATGACGGGCATGTAGTTGTAAACGGTACAGGCATATCCGATAAATATACTACAGTGAAAACTCGACAAACGAGACATCATGGGAGGTCCCCAGCGTGTCCGGTTTAGCGAGGTTTCACTGTAAATCAGGCATTCCATTATTCCGAGCCATAGTTGTGTGCTATGCGATCACGAACATGCATTATCACCTGAGATAAATGACCAAGAAACCCATCAAAATTATGATCACATACATTTCTTGTAGTCCGCTTTAGAGGTTCCACTCTACCAAACTTCGTAATAAGAAAAGGCCTGCGTTAATCTCGTCAAGATATTCAAGGCTTATGCATAATTAATCGCATTGCGAATTTCCAATCAAGCTGTAGCAATGCTCAGGCTCAGTCGTTCAAGTTGCTTGATTTCAAGTACAATATGCATGTACTTTGAAATAAAGAAATTGGCAAATATTGACAAGATTGGTGCGGGCGATGACGGTGTACTGTAAGTGAGTCACACATTTCGTAGCATGTCCAGATTGTACCGTCAAACCTGTGAATAAAGGCCAGCCATGGGAAGAGAAACGTATGGCCTTTGTTCACAGGCGGTATCTGTTCACAGGTTCATTTATGTAGAAAATTAGTAATTGTAAAAAGCAAAAGCGTGGCTGATATAGACTGTTAATTGCGATTCGGAGGTGGACTTTATCAGAGGTGCGACTGTACATTATGGCATATCTGTGAAAATGCTTTTTGAACAGCGTTTCTTTTATTTACAGTATGAGGCTAGTAGTACATACTGCGGAGATAAAGTATACATGACATATAACAATGGAACTGTTCCTCTTCAGCTTGCCGAGTACACACACCACCGCCTGCGTTAATCTTGCCACGATTATCAACGTTTCTGAACATATATTCACACGGCCAGTTCAAAATCTAGCTGCCTGTTTTCAATCACAATATTCAAGTATTTTGAAATGATGAAATTGACAAATATTGGCAAGATTATCGCAGGTGGTTGTGTAGTCTTCAGAGTGTGTATATTTGTAACGTTAACAAACGCTGCTTGCCGAGTTCACAACGTGGTTTATTCACTGTCTGCATAAACTGTACAGTGAAACCTCGCAAAATCCGACACCCTGGGAGGTCCCAAGGGTGTCCGGTTTAGCGAGGTTTCAATGTAAACAGGAATTTGATTATTCCGAGCCATAGTTGTGTGATCATGACAGGCATTAGAGAGAGAGAGAGAGAGAGAGAGAGAGAGAGAGAGAGAGAGAGAGAGAGAGAGAGAGATTCAGTTATGCTTCTGCCTCTGGGACAATCACAAGTCTAGTTAGTCGTTTACTGTGTTATAAAATAAATGGAGCTAGCGCTCAAAATTATTTTAATTTACTGGGCCCCGGGACAATGCAGTGCGATAGACAAGATATTGCTATAACACGTCACACGAGTGGGATACATTTTATATTTTCTAAACTCTATGCTTTTATTTCATTACATCAATGGGCGGTTGATTGGGAATATGAAAATGGTATATTTAACGATGGGTTTAATCCTTAACGTAATCCCGACATGCCTGGTTTGACCCTCGTGTACATTGTTGAGGCGACAGTTAAATCCGGTTATACCCAATACATGTTTTAAAGCAATAATATTAGTACTAAATAAATACTATCTTACTCACTTGAATGGCGACCTTGGACTGAGCAGGTCGTGTGTTTTTACCGGCCGGCAATTATCTCAAGGTTACCGGCGGCTGCCATTGTAACTGTTGGAAATTAACTGAAATGTTCATTGTGTTTATACTTATTGACTGGATTGTTACTTCTGGATTTGCCAAAATGTATGTCGGGGCTTGGGTGGGCTTGTGGTGGGCGATTTTTCGGCTGGAATTTAGCTAATTTAGACTAGTTGCTAGGGCATGTGTTGTTCTTATTTTTCTATCTCCGTGTGTTGGGTAGTTGATTGTGGCACCTTGTGAATCTACCTGGCCTCACGGTAGGCCAGTTGACTACTTGGTGCATCTGACTGCCACTTATAGAACACAACCCATGCGTGTAGCCCTTCTGGGACTCGGACTGGTTTGTGGTGACACCCGTGTGGTTCTGCCTGGCTGCCGATATAGCGGATAAGCCGGGCGGTTTGACTTATCTGATTGTATCCGCGGCCAATATTGGGTTCTGGATTGAATATGCGCATAGGTGAGATACATATACCATATACGTATTATTATTAGTATTAGTAGCTGGTGTGTAGTCGTATTGCGGCCAGTTCGCACTAGTGGGACAGGCGACGTGTTAACACATGGGGGTACGTGGACACCACGGGGAGCCGAGGTGTTCATGTACCTGCCACGTTATGCCAGGATGTCCAGGCAACTCAGTTAGCACACTGTCTTATGAAAGTAAGCCATATATAACAGGTCTAACCAAAACAGCAAGTTACCTCAAGCTCAGTCGAATTTTCTGGCTGTCCTTGCTTGCTTCACCCCCCGGCCTGCCTTGGAGCTGTATTTTTTCATATTGACGCCTCGTGCGTTCATATTGGTCAGAGCTGGAATTATGTTTCACCTCGTAAAATAGTTCCCTCTAAGCATCACTAATTTGACTACTTAATTTACAGTCTGGAGGAATTGTGGTGTGACACAAAAGTTTGTTAAAGTTTATTTCTTTACTGTTTATTGTTTGTTCGGCCAGTCTTAATAAAACCCTGTGTGATGTGAAGTTATCACCCTTGAGAAATTTGAGAAATCCAAGATGGCCGCCATATTTTAATAATATTGCGGAAGCATACAATAGTACACATACATGCTCCAGATAAGCTGCGTATTTGCGTAAATACCCAATTAAAATTGCCAAAAACCCAATTGAAATCGGAAGCAGCGAAAGCAATAACAAATTTGTGGTACCTTTATCATGCTACAGAAAACAATAAACAGACCACAAGTATAGTATATTTTTTCTTATTTTCCATGAAAACACATCTTGGTATTACATTAGAATTGTATCCAAGGAGACAATTCTAATGAAATGCCAATATATGTTTTCATTTCGAAGCAAACTATTCAATAATTGTTGTCTGCTGATGTGTAAACAGTAGTGTGATTTTAAGCAATTAAAATATTGAAATACCCAATTGCTTCAGATATGATGCAGTGAAAATAATAATTCCTTATCTGGAGCACTGCACATATACTGTAAATATGTGTTATATAAATTGATATAGTATGGTATTTTCAATGATATATAAGGACAATATATGTGCATATTTTCAATATCCGTTATCAAAAATATATAACTTGAATTATTGGGCATAAACGGACATACGTTTGCATATATTTTATCAGTTGCAGCTGTTACACATATGTCTATATTATAGAGCGGCATATCATTGTAAAATGCCGAAATGGCCGCTACACACAATATATAATAAGTTGTGTGATGCGCATCATAATTATTTTCTGTTTTTATGCCCAAAATAAATGCATTTTTGCACATATAGGAAGATGTGTGTATCTTTGAACATATTCCAACGTGTTTGATATTCCAGATATCCACCCACACCCATGTGTATTAATGTGTACACTGACTATATCACAAACATCTGAAGGGTGCATATTCACTGTTGTAGCAAGAGGAATGTAAAACAAATATCAGCGTTCCACTAAATGTGGACTAGTTTTAATACACCTGCAAATGTACATGGAAATAGACTCCATGGAGAGTTTTAATTAAGACTGAGGGACATGAAAATTAATGTACATTTTGTTGTCTGTGACATTGTTTCGCAGAATACTGCCATAGCAGATCATTTCGGAATACTAGCATTGCATGCTTGAAAATAGTTATTTCAGCTCTTCCAACAACGTGTACTAGTATTCATTTGTCATATGCTTTCTTTGATCTTCTTTGTCTGTGTTGGTATTGCAGTCAATAACGCAACGAATATAAAGTATGTGCTCTTCTTAACGATCGAAAGCAGCATATTTGGGTAGATATGTTCAATCACCAGATGATGAGAATCCGTACGACAAGCCCTCATGGAGATATAAATGACAGGGTTTCTAGTTTTACTCATGTGGACCTGATGCGGATGATCTCTCTTATACACTGTTGGTATGGTTGACGAGAAGGTGTATTTCTATCGACGTCTAATACTTGACATCGCCAATTCTGAAGCCACAAGCAGTTTATATGTGATTTACCTTGATGATGATGCAGTTGTATGCTGGATCATTTGAAAATGTTCAATACTAAACACTAAGATTTCGCTCATTTCTATGTACAGTTGAACCTCTCTAAACCGGACACAAATAAAACACCTGTGATCTTATTTGAAGAGGTTCTTAGCCATTTATTTCAGGTGATAATGTCTGTTCGTGATTGCATAGCACACACCTATGGCTCATAACTATCAAATGCTTAATTGACAGTGAAACATCTCTATGCCGGACACCCTGGGGACCTCCAAAGGTGTTCGGTTTAAAGAGATTTCACTGTAACCTGAAACAATCAAATATGCAGATCGTGTTTGACAGGTATTTATTCAAGAAATGTGCTCGCCATATGTTCACTGGCATGTCTGCCGTGCATTTAATTATGTTCCTGACAGGTATTTGGAAGCTGTTTCAATGAACTTACTAAACAAAATGAGATAGATAATTTCGAACCTACTTGGCAATTTCACAGTCTTGAAAAGCTCCTCCACTGATTGTCTAATTACAACTATAGTAAGACATCTTCATTATAACAACTGTGTAGTATATTCATTGGAGGTGCCATATGTACCAATGTGGTAGCAGTCATAAATATGATATTAACATATAATATATTCATGAAATCATGCAAACTATAGTTGACATCATATCAAATACCACTCGAATCTTAAACTGTTCGGCCTGTTAGTCAAGTATTAGAACATTGACCTTCAATACTGGAGTATGGATGATGGGAGAGTATTCGTATTGTAGCGAATACTCAGCCATTAAGGAGTCATTTCTTAACAGTTGGGATCGCAGCTAGGGCCAAATGATATGACATGGTAAGAGTGCCTGGCACAAACTAGGGACACTGTATGTCAATGCTGAAATTCTGTTGCTGCCTTTTGAATGCTTACTGTATGGTACATTCCTGTCAGTATATAACTTGTCTGTTGAACTGAAGTAACACCACTCATTTAATCAATGATGGATGTAGTGTGCTGAATCACCTCCCGAGATACGGGTACTCTCATCTCACTTGTCTTTTCGACGAAACATGAAATGAATGTCCCATCTCTATATGACCTTAGCTGTAGATGGGGCGTTAAACTATTTCACCTGTTCTCATTTGCTCATATTTGCCATAGTGTCACATTATCAACATCATCGATCACAGAATATGTATTCTGTTACATTAAGCTTTGATTTCAGTTGCTTTGATTATTTTAGTTGAAAAATATTATACTTGGCAGCCATCTTGAATGTCAAAAATGCCTGAATCTAATATCACACATAGTGACCTTACACACACTTGTCACCAGATCCAATAATAATACATTACTAATGGACATATGGTCATATTTAATGCTACATTATGTAACTACGTGTACATTTAGAGTAGATAAGTGTTACTTGATACCGTGAGTATATGGCGGCTATCTTGGAGGATTACATTGTCTGATCATATTTAATATATACAACTAGTGACACTGCATTTTCTACAACCTTGGCAGAACAGATCATACTATAATATTAAAGTGTATGCACAGTCAGTGCCACTAGCTCAGTTTGTATGCATATTGTTTTTATATATGGAGGCCATATTGAATTCATAAATAGCCGAATCAATTTTATCTGGACATATTTAGATTATATTAGACCTGAACAGGACACAATATATTAACCTCTAGCATATGACTGACAATTTGATGAAATTGTTAACATTACAAATGAAATTTTCTAGATTTTATTGATGTGTGGCGGCCATTTTGAATTTCTCAAAAAATATGTATCGTTTGTCCTAGTTTCTCGACCAATGAAAGTAGATAATTTCGTATCAAATAATCGTATGTTGTGACGCTTTTTTTATTAAATTAATCATTAAATGTTGCAATAACTCAGCAGTATATACAGAACCACAGGCCCCGCCTTGTTGACGTAATTTCCTGTGACGCGCACCATGTGTACGATCGATTCAGTGTCAAACCGCCAATCATGTAATACATGTAGTATCGCTGTTGCAAACACGTTTATGGGCAGCGCTCCATTCTAATAGACAGGATCCCGCGATGGGGCGGGGCAAACAATAAGTTAGCTATTGTTCACATATTGAATTTTTAATAAACTAATATATTAAAAATTAAATATGTGAACTATAACTATTACTAATTGCTTTGTATGTGGATACGTGCCGATCGTTCCACCGCGCAACGATATTGCTCCTAACGTCGGGAAATATCGCACGCTGCGTAATTCGTGCATATGTAATAGTTATAGTTCATCTCTTGAATTTGTAATAAATTAATTTCGTAGTGAGAGCTGGCGAGCTAGAAATTAGTTTATTAACAATTCAATATGTGAACTACAAATAACTTATTGTTTGCCACACGCCACCGCGTGCTCATGTTACGTTTGAACGGATCACCGCCACTACATGCTTTCAAATCCTGATACTATTACCTGATTGGGAGTTTTCGAACCAATCGATCATGTACACACAGTGACATATTTCGCGTCACATTCAATTACATCTTTCCAAATATAACTTTGCAAGTACTGCAACATTTAATATATATTGCCGAAAGCGTCGCCGTATGTGATTAATTGAGACGAAATTCTGTGCTGTCATTGGCTGATAAACTATAACTATTACTTATTGGTTGCCCGAGTTTCTCGACCAATGAATGTAGAGCATTTCGTCTCAAGTACTCGCATATTGCGACACTTTCGCCAATGTCTATTAAACTAATGATTAAATGGTGCAATAACTCAAACGTTATATTTACAACAACAGGCTCCGCCTTGTTGCAATTTCCTATGACGTGCACCACACCAAGTGTACGATCGATTCAGTGTCAAACTGCTAATCACGTAATACACATTTAGTCTCGCAATTTGAAAACATGTTTATGGGCAGCACTCCATTTTAATAGACGCATGCCCGCGATGGGGCGGGGCAACAAATAAGTTAGTTATAGTTCACATATTGAAGTTTTAATATACTAAGTTATTACAAATTCAATATCTGAACTACATGTATAACTAACTATTACATACACATCAAATAACCTATAAATATTGTCAGGTACAGATGTCTAACTGGTAGCACTAAAACTTTAATAACAAAATAAAAGGCCAAACTTACATAGTATACACTTGCGTCTGCGCTAATCTGGCCAATAATATTATATATTTCTTTATTTCAAAATATTTCAATATTGCTCTTGAAATCAAGCAGAATGATCGGCTGAGCCTGAGCTGCACAATCTCATCGCAGGTGGGTGTGTATTCTGTGTTGCTACCCGAACCACAACTAGTTTATGCCGTAGACCAACTTGATGTGCTCCATTATGGTAATACAACATTATCACAGAGGGCTTTGAAATGTCCACCATATACCAGAACCATTATACGTGTATATATCAGGTAACGAGCTTTGTATTGGCCGAATACGTACTGACTGATAACACAATGTCGTATCTGGGATTGACCATTGACCTGATACGAATATCCAGGTAACTACAAATTGAAAATAAACTGAATACCTGAATAAACATCTTCCATTGACTCTCCATAAGCCATCCTGACACAACAACAAATCGTAAGACGCTCGCTTGCGTTTGTTACAGTATTATGCCTCATAATTAACATACGTCGTATTAATACCATGCTACCAGTAGCTGATTTCACTAACATTGCAAAGTATACTTTTCTAGCAAAGTATACTTTGACGGAGTAATAATTTATTTTTCCTGAAATGCATTAAGTCATATAGAACTAATTACTGCATATATTTCATGATTAAAAGTATGAATTATTATGCTGAATGTATTACATTATCACAGCCAAAATGGTTGTCATAATGTAATACATTCAGTATAATTAAAATTTATAAATTTATCCTGAAATAGAAAATGTCTCCAAGGTCGGACAAATTGGTGCCGTGTCTTATTCTCTTTCAAATGCTATATGGATAATGATTCTGTACTCGAAACAAAATGTTCACAAAATTCCCACGGGAAAACAATTGACGACTATTAAAGTATTTGAGAGGTACACCCTTCTGTGTTACTAGGGCCCGTTTCACTAAACTTCGTACGACTAAAATGTTCGAAAGTGCAAATTTAGGATAGTCTGGGCATATTAATTGATGGATTTACATTTATTGAACATAGGCTGCATGCAGCCTATGCTCAATACATGTAAATGCAATAATTGTTTACAAGATAACGTTGATAATGTGAAATTTTGCACTTACGAACATCTTAGTCGTAAGAGGTTTAGTGAAACGGCCCCCTGATGACTTGTATAGTCGAACCCCTATAAACCGGACAGAGATACAGGTAAGTTGTGCTTAATTTTGATATGCTTCGTTGTCATTTATCTCTGATGATATTGTCTGTTCATGATCGCAACGCACCCACGCGCATCTTAAAGTAGTTATCTTAAAGATTCACAGTGGTAACACGCTAAACCGTACACTCTGGGGACATCCGCTAATCCGGACACCCTGGGATGTCTCTAGGGTGTCCGGTTGAGAGAGGTTCCGTTGTATTACAATGGGATAATACAATGGATATACAGAGTGGCCTGCGGTTCTCTTACCAGGCGAATTGCAATTCCTGGAGCGCAGGATTGCAATTCGCGTTCCCATTAATTGCAATTGGACCGCAATCGGACCGCAATCGGACTGCAATCATGTGACCGCGGTCCAAAGAGTTGGTTGCGGAATTGCAATACTTATAGCGCAGTTCGCGCTGCGCTCCGCTTTTAATTGCAATTTACGTTCCTTTGTTTCTGTAAACTGCGAAAGAATGACCGCTTTACGCTGCGCTCTGCGGTAAAACCAGCGGACCGCTCTGCTTAACCAATGCGGCAATAAAATCGAAATAGTTGACAAACGTATCCGTGTTCCAATCCAAAATTTTATCCCATCTATCTAATTCAAAGTGACTACCCTAGAAAGTCATCGGTATTTGTGATCTGTTTTTTTGGTGCGCAATATAAATCGGCGGGTTATTGCGAGACAAACAGTGAAACATTGACCTTGACAATTTCTTGGACAAAACAAAATGTCGTCACTCACTCACTGCCGTTCCGAATATCAAGAACACATTAATAGACACCACCATGCTGACAATATATTTATTTTCATATAAAATCAAATGATAATGTGTGGTCTACGGTATAATATAGCAAAACAAAGCATCAATTTTGCGTTTTGTTTACTTTTTCGTCGGTATCAAATTACGTTTTCCTATTATGTTGACATTATTTCGATGCGATCTTATAGTCGACATGACAATTTCTGAGATCAATACAACTTTTCATAATGTCTTTCAATTTCAAGCTGCAAGGAGACTGTGAATTGCATATTAACCATAATAACATGGTGAACATATTGATAATAATTTTAAAAGAAAAGCATATTTTAATTTTCGAAACCTGATCATAAAAATTAAAATATTAAAAATTTATTTTGGAATTAGATTTATATTACTGCAAACGTTCTGTTCTGGCTGTTGATTTCTATTGGCCCGAATCAAACGGTTTACTTGTGTCACAGAGTGAGAAAGATAAATAACGGCCCGGAATCGAACCAGGGACCTCATGTTTACCGTACCATGCCCATGACTCTACCGAGCAAGCTAACAAGGCACAGATCATACACACTTCATCCCCATGGTCAGTTGCGTACTGTGACATTCTTCTCCGCCAAATTGAAATTCGTCCTCGAATTCTATGTTTAATTTTTGTCTCCGAATTCCATATGTTTGGGTACAATTTGGGAGTATTTATCAGTCGCGGTCCTTTGTTGGGCAACAGAATACTCAATTATCGTCCGTACCCAGAGTTCCGGTGCTCCATAGGTTTTTCCTGCAGAGTACCGAATCGGATCTCATTCGCGCTTTAGCTGTTAATTGTGACATATTTTTCTGTACTTATTACACAGAAATGAATAAGTATAATACTGACATTTCTTTCAATTGAAAAATACAGAAAATATGTCGCAATTAACAGTTGAAGTGCAAATCAGATGTGATTTGGTACTTTGCAGGGGAAACCACCTACGGAGAGCAACCATTATAAAACTCTCGGTTACGGACGATGCGGGAGTATTCTGCAGAGTTACTTCCCGCAACTACGTTGGGCGCTAAATGTCACAGGGTGAGAAAGATGTGCACCAGCCCGGAATCGAACCGGGGATCTCTGGTTTACCACACCATCGCTCTACCTGCTGAGCAAACCGGGCACAAATACACACTTATTCACCATAGTGATCACTTCATTCAACCAAAAATTCACAAGCTAGAAGTTATGCCAAATTATTACAGTCAACGTCACAGATTATGCTCTTGGCGACATTAGCGGACACAAATTTGTCCATCAATTTGATCAAATAAACAACGGAATCTGACAGATAACACTACGACGGCGCATGGAAACACATTATTCTGGTACTTGGAATCAAAATGGTGGATATTAAGATCAATATGTGAGGCGCTGACGGAACCTTTAACATTTTTTATCACGATAGCAGCTACAGGGATTGTTGGACGCATTTATTTAGAGAAACAAGAGATTACAATGGATTGGATAATATACTAAGTGACATTTTGTTCTAACGTACACCAACATAGAGGATTAAATTTGCGACAATGTTGGATTCTGGATTTTGTGGACAGGTGACAGAAATCGGAATGGATAAGAACCGACAGACGTGATTCTGAATATGCGTGCTTGGTCTGTGGTTTATCTTCCAGATCATGTCATGCATGTTTTAATTTCACGTCATGTCAAAGCAGCACTATTGAATATAATGAATAACTTTAATATTCTACACCAGAATTAAAGTTCATTCATCGTCTGATGTGTAACTGATAAATTAAGGTAAGTTACTTGTATATGACAACTTTTGCCTCACCACGATAGAGGAGGGGGCATTTAGTGTTACCCTTGACCTTGTCCGTTCTTCCGTCTGTCACCAACCTAGTAACTCGAAAAACTTTTAAACCGTAATAGCTACATACCTGAAACTTGGTACATGTATGTTTGATTCGACCCCATGGTCATGGATTATCTCCCCCTTTTTCAAGTTAGAATTTTCCAATTTTGTCTTGTGGCTCGTAAAACTTTTAAACCCTAATAGCTACACACCTGAAACTTGGTATGTCCTTATGATGAGTAGATTTGCAAAGTTTATTTTCATTCGACCCCCGAGTCATGGATTATCTCCCTCTTTTTTAATTAGAATTTGAAAATTTTGCCTTGTAACTCGTAAAACAGGGCGGAGCTAGCGTTAAAGGTACATGCCCACTCAGTAGGCACAAAATGTTCGACATCATCGGAGACATTTTCTGGCCAGATAAACAATCATTTACCATTAGTCCATTACCCACGTATTGTTTGGCATTATTATACATTTTATATCAGAAGAAATTTCCACATTGATATCAGGGACGATAACCGTGTTTCCTTAAAATGTTAACGGACATTACTATTTATTCTCTGTATTTATTTTTTGATGTGCAATGATCATACTTTATAATCTGTCAATTTTTTTTTCAGTTGATGCATTTAATTTAATAGTATAAATAATTATAAAATATCATGCCCCATTTGCACATGAAAATACCGATACCACCGCGCGTCACTATCAGTAAAATAATATTACCAAATGATTATATCTGTATAGCGGGCACTCGTAATGTTTATATTAAAGTAGTGGAATAGTGACAATTATACACTTATTTAATTCCCATAAAGAGCATTTTTAGCCTACTGAGTGGGCTTGCACCTTTAAAAAGGGGTTGGACAATTGTTGTCGCGACCGCCTGCGGACAGTGCGATATAGTCTGCACATTGACGTCCATCTGTATTTTTTTGCCGAGCCTGCTTGCGGAAAGCGAGACTTAGTGATCACAATGACGTCCCTGTGCGTCAGTCCGTCCGAAATCGGTGTATGTTTTTAAATACCATATCCTAAGTCACATTGACTTGAAACATCAAATGCTTATTAGTCATAATCCATATATTCATTCTGTCTCCCACTCATGCGGCCCCTGTGCCCCAAGGTCAAATGACTTTGAAATTTTTGTTAAAGTTTTTGCATACCTTATATCTCCACAACACTTACCCAGATTTGCTTCAAACTTCAGATAATTCTTTATTATCATCCATATTTTCATATTATAGCCCACGCATGCGACCCACATGCCCAAGATCAAGGTCAAATGACTTTCAAATTTGCGTTAAAGCTTTTACATACGTTAATTCAAACTTCAAATAAATATACTCGGACACCATCAAATGCCTCGGTGGGCTCAACATGCGGGCCATGGCCATCTGATTTTTATTTACCGTAGGTTAAAGTTTTTAAGAACACTATATCTGAGAAACAGCTTCGCCAATTCACTCGAAGCTTCACATGTGTGTTTATCATCATCCATATTTTCATTCTATGCTCAACTCCTGCAACCCTGTGCCCAATATCAAGGTAAAATTACTTTCAAATTTACCTCAAAGTTTTTGACATGCCTGCATGTGGACAGTGCGATATAGTTGTCACATTGGCCTACATACATACGTACGTACATCCGTCCGGTTAATTTTTTTTGATTTAAGGTTAAAGTTTTTAAAGGTACATGCCCACTCAGTAGGCACAAACTGTTCTTTATAGCAATTAATAAGTGTATAATTGTGTCACTATTCCACCAGTTCTAAAAATTATGTGTGCCCGCTATCCATATATAATCATTTAGTAATATTTATTTTACTGATAATGACTAGCAGTGGTATCAAGCTATTTTCATATTCAAATGAGGCATGATATTTTTATGCCACCGGGTTTCGAAGAAAGAAAACGGGTGGCATATAGTGTTTGGACCGTCCGTCCGTCCGTCCGTCACACTTTTCGGTTAACCACTTTGTCACAGTTTCTCAAATATGCTGCAGGTGGCATCCGCGTTCGACAGACGCATTTCTTGTTTTTAATAATTTATGCTAATTAAAGGTACATACCCACTCAGTAGGCACAACAATTAAAGTTATGTGTATTCTCAGTTATTTGTAGGAATTAAATAAGTGTATAATTTTGTCACTATTCCACCAGTTCTAAACATTACGAGTGCCCGTTATATGGATATAATCATTTAGTAATGTTTATTTCACTGATAGTGACACGCGGTGATATCAGGCTATTTTCATAGGCAAATGGGGCATGATATTTTTTAATTACTTATACTAATTAAATGTGTTTCCCTGAAAAAATAATGTTTTCGACAGATTATAAAGTATGATCATTGCAAATCAAAAAATAAATAGTAATGTCTTGGTAATATTTTAAGGAAACACGGTTATCGCCCCTGATAGCAGTGTGGAAATTTACGTCTGATATAAAATGTATAATAATGCCAATAAATATGTGTATTTAAATGGTGAATTAATGTTTATTTTGCCAGAAAATGTCTCAGATGATGTCTCTGATATAAAGAACATTTTGTGCCTACTGAGTGGGCATGTACCTTTAAGAACACTATATCTCTGAAACCGCTTCACCAATTCACTCGAAACTTCACATACGGTGTATTTGTCACCCACATTTTCATTATTATTTATATGTGCCCAATGTCACGGTCAAATTACTTTGAAATTTCCCTTAAAGTTTTTGTTGGGCCCGCTTGCAGACAGAGCGATATAGTTGGCACATTGGTGTGCATTCAGGATAAAGTTTTTGGTTAAAGTGTTTTTTAGTTAAAGTTTTTGGGTATACTATCAAAGCCTCGGCGGGTGCGGCATGTTTTTACGTCAACGGGCTAAAGCTTTGTTGCAATAAAAAAAATTGTTTGTACTATCAAATGCCTCGGCGGGCACGACATGCAGGCCATGACCATCTAGTTATTATGGCATGCGATTTGATCAGTCGGCCATCACACCATGACTAGTTTAGCACTTGATCAGTCGGCCATCGCACCAGGACTAGTTTAGAACTTGTTCAGTCGGCCATCACACCAGGACTAGTATGCACTTGCTCAGTCGGCTATCGCACCGGACTAGTTTAGCCCTTGATCAGTCGGCCATCGCACCAGGACAAGTATAGCACTCGATCAGTCGGCCATCGCACCAGGACTAGTTTAGAACTTGATCAGTCGGCCAGCGCTCCAGGACTAGTTTAGCACTTGATCTTTCGGCAATCTCACCATGACTAGTATAGAACTAGATCAGTCGGCCATCGCTCGAGGACTAGTTTAGCCCTTGGTCAGTCGGCCATCATACCAGGACTAGTTTAGCCCTTGATCAGTTGGCCATCGCACCAGGACTAGTGTAGTCCTTGATCAGTCGGCCATCGCACCAGGACTAGTATAGAACTTGATCAGTCGGCCATCGCACCAGGACTGGTTTAGCCCTTGATCAGTCGGTCATCGCACCAGGACTAGTAGAGCACTTGATCAGTCTGCCATCGCACCATAAGTAGCATAGCGCTTGATTAGTCGCCCATTGCACCATGCCCAGTATAGCACTTGATCAGTTGGCCATCTCACCATGCACAGTATAGCACGTCATCAGTCGGCCATGCCGAGTATATACATGTAGCACTTGATCAGTCGGCCATCGCACCAGGACTAGTAGAGCACTTGATCAGTCTGCAATCGCACCATAACTAGTATAGCGCTTGATTACTGATGAATTACTGTATTGAACACACATGTATATGCACTGTGATACCGTACTTCACAATCCTCAGTTTTAAATTGTTTCTGTATCGTAAAACTGAACATTTATTCATTTTGAAAAACTTAAAATTGTGGCAGATGATCGAAATGAAAACCGGATGTTTACATGCGAAATGAACCGGTGCATCGGTAAATATTTTTAACCGCACGATGACCCACTGTATATTCATACCATATCCGTACGGATATATCGTATATACGAACGGATATCGTATGTTTTTGTATAATATTCGTATAGTACGTTTGTATAATGTAAACAAACTGTACTATACGATGATACGGTAAGTTTTTAACGGAAATAGCGAAAGAATGACCGCACAAACGGTATCGCGAAAGAATGACCGCACAAACTGGACCGCGAAAGAATGACCGCACAAACGTTATCGTGAAAGAATGACCGCAACAACGGGACCGCGATTGGACCGCAATTAGACTGCAATTTCAGAGCGGACGAATTGCAATTCAACGACCGCTGGATTGCAATTCTTGGTAAGTGAATCGCAGGCGGGAGTGTAGTATTTCACCATGCCCAGTACGTATAGCACTTGATTAGTTGGCCATCTCACTATGCCCAGTATAGCACGTGATCAGTCGGCCATGCCGAGTATAGCACTTGATCAGTCGGCCATCGCACCAGGACTAGCAGAGCACTTGATCAGTCTGCCATCGCACCATAACTAGTATTGCGCTTGATCAGTCGCCCATTGCACCATGCCCAGTATAGCACTTGATCAGTTGGCCATCTCACCATGCCCAGTATAGCACGTGATCAGTCGTCCATGCCGAGTATAGCACTAGATCATTCGGCCATCACACCAGGACTACTTTAGCACTTGATCAGTCGGCCATCGCACCAGGACTAGTATAGCACTCGATCAATCGGTCATCGCACCAGGACTAGTTTATAACTTGATCAGTCGGCCATCGCACCAGGACTAGTTTAGAACTTGATCAGTCGACCATCGCACCAGGAATAGTTTAGCCCTTGATCAGTCGGCCATCGCACTGCGACTAGTTTAGCCCTTGATTAGTCGGCCATCACACCAGGACTAGTATAGCACTCGATCGGTCGGACATCGCACCAGGACTAGTTTAGAACTTGATCAGTCGGCCATCGCACCACGACTAGTTTATAACTTGATCAGTCGGCCATCGCACCAAGACTAGTTTAGTCCTTGATCTGTCGGCCATCGCACCAGGACTAGTTTAGAACTTGATCAGTCGGCCACCGCACCAAGACTAGTTTTGCCCTTGCTCAATCGGCCATCGCACCAGGACTAGTTTAGAACTTGATCAGTCGGCCATCGCACCACGACTAGTTTAGAACTTGATCAGTCGGCCATCGCACCAAGACTAGTTTAGCCCTTGCTCAGTCGGCCATCGCACCTGGACTAGTATAGCACTCGATCAGTCGGCCATCGCACCATGACAAGTTTAGAACTTGATCAGTCGGCCATCGCACCATGACTAGTGTAGCCCTTGATCAGTCGGCCATCGCACCAGGAATAGTTTAGAACTTGATCAGTCGGCCATCGCACCACTACTAGTTTAGAACTTGATCAGTCGGCCATCGCACCAAGACTAGTTTAGCCCTTGCTCAGTCGGCCATCGCACCATGACTAGTTTAGAACTTGATCAGTCGGTCATCGCACCAGGACTAGTTTAGCACTTGATCAGTCGGCCACGTCATCCTGCGTTACAGACAGAAGTGGTGGTGGGTCGGGGGGCGGGGGGGGGGGGGGGGGGGGAGGGGGGGGTAGTGTAGTCATAGACAAAAAACTGGTGGTGGTGGTGATATACATTGTTCCCACTGTGGGATATAGACCGGAACTTTTAGGACGCCAAATGTAGATGGCTGGTGTGCGTGGGGGATCATTGTTTTGTGTCCCCGGCGGTGGTGCGGAGTACAGTGATGAATTACTGTATATTGAACACACATGTATATGTACAGTGATACCGTACTTCATAATCCTCAGTTTTAAATATTGTTTCTGTATCGTAAAACTGAACATTTATTCATTTTGAAAAACTTAAAATTATGGCAGATGATCGAAATGAAAACCGGATGTTTACATTCGAAATCAACCGGTGCATCGGTATATTTTAACCACAGGATGACCCACTTTATATTCATACCATATCCGTACGGATATATCGTATATACGAACGGATATCGTATGTTTTTGTATAATATTCGTATAGTACGTTTGTATAATCACTGATAATGTAAACAAACTGTACTATACGATGATACGGTAAGTTTTTACCGGAAATAGCGAAAGAATGACCGCACAAACGGTATCGCGAAAGAATGACCGCACAAACTGGACCGCGAAAGAATGACCGCAAAAACGGGACCGCGTTTGGACCGCAATTAGACTGCAATTAGATTGCAATTCCAGAGGGGAAGAATTGCAATTCAAGGACCGCTGGATTGCAATTCTTGGTAAGCGAATCGCAGGCGGGAGTGTAGGGCATAAAATAAACCCAAGTAAGTATGTCATTATGTAGCTGCCAATCATTATGCACAGGTTCACGGTACAGTATGCCAGTTTATAGTACAAACATTGTAAGTTAATATGTTATTTGCGAATATCCAATTTGTTAGTAAAGGAGCATTAGCTTTTACCTGGGAAAAAATGCAGAAATTTGATTTGTTCAGCAAAGTTACCTGGTGCCATACTGACTACGGGGCGCCAAGTGGGACATGGCTCAATTCTGTGCCACAAAATTCATTTTTGTGCCACAAAATTCAATTCTGTGTCACAAAATTCACATTTGTGCCACAAAACTCAATTCTGTGTCACAAAATTCAATTCTGTGTCACAAAATTCACTTTTGTGCCACAAAATTCAATTCTGTGTAACAAAAATCACTTTTGTGCCACAAAGCTCAACAATTCTTTTGTGTTCAACCAAAATTCCAACTTTTGTGCCACAAAATTCATTTTCGTGTCCACAAAAATTCATTTTGTGCCAACAAAATTCAAAATTCCGTGTCACAAAAATTCCAATTCTGTGTCAAAATTCAAAACTTTTGTGCAACTCAATCCTTGTGTCACAAAATTTTCACTTTTGTGCCACAAAATTCTTTTATTCTGTGTCACAAACTTCGATTCTGTGTAATTCAAATTCAAGTTCCTTGTTTGTCTCAAAATTGAATTCTTGTAACAAAAATTCAACTTTTGTGCCACAAAATTCAATTTCGGTGTCAAAACAAAATTTCCAATTCTTGTGTCACAAAATTAATTCACGTTTTGTGCCACAAAATTCAATTCTGTGTAACAAAATTCACTTTTGTGCCACAAAGCTCAATTCTGTGTCACAAAATTCACTTTTGTGCCACAAAATTCAATTCCGTGTCACAAAATTCAATTCTGTGTCACAAAATTCACTTTTGTGCAACTCAATTCTGTGTCACAAAATTCACCACAAAATTCAATTCTGTGTCACAAAATTGAATTCTGTGTAACAAAATTCAATTCTGTGTCACAAAATTCAATTCTGCACACGCATGCAAGAAGGACTACCATTGGTCAGAAACTGCACTGGAGAAATGGGTCACGGTCGCCGATCTACACATTCAATGTCGATGATTCATTTCTCATTCTGCCATTTTGCTTCAACTATCTCCAAACAGTCAAACGTTGACAAACCCATTCGTATTTAAACTCATTTGCGTTATAATTGTACACATAATTCATGTACATGTAGATCTCCCGCGAGTACAGACCTTATTTATTGTGTATCGCAAGGTACATCTGCCCCAGTTAAATCAATAATACACGCGCTGTGACCTGTGTTCTGACTGCTGTCTGTGTTTATAAACAGAATGTGTGTATTGGGCCATTTGAGGAAATCATTTGTAGTATTTGTGTAGATACCATGGATACTAAGATGGTGTATACTGTAAATAATGCATGTAGACACATAGTTGCGAATACGTAACTTCGCAACTAGTAGACACAGATCCAATACCATTTGTTTCACAAGGTTAGATCTACTGTTAGAATACGACGTCATCTAATGTCATTTTCGAGCATAAAACGTTACCTGATAAATAGAATACCAGATTAGTGTATTTTAATATCAAGTTTATCAGGCTCGGCTCGGAAACGGTAGGAATTCCTCGGCAAGCCTCGGAATTCCTACGCGTTTCCTAGCCTTGCCTGATAAACTTGATATCAAAATACACTAGCCTGGTATTCTCTATATATGGGCATGCTCTCAGGTCTAGCTATGTCCTGGCTACTTTATGTTTGACCCTGTTTACATAATTGAGGGAAAATTCTGAATATTTTTCTTATTTCTCCTTCAAAGTATATATGCTGATATGGTGTGACCACTCATTTGTAATCATAATATAACCAAAATAACTGTCCATAAAGAAGTATAATATTGATATATTGGGTTATATTTTCGCATTGAAATATTTAAACATGCAAGTGTACTCCACCATCTAGTAAAATGGACTAAGACCGATCTCAACCAATCAACGTAGAGATGACATAGACTATCTATCCTACGCAAACTAATTTTTGCGGACAAAAATGAATTCTGTCCCACAAAACTGAATTTTCAGCACAAAACTCAATTCTGTCTTACAAAATTGAATCCTTTATAACAAAAATGAATTTTGTATACGAAACGTATGCAGAATTGAATTTTGTGACACAGAAATGAATTTTGTGACACAGAATTGACAGAATTGAATTTTGTGACACGGAATTGAATTTTGTGACACAGAATTGAATTTTGTGATTTTTAGTGTTACAAAACTCAATTTTGTCTGGACAAAATTGGTTTTGTACACATAATTAACCTGTCCTGCATGGCGCCCCGTACTGACTGCATATACGAAAGTTATCATTTGGAAAATGTGTAAT
Source organism: Conchocele bisecta (assembly GCA_029237695.1). Lineage (NCBI taxonomy): Eukaryota > Metazoa > Mollusca > Bivalvia > Lucinida > Thyasiridae > Conchocele > Conchocele bisecta. Next base: position 100,252,270 of record CM055271.1, read on the forward strand.
CCAAGATGGCCGCCAGTAATATGAAGAGTCGTAAATATTTACATTTGTTAAATGTCAAGGTTATAAGAAAAGTTCAAGGTCATCGGAAAATAATTAAAAAAATTCAAGAGAAATCCGCGAAATTTTATTATATTTCTATATTTATTTTCCAGTACAGTACAGTACATGTTCCGTACCTCTTTTATATTAGTAAGTAAACATTACTTGTGAGAGTAAGCGCTTCAGCTTGTATAATTATCAAATATGACCTTGAATATCACACAAAACAAGTTTCGATGTTGCGGATTCTTACAGTCTCCACTTGTACATGGAAGTGGTGAGAACCTGAATTACTGCTCATCGTCACCACCGTACGGGAGGATAGTAGTTTGTATGTTGGCCACGTTGTTGTGCAATACAATCCAGCTTGGCAACACATACATCGCTTACCACATCCATTCTTGCGTGATAAAATCTGGAGTACACTGTCAGGTGCTACATATGGATCTGTCAGAACTGTAGTTGATTTCATCAAAATTGCAAAGTATACTTATCTACCAAAGTATACTTTGAGGGAGTAATAATTTATTTTTCCCGAAATGCATTATGTCGTATAGAACTAACCACTGCATATATTTGATGATAAAAAGTATGCAGAATTATTATACTGAATTTATTACATTATCACAGCCAAAATGGCTGTGATAATGTAATACATTCAGTATATTAAAAAATTAATACATGTATTCTTAAATTGAAAAGTTTTACCTCAAAGTATACGTTGCTAGCGAAGTATACTTTGCCATGTTGATGACATACTGGTGTCAGCATATTGTCACTGAGCTCCCAGCCCCAGTCAGTGAGCTCTAGACCTCCAACAATACCAACCATTCTTGAACAGTGAAGACTGGAGAGCCTACTACCAGCATCGGCAGCTGAAAGTTATCACTCGTACAGAGCGTTTTACGAGTGATAACTTGCAGTTGCTATGTTGGTAGTAGGCTCTCCAGTTTTCATCCATGACAGACGGGATCTTCATCGTCTGTTTATGGTAAAGACGGGCACAGTTGGCGTATGCCACATGTCACATGAGTTAAATAGTGGGATCATTGCATTAATGCGGAACAGGTGCAGTTCCCAATCACCAGCACGTTCGGCATACAGAAATAAGAGCACCAGCCGCACCATTTTCAGATAGACAATCCACAATTTCCGGTCCTAGATTATGCGGTCAGGTCACTTTCTAGACCATCAATAACGTCTGTGAGTTGTATTACAACCGACTCCATTTGAACTGCATCTGGCTCCAATTCATGTTTGACCAACATCTCATGAATAGCCTTTAGACGCGCTATGTTTACTGCAGACAAACACTCTTCTGTATCAAGCATTTTTCCAACACGATACGAGGTGCTAGACATGTGTGCCCGGAGTGCAGGGACATAAGCATGTTTTTTATTTTGATTGATTTATTGGTGTTTAACGGCCTATCAACAGCTAAGGTCATTTACAGCCGGGCCATATGTAACCTGCTGCCTTTGGAAATCCCAAAATCAGAATGAAGTATTTACATCGATAATAAATATATATTCAGCCTTGAAATTAGAATAACCTGACCTGGTGTCAGGTCCAAGGCTTAAGCATGCCCTGTCTTCATGTGTTGAATGTGTTTGGGGCGTATACAGTTTCCCATAGATCAGAAAAAAACACTTTTTCGACCACGACATGCCCGATTGCGCCCATGTATGACATCAACAGATGAAGTCAACCTAATATCAATACCAGCCTGTTCAGTTCTGGGGATACCAGTATGATTTCTTGTTCAGTGGTTGGTCGTATGTAACAGGAGCGATACCCAACTTGTACTTCACACATAAATCATGTGCATCCGAAAGGGCAGAATAGAGCGTGTCCGGGTAGATTGGGTCAAGATTAATGAACTGCAGTATGTCAATTCGTGGCTATGAAATGACTGAGGAATAGAAATGGCAAATTTAGTTATCAGGGGAGGTAACTATGTATATATTGGAATAACTATAAGGTATGCCAGCAATAAGGGAGACAACAATAACAAACAACAAACTTCAATATCCTCGCAAACATTGTTCTGGTAGTGGTCCTCCGAGTAGGGTTATTCTTGTGCCTCAATACATGGTGCATAATCAGTTTAATACCATTTTAGGTATTGTACATATGTGTTAGAACATGAATACTGTATTAATATACATTGTATACATATCGTATGTATAATACATTATTACATCGTGATTTTATTGGGTGGCCATATTGGATTTCTCAACTAACTCACATTTTTCAGATGATAACTTTTTCCAATCAATCAATCAAATATTCAAGCTACCACTGGTGAAAAAAATCAGCATTTTATATTTTTTTCACGGTTCGGGTATTTTGGAGCGCATTGCTCCTGAGCTATGTATGTGGCCGTGACTGGAGAAAAGGAGCTTCTCGAATTTGTGATCACTGTAGCTCCAGAGCAAATAGCACACCCGTGTAGCATGACAACCACATATGTTTCTTGTTAGAAGCATGGCGGGTGTTTCATTGATGGATTTGCAAAGTCATATCCAAATGCAAATCCTGATACACAGGCTGATGTGGATCTACACTGGTTGCAAAACCCATAAGCCCCATTTCTCCAGTCAGAACTCTATATATACCAACATCGCAACTATACCAGATATTCGTTACCGACAAGAGACGACGAAAGAGTCAATGTCCATGATCACGTGGTTCTAATAACAACAACAGTGGCTGAAAGTGTTGAAACCTTGCCCACTCCAAAGTAAGTATTATTTGATATTTTCATTAATATGAAACGGATTTTGATGAAATATGGCGCAGAAAAAGCGTCTTCATGAGCTGCATTTGGTCGTCCACGGAGCTCGGCACGGACTTATGTCGTTTTTGCGAAGAATCGATTTCCGTGTCTACCGACTTTGAGACCACCAAATGCAGCTTAACAAGACGCGTTTGATGCGCCATATTTCATCAAAATCCGTTACATAATAAACACTATTAAAGAATATGTACTTTGAATTGGATGGATTCTGGAAGTTTCAGTACTTGCTGTTGTTGTTACATGTAGTACCACGTGATCATAAACCTTGAGAGTGTTACAATGGAAAATATGTAAAGGATACACGGACGTTTGAAGATACATGTAATAATTCACTAAATGTATATTCGCGACCTAAGCTGATTGTAACCACAGGCATTCGGCGTGTTTCGGCTTTCATCGGTATAACTCTATAGAAATGAACAAGGCTTCTAACTTTGGTCGGACACGACCTCGTACCATAACAAAATAACATGTTTCAAATTGTAATCTTCTATGCTTTCTATGTATTTCAGCAGGATAACGATAATTCTCAAATGATCATATGAACTTGCCGCTACAATATTTACTTTAGATCCTTAAACACATTATTTCGTTTGTTACGATACGAGGGTGTGTCCGACCTAGAAAAAAGACCTGTAATTCGATATTAATGTTCTAACTATGCTATTTTAGCAAGATAACACTGATTCGGAAATGAACATGTTTACTTTCTGCCATAATATTCGCATTAGCTTTAATAAAATCGCGGAAATTGTTTTAATACGAGGTCGTGTCCAACCAAAGTTAGGAGCCTTGTTCATATGTAAATTATACCGATGAAAGCCGAAACACGCCAAATGCCTGTGATTGCCACAGTGCAGTGTACACGCTGATACAATAATAAAATCATGGCACGCACTGTTGACAGTTCTCCTTCTAACATATCGATGGTCTAGTAACAAAAGGTCGTAACTGCTATGCTAAAGCATAGCACTTTATGTTACTAGACCATCGATATCATGATTGCAGCACAGTGTTTTGTTCATGGTTGTTATAACATACTAGAATGTAACTGATTAAATGAGGTCCATTGCGACCAGCGTATATACAATTGCCTTGAGAATCCTGGGGCTCGTTTCGCTAAACTTCCTATCACTAAACTATTCGTAAGTGCAAATTTAGGATCGTCTAATTTTCTGTTGACTAAACTTCATGCTGTGAAATCGACTCTGTGCGAATGGACTCCTGGCTACAGACACGTACGCCGTGATGAAGTTGTCCTTTGTCGATAGCGCATTGGACATACACGACTAACGCATTCGTATATGATCAAGGGTGAGCCGCGTCCATGGTGTATTCCATGCCATAGCGCATTTACCGTGCAACACATCCTACTGGACTGTACCGACTTTGCCGATATTCGACGCAAACACATCAATGTTACTTCACTTGCGGAGTTATTCCATGTGGAGAACATTGATGGTTTGCTTAGATTTCTACATGAAACCAGCTTGTATCGGAAGATCTGATTTTTATCATTGTATACATGTTTCTCATTCTGTAATTTTATAATTCTATGCATGTTGTTCATTTATATTGTTCATCATATTAATATTTTTACCCTGATCAAGGACAAACAACGTATTTTATTTTGTGAAATGATCTATGCCACATTTAAAAATTAATTTCCTTTATAGACGCCAGTAAAACTCATTTAAATGAAATAAATTAGTAACCATTAGGCAAAACTAAAACGTGTATTGACGTCATATCTTGGACCAAGTTAAAGCACACACTATACATATATAGAGGATCTCAAACGAATTTTCATTTCATATGAGAGTTATAAAACGAGTCACGCGCAATTTATGCACCGAGCCACTGGTGAGGTGCATAAAATTGCTGACGAGTTTCATAAATCTCATATCAAGTGGAAACGAGTTTGAGGCTGTCAGTGTCCATCTGTATCAGTTCGAAATCTCCGCGATCCACGTACTTGTCCAAGAAATCGTAGTAGAACTCCAGCATCCGGAGCTTGACCAACTGGTAGACCGCTATGCCACACTGAAACGGTCTGTTGATCACCACTCGAGTCTTCCTGCTCGATATCTCGTAAGCCTCCCCAATCTCCTCCAGGTCTTCGAACCACGCCGACCTCAGTGCCCGATCGACAGTCTTCTCATCCTTCGTATATGTGGTGTTCATGTGTCTCTCTTGTGCCTCTATCAGTTTGCCAGAACACGCGTTGCCAACCAGTTTGAATATCTCCGCCAACACCGCCTTGCTCTTGTCGACGTCCCCCGTCCGTCTAGCAGCGGTGACCTCTTTAACGAACCATTGAAACGGTTTGCCGGGCGTGTAGTCTATCACCCTATGCACCGCCTTGACGATCAGACCGTGCTCCAGATACCACTTTAGCAGCGGGGAGTATATGATCATCTTCTTGGCGGACATGGCCCCCACGAGCTTTCTCTGTCCTTCGACTCTTTTCCTCCCGGTCCCGGCCAGGTAGTCCTTCATGTGCTGTGGAACCTCGTTCTCATCGACTTCTCGATTAACGAACAGCGGTGACATTTCCGAGAACTTGTCTCTCAACGTTTCCGGGAACTCTATATCCAACTCCGCAAATCCGAACCACTTTTCACTCCTGACCTTCCTCACGAAACTGTCTATATACGACTGTCTTTCCGGGTCGTCACACGTCCATATCTGCTCCTCACCACACGGCATGTCCTTCGACAGAGTAGATAGGTACAGAGCATTGGCATCGTACCCCAGCACCGCCTTGCACATCTTCTCCTCCCAACTCCCCACCTGACCCCTGATCGTCGACCTTCCAGCCTCGGCGTATCTGGAGAATACTATGGACGGACCACCGACCAATCCCTGCTTCATCATCGCGTAAGTTTCATACTTCGGTGACCACAGCTCTGGCGTGTCCGCCTTCCCATCGATCGACCCGCGGAGTAGGTACTGAAGGGAAACACCGGGTAGAGACACGGCATCCTTGAGTATGTCCACGCCTCTTCCCCTGTAGAACTCCGTCATTTTAGTCAGAGCCTCCAGAAACGGTCCTACATCCAAGTCGTTGTAGTGTTGCAACCATTCCTTGAACGTCTTCATCCCCTTTTCTCGGAATACCTTCTTACACTCTTTCCACTCGGACAACGACAGTAGGAACTCACCCCTCAACTTCGAGTACCACTCGGCATAGTCTGGCAGCCCCGGATGGTCGAGCTTGTCCGCGCTATCGAACCACTCGTACGGAAAGTGAGACTTTACCGTTTTACAGTCGTACGCCTTAACCCACCGGTCGTACGTGGTACCGGGTCCCAGATACTGGATGATGTCGAGAAATCTAAACTCCGGGGTAAACAGAAACATCGTCGTGCTGGCTCTCTTTCCGACCATCACCTTATTCAAGGTGGCCGCCAACTTCTCTACAAAGTACTGCTTGATGAGGTTCAGGTCGTACCTGCTACAGTTGAACCCCACCACCGGGACTTGGTCAATCCAAGAGATAATCTTTGCTTGCTGAGACTTCGATAACATATCTATGTCGGCCGGCAGATACTTCTTCCTAACCCCCTCCCTGATTGCCTTGCCTCTCATCTGCAGCTCGGTCACGAACTTCTCGACTAGCGTGTCAGGATCTCGTTCGCATAGGTGTGTGATCCCTTCATGCATCGTATCCCCCAACGACACCGATATAGGAACGTGCTCGACCTCGAAGGTCAGGTCTTTGGTGGGTCGCGTGCTTTTTGACTTGTCGAGATACGCCTCGAAGTCGTAGACTATCTGGTGAGGGTATAGAGTCGTCTCCTCCTCGCTTGGCGATTGTGGATAGTAGGTATTCACCTCATTCAACCACTCGCACTCCCACATCACCACCAGCTCGTAACCCGCCTTCCTTATCTTGGCGTCTTCAATTTTCGTCCTCTAGTACAGCGATCTCGCGTTACCTCTCATGCAATGCCTCGGACACCCGTGTCAGTAGCATCCGTGAAACTGAAACACGGTCTCGGTCTCGTGACAGTAACCGTCGACCGGATCACCGGCCACCCAACTCTCACCACCGTGACCGCAGTTGGCGTGATGTATGTGCTTTCCCACCCTCTCCTCATCTCTGCTCAACCATTGAATCGACCTCGCACTCTCTGACCCCTTAGGATAGAACGCCTTCTCGTAGGCCGACTGTGGTCTCTCTACCCTCTTACCTGGACATGTCACCACGGTCTTCCCACCCATGCAGGTGGTCGCGTGCCTGTGCATGTTACACGACTTTGTGAACCGTTGTTGACATCCGGTGCACCCGTACTCGTTCGTCATCTTGCGGAGATTCGTTATGAGGAACGAGTGACCTCCAAACATTCCTATCGTCATTATCTTCCCCCCAACCACGTCATAATTTGCCGGAACCTTCATGAGGAACCACACTCCATCGGCGGTGGGCTCGTAAACGCGAATACCCAGTTTGAAATGCTCATCGACCTTCTTAATATCGTCCAGGGGAATTCCCTGGCTACCCGGTCCGTTATCATGCCCGAGATATTCGCGAGCCAGAGCTCGTGCCTTCTCACAACAGCGGTCTGGTCTCCCTCCACGTTGGATGGCTATGCACCTAAACAGACACAAGTAGTCGTCGTACGTGTCGACGGAATACATTCCCTTTTTCTGTCTTAACCAGTCTGGGAGTTTTCCCGCTCCCATGAGAAGTTGTTGTGCGTCGATGATCATCTTCACCTCGACCGATATCCAACGAACGAAGGTCCATTTTGTGTTTGGTCTATCGACTTTGTCGATGTCCATTCGACCTTTCTCTCTATCGGATATCCAACTCTCGGCTTTGGCGATCTCGTCTATCCACGGACTGCCCTTTGATTGTTTGTGATAGATCATAGTAGCGTCGGTCTCTATGTTCCTAATACGATACCAGCACGAATACCTCAAATAACATGCCGTGGTCATCTCTGGGCGAATTTTATTCATTATGCGATTAGCGATCTCCCCGTCCACCCCCCTCTCGAAAGTCCATACTATCTTCCTCCTACCCCTATCAACAGTTTCCCTAACTTCGGCGAGAATCCTGGGACCCTCCTCCACCAAAGCTCTGGCGATATCTCTCCTCTTCTTGGGACGTCCCCCCACCAACCCCTGATAAATATTATTGTAGTACGCCTTGTATATGGGTTTTCTACGTGCGCTGGGATATTCATTTACACGCTGCGCGTAAGCGGTGGCGCGCAGACTGGCCGTCGTCTCGTTCTCCAATTTCTCGGAGCGTTTTTCGGGGTCGGCGGGCAGTCGTCCGGTCGAAACCACACGCCGCAGCCTCTCCTCGTAGACGACGGCTCGCGCGTCACTTATCCTATCTGCTATATCTTTCTTGAGTCTCAAACCTCTTAGGGAAATTCCCCAACTCTTAGCTTGCTCTCTCATTTGCTTTGTGGTAGGCATTATACTGAGTATAACCAATAGATTTTTATCTTCAATAGGGTGTAAGTTTATATTTATTCGTAATAAATATATGACAGATTGTTATAATATACTTAGTATAACTTATGGATAACTTGTCTTTAATAGGGTGTCAGTTTATATTTGTGACAGATTGGTGTAAAATACTGAGTATAACTTATAGATTTCTTATCTTTAATAGGGTGTCAGTTTATATTTTATTCGTAATAAAGTATGACACATTGTTGTAATATACTTAGTATAACTTATGGATAACTTGTCTTTAATAGGGTGTCAGTTTATATTTGTGACAGATTGCTGTAAAATACTGAGTATAACTTATGGATTTCTTATCTTTAATAGGGTGTCAGTTGTTATTTTATTCGTAATAAAAGTATGACAGATTGTTGTATATATATACAGAGTATAACATAGCGATTTTTATCTCTAATTGGGTGTATCTTCTCATGTCATAAATATATGGTCTCGCGGTAGTAGTATATAAGAGTCACAAATGATACCATCTTGCTGTGGAAGGTGCAGCGCGTAGCTGGTACCTTCCAGAGGTGATGGTATTATTGTGACTCTTATATACTACTCCTTGGGATCTGGACTGACATGTGTTAAATGACCTTGACACTTACTGGTGGCATTGTTTGTTACGTCAAATTCAACATCAAAAGTGGATTGATCATGCTGACATTAGCTCAAAATGTGGTATCCTTGAGACTCTAGGTCCACTTGTTGAATAGTATATTTTAGTGAGTACAGGCGGCCATCTTGGTGGCCATCTTGAATTTCTCAGATTGATCAAGGATATCTTGTGCATATTTGCTAGTCAATACATTATGCTTAGAAGCCTCAGCTACATTTGTGTTGGTCAAGTGAACCTTCTTATTGCACATACATTGTTTTTTTGTGTTTTTTTTTTACTTTATTTACAAGCAATTTGATTGGAAAGATGTCGCCAATCGTGGCCATCTTGAATTTAATTGTCAAGGATGTGGCTAATCACATAAATAACTTCTGAAACGGATTCCTCGTTCTCAAATTAGTCAAACACGGGACATTATTTAGGTGTCTAAGATCCTTGTGTTAACAGGTATTTTCTTTCTAAATGGCCGCCAGCGTTATCGTTGATATTTCAGATTGGTCAAGGATATCCTCTTGTTATCTGTCTGATATTTGTCATAGAGGTCTCAATCAGACGATGTAGGGTATGTGTGTCTGGCTATCTGACTAGTACGTGACATCATGATACTATTCGTAAAACGCATCATTTCTCCTTGTGAATATTAATACATGTTTAAAGAGTACATCAGTCCTCAGTTTGCGTGAAAAATAAGCACGATGCGTGTCCACTGATTGTGTGTACAATAGATATGTGACTGTGACTGGAGATGTGGGGCTTATGATATTTACGATCCGGATGAACCTGTGCATCCGCACAGTCTGATCAAGATATGCACTGGTCGTCAGTCCATCAATGAAATACTTGTCATGCTTCTAACAAGCAATACAAATCATTATCAGATTACAGCAGCGTGTTACTTGATCCGAAGCTACACTGGTCAAAAATCCTATAAGCCCCATGTCTGCAGTCACAGTCACATATGTGGTATCCTGTGTACGTTTCCTCGCGTACAGACCACCTATAAATATGTAAGCGAATTGCAGCTGCGCGCACAATTAGGCTACACTTATAATAGTCAACATTCAACCTGTGAAATTAGATAATTCTCCTCAGTATACTCGTCGCTACATTTAGGAGTGTCAATCATGTATTTCGTACTTCTGGGAATACTGGCGGGTGTCGCGAGTCACGTGATGGCCGCGCCGGGCGGTAATGCATTTTTCCAAGAGCTGCAGTGCTCGAAATTTAGTTTCGAGGAAAAAATCCTGGAAAAAGTCATTAGATTTGAAGTGACGATTGAAACAATAAAAGGACAAGTTGAGAGTCTGGAATCGAAACTTCGGCAGGAGCAAGCCGATCTCAGTCGCGACAAAGATGTCATACTGGAGGAGGTGCGTACTCTGAAGAATGACATTATCGGAGACTTTAAGGAAATGCGCGGCAGCCTGCACGGACAACAGTCGGCGGCCGACTCGCGGATTGACGAACTCATAACGAGGACTGAGGCCCAGGTGACAAGGATGTCACATGACGTGCACTCCTTGGTCAATACGACGATAGCACAGATACCAGGTGTGTAGGTCATGTTGTACTGTGCCACACGCTTGCAGTCTCATATTACATGTAGCAACTTGCGTGTATCTATATATCGTCGATGAAGACACGACGAGGTTTGTCGGCACGTTTAAAACTGATAGTTGTTCGCTTGGTTTGTTAGCTAAATTATACAATGATTGACGAATGAGCCATATAATATGATCCGATATTCATTGGCATAAACGCCACTGTGCGGATGCACAGGCTGATCTGGATATACACTGGTCGCATTTCTCCAATCACAGCCCCATTTCTGGTCGTATACCGGTGCTAGGGGCCAGCATTGGCGCAATGGACAAATACATGTCTTTACTGAACACGAACAAGCGCTGACGTGTCTGCGTTACGTCATGATACTGACGTCATAGTATCGACGTTCGACTAATGGAACCTCAGCAGTTTTAGTTGTAACCCGGATGTGCGTATCTTCGGTCAATGTATCATAATTTATTTTTATTTCATATAGAACTGACGACTATTAAGAATTAATATAATGAATTTATTACAGCCATTATTTTGGTTAAAACATAGATTATTTCATTAAATAAAAAAACATTTATGCAGACATTTAACATTTCTCCCTCAAAGTACACTTACAGAGATAAGTGTCTTAGAGATTTTGGTGAAATCGGCTACAGTATATGTGTCTGCACAAAGCACAATTTATTCCACGTGTCATGCTCACTTCCCTTTCTGTCTGTGTAGATGAGGCGACGTCTCCGGCCGTGGCGTTCAGCGCCAGGACGCTGTCGGACTTGACACCAGGGTTGGGCGACATACTCGTGTTTACAGAGTCCGACCTGAACCTCGGCGACGGGTACGACGTCGGCACGGGCCGCTTCACCGTTCCAGTGTCCGGCGTCTACTTGTTCGGCATACAACTGTGTGTGCTGTCCAACCATTATAGGGGGTTTCAGCTTGTGACGGACGATGGGGCGACGTTGCACACTACATTGATAACAACGGGAAAACCTTCGACTGGAGTAGCGTGCATGGCAGAGACAGCTGTTGTCTCCCTAGTCAAGGGTGACGTCATTTCCGTCAAATGTAGCCACACAGGCAGCGGCAACATGTTCCAGAACACTAACTTCCATAATATTTTCAGCGGTGCCTTGATTCAGAAGTTGTAAACATGTTGGACGTGAGTTTCTTGTCATAAGCACGGTGTCTCATTATTCATATTATATACGTACTTCGTTTCCAATTAAATACAATACATTGAACATACATGTATATATGGAACGCAACCCGTCGATATTTGGCCATATTGATGTATCGTGAGTTCATATTGCGGCAACAAGTATACTTTGAGGGAGACATCTTCAATTTTAGGATAAATTTATTATTTTTTATTATACTGAATTTATCACATTATCACAGCCATTTTGGCTGTGATAATGTAATAAATTCAGTATAATAAGTCCGCATACTTTTAATCATCAAATATATGCAGTCGGTAGTTCTATATGAAATAATGCATTTCGGGAAAAATAAATGATTACTCCCTGAAACTATACTTTGCTAGATAAGTATACTTACTGCAACGTTGATGAAATCGGCTACTGATGAGATGAAATGCAATTTACAACAACAAAAACGGTGTCAAAACGGTGTACATGTATCAACGATAGGCAATCGTGTGTTTGTGGACCAGGAACAAATCCGTATCATTGTATTCTGCATCTGGGCCCCTAGTGGCTGGCAGAAACTCTGAGAAAATCCATACACTACACTTCATACTTCAGCACCATAGGCATTCGGCGTGTTTCGGCTTTCATCGGTATAACCATATACATGAACAAGGCTTATATATTTGGTCGGACACGACCCCGTATCACAAAAAATTCAGCGATTGTATTAACGCTAATGTAAATATTTTTGCCAAATGTGCACATGTTCATTAGTGAATTATTGTTATCTTGCTGAAATATCACAATTAGAACATAATTATGCAAAGAATATCGAATTACAATTGGTTGTCCTAGGTCGGACACAACCTCGCATCATAATGAAATAATGTGTTTACGGTTCTAACGTCAATATTGTAGTGGCAAGTTCAAATGTTCATTTGCGAATTATCGTTATCCTGCAGAAATACATTTATTACACTCTTGCAAATTATTTGCACGGGTTTCGCTGTGACAAAACCCATAATCAACTCGTTACAAATAATACATCGTGAAGAGAACACCCGTATTTGCGCGCCTGTTTTCTTGGAAATCACGAGCTACCATGTTTAATTTTATTACAATCATATAAAGTTATTTGACAATTTGGAAACGGTCTCGACTAATCTAGAATATTAATGTGATTGAACACATTCCAAGCATGCATTCAAATATATCTGATTCATAGAAACAGCTGCGTAATTTGGATTTCAAAAAGTTTACATGACGTCACATTTGACGTCACACAACGTAACGTCAAAACGCGGGAATACACGTCATTGTGTAAATATGCATGCGCACATCACAATTCATTGATTATAATCTAAAAAATAGACTAAATGTGCATATGTATCCGCTGTGGAAGTGTAATAAATAGGATATTCCATCGTACATGTTTGAATAGCGGAAATAATACACTCGTGTGTCGGCGTCCGTGCAAGCAACTAGTTCCCTACGCTCACACGTTGCTTACGAGGAAGCCGACGCACACTCGTGTATTATTTCCCGCTATTCAAAATGTACGATGGAATATACTCTATATAATACATAGAAAATGACAAATTGTATTATGTTATTTTGTTACAATACGAGCTTGTGTTTGACCAAAAGTTGCATTACCTTATAATAAATACCAAAGCAAATGGCGTTATATAATCTCAAGGGAAGTAATCATTTTGATGTATTCAGTAGTACTGTCACGACCAAGGCAGGTAGCGTGGAGTGGTGGACATATTTAGAACCTTGCCATCAACTATAAACTTTAATTATTGTCAACTAGCTTCATTTAACATTAGTTAACCGTTTCCTAGTTTCTGTGTTCAAAGTCACTTTTTCTCTGGATCAAAATCACAAAAAATCACTATAAACTCTCAATGCTGCATTAACCCTCATAAATGTTAATTAATATGGGTAAAAAGGAATAATAATACACTCAAAACCAAATTTACCTAAGACTAACAAAAATACGTCTTGTCTCTATAAATGCCAATGGCGATCTCCCCGATTTCTGCTATCCATCTCTGCAATATTCTGCCGACAGGCAAAAGAACGCTGACCGCTTGCAGAATTCTGCCAAGATGACAGAATTATGCTATACCGGTGCAGAATATGACCAATAAAGAAAGTGACTTATTTTCACCAATGTGAATTAAAGTATGCTAAAAATTCCTATGTACTGAAAGATTAATCTATAATACATCATTTTCTCACATCGGTCGCAAATATCTTAGTTTGGAAATATGAGAAAAGATCGGAAGAAATAATCTCTGCGAGAAATTCTGCTTTGTTTTGCCGAATTCCGCGCAGAGGTCAGGGGTCGCGGAGATTCACGCGAGCATCTTCGGACTTCCGTTTTCAGAACCAGGCTGCACATTGAAAACAAATTTACACGCGGATTTCCGCACAATTACTTCTAAAATGCACCGAAGAGAGATAATGACAGTGAATATTAACTGTGTGGATATGATTAGATATAAGTACTCTATCATGGAAATCAATTGTAATAACGGTAAGTGTAGGAATGGTCCGATTTAAAACGACTGAAAGTGGAAATAGAAAATAACCATTCCCCACCCACCGCGTAATAAGTACAAAACAGCTAGGCATGCGTATACATTGTATGTGAGATACAAAGTATTACAGTACCAGCGCCGTTCACTTATAGCAGTACCGACGAAAGCCGAAACACGCCGAATGCTTGTGTTCAGCAGATGTGAATATATATCTGCTATAAACACTAGTGTTGCTCTCGGCGAGAGCGTAAAATCAAAATAGGCGCTAGATTCCTGACGAATTCCCATTCAGCTACATGCAGAAGTTACTGCATAAAAACATTTTCGTATACTAAACGGCGCAAGAGATGCGTTTATGCGATAGTTGTAAGTATATGTAGAGCTGAGTGGCATATCGTCAAGAAACCGGCATGTTCCACCGGTGCCGAGTGCAGCACCTGTGACAAGTGACGCACAGTTAGTACCCGTAGACATACCAACCACGGGCATGTAGTTGTAAACGGTGCAAGCATATCCGATAAATATATTACAGTGAAAGGTTCCCAGGGTGTCCGGTTTAGCGAGGTTTTACTGTAAATCAGGCATTAGATTTTTCCGAGCCATAGTTGTGTGCTATGCAATCACGAACATGCATCATCACCTGAAATTTCTTGTAGACCGCTTTAGAGGTTCCACTCTACCAAGCTTCGTAGTAAGAAACAGCCTGCGTTAATCTCGTCAAGATAATCAAAGGTAATGAATACTTAATCGCATTGCTCAGGCTCAGGCGATCAAGTTGCTTGATTTCAAGTACAATATTCATGTACTTTTAAATAAATAAATTGGAAAATATTGACAAGATTGGTGCGGGCGATGACGGTGTATTGTAAGTGCGTCACAAATTTCGTAGCATGTCCAAATTGTACCGTCAAACCTGTGAATAAAGGTCAGCCATGGGAAGAGAAACGTATGGCCTTTGTTCACAGGCGGTATCTGTTCACAGGTTAATTTATGTAGAAATTTAGTAATTGTAAAAACAAAAACGTGGCTTCTTTAGACAGGTAATTGCTATACGGAGGTGGTCTTTATCACAGGTGCGACTGTACATTATGGCATATCTGTAAAAATGCCTTTTGAACAGCGTGTTATTTTATTTACAGTATGAGACTAGTAGTACATACTGCGGAGATAAAGTATACATGACATATAACAATGGAACTGTTCCTCTTCAGCTTGCCGAGTACACACACCACCGCCTGCGTTAATCCTGCCATGATTATCAACGTTTCTCAACATATATTCACACGGCCAATTCACAATCTAGCTGCCTGTTTTAAATCACAATATTCAAGTATTTTGAAAGGATGAAATTGACAAATATTGGCAAGATTATCACAGGCGGTTGTGTAGTCTTCAGAGTGTGTATATTTTTAACATTAACACATGCTGCTTGCCGAGTTCACAACGTGGTGTATTCACTGTCTGTATAAACTGTACAGTGAAACCTCGCAAAATCCGACACCCTGGGAGGTCCCCAGGGTGTCCGGTTTAGCGAGGTTTCACTGTAAACAGGCATTTGATTATTCCGAGCCATGGTTGTGTGATCATGACAGGCATTAGAGAGAGAGAGAGAGAGAGAGAGAGAGAGAGAGAGAGAGATAGAGAGAGAGAGAGAGAGAGAGAGAGAGAGAGAGAGAGAGAGAGAGAGAGAGAATTAGTTATGCTTCTGCCTCTGGGACAATCACATGTCTAGTTAGTCGTTTACTGTGTTATAAAATAAATGGAGCTAGCGCTCAAAATTATTTTAATTTACTGGGCCCCGGGACAATGCAGTGCGATAGACAAGATATTGCTATAACACGTCACACGAGTGGGATACATTTTATATTTTCTAAACTCTATGCTTTTATTTCATTACATCAATGGGCGGTTGATTGGGATTATGAAAATGGTACATTTAACGATGGGTTTAATCCTTAACGGAATCCCGACATGCCTGGTTTGACCCTCGTGTACATTGTTGACGCGACAGTTGAATCCGGTTATACCCAATACATGTATAAAAGCAATAGTATTAGTACTAATACTATCTCACTCACTTGAATGGCGACCTTGGACTGAGCAGGTCGTGTGTTTTTACCGGCCGGCAATTATCTCAAGGTTACCGGCGGCTGCCATTGTAACTGTTGGAAATTAACTGAAATTTTCATTGCGTTTTTCCTTATTGACTGGATTGTTTCTTCTGGATTTGCTAAAAGGTATGTCGGGGTTTGGGTGGGCTTGTGGTTGGCGAATATTCGACTGGAATTGAGCTAATTTAGACCAGTTGCTAGGACATTTGTTGTTCTTAATTTTCTATCTCCTTTTTCTATGTCTTATGAAAGTAATCCATATATAACAGGTATAATCAAAACAGCAAGTTAACTCAAGCTCAGCCGAATTTTCTGCCTGCCCTTGTTTGCTTCTGGCCCCTGCCTGCCTTGATGTGGCAACTCTGACGAAAATAGCACGTGTTTTTACCGACTACATTGTATATGGCACCAATTTGTGTGTCGAGTGCCGCCGGGTGGATTGGTTCTACCTGGGACCCGTTTTGCTCTGCATCACCGGTGCCAGGTAGTAGTATATAAGAGTCATAATGATACAAGTTTATATGGAAGCCACCCACTACGTGTGGTGGCTTCCACACGAAACTTGTAATCATTATGACTCTTATATACTACTACCGCGAGACCATATATTTATGACATGAGAAGATACACCCTATTAGAGATAAAAATCCCTATGTTATACTCAGTATATATATACAACAATCTGTCATACGAATAAAATAACAACTGACACCCTATTGAAGATAAGAAATCCATAAGTTATACTCAGTATTTTACAGCAATCTGTCACAAATATATACTGACACCCTATTAAAGACAAGTTATCCATAAGTTATACTAAGTATATTACAACAATCTGTCATATATTTATTACGAATAAATATAAACTTACACCCTATTGAAGATAAAAAATCTATTGGTTATACTCAGTATAATGCCTACCATAAAGCAAATGAGAAAGCAAGCTAAGAGTTGGGGAATTTCCCTAAGAGGTTTGAGACTCAAGAAAGATATAGCAGATAGGATAAATGACGCGCGAGCCGTCGTCTACGAGGAGAGGCTGCGGCGTGCGGTTTCGACCGGACGACTGCCCGCCGACCCCGAAAAACGCTCCGAGAAATTGGAGAACGAGACGACGGCCAGTCTGCGCGCCACCGCTTACGTACAGCGTGTAAAAGAAGATCCCAGCGCACGTAGAAAACCCCTATACAAGGCGTACTACAATAAGATTTATCAAGGGTTGGTGGGGGGACCTCTCAAGAAGAGGAGAGATATCGCCAGAGCTTTGGTGGAGGAGGGTCCCAAGATTCTCGCCGAAGAAGCCGAAGTTAGGGAAACTGTTGATAGGGGTAGGAGGAAGATAGTATGGACTTTCGAGAGGGGGTAGACGGGGAGATCGCTAATCGCATAATGAATAAAATTCGCCCAGAGATGACCACGGCATGTTATCTGAGGTATTCGTGCTCGTATCGTATTAGGAACATACAGACCGACGCTACTATGATCTATCACAAACAATCAAAGGGCAGCCCGTGGATAAACGAGATCGCCAAAGCCGAGAGTTGGATATCCGATAGAGAGAAAGGTCGAATGGACATCGACAAAGTCGATAGACCAAACACAAAATGGACCTTCGTTCGTTGGATATCGGTCGAGGTGAAGATGATCATCGACGCTCAACAACTTCTCATGGGAGCGGGAAAACTCCCAGACTGGTTAAGACAGAAAAAGGGAATGTATTCCGTCGACACGTACGACGACTACCTGTGTCTGTTTAGGTGCATAGCCATCCAACGTGGAGGGAGACCCGACGGGTTTTGTAGGAAGGCACGAGCTCTGGCTCGCGAATACCTCGGGCACGATAACGGACCGGGTAGTAAGGGAATCCCCCTGTATGATATTAAGAAGGTAGAAGAGCGCTTCAAGCTGGGTATTCGCGTTTACGAGCCCACCGCCGATGGAGTGTGGTACCTCATGAAGGTTCCGGCAAATTATGACGTGGTTGGGGGGAAGATAATGACGATAGGAATGTTTGGAGGTCACTCGTTCCTCATAACGAACAATCTCCGCAAGATGACGAACGAGTACGGGTGCACCGGATGTCAACAACGATTCACAAAGTCGTGTAACATGCACAGGCACGCGACCACCTGCATGGGTGGGAAGACCGTGGTGACATGTCCAGGTAAGAGGGTAGCGAGACCACAGTCGGCCTACGAGAAGGCGTTCTATCCTAAGGGGTCAGCGAGTGCGAGGTCGATTCAATGGTTGAGCAGAGAAGAGGAGAGGATGGGAAAGCACATACATCACGCCAACTGCGGTCACGGTGGTGAGAGGTGGGTGGCCGGTGATCCGGTCGACGGTTACTGTCACGAGACCGAGACCGTGTTTCAGTTTCACGGATGCTACTGGCACGGGTGTCCGAGGCATTGCATGAGAGGTAACGCGAGATCGCTGTACAAGAGGACGAAAATTCAAGACGCCAAGATAAGGAAGGCGGGTTACGAGCTGGTGGTGATATGGGAGTGCGAGTGGTTGAATGATAATTTTGATAAAATTAATACCTACTATCCACAATCGCCACGCGAGGTGGAGACGACTCTATACCCTCACCAGATAGTCTACGACTTTGAGGCGTATCTCGACAAGTCAAAAAGCACGCGACCCACCAAAGACCTGACCTTCGAGGTCGAGCACGTTCCTATATCGGTGTCGTTGGGGGATACGATGCATGAAGGGATCACACACCTATGCGAACGAGATCCCGACACGCTAGTCGAGAACTTCGTGACCGAGCTGCAGATGAGAGGCAAGACAATCAGGGAGGGGGTTAGGAAGAAGTATCTGCCGGCCGACATAGATATGTTATCGAAGTCTCAGCAAGCAAAGATTATCTCATGGATTGACCAAGTCCCGGTGGTGGGGTTCAACTGTAGCAGGTACGACCTGAACCTCATCAAGCAGTACTTTGTAGAGAAGTTGGCTGCCACCGTGAATAAGGTGATGGTCGGAAAGAGAGCCAGCACGACGATGTTTCTGTTTACCCCGGAGTTTAAATTTCTCGACATCATCCAGTTTCTGGGACCCGGTACCATGTACGACCGGTGGGTTAAGGCGTACGACTGTAAAACGGTAAAGTCTCACTTTCCGTACGAGTGGTTCGATAGCGCGGACAAGCTCGACCATCCACGGCTGCCAGACTATCCCGAGTGGTACTCGAAGTTGAAGGGTGAGTTCCTACTGTCGTTGTCCGAGTGGAAAGAGTGTAAGAAGGTATTCCGAGAAAAGGGGATGAAGACGTTCAAGGAATGGTTGCAACACTACAACGACTTGGATGTAGGACCGTTCCTGGAGGCTCTGACTAAAATGACGGAGTTCTACAGGGGAAGAGGCGTGGACATACTCAAGGATGCCGTGTCTCTACCCGGTGTTTCCCTTCAGTACCTACTCCGCTGGTCGATCGATGGGAAGGCGGACACGCCCGAGCTGTGGTCACCGAAGTCTGAAACTTACGAGATGGTGAAGCAGTGATTGGTCGGTGGTCCGTCCATAGTATTCTCCAGATACGCCGAGGCTGGAAGGTCGACGATCAGGGGTCAGGTGGGGAGTCGGGAGGAGAAGATGTGCAAGGCGGTGCTGGGGTACGATGCCAATGCTCTGTACCTATCTACTCTGTCGAAGGACATGCCGTGCGGTGAGGAGCAGATATGGACGTGTGACGACCCGGAAAGACAGTCGTATATAGACCATTTCGTGAGGAAGGTCAGGAGTGAAAAGTGGTTCGGATTTGCGGAGTTGGATATAGAGGTTCCGGAAACGTTGAGAGACAAGTTCTCGGAATTAACGAACATTGCTGTTCGTTAATCGAGAAGTCGATGAGAAAGAGGTTCCACAGCACATGAAGGACTACCTGGCCGGGACTGGGAGG
The DNA here is from genome assembly GCA_029237695.1 of Conchocele bisecta. Taxonomy (NCBI): domain Eukaryota; kingdom Metazoa; phylum Mollusca; class Bivalvia; order Lucinida; family Thyasiridae; genus Conchocele; species Conchocele bisecta. The sequence goes on from CM055271.1 coordinate 100,272,469, forward strand.
AATAGAGTCGAAGGGCAGAGAAAGCTCGTGGGGGCAATGTCCGCCAAGAAGATGATTATATACTCACCGCTGCTAAAGTGGTATCTGGAGCACGGTCTGATCGTCAAGGCGGTGCATAGGGTGATAGACTACACGCCCGGCAAACCGTTTCAATGGTTCGTTAAAGAGGTCACCGCTGCTAGACGGACGGGGGACGTCGACAAGAGCAAGGCGGTGTTGGCGGAGATATTCAAACTGGTTGGCAACGCGTGTTTGTGGCAAACTGATAGAGGCACAAGAGAGACACCTGAACACCACATATACGAAGGATGAGAAGACTGTCGATCGGGCACTGAGGTCGGCGTGGTTCGAAGACCTGGAGGAGATTGGGGAGGCTTACGAGATATCGAGCAGGAAGACTCGAGTGGTGATCAACAGACCGTTTCAGTGTGGCATAGCGGTCTACCAGTTGGCCAAGCTCCGGATGCTGGAGTTCTACTACGATTTCTTGGACAAGTACGTGGATCGCGGAGATTTCGAACTGATACAGATGGACACTGACAGCATGTAATTCGCGCTGTCGGAGAAGACGGTGGCGGCGGTGGTGAGAAAGAATATGAAGAGAAAGTTTAATAAGGAGAAGACCGAGTGGTTGGCGTGGGACGTGTGGAGCAACAGAACTCCGGGACTGTTCAAGCTGGAATTCGAAGGGGATAGAGCCATCGCTCTGTGTAGCAAGTGTTACTACGTGAGCGGTGATGGAAAATATAAGCACTCGGCCAAGGGGATGTCGAAGAGATCTAACGATCTGACTTGGGGGAGGTATAAGAGTGCTCTCGAAGGAGGTAGGGATATGGCGGAGAACAGGGGATTCCGAATGATTAACGGGGTGATGAAGACGTACTGTCAACAAAAATTAGGACTCTCGGCGTACTACGACAAGAGGAGAGTGATGGAAGACGGGTGACACACCGAGCCTATAGGATAGGTAAAAAAAAGAACTCTGAGAGAGAATACTAAAGACTCTGATGATCCGGGGGTAGCTGAGTGTCAGAAGGCACAGTAAGAAGTTATTCGCGAACAAACCCTCGAGATGGCCCATCATCCAAATAGTAGAGCACCGGCTCATCGGGCTTGGTAATAGATCGATCTAGATGATATATATTGAGAGACCACACGGGATCAGTCGCGCGGCGGCTGCCACCTTCGAGCTCTCCTGGTTGATAGAGGTACCGGACGTCAATATCCGATGGAAGCCGTTGCTCCTCTAAACCAACGGGTCGCCCGCGCGAGACAGCAGAGGGCTCGCTCGTCACCCTTTTAAACTTGATAGCATCTACGGGCTTCTTAACTATCAATCTGGTCACCTCTCCGTTCAGTGCGGAGACCACGGCGGGCAGTCTGGCTCTCAGCCAGGGTTCGATTGAAGCGTTCCACGATCCCCTGGTCCCGGTGGATGTTGACGCGGCCGCGTCTGACAGAAACTTCGTGCTTAGACAATAGATGAGAGACCACGCCCATGAACTCGCGGCCGGGATCGACCTGGAGAAGTTTGGGCCATTTGAGAGGACTCCTCTTATATATTCGGGAGAGAGCCTCGGCCACCTCCTTAGACTCTTTAGTGGCCAACGGCTCAGCCCCCTTATAACGACTCGCTACGTCAACGACTGTCAGCGCGTACTTGTACGTCTTACGACCGACGCGATCGTGAGGGAGACACAAGAGATCCGCTTGGTGAACTTACCGGCACGTCGAATTTCGGGCGCGGAATATTGTGAGGCGCGGGTAAATAGATCTGCCAGATGGCCTGCTTCTTGAGCCATTCCTTGACAGCGTTTTCTGAAACCTTGGTCGCCGCCGCGAGCTTCTTGATGGCAGCGAATCCCTTCCAGTAGCCGCGGGGACTATAGTACATGTTCGCTAGCTTGCGCGTTAGGCGAACCGATAGTTTGGTATTAAGTTTGCGCGTGTTCATCGTATGCGATGTATTCTAATATATCGGACAATCTCCAACATGCCCTCGCCAGATCGTCCGGTAACTGCGTCGATAATAATAAACCTTTGTTGGAAGTACAATCGCGATTGGGGGTTAAGTTCTGAAGGAAATTGGGAAAATATAATCCCCCAGGATTGGTGGAGGAATCTAACATCCGCTTTGCGAAAAGGGTGGCCGCTTTTTCGTCCTCCCGCCACGTCTCGAGAGAATCTCGGCCAGACGAATCATACCCTTTGCACCAGCTATGCGGTGTTTAATGGCAGTGTAGCCTACATCAATCATAGCAAAATAAAGTTCGTCAACTGACATCGTTCTATATATATATATGTTATTTAAAATAATTAATTTAAAATCTCGATTGAATATAGTAGCCGACGAGACCCACCACACCCATTCCCACGACGTTGAACCGCGATCTCGCGGTCTTTTTGGGGCTCTGACGGTATATAGAAATCTGAAAGTTGGGGCTCGCGATCCAGCGGCGCGAGACTTTTCTGCGGATATGCCAGCGCGTACTCGCGGTTGGCTTCTTCATCGTTCTGAAAAGTTTGTGCGGCGTGATTTTCGCGGCGAAGCTCTTCATTGACCCAGTCAAGATGGGCGGTTCCTTTTTTCGACCACGCTTCCTTTGCGCTATTGAGTTGTTCTACAGCTAAATCGTGACGCTTACGCTCCTCATCCACGTTCGAGCTTCTCATTTTAGAGAATATAAAGTTGCTACCGCTGAACGCCAATGCGTTTACAAGCGCACCACCTACTATTACTGCGATTGAAGCCATTTATTTCCATATATTAACTGGTAGAATTCCAGCTTTAACTAGATAATCTCGGGTCCAAACTGCGGCCGCTACATCTAAGGTCGCGAGCCCTACGTCTCTCGCAGTATAAGTCCAATTTGGGAGCGGATCCTCCTAGGGCCATCTTTGATAGTCGAGCATACCCGATACTGAAACCCGATATCACCACGGCGTGATAAAGTGCATTCACTAACATGTTGCCGTCTTGCTCAGCCATTATAATTATTGCATATAAAAGGGGTCGCGATCAATGTTTAAATGGGGCGCATCCAATCGCGATTGGTGTTTCGTAACTTTCTTCTGAACACTGGCTGTTGTTTTTTCGATAATATGGGGTATTTCCACACGCACAGGGCACCAACAACTGCCAGACCACAACCAACAACCCAACTCCAATTCACGAATTTGGGTTCAATCGGATTCACCCAACTCCAACGGCAGTTGGTATTGGGTGTTGAGTGTGCTTCCAATTCGTGAATTGGGGGTGTACTCAACTCTGTCTTCAGATGTTTCGCTGTCTCCGTCCCCGATTGCAACGACTGTTTAGCCTCTCGAAGCTCGGCGAGTATTTTATCTTGTTTAACTTTTCGGGTGGCAGCCGCCGCCCGCCCAGCTGCCTGTCTTTTGGGATTTTTTATATGCGGTATGTCATCCAGTGGCGGAGTAACACTCGGGTTCGATTGGGTTGGAGCAATCGGGTTCAACTCCGTCACTCTCGCGGGTGTGTCTTGTGTCATCATTTTCAAAATTATATTTTGTATTAATATTAGGGCTTATAGTTCGTGGGCATATATGTCCAAATTGACAGTGTTTACCCGTGGTCAACGCGGTTGTCAGCGGAGCTAAGTACATTCCAAACTTGTGATAAATTGAGCAGCAGGCTGTTCTAAGAGTGTGACCTATACAAGGGTCAGTCTCTAGATCGTCAATCAATCCCGCGGTGTTTGGTATAGGGAGAAGTATACTAACGGCGGTTGCGTACAAATGAATAGCCGCCGATCAGAGAGTTTTTGTCATCTCCGCTCCCAATTTGGATTCGTATCGCGCATACATTTTATCGATCTCCGCATCTGACATCTTATCCACATGAAAAATTGAGAGACGCCTACCGAGATAATGCTCCGATTGTCCACCAGCAACCAGCGCAGCTAGCCGCTCTCGTCGCGCCGCATTTTCATTTTAATTCGGAGTCGTTCTACTCAACCCAATACCAACCGCCGTTGGAGTTGGAGTTGATTCCGATTGCTCTGTCGGATCATTATCTATGTTGGCAGTCGGAGTTGAGGTTTTTTCTAATAGCTGATCGAGAAGTTCGTCGCAGTTCATTTTTCTTAAAATTAATTTAACTATTCTAACAAGTCTCATCACTTTAACATATTGCCAAGCGCACCACCCGATACTTATGATCACCATTATGCTCGCAACAAAGCTCGCAGCGGAGCACCAAATTGTTAACATTGTTAACCATTGTTCAGTATTTGTTCAACATTTGTTAAGAATTTGTTCAGCATTGTTCAGCGTTGTTCAGCAATTGCTAAGCATTGTTCAGCATTGTTCAGCATTTGTTCAGCATTTGTTCAGTAATTGCTAATTAATTATAAAATTAATTGATAACTTCGTAAGTAGTTGGTTGATCAGTCTTTAGCAAAAGCTTGGCGTGCTTAGTTTCCGAAAGCATCAGTCGAACCTCCAGGCGCTCCTCGCGCGTTGGGATAACATCATTCTCTCGAAGACAGTCATCGAATGAGTCTCGGTCCTTGCAGTGAAAGAGGGCGACCCATTTCGTTTGCTCGCGCAGATCCTTGAGGACGGCGTTGTACTTTTGAGTGGATATCCATACGCTTTGCCTAGCGTGGCGGCCAGAAAATGCTAGCTCGGAGAGCATGTCCTTCTTTTTGGTCATCGCCGCCTTGGCCGAGCAATCACGTATAGGGTGGGCTCACCCTGGAATTTTTGGTATAAACCACGCAACCAATCGTGAAGCCTATCACCGGGGTCAATAACGTATACATCAGGGTCGGTCCATATCCAGGGGCGCCGTTGATAAGTGTCGTTGTGCCGCACAGTGGGACACATGATCACAATATGACGAAAGGCATCGCGGTAGGAGCCCTCGAGCAAGTCTAGGATGAAAACCGTTTTTCCACATCCTGTCTGCCCACATATTATGGCAGAGTGGGCATCTCCAATCGTGAATTGGTATTGATTGCTAATTTTCTTAATTAATTCTTTAGAATTATCAAATTTATTAATTAATAAATCGTTAGATGATTTTTTTATTAAATCAATAGAGTGCTGAGACGTATCGGCCATCTTCGATGTTGAGTTGTGCGTCTGTAATTATATATAAGTACACGTTCAATGGCCCGGCTCCGTCCGCCTCTTTGGTTATCTGGATCGTCACACCCTCGCTAGCGTTCTCAACTTGGCGTCCGTTGCCGTGTATTTGGTCGTCGTCGCTGGATCGCATGTCTAGCCATAACGCGTATTTTGTATTCAGGAACTCCGCGAGGGAGACGGCAGAGAGATGCAGGTCTTTGGCAACTGCTGCAACCTCCGGAGAGCGCTTAGAGCCGGCAGCAAACTGCTTTCTTACTTCGTCCCACTGCTGGTGCGCGCGAAGACCCGCGCTGTAGAGTTGATTGGGTACTCCCTCGATCGTCACCTCTACCTTCGTGATTTTTGGGGTTATAGAATTTGTCGGTTTTTCTAGCACCGAACGCGAACCGAGCATCCTCGAACAACATCAGTATACCTTTCATCGAGCGGGCGGGTACGTTGACATTAATATTCCACAATGTGTCGCCTTTGTCTTTCGTCATCTTGCGATGGCGAAGAACTCGGTCGTAAAGTATGGCAACGCGCCCGGCGTACTGGGTTCTGATCAATCGCGCGAGTTCGGGCATCGTGACCATGTCGTACTCCAACGAAACATTATCTATCGTATACGTCGATAACATGTCGCTGGCTTTGAGAACTCGGCCGTAGTCGTTGAACGTTAGTTCGTATTCGAGGCGGTCAGCCAAAGCGCTCTGATAGTAGGGCATGTGACTCTCCAGCAACTCAAAGTCGAGCGGGATGTAGAAGCGGTTGCCGTAGGCGCCCGCGACCGCATTGTCGCTCGATTTGTTATCTGCCTTGTTAGCAGCCCCGATTCTAAGTTTGGTTACGTTCTTATTTTTGCTGGTGTCAATACCCTGATAGACAGCGTTTTTGCGCTCTTGTGCCGTCTTCCACAGGTCCTGGTAGCAATGGTAGACGTCGCTGTCGTCGATCGACATCACCTCATTACCAGAAATCTTTATCATGGTCTTTTTGACGATGGCGTGACCCAGGTTCTGAACGACGGTTCGGTCCTCGTCCGTCGACGTCAGCGAAATAGTGAAAGCGAGGCGAACAGTACCCGGCACAATGACGTCGTTAGCTCCGAGGTTGGGGAAGCGGACCAAGAGCTGTTGGTTCTGGTCGATCGTCGATGGGTTGTTCGTAATAACGACACTCTGTCTCACGCCTTTTGCCCCGAGGGGCTCACGCAGTCTGCGGTATGGATTGAGTTTGCGACCGTATTGACTCGAAGACATAATTTAGTGAAACTATATTAAACCCGTATGGTTTTGTCTATAATACATAATTAATTTTAAGAAAATTAGACGGCTGATTACGATATTGACATGGATGAAATCGGCAGAGACGATTTCCGCGATGATGATTACATCGATGATGACATCGATCCATATACCCGAGGCGAGGGCTTGGAGGATGATGACGAAACGACCTTCATAGAGACACCATTAACACCATTAAATAAAGATCCTAAGTTTGTCGACCCCCGAATTAAGCCCTTAACAACCATACCAATGGGAACTTCACCCTTTAGTACTTTTCCCTGGGAGGCCCCATCCGCAACTCCGGCATGGGCGGGCGGTGCCGAGATTCCTGCGGGGATCTCCAAGAATGAGCTGGCGCCTCTCACGGAAACGGAGTCTCGGGTGAAACGGTGGGAGAGTGAGGTGTCTAAAAACGGCATCAAGGCCACGTTGGAGTTCCGCAGCACTAAAAGAGGAGACTTGTGGGTTAAATGGGGTAATAGTTGGAAGTTGCTGACGTACAAGAACGACCCGACCCGGTTCCTCAGCCCCTCTTCCGTGAACCGATATGGAGTATCCCTCGCTCGAGCTCTCGGAGTGATCGATGATTGGTCGCAACTGCCTCAACAAATGGTAAAAAACCTACAGTCTACCGACGAAACGCTGGCGAAGACGGCCGCCGCTATAGAAATGAGCGAGCTCAGCGATGTCCCTCGTATAGCCACCGACGCTATTAACACAGTGGAAACCACGGTCAACGAAATGAACGGCACAAAATATGACCCACCATTATCTCTTCGCGAACTCCTGGGACTCGATAAGGCTCTGCAAACAACTCGGGGCGAACTGGTCAATAACCTCTCCAAACTCACGGCGCTGGACAAACATATCGCGCTAGAAGAAAGAAAACTTGGGGAAGTCCGTGACGATAGAGAATCTACCGAGCGGATCAGCAAACTCCTGCGGTCGTTGCGGGACGAAAGAGAAGCTCGCTTAGAGGCTGCTTCGACTAACCGTGAGGCACTTTTCTGCCAATTAAGTCGGAGCCGCGAAACAATCTCGAGGGTTCTGCACGAGGACACGACACTCGGTGAGCGTCTTCGCACTCTGTTCAGAGAGAAGGGCGTCACGATATTAACCATCGTCGCAGCTTTCAGCATGATTATATCGACCCTAATTCTATATATATCGTCTCTATTTGTAGCTGTCAATGCTGGTGCCGCACCAGCACCAGCACCAGCACCAGCACCCGCACCAGCACCCGCGCCATCCGGCGGAGCCAAGGAGTGGATAAAAAAACAACTAAAAGCCCTCGCCAGTCTCCTGGCTAAATTAGCAGGAAAGTTGGCTGCCGCGCTGCCTGGTTTGATAGGAGGTCTCCTCTCCTTCTTGTCATCTATATTATCAAAAACGGTCGGATGGCTCGCCGAGAATACCTGGGCTGTAATCGTGGCCATCGCCGGTCTCCTACTATTCTTCGCCAGATAGTTCCTAAAACCAAAGCGTAAATAATCAGATCGTCACGAGGGCGACGACGAGCGCTAATTTCTCCTCCTCGTGTGTTGTGCTTCCAATTTCAACATTGTTGATGATTGGTGTTTCAACATTGTTGATGGAACTTGATGGTGAATCCAATTTACTAATTGGGAGTACTGGGTTCGATTGTGTTGAGGAATGTGTATCCATTTTGTGTTTTGGGGGTACTGGGTTCGATTGTGTTGAGGGATGTGTATCCATTTTTTGTTTTGGGAGTTTTATGAAATTGTTTTCAAATTTATTTGAATTTACAACTACGCGCCCGATCATTTTGGGGGTGCGCTTGATGATATCCGTGTTCACGTTACCGTTGTGACCGATTTTTTGATTGGCGGTGGCGATTACGATTTGATTAGTGTAACCATCAACCGGGTCGTCTCGTAGTATCATATTGCTCGGCGCCATATAAAGACCTATTCCAAATACATAGTCCACTGGGGTGCTGGCAGTCTGCAAAACGTCTTGATAATTCTGGATCGCCTTCTCCAGGTCCACCTTAGCTGAGATGGCGTCCTCAACAAGTGCCAAGAACTGTTTTTGCGCGTCAAACGCCGTTCCGACTCCTATTATAGAACTGCGAGTTTGCTTCTGTGCGCCGAAGATGGTCCAAACGTATACGCGAATGGAGTCGTTGAGGCGGGTAACACCGGCCTGCGTAAACCCTAGACCGTCGTCCAATATAAAGGTTTCTATACCCTTATGCACGTTTTCGTCTTGTAAAATATAATTGACGTGAGCTATTTTTGGTGCATTATACCAGCAGTAATCGTAATTACACTGTCTCTTTGTACTAACTTCAGACCCGAATGTCATTTTATTTACTACATAATCGGTGGCGGTCCAATTTTTATAACCTCTAACTGGGTTCACAACACGATTTGAATAGTAGAAACCAAAGGTTACATCTGGGGTGGCATACTTCGTGCTTGCACCGTAGTCTAGACCACTGAGATAAACAGTACCTAAACCTCCGGTGTCTGAAAATGTTTTCTGTCTCCAATCCGAATCTTTTGAAACTTTAAATTTGTCACACATCCGTTCGAACTCCTTACGGTTGTATGTGTTGGAAATGGGATTCCACCCGTCGTCTTGAGGTAGTGGAGTACCTAGTTCTTTGAGAATCCTCCTAATGGTATAATACACATGAAAGTTGTAGACGCTACTGCTTAACATGATGTTACGGTCTGCTATGTGGTCTCTGAAAGAGACACCACACCCGGTTGTGGCACACCACACGGCAAAATTTAGTTGGTTCTGCCAGAACTGCATAAGATTGTTGTTCCAGTTTGTTATGACATCCTGTGTAATGGTTTTAGGAAGTCTGTACTTTTCAAACATGTTAGTGAAATTTGTGTCGAAACCCATGCCCAAACTAGCTCTTATTGTGGGGTGCACAAGCTCACCAATGGTGTTCTTTTGCTTGTATTTACCTCCGACCTCGTACTTTGCATCATAATTAAAGCTAAATGCTTTGGTATCCATTGAAAGATATTATTATGTTTGCTACTATCACTAATGTTCAAAAAGGGAGTTGTGAACTTCAAAAGTCAATCGACAACTGCTGCGGAAAACGTCGGGTAGGCCTTAGATCAATCACGTTCACGGTTGGATGGCAGAATGTGGGGAAGAGCGAAGGGTTTTACTATGTGAAGGATGGACAACAATTCGGTGTAAAGCTGCCTCACGGACTGTGGGGAATAAGACAGCTCAAAGATTTTGTCAACTCAGAGCTTGACGGTATAATCAACCTCACAGTATCGAATGCTACCGGGCTCGCAACAATGACCATCATCACTGATAATAAGGTAGTGGTCTCCCCGGGGTTGGGTATTCAACTCGGTTTTAGAGAGACATATTCCTCGAACAAAGGAGTGTTTACCCCGGGTGAGTACGTCGGTGATAACCCGGTGGACTTCGCCTTCACGAAAACTCTCAGGGTGCACCTGGATCGGGTGAACACATCGTACAACACGGTAGACGGCACTCCCAGCACATTACTGAAAACCGTGCAAGCCAGTGACTGTTTATATGGTGAGACTGTGACCTTAGACTTCCCACACCCCGAGATGAAAGTTTTGGAATCGGGACATATCCACGAATTTACGGTCTCTATTCTCGATGATCAAGCGAGAAAGTTGAAAAACGATTACCCGATTTCGGTAGTTCTCGAAATTTCTAATTGAGTATAGGTGCCCAATATTATAATTAATTTTATTATGAGTATATACGGACCAGGTAGTTCTTCCGATTGGGTGACAAATTCAAAGAATTTGGAACCGGCGGAAGGTGGATTCATCCCGACAGAGGGCGACTTTTTAACTACTGGAAAAACCAAGGCCTTGATAAATAAAACTATATCGAAGGTCACAAACGGGATTCACAGGAGTATATCAGATGTTAGAGTAGAAGTGCTGACGGCGACTGCACAAATTGAGGGAGTCCGAACGGATATTGAGAAAGATCAGGCGGCTTATGAGGTGTTGCGCTCAGAGGACTCTCTCATCAGAGAAACGGAACTAAACGAACTACGAAGGTAAAAAAATAACGAAATTTCGAAAAGAGAGCAGGTCGGATATTGATAAAGTCCGAGAAGACCACCAGGTGGCCCTTACGGAGGGTTATGATACGTTGCGCTTAGAGGACTCTCTCATCAGAGAAGCGGCACTTACCGAACTAGACAAAAAAATAACTAAATTTCGAAAAGAGGCCACGTCGGGTATTGAGAAAGCCCGAGAAGACCACCAGGCGGACCTTACGGAGGCTTATGAGGTGTTGCGCTCAGAGGACTCTCTCGTCAGAGAAGCGGCGGTTGCCGAACTAGATAAAAAAATAACCAAATTTCGAAAAGAGACCCGGTCGGGTATTGAGAAAGTCCGAGAAGACCACCAGTCGAACCTTGCGGAGGCCCTTGCGGAGGCTCATAATGCGTTGCGCTTAGAGGACTCTCTCAACAGAGAACCTACACTTACCGAACTAGACGGGAAAATAGCCGAATTTCTGAAAGAGACCAGGTCGGGGGTTGAGGGGGTCCGAGAAGACCACAAGGAGGCCATTGCGGAGGCTTATGGGGCGTTGCGCTCAGAGGACTCTCTCAACAGAGAAGCGGCACTTACCGAACTAGACGAAAAAATAACCAAATTTTGAAAAGAGGCCCGGTTGGGGGTTGAGGGGGTACGAACGGGTATTGAGAAAGCCCGAGAAGACCACCAGGCGGACCTTACGGAGGTTTATAGGGTGTTGCGCTCAGAGGACTCTCTCATCAGAGAAGCGGCGGTTGGTGAACTAGATGGAAAAATAACCGAATTTCAAAAAGAGGCCCGGTCGGGTGTTGAGAAAGCCCGAGAAGACCACCAGGCAGCCCTTGCGAAGGCTTATGAGGTGTTGCGCTCAGAGGACTCTCTCATCAGAGAAGCGGCGGTTGCTGAACTAGACGGGAAAATAACAGAATTTCAAAAAGAGGCCAGGTCGGGTGTTGAGAAAGCCCTAAAAGGCCACCAGGCGACCATTACGGAGGCTTATGATGCGTTGCGCTTAGAGGACTCTCTCAGTAGAAAAGCGGCACTTACCCAACTAGACGGAAAGAAAACGAAGTTTCCGATAAACTGAAACATGATCGTATAGCCGCGACCAAAGCTCTTGAGGAGGCCTCTTATAATATTCGTACTGAGGCATATAACGCAAACAGTGCGCTTGCCGGAATAGTGCAAACAATGAAAACGCTAAAACGTGCCATAACAGTTTGGGCTGAGAAGCGGGGGCCCATTGGTTGAGGGGCACTATGAATATTCGTTCGGTGCCAAAGCGAGTAATAAATGTGGGGGATACACTATGACAGCCGCGGGTGAAGTTATCCAAATGGCGGTCTGCTCGGTTAATGGTAGTGGTAAACCTGTGGGCGCGGTCGCGATAAATATTGTAGTAGATGGGGAAGAACGGGGGTTGGAGTCACTAAAATCTCTGGAGATAGTTCGACGGTGGTTTCGTTCTCCGGTTATGATCGAATTAGACTTTCCAAAGGTAGTGTTATTAACTTTGTTACGAAAATCGGTGACCTAGAGAGTTCTTCCACTATTGTCTCTTTGTTAATTGAACTTATTTTGTAAATACTAATATATTGAAAATCATGAACGAATCAACGCTTCCAATTGTCAATACCACTCCATCAACACTGTGTACAATTAACGAAAGAAGTTCAGATTTTAGGTTGAATAATATCGTCGCTATGCAGGATATTTTAGTTAGAGAATATTCAAATAGAAAAAGAAACGCTAAAAAATATAGACGCGGGGTGAACATGGCTGAAGTATCTAGCACGGCTCTGGCGAGTGTTTCTGTGTTGTGTGGGGCGGGGACCGCTGCAACTATATCCACCATTATAACGGTTCCTGTAGCGGGGATTTTATGTACGGTGTCGGCCGTTTCTGGGTTGTTGTGTATGGTATTTAGGGCGTCGGGTGGAAAACTCGAGAAAAAATGTAGAAAACATGATAGAATATCTGTTCTCGCCAGGTCGAAGAAAAATACCATGGACGTTATGGTTTCCAAAGCGTTGGCCGATAAGAAAATATAAAATATAGAGTTTGAATCCGTGGTGGAAGAAATGGGGAGATATGAACAATTAAAAAATGATATAAGAATCAAGGCGCGCGACACCATGCCCAAAATTGAGTGTACTGATAAATTTAGGGAAAAACTTGGAGATAAAGTCGGAAGAAATGTTACAGCACCATTATAAAATAATTTAAAAAAAAAATAAAAAATCTTATATTGGTGCAGTAAACAAATTTACATACCTATACAACATGTGTTTTTCACTGAGAATTACACCGTAATCGCATAACAAATTCAGTCGAGGATTACACTGTAATCGCCTGTGTAAATTGATACACTCGGCTATAAATATCTGTCTGTTTACCTCGGCTATCAATTTACGCATGGTTCATAACCCGTGTAATTGAAACATTGTCGTAAATCGATAATTGTACAACACTAGGTAATGTTTGTCATAACAGCCTACATGGTCGTGTGGGTTAAGGCGATACTCTATAGAGACGAGGGTCGTGGGTTCGCGCCGCGGATGCAGCTAAACATTTTTTATTTCTATCCCTACAAATGTGGTCGCTATGGTAAACAACTGCATGACAACGGCGTTCCTATCCGACCGCTCGAGGTTGATACAATTGATAAATTCAGATTGCCAGTTTACATACCTTCGATAAGGAAAAATACACTCGGCTATAAATTAATTAGTAGTTGTTTTTTTTTTCAATAAAAATTTTTCAATATCTTTATAAGCGATATCTTAGAAATGTACATTCGTAAACGAATCGCTGGGTTTTAAATTTTTTGTATAATACACCTTAGTTTCATATCCGTTACGCATTATCTGTCTTAATGTTCGTATTTGCCTCTTGTATAGTTCACATAATTGCCGGTATAATATTGTAAATGCAACGTTTTTATCGGAGCGTAATAAATTACGCTGGTATTTCATGTATTTGATATCACCTAGTGTTCTCATTTTATAGAATTTATATACAGGATTATAACCCCCGTAAGCTTCGTAAACTTCTTCAACACAGTCATTAAAAATTTGCAATTCAAATTGTATTGTATTATCCATTTTCTCTAATAATATTGGTACTTGTTTTTTTCTGTTCAATTTCCAATTAGAATTTTCAAATCCATTACAATATGATTGTAGAAACGCATATCCGTAAACGAATCGATGATTTTAAAATGTTTTATAAAATTAGTTTTATGATGTTCCGGTAGTTGTTCTCCGATCCTATTTAGTCGCTTCGTTTCACTAATTTGATCCTTGTATCGGCGACATAATTGCCGGTATAATATTGTAAATGCAACGCTTTTATCGGAGCGTAATAAATTACGCTGATATTTCATGTATTCGATTCTGCATAATGTTTTCAATTTATAGTAATATTTTTCACCAAAGACATTACAAAATTCCAATTCCCATTCTATTTTATTATCCATTTTGTTATAATATTTGTATTGTTTTTTCTGTTCAATTTTCTAATTTTATAAAATTAGTTTTTTAATGTTTTTACAGTGTTTTAATGCTGTAGAAACACCGTGACTTATTAGATCGATTCTATCTTTCTAACTGACTTTCCGATTTGAATTATTACTAAACGATAATACTTGCGAGCACGTAATCCCTTGTTAACCATTCGATGAGTAGCCTGAGTGCCACCGCCTGGTGGACATAGTAATGACTCGGCTTTGGTCCCTACCCCACAATACCCACATGGGCGAGGCGAAATGGAACCTCTTCGCATCCATGCAAGGTGATGTTTGCAATATTCGTAAATACCGGTGCGAAAACATCTCTCGTGACTACCTGTCTTCAACCACGCACACTTAACTAGAATCATTATGTTATATATATATTCTGAGTATAACTAAGGGATTTTTATCTCTAATAGGGTGTATCTTCTCATGTCATAAATATATGGTCTCGCGGTAGTAGTATATAAGAGTCATAATGATTACAAGTTTCGTGTGGAAGCCACCACACGTAGTGGGTGGCTTCCATATAAAATTGTATCATTATGACTCTTATATACTACTCAGGTTCTACCCAGTTACCCCCTCTCTTCTTCCCGCTTCCCGTTCGCCGGGACACTGCGCGTAATTACAGGACCGTATTGGACCTAAGCAGTGCCCCATTTTGACACACAATTATACACATCTGTCCGCCTTGCACCAACATATATCACATATAACACTTTCGGCCCGGGTATGGAAGGTCTTCGAGCCAATTCCCACCCTTAAATATAAGCCAAAAAACAACAACAACAAAAACCAACAAAAAACAACATCAAAAAATAATACTATCACTTTTGGGTAGCAGGGCTAAATGACTGTTGTGTGGTGAGAACATGGCACCAGATAAGGTTATTCTAATTTCATGTCCCAATATATGTTTTTTTCCTGTAAATATTCAGATTACACAGATTCCGACGTCACACATTACATCACGTCAGAAAATGTCTCTCCGACGTGATATAACTTGTGAAGTCCGTATATTTTCTTTAAAAAGGACGGATTCTGATAATTTTGATGCACCAAAAGATGATGACTTATGAGTTGTGTGTGTGCTCTATATTTATAGCATTCGTGAATAATCAACTACCGTTGTTTCTTGCAATCACATGCTCTGTTTTTATTTACATTGACGGTACCGTAATTGATTCTCATCAAAACGACAGAATTATGAGACTAAAGAAAACTACAATGCAGGGCAACCCGTCCCGCATTTCCTGCGCTATATCTGATAAAAAACTCCTCACTCCGTTAGAAAAATAGTAATGGAAACCTACTGTAGACACCGATAACGTGATGTCACGCCGTTCAGAAACCGCGTGATCTGAAACCCTGGGGGCCATTTCACTAAACTTCGTACGACTAAAATGTTCGTAAGCGAAAATTTATGATAGTCAATACATTTCACATTAACAATGTTTTCTTGTGAACAATCACATGCTCAATAAATGTAAATCCATCAATTGAAATTTACAGACGATCCTTCATTTGCACTTACGAACATTTTTATTCCCATCTTCTTATTCGTATTAGGCCTAAACGAAAAGTCATATGGTGCAGTACGATCCCAAATGATACACTGCCGATCCTACATATGTTATACGTTTCTGGACAACAAATTAAACAGTCTCAATTTCGGTCTCTTTCGCCATAAAGCAATTTACCTGTTGTTGTAGCTGTCGAATCAATCAACCATCTTTGGATTATTTTGTTCCGATCGCAAACCTACTACGCAATCCGTCAATATTTGTTTCATATTGACGCCTCGTGCGTTCATATTGGTCAGTGCTGGAATTACGTTTCACCTCGTAAAATAGGACCCTCTAATCATCACTAATTTGACTACTTAATTTACAGTCTGCAGGATTTGTTGTATAACACAAACTTATCTGTTAAAGTTCATGTCTTTACTGTTAATTGTTTGTTAGGCCAGTCTTGATAAAACCCTGTGTGATGTAAGTTATCACCTTTGAGAAATTTGAGAAATCCAAGATGGCCGCCATATTTTAATAATATTGCGGAAGCATATACTAATACATACAGAGCTCCAGATGAGCTGCGTATTTACGTAAATACCCAATTAAAATTGTCAAAAACCCAATTGAAATCGGCAGTAGCGAGTATCAAAAAGCAATAACAAATTTGTGGTACCTTTAACATGCTACAGAAAACAATAAACAGACCACAGATATAGCATATTTTTCTTATTTTCCAAGAAAACACATCTTGGAGACAATTCTAATGAAATGCCAAGACATGTTTTCATTTTGAAGCAAACTATTCAATAATTGCTGTCTGTTGATGTGTAAACAGTAGTGTGATTTTATTTTCGCAATTCAAATATTGAAATACCCAATTGCTTCAGATATGATGGAGTGAAAATACTCAATTACTAATTCCTTATCTGGAGCCCTGCACATATACTGTAAATATGTGTTATATAAATTGATATAGTATGGTATTTTCAATGATATATAAGGAAAATATATGTGCATATTTTCAATATCCGATTTGGCCGTCATCTATGTACAAATTTGAGAAAAAAATATATAACTTGAATTATTGGGCATAAACGGACATACGTTTGCATATATTTTATCAGTTGCAGCTGTTACACATATGTTTATATTATAGAGTGGCATATCATTGTAAAATGCCAAAATGGCCGCTACACACAATATATAATAAGTTGTGTTATGCGCATCATACTTATTTTCTGTTTTTATGCCCAAAATAAAGGCATGTTTTCACATATACGAAGAACAATGTGTGTATCTTTGAACATATTCCAGCGTGTTTGATATTCCAGATATCCATCCACACCCATGTGTATTAATAAAAGTTCTACTTAGGAAATTTAAGAAACAGCACATCGAGTACGACCAGATTCTAAATGCTATCACATGTTGTAAATCGCCTCTCATATGCCAATCATAGATACATGTAACTGAATGACACATTTCTCTGCCATCACACATATACGATTACATTGACATATACTACATGTATATCACAAACATCTGAAAGGTGCATATTCACTGTTGTAGCAAGAGGAATGTAAAACAAATATCAGCGTTCCACTAATTGTGGACTAGTTTTAATACACCTGCAAATGCACATGGAAATAAGCTCCATGGAGAGTTTTAATTAAGACTGAGGGACATGAAAATTAATGTACATTTTGTTGTCTGTGACATTGTTTCGCAGAATACTGCCATATCATTTCGGAATACTAGCATTACATGCTTGAAGAGTTATTTCAGCTGTTCCAAAAACGTGTACTAGTATTCATTTATCATATGCTTTCTTTGATCTTCTTTGACTGTGTTGGTATTACAAACAATAACGCAACGAATATAAAGTATGTGCATATCTTAACGGTCGAAAGCAGCATATTTTGGTAGATATCTTCAATCCCCAGATCATGATAATCCATACAACAATCCCTCGTGGAGATGTAAATGACAGGGCTTGTAGATTTATTCATGTGGACATGATGTGGATGATCTCTCTTATACACTGTTGGTATGGTTGACGAGAAGGTGTATTTCTATCGACGTCTAATACTTGACATCGCCAATTCTGAAGCCACAAGCAGTCTATATGTGATTTATCTTGATGATTGTGCAGTTGTATGGGTGATCAAATGATCCACTAAAAATGTTCAATACTAAATACTAAGATTTCGCTCATTTCTATGTACAGTTGAACCTCTCTAAACCGGACACCAATAAAACACCGGTGCTCTTATTTTTTATGATATTCTTAGCCATTTATTTCGGGTGATAATGTCTGTTCGTGATCGCATAGCACACACCTATGGCTCATAACGATCAAAGGCCTAATTTACAGTGAAACCTCTTCATGCCGGACACATTGGGGACCTCCAAAGGTGTCCGGTTTAAAGAGGTTTCACAGTATCCTGAAACAATGATATATGCAGATCGTGTTTGACAGGTATTTATTCAAGAAATGTGCTCGCCATATGTTCACTTGCATGTCTGCCGTGCATTTAATTATGTTCCTGCCAGGTATTTGGAAGCTGTTTCAATGAACTTACTAAACAAAATGAGATAGATAATTTCGAACCTACTTGGCAATTTCACAGTCTCGAAAAGCTCCTCCACTGATTGTCTAATTACAACTATAGTAAGACATCTTCATTATAGCAACTGTGTAGTATATTCATTGGAGGTGCCATATGTACCAATGTGGTAGAAGTCATAAATATGATATTAACATATATTATATTCATAAAATCATGCAAACTATAGTTGACATCATATCAAATACCACTCGAATCTTAAACTGTTCGGCTTGTTAGTCAAGTATTAGAACATCGACCTTCAATATTGGATTAGTGAGAATGGGAGAGTATTCGTTTTGTAGCGAATAATTAGCCATTAAGGAGTCATTTCTTAACATTTGGGATCGCAGCTAGGGCCAAATGATATGGCATGGTAAGAGTGTCTGGCACAAACTAGGGACACTGTATGTCAATGCTGAAAGTCTGTTGCTGCCTTTTGAATGCTTACTGCACGGTACATTCCTGTCAGTATATAACTTGGCTGTTGAACTGAAGTAACACCACTCATTTAATCAATGCTGGAGGTAGTGTGCTGAATACCCTCCCGAGATACGGGTACTCTCATCTGACTTGTCTTTTAGACGAAACATGAAAATGAAGGTCCCATCTCTATATGACCTTAGCTGTTGATGGGGCGTTAAACTATTTCACCTCTTCTCATTGGCACATATTTGCCATAGTGTCACATTATCAACACCATCGATCACAGAATATGTATTCTGTTACATTAAACTTTGATTTCAGTTGATTTGATTATATTAGTTGAAAAATAGTATACTTGGCAGCCATCTTGAATGTCAAAAATGCCTGAATCTAATATCACACATAGTGACCTTACACACACTTTACACCAGATCCATTAATAATATAATACTAATGGACATATGGTCATATTTAATGCTACATTATGTAACGCCATATTGAATTCATAAATAGCCGAATCAATTTTAGATGGACATATTTAGATTATATTAGACCTGAACAGGACACAATATATTAACTTCTATCATATTACATACAATTTGGTGAAATTATTAACATTACAAATGATATTTCCTAGATTGCATTCATGTGTGGCGGCGATTTTGAATTTCTCGAAAAAGATTTGATATTTGTCCTAGTTTCTCGACCAATGCAAGTAGAGCATTTCGTCTCAAATGATCGCATATTGCGACGCTTTCGCCAATATTTATTAAATTAATCATTAAATGTTGCAATAACTCAGCAGTATATACACAACCACAGGCCCGCCTTATTGACGAAATTTCCTGTGACGCGCACCATGTGTACGATCGATTCAGAGTTAGCTATTGTTCACATATTGAATTATTAATAAACTAATGTATTAAAAATTAAATATGTGAACTATAGCTATTACTAATTGCTTTGTATGTGGATACGTGCCAATCGTTCCACCGCGCAACGATAGTGCTCCTAAAGAGGCGCAATATCGCACGCTGCGTAATTCGTGCATATGTAATAGTTATAGTTCATCTCTTGAATTTTTAATAAATTAATTTCGTAATGAGAGCTGGCGAGCTAGAAATAAGTTTATTACAAATTCAATATGTGAACTATAACTAACTTATTGTTTGCCACACCCCATCGCGTGCTCATGTTACGTTTGAACGGATCACCGCCACTACACGCTTTCAAATCCAGATACTATTACCTGATTGGCAGTTTTCGAACCAATCGATCATGTACACGCTGTGACATATTTCGAGTCACATACAATTACATCTTTCCAAATATAACTTTGCAAGTACTGCAACATTTAATATTTATTGCCGAAAGCGGCGCCGTATGTGATTAATTGAGACCAAATGCTGTGCTGTCATTGGTTGATAAACAATAACCATTACGTATTGGTTGCCCGAGTTTCTCGACCAATGAATGTAGAGCATTTCGTCTCAAGTACTCGCATATTGCGACGCTTTCGCCAATGTGTATTAAACTAATGATTAAATGGTGCAATAACTCAAACGTTATAGTTACAGCAACAGGCTCCGCCTTGTTGACGCAATTTCCTATGACTTGCACCATGTGTACGATCGATTCAGTGTCAAACTGCTAATCACGTAATACACATTTAGTCTCGCAATTTGAAAACGTGTTTATGGGCAGCGCTCCATTTTAATAGACGCTTGCCCACGATGGGGCGGGGCAACCAATAAGTTAGTTATAGTTCACATATTGAAGTTTTAATATACTAAGTTATTAAAAATTCAATATCTGAACTACATGTATAACTAACTATTACATACACATCAAATAACCTATACATATTGTCAGGTACAGGTAGTCTAACTGGTAGCACTAAAAATATAATAACAAAATAAAAGGCCAAACCTACATAGTATACACTTCCGTCTACGCTAATCTGGCCAATAATATTATATATTTCTTTATGTCAAAATATTTGAATATTGCTCTTGAAATCAAGCAGAATGATCGGCTGAGCCTGAGCTGTACAAGCTTATCGCAGGTGGGTGTGTATTCTGTGTTGTTACCCGAACCACAACTAGTTTATGCCTTATTTAACGGATGCCGTATACCCACTTGATGTGCTCCATTATGGCAATATAACATGATTACAGAGGGCTTTGAAATGTCCACCATATACCAGAATCATTATACGTGTATATATCAGGTAACGAGCTTTGTATTGGCCGAATACGTACTGACTGAAAACACAATGTCGTATCTGGGATTGACCATTGATCTGATACAAATATCCAGGTAACTACACATTGAAAACTGACGTTTTATTGGTCGAACGGCGTCACATGACGTTACCAAATTATGTTAGCGGAATGACGTCACAGAAACAAGTCCCCGATCTTTTCAACGAAAACAACGTCGTAATTACTCCTTGCATATGTGCTCATTCTGTAGCCATAAACGTTACCTGACAAATAGAATACCGTGCCAGTGTCTTTTGATATCAAGTTTATCAGGCTCGGCTCCGAAACAGTAGAAATTCCTACGCGTTTCCTAACCTTGCCTGATAAACTTGATATCAAAAGACACTAGCCTGGTATTCTCTATTTAACAGTCTCAGCTGGGGGCCGTTGCAATAAACTTCGTACGACTAAAATGTTCGTAAATGCAAATTTATGATTTCACATTAACAATGTTTTCTTCTAAGCAATAATTGGATTTACATTTATTGAGCATAGGTAAATTTATCAATTGCAATTTCCAGACGATCCTAAATGTGCACTTACGTACATTTTAGTCGTACAAAGTTTAGTGAAACGGGCTTCTGGTGTCTCATATAGCCAATATGTTGATGTTCGCTTCATACACGGTAAATGACATATATATTAATAAATCAATCGCAACTATTTTATCATATTTCAAAACAACATGCGTTATATTCAAGTACAAGTACATGCTATCAGAAACTGTGATAAGCAGGGGACATAATTTAGCTTGTCATAATTATTAGCCGATCTATTTATAGATCGGCTAATATATTGGTTATCCGCGATTTGTGAAAACGTTTGTAACCACCCTTTTCTCCTATATTCTGTAATCTACAAACGCGAAATCACTTCCAAATTACATCAACCGGATAATTTTTCATTTTTGGCCATTATCTCTGTTGAAAACTTTAAATATAGCAAAATAACTCAAATTGGCTATAAATAAACGTTTTCACTACAAGAGTTCGGTAAACAAAAGTTAGGCGGTTTGCAATTTGGCTATAAATAAACGTGTTAACTACAAGAGTTCGGTAAACAAATTTAGGCGGTTTGCAATTTGGCTATAAATAAACGTTTTATCTACAAGAGTTCGGTAAACTAAAGTGAGGCGGTTTGCCTTCTAGTCTAGGGGCAATTGTAGGTATATATATAAGATTCAGGCACCTCGTGTTAATTTATGGCACCCGGTGTTTTTATAAACTTGAATGTATAAGGTTTCCAAAAAATCCTTGTGCCATTTTATAAACCAAGTTCAAGGTCATTTCAAGGTCATTGAACTTTAAGCTTGACGGAAGTCGAAACTTGCCAATATATGAGCCAATATGTGAGCCAATAGGTCATGGTCCTTAACTTGGAAATTGGTGTAAGTTGTTAAAAAACATTTCTGATGGATATATTAAAAAATTTACCTAAACTACACTAATATTCAGTATATAATTATCATATTTTCAAGATGGCCGCCAAAAATCGGGTATTTATGAGATTTCGGTTGACTTGCTACATATTTGTGTAATGCTAATCGCTTTCACCTATATTCAAAAGTTAATTATTTCAACTGGAATAATATTGTTTACATTTAATTGTGGCGTGTGACTTTGGCAGTACTAGGTGAGTTGTGTCGTGTGACCTTGGCAGTACTAGGTTAGTTGTGATGTGTGAATCCCAATGAAATAATTGTCCATAATTGCAGTGGAACCCCTCTAAACTGGACACTCGGGAAATATGGACGTTTAACTTAAATGTGTTTCGCTGTTATCGATCTGTGATTACAATGACCTTTCATGATACCAAAACACAGTTGTGACCCAGCTGTGGCGTGTGACTTTGACAGTGCTACAGTGTATGTTGGTTGTGGCGTGTGACTTTTGTAGTAGCATGTTACAGTGCAGTCTCCGTTTTTGTTCCACCGTAGACAACACTTGCAAACTCAACGCGAACGCAACGCGAACGCAACGCGAACGCAACGGTTTGCTGTAGCGTTGTATACGTTGTTTAAACGTATAATACGGTTCGTACACGTGTAATACACATTGTCAAACCGTTTAGTTTAAAAGCGTTGCATACGTTGTTTAAACGTATAATACGGTTCGTACACGTGTAATACACATTGTCAAACCGTTTAGTTTAAGCGCAGCATCACCATGATCACATGTGCATTATTCCTGAGATACTGCGTCACATCATTTGTAAGATCTTGCGTGACAACACTTCTGAGATCCTGTGTGACACCAAATGTGAAATTATGCACTGCTTCACGTGTGAAATCCTGCGTCACATCACTCCACATGTCTTATTACAAACATGTAACTCCATTTGTTTGCCATTGAATTTCCATTGATTCTTGTGAAATATGGGATTTGACCAAGTTAACATGGCCTAGGATGACCTTAGCTTTTGACAGACCATTAAACACCATTAAATAAATAAATTGTTCTTCCTCATCTGCATATTTCTCCATGTAAACAACATGTATTTATTATGGCTTTGCTATGTATATTGACAAACTTGTATGTCCTTAGTTGTAGTAAATATATCACAATCATGTGCATGTGCCGCTTTTGTCAAAAAGTTTGTAGAAGGTTCGTCATCATGGTATGACTTTAATATTACTTGACGGATTGCGTCAATGTTTGGACACTTGATGCATGTGAACATTGCGAACACACTCATGCCGCCATTAACATGACTATGGCCTGTTTTACCTTCATATTTTTGCGGAAACACACTTTTTTTTCGTAAGAAAAAGTTTGTACAAGTTTCTTCATCATGGTATAACTTTAATATTACTTGACCGATTACTTGAAGGGTATCCTAGACAAAAGTAAATCACTTGAATATAACGCAGGAAATTTCCTACGAATGGTTTCTGACCTTTCTGTAAAACAAATACGACTGATCTAAAATGAATTACTTTTTTAATCGAACGTAGGAAATTTCCTACGATCCGTTTCTGACTTTTCCGTAAAACAAATATGACTGATCTAAAAGGAATTATTTTTTAGGTTTAATTGTTTGAAATTGCTTCCGTTCCATTCAAGTGATTTACTTTTGGATATTGTCAAAGTTGTATGTTTTGAATTTCAGTGTTAAATTTATTAACTTAGAGAACTTCGTCAATATATCCTGGACAAAAGTAAATTACTTGAATCGAACGTAGGAAATTTCCTGCGATTGGTTTCTAAGTTTACTGTAAAAGAAATACGACTGATATAAAATGAATGATTTTTAGGTTTAATTGTGGGAAATTTCCTACGTTCAATTCAAGTGATATACATTTGGATATTGTCAAAGTTGTATGTTTTGAATTTCAGTGTTGAAATTTATTAGCTTCAAGAACTTCGGCAATATATCCTAGACAAATGTAAATCACTTGAATCAAACGTAGGAAAGTTCCTACGATCGGTTTCTGACTTGTCTGTAAAAGAAATTCGACTATTCTAAAATGAATTATTTTTTAGGTGTAATTGTGGGAAATTTCCTACGTTCAAGTGAGTTATACTTCAACTTGGATATTGTCGAAGTTGTGCTTTGAATTATTGAAAAGTCATTAACATAGAAAACTTTGTCAATATATCCTATATACTTTAAATCACTTGAATCGAACGTAGGAAATTTCCTACGATTGTTTTCTGACTTTTCTGTAAAAGAAATACGACTGATATAAAATTAATGATTTTTTACGTTTAATTGTTTGAAATTTCCTACGTTAAATTCAAGTGATGTACATTTGGATATTGTCAAAGTTGTATGTTTTGAATTTCAATGTTGAAATTTAATAACTGAGAGAAGTTCGTCAATATATCCTAGACAAATGTAAATCCTTGAATCAAACGTAGGAAATTTCCTGCGATCGGTTTCTGACTTGTCTGTAAAACAAATGCGACTAAATAAATTATTTTTTCGGTTTAATTGTGGGAAATGTCCTACGTTCAATTCAAGTGAGTTATACTTGGATATTGTCGAAGTTGTGTTTTGAATTATTGAAATTCATTAACATAGAGAACTTTGTCAATATATCCTAGATACATTAAATCACTTGAATCGAACGTAGGAAATTTCCTACGATCAGTTTCTGACTTTTCTGTAAAACAAATATGACCGATCTAAAATTAATTATTTTTTAGGTTTAATTGTGGGAAATTTCCTACGTTCAATTCAAGTGATGTACATTTGGATATTGTCAATGTTGTATGTTTTGAATTTCAGTGTTAAATTTATTAACATAGAGAACTTCGTATATATATCCTGGACAAAAGCAAATCACTTGAATCGAACGTAGGACATTTCCTACGATTGGTTTCTGACTTTTCTGTAAAAGAAAAAAGACTGATATAAAATGAATAACTTTTGAGGTTTAATTGTGGGAAATTTCCTACGTTCTATTCAAGTGAGTTATACTTGGATATTGTCGAAGTTGTGTTTTGAATTATTGAAATTCATTAACATAGAGAACTTTGTCAATATATCCTAGATACTTTCAATCACTTGAATCGAACGTAGGAAATTTCCTACGATCGGTTTCTGACTTTTCTGTAAAAGAAATACGACTGATATAAAATTAATGATTTTTTAGGTTTAATTGTTGGAAATTTCCTACGTTAAATTCAAGTGATGTACATTTGGATATTGTCAAAGTTGTATGTTTTGAATTTCAGTGTTGAAATTTATTAACTTCGAGAACTTCGGCAATATATCCTAGACAAATGTAAATCCTTGAATCGAACGTAGGACATTTCCTACGATCGGTTTCTGTTGTTTTTGTAAAATAAATACGACTGATCACAGTTTTGTGAAAGTTTTATGTTTTGAATCTTGGTGTTGAAAGTTGCATGTACATGTATTTGACAATATATCATGCACAAAGGTAAGTCACTTGAATGGAACGTAGGAAATTTCCTACGATCGGTTTCTGACTTTTCTGTAAATGAGGTTTAATTGTGGGAAATTTCCTACGTTCAATTAAATTGATGTACATTTGGATATTGTCAAAGTTGTATGTTTGGAATTTCAGTGTTGAAATTTATTTAGAGAAGTTTTACAATATTTCCTAGACAAAAGTGAAACACCTAAATCGAACGTAGGAAATTTCCTACAATGAAAACCGATTAATCATCAAGTTTAGTTCATTGTATTCGGATATTGTCGGAGTTGTATTTTTTGGCATTTCAGTGTCCAATTTGTAATTATTTTGTTAAATTAAATTGTACATTCGGTATTTCAATTGTGGGAAATTTCCCACAATCGAGTTTATATTTATTAAATTAATTTATTAAATAACACTGCCCATATTCCGTTGTTTGTTTTGCTGTCAATAACTACGAACACCTGCAAATGGAGAGTTTCTAATGTAGGAAATTTCCTACAATGCCCACCAAAACTGCTCAAACGTGGAAATGATAAGTTTTAGAGGCGAATTTGATGAGCTTCCAATTTGCGAGTTTGACCACATTTCGACCCCAAAACTGCTCAAACGTGGAAATCAGTCGTGGCGAGAGAGCAAAAAAGTGAGCGAAAAAGGGATATGCTTGGGAAAATCCCTTTCTATTTGGTACTCTGTTACGTGTAATACACATTGTCAAACCGTTTAGTTTACCGTTTAGTTTAAAAGCGTTGTATGCGTTGTTTAAACGTATAATACGGTTCGTACACGTGTAATACACATTGTCAAACCGTTTAGTTGTAAAGCGTGTAATACGTTTAGCTTCAAGGCGTATAACACGCTTTGGCGTATACATATGTACCGAGGTGAAAGAGTTGAAACGCGTACAGCGCTTTACCTGGAAGCGTGTAGCTATATGAAAGCGTTGAAACGTGTACAACGGTTACACATTTTAACGCGAATACCTGTTCGGCCCCGATCGCTTCGAGGCGTCCTTGTTTCGTCCCTTTTAAAATATCGCGAATACATACCCTCATATCGAGTTCAAAGTACATCCGATTATTCGGCGGTGTGATTTAGCACTTCAATTGATCCCTAATCCCTGATGCCTAATGAGTCACGCTTTTAACACGACAGATGTACCTTGTCGTTTATCAAAATGTTTGCGAATTGTAGATCACGTGAGCCGGCTCATGAGAATCTGCGGCATTCCTACGTACATGTACATTTTATATACACAAAAATGACCCCTAATACAACGTAATGTAACCTGGTAACAGTTCCTAACTTAATATGGAATAGCCCGGGCCGATAGTCCGTGTCAGTTACTTGGGGTTAAATATTACGAACACAGATAAACACAGTGCATTGTATCTTTACGCTGAAGCCAGTCTATTTCAGTCACTAATCCGCTATACACCTGTCCCACGCGTGTGTTAAGAAATATCGATATTTGGAGAAACTGAATACACAGCGAGCTGCACACTGGTTTAACACGGATATGGCCGCGGATATGTGTCATAAATTACTTGGTGGTCACAACCGGTACATTTACAAGGTTTATAGCGAAATAGCAGCCGACTGGCAATTTTTCTCGGACCGATTTTTAAGACTAGTTTTCAAATCTCAATCGGTTTGAGAGTTCAAAAATCGGTCCAGAACCGGAAAACTGAAAATATTAGAAGCCCTGCTGAGTCTAGAAGTATATAGACACACACGAAGAACGATCTGAGCATGCGCATTCTACGCGATACACGGTTGGCATACCAAAACGTGTAATGCGTTAAAACCCGTGGAAATGTGTTATACGTATAACACGGTTTCATCTGTACGGTGCTGTGTACATGTAGAAACGTGTAACCGTTCGTCAAAAAAAACTTTAAATCGTTTAAACGGTTTACCTTAGCGTTGTATACGTTTACAACCGTTGTATACGTTTACAACCGTTGTACACGGATTACACGCTTTTGAAACTCAATGCGTTGTTTACAACCGTTGTATACGTTTACAACCGTTGTACACGGATTACACGCTTTTGAAACTCAATGCGTTGAACACGGTTTGTTCGACTTTCGCGCATGCGCAAGAGTGGGGAAATGCAACGCATGGCCGAAAACGTATTACACGTAGACGACACACGGTTTGAAACGCAACTAACGGAAACTCCACGGATACGCAACGCACAACACTTTGTACACGTATAAACCCGGAACATTTTGACAGAAAAGACTGTAGTTGTGGCGTGTGACTTTGGCAGTACTAGGTTAGTTGTGGCGTGTAACTTTGGCAGTACTAGGTTAGTTGTGGCGTGTAACTTTGGCAGTACTAGGTTAGTTATGGCGTATGACTTTGTCAGTACTAGGTTAGTTGTGGCGTGTGACTTTGGTAGTACTAGGTTAGTTGTGGCGTGTGACTTTGGTCGTACTAGGTTAGTTGTGGCGTGTGACTTTGGTCGTACTAGGTTAGTGATGGCGTGTAACTTTGGCAGTACTAGGTTAGTTGTGGCTTGTGGCGTGTAACTTTGGCAGTACTAGGTTAGTTGTGGCGTAAGACTTTGTCAGTACTAGGTTAGTTGTGGCGTGTGACTTTGGTAGTACTAGGTTAGTTGTGGCGTGTGACTTTGGTCGTACTAGGTTAGTTGCGGCGTGTGACTTTGGCAGTACTAGGTTAGTGATGGCGTGTAACTTTGTCAGTACTAGGTTAGTTGTGGCTTGTGACTTTGGCAGTACTAGGTTAGTTGTGGCGTGTGACTTTAGCAGTACTAGGTTAGTTGTGGCGCAATGAGCTATTGTTACCGCAATGTGTCCGTCGTCCGTCGTCAACCCGTCGTCCGTGAACATTTTCAAACGTCTTCTCCTCGGTAACCATTGGGCCTATAGTCACCAAACTTCATGGTCATGGTACATATGTAGGGGGATTACAATTTTTTTAAAATGACGTCAACACGTAATCCAAGGTGGCATAAATAGCATAAATTCGTAAAAAATTCTTCTTCACACGAACTGCTTGGCCCATGGTGGCCAAACTTCACAGTTATGGTCCATGGGTGAATTATTTTCAGATTTGTTTAAACGCACGTCGTCGCTAATCCAAGATGGCCTCCGTCTAAAAATGGCCCAAATTCTTAAAAAATATTCTTCGCATGAAAAACCAGCCGGATTTCAACGAAACTTGGTAGGAATGATCGATGTACAATTCTCTTTCAAAGATGTTAAAATAAAGGTGACCTCGGGTCAAAAATGGGCGTGGCCCGTGGGGTCAAATTGGGGTCAAATTTTATTTTTGACTGAAGATGGTCATGTCTGTATCAAATCGAAAGTATCAAAGAGGCGGTCGCTCTGGTACATTTTTTGTCGAAATTGAATGGTCATGTCATCAAATATGGCCACCGAAAATTCAAAACGTCGTTCTTTTATTAGAGATTTAAAAAATTCTTCTTCATACGAACCGCTTGGCCCATGGTAGCCAAACTTCACAGTTATGGTCCATGGGTGAAGCATTTTCAGATTTTTTAAAACGGAGGTCGTCGCTGATCGAAGATGGCCGCCGTCTAAAAATAGCATAAATTCTTAAAAAATCTTCTTCTCATAAACCGCCATCCGGATTTTGACGAAACTTCGTAGCCTTTTTCTCAGGAACCACATGGCTGATGCTGGCCAAACTTCATAGTAAGTTAAGATTCTTGGGTGAAGCATTTTCAGATTTGGTAAAATGAGAGTCATCGCTTAATGCAAGATGACCGCCATCTAAAAATAGCACATTTTTTTTAAAACACATATGAACTCAATGTCACATTCTCCTCTGGTGTTCATGGAGTCAGGTGTGCGAATTGGGGCCATCATGGCCCTCTTGTTTTCTCGTCTGATTTTTTATTTCTATTTTCCATTGTTATCATCAAAAATATGCTTTGACAGCACTTTAGAATAATTAACAACATGCTTTGACAGCACTTCATAATCATTTCCATCGGAAATGATTCTGAAGTGCTGTCAAACCATGTTTTTATTGAGAAATAAGGCAAGATATAAAAGCAACAGCAGAAGACAATTGTTGTGTGTAGCTGTGTAAGGATTAATAATATAAGATAGCGGTAGTAGGCTGTGATTATTTTTTATATGTTATCTCCCTTGAGTTAGCATATTGTGTCACACAAAACGGCTACGGCTAAACGGCGAGTACGACCAAGAAAATAGTGCCATGTGCAAACTTATTCTATGGCGTTTTGATCTTTCTTGCTTTGTATCTGAAACTTTACCTATACTATTCTCTATAGTTTTCACAGTTTTGTGATCAGTTTATCAGTTAAATTGTGGAAGATACTAATCGAGACATTTCGTGCGTATGAATACAGCAGCTATTAATATTAGGTCTCTCGGGATAGTACGTACGGAGCTAGCAGTAAAAGGGGGTGGACGATTTTCTATATATTTCAGTACTGACCCTGCACGTTACACTAGTGTGTTTTACAAAGTTAACTTACGCCACACACCGATCAGTTTTTGTGGAGATAACATATCTCAGTACTTTCAGTACTTTGATTTAATTTTAGGTGCAGTCTGGCACACATACATATCTCAAATTAAGTGACAGACATTAGGTTTTCCTAGCACAAAACACAATGTACCAGTCCCCGCATGCAAACAGTGGTCGTCGATGGCAGCGGTTAGGGACATGTTCATATCACCATAACCATCCGCTTTCATGTTAAGTTCAAACACCTTCATGTATCACCCAAATACACAGTCGTCATAAATACAGTTTTTAAAGTCTTCGGACTAGTGACCACTATAAATGAACTGACCGACTACAACTACTTGAAACGGTTTGTATTGTATAAGCATAATCTTATATGACTAACAATTTCATCTTTTTCACAAACTTTTAAATTCGCATCAATTAAATTGTCCGCCATTTCTGAAATGTTAATGTTGCATGGAAGAACTGGTTCTACATGTACATGGTCAATCGTTTTCATAATTGAGACAGGCAATGAGATTTTGTACCATCGTACATCCGCGTAATTCATTAAATACGTTAAGAATATTTACAATATTTTCCATAAATAAAGTAAAAAATTGACAACATTTTCAGAGTACTGTACTCTGAAAATTTTGTGAACTTCTGGCGCCATTTGCGGAAAACGGAAAATATTGTAAATTTTGTAAACGTATTTCATGAAATTACGCAGATATCCGAAGGTACAACGGCGTGGTTGGTGTGGTGTCTCAATTATAGGGTAAAGTCTCAAACTTTGCTTCTAACGAGAACAATTTTTTTTCCAGGTTGTTCGGAATACGTGACTGGTATTTCTCTGCAGATAATTGGGAAGCCTCATCAATGCCAAGTTAACATCTTTATTGCATTCCGACAGGATGTGTTGATGTAAACAGATTGGCAGTTGGCAAGTTTGACGAACACAGCAGCCACAAACTGAAGATGATGCATTACCTGGCGTGTATTCTATCAAACATAATGAGAACGTACTGGCACAGGAATGTTGCCAAGTCTTAGTTTACGACACGCATATCCCATTTTCGGGGAAAACATAACTATTTCTAGAAACAGACTGTTATTCCTTATAATCAGGTGGTTGGTTATAAACATAATTGATAAAACTTGAAAACTAGTTTTCAGTAGTAATGTACATACATGTATCTACATGTCGCTATGTGTTGTTGTTGTTATTTTGGCTTTTGAAATAGTGGTTCAAGCCAAGTAGCAAATTTCACTAAAATTGCAAAGTATGCTTATCTTGCTAAGTACACTTTGTGGGAGAAATCTTCAATTACAGGATAAATTTATTAATTTTTATTATATTGAATGTATTACATTATCACAGCCATATACTTTTACTAATCAAATATATGCATTTCGGGAAATATAAATGATTACTCCGTCAAAGTATGCTTAGCAATTTTCGTGAAATTGGCTACTGTAATACCGTGAGTTGGGCTTGGTTTGCGATCAGAACGTGATTATATTTGCAATTACAGTGAAACCTCTCTAGACCAGACACCAAGAAAACATCAGCGATCTTATTTTTGATGAGCTTCTTGGTCATTTATCTCAGGTGGTAATGTTTGTTCGTGATCGCATGTAGCACACAACTGTGGCTCAGAATGATCAAATGCCTGATTTACAGTGAAACATCTCTAAGCGGGACCTCACAGGGTGTCCGGTTTAGAGAGGTTTTACTGTATCATGGATCTCTTGATCGTATCTTACGGTATAATGTTGAGAAACATGTGTGTAAGTGAGTGAATGTTACATACACTCCCGCCTGCGATTCGCTTACCAAGAATTGAAATCCAGCGGTCCTTGAATTGCAATTCTTCCCCTCTGGAATTGCAGTCTAATTGCAGTCTAATTGCGGTCCAAACGCGGTCCCGTTTTTGAGGTCATTCTTTCGCGATACCGTTTGTGCGGTCATTCTTTCGCGGTCCAGTTTGTGCGGTCATTCTTTCGCGATACCGTTTGTGCGGTCATTCTTTCGCTATTTCCGGTAAAAACTTACCGTATCATCGTATAGTACAGTTTGTTTACATTATCAGTGATTATACAAACGTACTATACGAATATTATACAAACATACGATATCCGTTCGTATATACGATATATCCGTACGGATATGGTATGAATATAAAGTGGGTCATCCTGTGGTTAAAATATACCGATGCACCGGTTCATTTCGAATGTAAACATCCGGTTTTCATTTCGATCATCTGCCATAATTTGAAGTTTTTCAAAATGAATAAATGTTCAGTTTTACGATACAGAAACAAAATATTAAAACTGAGGATTGTGAAGTACGGTATCACTGTACTATATCATGTGTGTTCAATATACAGTAATTCATCACTGTACTCCGCACCACCGCAGGGGACACAAAACAATGATCCCCCACACACACCAGCCATCTACATTTGGCGTCCTAAAAGTTCCGGTCTATATCCCACAGTGGGAACAATGTGTATAACAACCACCACCAGTTTTTGTCTATGACTACACTACACCCCCCCCCCGCCCCGACCACCACTTCTGTCTGTAACGCAGGATGACGTGGCCGACTGATCAAGTGCTAAACTAGTCCTGGTGAGATGACCGACTGATCAAGTGCTATACTAGTCTTGGTGCGATGGCCGACTGATCAAGTTCTAAACAGGTATCATGGTGCGATGGCCGACTGATCGAGTGCTATAATAGTCCAGGTGCGATGGCCGACTGAGCAAGGGCTAAACTAGTCTTGGTGCGATGGCCGACTGATCAAGTTCTAAACTAGTCCTGGTGCGATGACCGACTGATCAAGGGCTACACTAGTCTTGGTGCGATGGCCGACTGATCAAGTTCTAAACTAGTCATGGTGCGATGGCCGACTGATCGAGTGCTATACTAGTCCAGGTGCGATGGCCGACTGAGCAAGGGCTAAACTAGTCTTGGTGCGATGGCCGACTGATCAAGTTCTAAACTAGTCGTGGTGCGATGCCCGAGTGATCAAGTTCTAAACTAGTCCTGGTGCGATGGCCGACTGATCAAGTTCTAAACTAGTCGTGGTGCGATGGCCGACTGATCAAGTTCTAAACTAGTCCTGGTGCGATGTCCGACCGATCGATTGCTATACTAGTCCTGGTGCGATGGCCAACTAATCAAGGGCTAAACTAGTCTTGGTGCGATGGCCGACTGATCAAGTTCTAAACTAGTCGTGGTGCGATGGCCGACTGATCAAGTTCTAAACTAGTCCTGGTGCGATGTCCGACCGATCGATTGCTATACTAGTCCTGGTGCGATGGCCAACTAATCAAGGGCTAAACTAGTCGCAGTGCGATGGCCGACGGATCAAGGGCTAAACTATTCCTGGTGCGATGGTCAACTGATCAAGTTCTAAACTAGTCCTGGTGCGATGGCCGACTGATCAAGTTATAAACTAGTCCTGGTGCGATGGCCGATTGATCGAGTGCTATACTAGTCCTGGTGTGATGGCCGACTGATTGAGTGCTATACTAGTCCTGGTGCGATGGCCGACTGATCAAGTGCTAAAGTAGTCCTGGTGTGATGGCCGAATGATCTAGTGCTATACTCGGCATGGCCGACTGATCACGTGCTATGCTGGGCATGGTGAGATGGCCAACTGATCAAGTGCTATACTGGGCATGGTGCAATGAGCGACTGATCAAGCGCTATACTAGTTATGGTGCGATGACAGACTGATCAAGTGCTCTGCTAGTCCTGGTGCGATGGCCGACTGATCAAGTGCTATACTCGGCATGGCCGACTGATCACGTGCTATACTGGGCATGGTGAGATGGCCAACTAATCAAGTGATGGCCGACTGATCAAGTTCTATACTAGTCCTGGTGCGATGGCCGACTGATCAAGGACTACACTAGTCCTGGTGCGATGGCCAACTGATCAAGGGCTAAACTAGTCCTGGTATGATGGCCGACTGACCAAGGGCTAAACTAGTCCTGGAGCGATGGCCGACTGATCTAGTTCTATACTAGTCATGGTGAGATTGCCGATAGATCAAGTGCTAAACTAGTCCTGGAGCGCAGTCCGACTGATGAAGTTCTAAACTAGTCCTGGTGCGATGGCCGACTGATCGAGTGCTATACTTGTCCTGGTGCGATGGCCGACTGATCAAGGGCTAAACTAGTCCCGGTGCGATAGCCGACTGATCAAGTGCTATACTAGTCCTGGTGCGATGGCCGACTGATCAAGTGCTAAACTAGTTCTGGTGTGATGGCCGACTGATCAAGTGCTAAACTAGTCCTGGTGCGATGGCCGACTTATCAAATCGCATGCCATAATAACTAGATGGCCATGGCCTGCATGTCGTGCCCGCCGAGGCATTTGATATTACAAACATTTTTTTTCATTGCAACAAAGCTTTAGCCCGTTGACGTAAAAACATGCCGCACCCGCCGAGGCTTTGATAGTATACCCAAAAACTTTAACTAAAAAAAAAAAAAAAAAAAAACTTTATCCTGAATGCACACCAATGTGCCAACTATATCGCTCTGTCTGCAAGCGGGCCCAACAAAAACTTTAAGGGAAATTTCAAAGTAATTTGACCGTGACATTTGGCACATATAAATAATAATGAAAATTAGGGTGACAAATACACCGTATGTGAAATTTCGAGTGAATTGGTGAAGCGGTTTCAG
This sequence comes from Conchocele bisecta, assembly GCA_029237695.1. Lineage (NCBI taxonomy): Eukaryota > Metazoa > Mollusca > Bivalvia > Lucinida > Thyasiridae > Conchocele > Conchocele bisecta. The sequence goes on from CM055271.1 coordinate 100,307,271, forward strand.
AGATATAGTGTTCTTAAAGGTACATGCCCACTCAGTAGGCACAAAATGTTCTTTATATCAGAGACATCATCTGAGACATTTTCTGGCAAAATAAACATTAATTCACCATTAATACACATATTTATTGGCATTATTATACATTTTATATCAGACGTAAATTTCCACACTGCTATCAGGGGCATATGATGTGCAATGATCATACTTTATAATCTGTCGAAAACATTATTTTTTCAGGGAAACACATTTAATTAGTATAAGTAATTAAAAAATATCATGCCCCATTTGCCTATGAAAATAGCCTGATATCACCGCGTGTCACTATCAGTGAAATAAACATTACTAAATGATTATATCCATATAACGGGCACTCGTAATGTTTAGAACTGGTGGAATAGTGACAAAATTATACACTTATTTAATTCCTACAAATAACTGAGAATACACATAACTTTAATTGTTGTGCCTACTGAGTGGGTATGTACCTTTAATTAGCATAAATAAATTATTAAAAACAAGAAATGCGTCTGTCGAACGCGGATGCCACCTGCAGCATATTTGAGAAACTGTGACAAAGTGGTTAACCGAAAAGTGTGACGGACGGACAGACGGACGGACGGTCCAAACACTATATGCCACCCGTTTCTTCGAAACCCGGTGGCATAAAAATATCATGCCTCTTTTGAATATGAAAATAGCTTGATACCACTGCTAGTCATTATCAGTAAAATAAAGATTACTAAATTATTATATATGGATAGCGGGCACACATAATTTTTAGAACTGGTGGAATAGTGACACAATTATACACTTATTTAATTGCTATAAAGAACAGTTTGTGCCTACTGAGTGGGTATGTACCTTTAAAAACATTAACCTTAAATCAAAAAAATTTAACCGGACGGATGTACGTACGTACGTATGTAGGCCAATGTGACAACTATATCGCACTGTCCACATGCAGGCATGTCAAAAACTTTGAGGTAAATTTCAAAGTAACTTTACCTTGATATTGGGCAGAGGGGTTGCAGGAGTTGAGCATAGAATGAAAATATAAATGATGATAAACATACATGTGAAGCTTCGAGTGAATTGGCGAAGCTGTTTCTGAGATATAGTGTTCTTAAAAACTTTAACCTACGGTAAATAAAAATCAGATGGCCATGGCCCGCATGTTGAGCCCACCGAGGCATTTGATGGTGTCCGAGTATATTTATTTGAAGTTTGAATTAACGTATGTAAAAGCTTTAACGCAAATTTGAAAGTCATTTGACCTTGATCTTGGGCATGTGGGTCGCATGCGTGGGCTATACTATGAAAATATGGATGATAATAAAGAATTATCTGAAGTTTGAAGCAAATCTGGGTAAGTGTTGTGGAGATATAAGGTATGCAAAAACTTTAACAAAAATTTCAATGTCATTTGACCTTGACCTTGGGGCACAGGGGCCGCATGAGTGGGAGACAGAATGAATATATGGATTATGACTAATAAGCATTTGATGTTTCAAGTCAATGTGACTTAGGATATGGTATTTAAAAACATACACCGATTTCGGACGGACTGACGTACGGACGTCATTGTGATCACTAAGTCTCGCTTTCCGCAAGCAGGCTCGGCAAAAAAAATACAGATGGACGTCAATGTGCAGACTATATCGCACTGTCCGCAGGCGGTCGCGACAACAATTGTCCAACCCCTTTTTAAAGGTGCAAGCCCACTCAGTAGGCTAAAAATGCTCTTTATGGGAATTAAATAATTGTCACTATTCAACTACTTTAATATAAACATTACGAGTGCCCGCTATACAGATATAATCATTTGGTAATATTTATTTTACTGATAGTGACGCGCGGTGGTATCGGTATTTTCATGTGCAAATGGGGCATGATATTTTATAATTATTTATACTATTAAATTAAATGCATCAACTGAAAAATAAATTAACAGATTATAAAGTATGATCATTGCACATAAAAAAATAAATACAGAGAATAAATAGTAATGTCCGTTAACATTTTAAGGAAATACGGTTATCGTCCCTGATATCAATGTGGAAATTTTCTTCTGATATAAAATGTATAATAATGCCAAACAATACGTGGGTAATGGTAAATGATTGTTTATCTGGCCAGAAAATGTATCCGATGATGTCTCTGACATAAAGAACATTTTGTGCCTAGTGAGTGGGCATGTACCTTTAACGCTACCTCCGCCCTGTCCAGTGAGACATGCATGCGTTAAGTTTCATAAAAAATATTGCAAAGGGTGTTCGCGTTATGCTCCGGAAAAATCAGTGCGCGAAAAAACAAAGGGAGATAACTAAACTAGAAAATGTGTTCATAGAACACGGATACCCCACATATCGCTTTGATAGTAAACAAGGCAAAATTCCAGTGTCCAAAAGGGAGAGATAATCCATGACACGGGGTTCGAATCAAAAATCGAAATAAACTTTCCGCATCTACTCATCAGAAGGAAGCTACATATCAAATTTCAGTGCTGTAGCTATTACAAAAGTTTTACGAGTTACAAGGCAAAATTTTCAAATTCTAATTCAAAAAGAGGGAGATAATCCATGACTCGGGGGTCGAATGAAAATAAACTTTGCAAATCTACTCATCATAAGGACATACCAAGTTTCAGGTGTGTAGCTATTAGGGTTTAAAAGTTTTACGAGCTACAAGACAAAATTGGAAAATTCTAACTTGAAAAGGGGGAGATAATCCATGACCATGAGGTCGAATCAAACATACATGTAACAAGCTTCAGGTATGTAGCTATTACGGTTTAAAAGTTTTTCAAGTTACTAGGTTGGTGACGGACGGAAGAACGGACAAGGTCAAGGGTAACACTAAATGCCCCCTCCTCTATCGTGATGAGGCAAAAGTTGTCATATACAAGTAACTTACCTTAATTTATCACTTACACATCAGACGATGAATGAACTTTAATTCTGGTGTAGAATATTAAAGTTATTCATTATATTCAATAGTGCTGCTTTGACATGACGTGAAATTAAAACATGCATGACATAATCTGGAAGAAAAACCACAGACCAAGCACGCATATTCAGAATCACGTCTGTCCGTTCTTATCCAGCTCCGATTTCTGTCACCTGTCCACAAAATCCAGAATCCAACATTGTCGCAAATTTAATCCTCTATGTTGGTGTACGTTAGAACAAAATGTCACTTAGTATATTATCCAATCCATTGTAATCTCTTGTTTCTCTAAATAAATGCGTCCAACTATCCCTGTAGCTGCTATCGTGATAAAAAATGTTAAAGGTTCCGTCAGCGCCTCACATATTGATCTTAATATCCACCATTTTGATTCCAAGTACCAGAATAATGATGTTTCCATGCGCCGTCGTAGTGTTATCTGTCAGATTCCGTTGTTTATTTGATCAAATTGATGGACAAATTTGTGTCCGCTAATGTCGCCATGAGCATAATCTGTGACGTTGACTAATAATTTGGCATAACTTCTAGCTTGTGAATTTTTGGTTGAATGAAGTGATCACTATGGTGAATAAGTGTGTATTTGTGCCCGGTTTGCTCAGCAGGTAGAGCGATGGTGTGGTAAACCAGAGATCCCCGGTTCGATTCCGGGCTGGTGCACATCTTTCTTACCCTGTGACATTTAGCGCCCAACGTAGTTGCGGGAAGTAACTCTGCAGAATACTCCCGCATCGTCCGTACCGAGAGTTTATAATGGTGCTCTCCGTAGGTTTCCCCTGCAAAGTACCAAATCACATCTGATTTGCACTTCAACTGTTAATTGCGACATATTTTCTGTATTTTTCAATTGAAAGAAATGTCAGTATTATACTTATTCATTTTTGTGTAATAAGTACAGAAAAATATGTCACAATTAACAGCTAAAGCGCGAATGAGATCCGATTCGGTACTCTGCAGGAAAAACCTATGGAGCACCGGAACTCTGGGTACGGACGATACTTGAGTATTCTGTTGCCCAACAAAGGACCGCGACTGATAAATACTCCCAAATTGTACCCAAACATATGGAATTCGGAGACAAAAATTAAACATAGAATTCGAGGACGAATTTCAATTTGGCGGAGAAGAATGTCACAGTACGCAACTGACCATGGGGATGAAGTGTGTATGATCTGTGCCTCGTTAGCTTGCTCGGTAGAGTCATGGGCATGGTACGGTAAACACGAGGTCCCTGGTTCGATTCCGGGCCGTTATTTATCTTTCTCATTCTGTAACACAAGTAAACCGTTTTATTTTAAATAAATGGCTATCATCGGAATAAATATTATCTTCACAAAATTTGAATCGGGCCAATAGAAATCAACAGCTAGAACAGAACATTTGTGCATATAAATCTAATTCCAAAATAAATTTTTAATATTTTAATTTTTATGATCAGGTTTCGAAAATTAAAATATGCTTTTCTTTTAAAATTGTTATCAATTTGTTCACCATGTTATTATGGTTAATATGCAATTGACAGTCTCCTTGCAGCTTGAAATTGAAAGACATTATGAAAAGTTGTATTGATCTCAGAAATTGTCATGTCGACTATAGGATCGCGTCGAAATAATGTCAACATAATAGGAAAACGTAATTTGATACCGACGAAAAAGTAAACAAAACGCAAAATTGATGCTTTGTTTTGCTATATTATACCGTAGACAACACATTATCATTTGATTTTATATGAAAATAAATATATTGTCAGCATGGTGGTGTCTATTAATGTGTTCTTGATATTCGGAACGGCAGTGAGTGAGTGACGACATTTTGTTTTGTCCAAGAAATTGTCAAGGTCAATGTTTCACTGTTTGTCTCGCAATAACCCGCCGATTTATATTTGCGCACCAAAAAAACAGATCACAAATACCGCTGACTTTCTATGGTAGTCACTTTGAATTAGATAGATGGGATAAAATTTTGGATTGGAACACGGATACGTTTGCCAACTATTTCGATTTTATTGCCGCATTGGTTAAGCAGAGCGGTCCGCTGGTTTTACCGCAGAGCGCAGCGTAAAGCGGTCATTCTTTCGCAGTTTACAGAAACAAAGGAGCGTAAATTGCAATTAAAAGCGGAGCGCAGCGCGAACTGCGCTATAAGTATTGCAATTCCGCAACCAACTCTTTGGACCGCCGTCACATAATTGCAGTCCGATTGCGGTCCGATTGCGGTCCAATTGCAATTAATGGGAACTCGAATTGCAATCCTGCGCTCCAGGAATTGCAATTCGCCTGGTAAGAGAACCGCAGGCCACTCTGTACATACAGTGAAGATTTGCTGAAGGTTCCCAGACAACAAAACGCGAAAATGAATGGAAAACGAAGTGAACATGATCGTTTTATATAACGATATGCATAGAAACGGTTATCGTTTGTTTGTATGGTACATATATGTGAAAACGATAGTTTCGTTTCAATACCCGGCTATTTGAACGCATGTCGTTTCGTTCATCATTTTGACATCGTTTACGTTGTGATATGCAAGCGTTCATTTGTGGAACCAGGAACAAATCATGTGTTGCAGTGTTGAAGGCATGTCGTTGAACAAACCGATCATTTTCACTTCGTTTTCCATTAGTTTTCTTGTTTTCCGTTTGGGAACACTCAACAAATCTTCGCTGTACATCTAAATGTGGCTGTCACTGGAGACTTATGGGTTTTGCGACCAGTGTAGATACAGATCCGCATGTGCATCCACACAGTGTGATCAGAATATACACTGTTCATCAGTCTATCAATGAAACACCCATCATTCTAACACGCAATATAGACCAGGCTACACGAGTGTTTTATTGGACCAGGAGCTACACTGGTCATAAATCCCATAAGCCCCAGTTCTCCAATCACAGGCAAAAATGGTGGGTGCATTAACTGGGTTCCTCATACTCCATTGTCAACATCAGACGCCATAACTAACTTAGTACTGACAGAGTCACACGCCACAACAAAATTAGTACTGCCAAAGTCACACGTCACAAGTAACCTAGTACTGCCAATCGCATACGACAACAAACCTATTACTGCAAAAGTGAAACTCTGCAACTAAGTTAGTACTGCCAAAGTCACACGACACAACAAACCTAGTATTGCCAAAGTCACAAGCCACAGCTAACCTAGTACTGCCGAAGTCACAAACCACAGCTAACCTAATACTGCCAAAGTCACACGCCACAACTAATCCAGTACTGCCAAAGTGACACGCCACAACTAACATAGTACTGCCAACAACACACACCACAACTAACATAGTACTGCCAAAGTCATACGCCATAACTAACCTAGTACTGCCAAAGTCACACGCCACAACTAACCTAGTACGACCGAAGTCACACGCCACAACTAACCTAGTACTGCCAAAGTCACACACCACAACTAACCTAGTACTGCCAAAGTCATACGCCACAAGTAACCCAGTACTGCCAAAGTCACACGCCACAACTAACCCAGTATGACCAAAGTCACACGCCACAACTAACCTCATACTCCGTTGACAACATCAGACGCCATAACTAACTTAGTATTGACAGAGTCACACGCCAAAACTAACTTAGTACTGCCAAAGTCACACGCCACAGCTAAATTAGTACTGCCAAAGTCACACGCAACAACTAACCTAGTACTGCCAAAGTCACACACCACAACAAACCTAGTACTGACAACCTCAGACACCACAACTGACCTAGTACTGCCAAAATCAAACACCACAACTAACCTAGTACTGCCAACGTCATACGCCACAACTAACCTAGTACTGCCAAAGTCACACGCCACAACTAACCTAGTATTGCTAAAGTCATACGCCACAACTAACATAGTACTGGTAAAGTCACACGCCACAACTAACATAATACTGTCAAAGTTCAAACGCCACAACTCACCTAGTACTGCCAAAGTGATACGGCACAACTAACTTAGTACTGCCAAAGTCACACGCCACAACTAAATTAGTACTGCCAAAGTCACACGCCACAACTAATCTAGTACTGCCAAAGTGACACGCCACAACTAACATAGTCGTGCCAACAACACACACCACAACTAAGATAGTACTGCCAACGTCACACGCCACAACTAACATAGTACTGCCAAATTCACACGCCACAACTCACCTAGTACTGCCAAAGTCACACGCCACAACTAACCTAGTACTCACAACGTCAGACACCACAACTAACCTAGTACTGCCAAAGTCACACACCACAACTAGCCTAGGAATGCCAACGTCACACGTCACAACTAACCTAGAATTGCCAAAGTCGCACACCACAACTAACCTAGTACTACCAAAGTAACACGCCACAGCTAACTTAGTACTGCCAAAGTCACACGCCACAACTAACCTAGTACTGCCAAAGTCACACACAACAACTAACCTAGTACTGTCAAAGTCGCACACCACAAACTAACCTAGTACTGCCAAAGTGACACGCCACAACTAACTTAGTACTGCCAAAGTCACAGGCCACAACTAACCTAGTACTGTCAAAGTCACACGCGACAAATAACCTAGTAATTCCAATGTTACACACACAATTAACCTGATACAGCCAAAGTCACACGCCACAAATAACCTAGTACAGCCAAAGTCAAACGCCACAAGTAACCTATGACTGCCAATGTCACATGTCTCAACTAACCTAATACTGCCAAAGTCACACGACACAACTACCATAGTACTGCCAAGTTCACACACCACAACTAACCTAGTACAGCCAAAGTCACACGCCACAAATAACCTAGTACTGCCAAAGTCAAATGCCACAAGTAACCTATGACTGCCAATGTCACATGCCTCAACTAACCTAATACTGCCAAAGTCACACGACACAACTACCATAGTACTGCCAAGTTCACACACCACAACTAACCTAGTACAGCCAGAGTCACACGCCACAACTAATCTACTAATGCCAAAGTCACACGCCACAACTAAGATAGTACTGCCAACGTCACACGCCACAACTAACATAGTACTGCCAAATTCACACGCCACAACTCACCTAGTACTGCCAAAGTCACACGCCACAACTAACCTAGTACTCACAACGTCAGACACCACAACTAACCTAGTACTGCCAAAGTCACACACCACAACTAGCCTAGGAATGCCAACGTCACACGTCACAACTAACCTAGAATTGCCAAAGTCGCACACCACAACTAACCTAGTACTACCAAAGTAACACGCCACAGCTAACTTAGTACTGCCAAAGTCACACGCCACAACTAACCTAGTACTGCCAAAGTCACACACAACAACTAACCTAGTACTGTCAAAGTCGCACACCACAACTAACCTAGTACTGCCAAAGTGACACGCCACAACTAACTTAGTACTGCCAAAGTCACAGGCCACAACTAACCTAGTACTGTCAAAGTCACACGCGACAAATAACCTAGTAATTCCAATGTTACACACCACAATTAACCTGATACAGCCAAAGTCACACGCCACAAATAACCTAGTACTGCCAAAGTCAAACGCCACAAGTAACCTATGACTGCCAATGTCACATGCCTCAACTAACCTAATACTGCCAAAGTCACACGACACAACTACCATAGTACTGCCAAGTTCACACACCACAACTAACCTAGTACAGCCAAAGTCACACGCCACAAATAACCTAGTACTGCCAAAGTCAAATGCCACAAGTAACCTATGACTGCCAATGTCACATGCCTCAACTAACCTAATACTGCCAAAGTCACACGACACAACTACCATGTACTGCCAAGTTCACACACCACAACTAACTAGTACAGCCAGAGTCACACGCCACAACTAATCTACTAATGCCAAAGTCACACGCCACAACTAAGATAGTACTGCCAACGTCACACGCCACAACTAACATAGTACTGCCAAATTCACACGCCACAACTCACCTAGTACTGCCAAAGTCACACGCCACAACTAACCCTAGTACTCACAACGTCCAGACACCACAACTAACCTAGTACTGCCAAAGTCACACACCACAAACTAGCCTAGGAATGCCAACGTCACACGTCACAACTAACCTAGGAATTGCCAAAGGTTCGCACACCACAACTAAACCTAGTACTACCAAAGGTAACACGCCACAGCTAACTTAGTACTGCCAAATGTCACACGCCACAACTAACCTAGTACTGCCAAAGTCACACACAACAACTAACCTAGTACTGCCAAAGTCACACGCCACAACTAACCTAGTACTGTCAAAGTCACACGCGACAAATAACCTAGTAATTCCAATGTTACACACCACAATTAACCTGATACAGCCAAAGTCACACGCCACAAATAACCTAGTACTGCCAAATTCAAACGCCACAAGTAACCTATGACTGCCAATGTCACATGCCTCAACTAACCTAATACTGCCAAAGTCACACGACACAACTACCATAGTACTGCCAAGTTCACACACCACAACTAACCTAGTACAGCCAGAGTAACACGCCGCAACTAACCTAATACTGCCAAGGTCACACGCCACAACTAGCCTAGTACTGCCAAGTTCACATGCCACAACTAACCTAGTACTGCCAAAGTGACACCCCACAACTAACTTTGTACTGCCAAAGTCACGCGCCACAACTAAACAAGTACTGCCAAAGTCAAACGCCACAACTAATCTAGTACTGCCAAAGTCACACGCCACAACTAACATAGTACTTTTAAAACATCACACAACCACAACTAACATAGTACTGCAAACGTCACACGCCACAACTAACCTAGTACTGCCAAAGTGGCAAACCACAACTACCTAGTACTGCCAAAGTGACACGCCACAACTGACTTAGTACTGCCAAAGTCGCACGCCACAACTAACCTAATACTGCCAAAAGCACACGCCACAACTAACCTAGTACTCACAACGTCAGAAACCACAACTAACATAGTACTGCTAAAGTCACACCACAACTAACCAAGTACGGCCAAAGTCACACGTCACAACTAACCTAGTACTGCCAAAGTGGCACACCACAACTAACCAAGTACTGCCAACCAAAGTGACACGCCACAACTAACTAAGTACTACCAAAGTCACACGCCACAACTAACCTAGTACTGCCAAAGTCACACACCACAACTAACCTAGTACTGCCAAAGCGACGCGTCACAACTAACTTAGTACTGCCAAAGTCACACGCCACAACTAACCTAGTACTGTCAAAGTCAGACGCCACAACTAACCTAGTACTGCCAAAGTAAAACACCATAACTAAGCTAGTACTGCCAAAGTCATACGCCACAACTAACATAGTAATGCCAAAGTCACACGCCACAACTAACCTAGTACGACCAAAGTCACACGCCACAACTAACATATTACTGGCAATGTCACAAGCCACAAGTCACCTAGTACTGCCAAAGTCACACACAACAACTAACCTAGTACTGCCAAAGTCACACACCACAACTAACCTAGTACTGCCAACGTCACACGCCACAACTAAACTAGTACTACCAAAGTGATACGCCACAACTAACTTAGTACTGCCAAAGTCACACGCCACAACTAATCCAGTACTGCCAAAGTGACACGCCACAACTAATATAGTACTGCCAACAACACACACCACAACTAACATAGTACTGCCAACGTCACACGCCACAACAAACCTTGTACTGCCAAATACACACGCCACAACACACCTAGTACTGCCAAAGTCACACGCCACAACTAACCTAGTACTCACAACGTCAGACACCACAACTAACCTAGTACTGCCAAAGTGACACGCCACAACTAACTTAGTACTGCCTAAATGGCATGCCACAACTAACCTAGTACTGTCAAAGTCACACGCCACAACTAACCTAGTACTTCCAAAGTTACACGCCACAACTAACCTAGTACGACCAAAGTCACACAACACAACTAACATAGTACTGGCAAAGTCACACGACACAATTAACCTAATACTGCTAAAGTTCACACGCCACAACTAACCTAGCACTGCCAAAGTGACACGCCACAACTGACTTTGTACTGCCGAAGTGACACGCCACAACTAAATTAGTACTGCCAAAGTCACACGCCACAACTAATCTAGTATTGCCAAAGTCACACGCCACAACTAACATAGTACTGCCAACAGCACACACCACAACTGAGATAGTACTGCCAACGTCACACGCCACAACTAACTTAGTACTGCCAAAGTCACACGCCACAGCTAAATTAGTACTGCCAAAGTCACACACAACAACTAACCTATTACTGCCAAAGTCAAGCCCCGCAACTAAGTTAGTACTGCCAAAGTCACAATAAACAAGTAACCTAGTACTGCCAAAGTCACACGCCACAGCTAACCTTGTACTTCCGAAGTCACACGCCACAACTGACCTAGTACTGCCAAAGTTACACGGCACAACTAACCTAGTACTACCGAAGTCACTCACCACAACTAACCTAGTACTGCCAAAGTCACACGCCACAACTAACCTAGTACTGCCAAAGTCATACGCCACAACTAACCTAGTACTGTCAAAGTCACACGCCACAACTTACCAAGTACGACCAAAGTCACACGCCAAAACTAACCAAGTTCTTACAACCTCAGACACCACAACTAACCTAGTACTGCCAAAGTCACACGACACAAATAAGCTAGTACTGCCAAAGTCACACGCCACAACTAACCTTGTACTGCCAAAGTCATACGCCACAACGAACATAGTACTGGAAAATTCACACGCCACAACTACCCTAATACTGCCAAAGTTCACACGCCACAACTAAACTAGTACTGCCAAAGTCACACGCCACAACTAAATTAGTACTGCCAAAGTCACACGCCACAACTTATCCAGTACTGCCAAAGTGACACTCCGCAACTAACATAGTACTGCTAACAACACACACCACAACTAACATAGTACTGCCAACGTCACACGCCACAACAAACCTAGTAATGCCAAAGTCACACGCCACAACTAACATAGTACTCACAACTTCAGACACCACAACTAACCTAGTACTCACAACGTTAGACACCAGAACTAACCTAGTACTGCCAACGTCACACGTCAAAACTAACCTAGTACTGCCAAAGTCACACACCACAACTAACCTAGTACTACCAAAGTGACAAACCACAGCTAAGTTAGTACTGCCAAAGTCACACACAACAACTAACCTAGTACTTTCATAGTCGCACACCACAACTAACCTAGTACTGCCAAAGTGACACGTCACAACAAACTTAGTACTGTCAAAGTCACACGCCACAACTAGCATAGTACTGTCAAAGTCACACGCGACAACTAACCTAGTAATTCAACTGTTACACGCCACAATTGACCTATTACTGCCAAAGTCACACGCCACAACTTGCCAAGTGCTGCCAAACTCACATGCCACAAGTAACCTAGTTCAGTCAAAGGTACACGCCTCAACTAACCTAATACTGCCAAAGTAACACGCCGCAACTAACCTAGTACTGCCAAAGTAACACGCCGCGACTATCCTTGTACTGCCAAGGTCATACGCCACAACGAACATAGTACTGGAAAAGTCACACGCCACAACTACCCTAATACTGCCAAAGTTCACACGCCAGAACTAAACTAGTACTGCCAAAGTCACACGCCACATCTAAATTAGTACTGCCAAAGTCACACGCCACAACTAATCCAGTACTGCCAAAGTGACACGCCGCAACTAACATAGTACTGCTAACAACACACACCACAACTAACATAGTACTGCCAACGTCACATGCCACAACAAACCTAGTACTGCCAAATTCACACGCCACAACTCACCTAGTACTGCCAAAGTCACACGCCACAACTAACCTAGTACTCAGAACGTCAGACACCACAACTAACCTAGTACTCACAACGTTAGACACCACAACTAACCTAGTACTGCCAACGTCACACGTCACAACTAACATAGTACTGCCAAATTCGCACACCACAACTAACCTAGTACTACCAAAGTGACAAGGCACAGCTAACTTAGTACTGCCAAAGTCACACACAACAACTAACCTAGTACTTTCATAGTCGCACACCACAACTAACCTAGTACTGCCAAAGTGACACGCCACAACAAACTTAGTACTGTCAAAGTCACACGCCACAACTAGCATAGTACTGTCAAAGTCACACGCGACAACTAACCTAGTAATTCAACTGTTACACGCCACAATTAACCTATTACTGCCAAAGTCACACGCCACAACTAGCCAAGTGCTGCCAAACTCACACGCCACAAGTAACCTAGTACTGTCAAAGTCACACGCCACAACTAACCTATGACTGCTAATGTCACACGCCACAACTAACCTATTACTGCCAAAGTCACACGCCACAACTAATATAGTACTGCCAAGTTCACACACCACAACTAACCTAGTACAGCCAGAGTCACATGCCACAACTAACCTAATACTGTCAATGTCACACGCCACAAATAACCTAGTACAGTCAAAGGTACTCGCCTCAACTAACCTAATACTGCCAAAGTAACACGCCGCAACTAACCTAGTAATGCCAAAGTAACACGCCGCGACTAACCTAGTACTGCCAAGGTCACACGCCACAACTAACCTAATACTGCCAAGGTCACACGCCACAACTAGCCTAGTACTGCCAAGTTCACACGCCACAACTAACCTAGTACTGACAAAGTGACACGCCACATCTAACTTAGTACTGCCAAAGTCACACGCCACAACTACATTAATACTTCCAAAGTCACACGCCACAACTAATCTAGTACTGCCAACGTGACACGCCACAGCTAACATAGTACTGTCTGTCACGCCAGGGTGACACCGGGACAGTTTACTGAAGGGATGGAACACCAACCACGCTGTGGACAGAGACAACTAGGTATATTTGTACAATGATGATGTATTTACATATAATGAAATGCACAAACAATGGATGGTAATGTCAGTACGGACAACGTCCCCTAATTGTAACCGCCAAAGGCACTCGCACAACCAAGGCACCTTCACGATTCTGGAACAGGTAGGTACAGTTCAACAGTATACGTCATCATGATCATGATCAAGATCCGATGTTAGAGTTCCGTTAATTAATTCCGGCATCCGCCATGCTTGTAGTGACGTTCTAATGACGTCGTGAAGTTATTTGTAACTATAAGATACAGAGCCTACCTGGGCGGATGGGGCCAATAACACATAGGTGAACGTGAGATTCATCATGTCCTTGGACGGAATGACGTCACCGGAATGATACCCCGCTCGATACGCCCTTGGTCCACGTGGAGCAGAGTCCCCGCTGGTACACGGTGTCGTGTTGTGGACTCCAGAATAAATAGGTGTTGCGTACTGGTTCTACGCATACACATAGGATGGACATGCCGTCGCTGGTTGCTGACTGGCTGGCTGACTGCCTGGCTGGTGTACTGTCTGGGACTACAAAACACCAACGGTTATAGTCTCAATAATAGTCACAGTAGTGCACATGAAATCAATATTATGATTGCATGGCAATACTAAACAACATCATATATTACAATGATGAAACATGATAAATTGCAATGTACACAAAGATATTTTCACTAATTGGAAGAAGGGGGCTGATGGAATTCATAAGTCGGAAAATGCGATATAACACATTAATGAACAGCCACTATATCTAGTGTACCCAACGATATATATATTCACAGCCGTACATGTGAATACAGACGTCATTCACAGTTATTTACCATTAGTAAACAAACATTTGATTTCGACAGGCCTTACCCTGATCAGACTGTCCGTGGCCAACTGCGCTAACTTAATAAAGAGCAACTGTACCAAGTATTTTCGTGTGCAGACTCACAGTATTACATTACTAATAATAAACACTGTATACTCTAATCAGACTGTAGGATTCCACAGGCTGACCCAAAGCATTAGTGATTGAAATAAATTATACTTCACATCATGTCCTTATTGCACCTTACTGACGTATAAATCAGTGCATTTAGAGCAGAACAGTCTGATCTGGTCTATCCTGGTCGCAATAGCATTTACAATATTTACAATACACTGTGAACGTAAATGACTTAATAAAATGAATGTACAGACGATTGGGTTAGGAGTTTACATGTGTCCCCCATAGAGTGAATGAAAGTCGTCAACAACTTTCCTCATGTAGTCTGCCTGTCAATATAAAAACTATGTGCCAACATTTGGCTTACACTTTTGCGTAAGTGGACTAATGTTCTAACAGTCAGTCTAGCTCATGAGATATCTGGTGAATTAATCTGAAATACTTCAGTCATAAGTAGATATGACCTACTAGGTAATTAGGTTAGCATCCAATTCTGCATAAACAGTGTAAATCACCCAGATATAACCAGTGCAAAATCCAATACTGGTGGTCCGTGCACGGTTTCTGATAAAGCGCTATTCTCTCCAGCGGTGTATTCCACGGGAGCGGTATTTCACACATGACTACCGATTCGATCGTCTGTACTAGAATATTCGATTGTTGTGCTCTAGACTAGTATTGTGTGACCCGCATTACAAATAGTGGATGATAAAGAAAATAGTCGGCTACGATTCGTGACACTGCCAACATCACACACCACAACTAAGATAGTACTGCCAACGTCACACGCCACAACTAACCTAGTACTGCCAAAGTCACACGCCACATTTCACCTAGTACTGCCAAAGTCACACGCCACAACTAACCTAGTACTGACAACGTCAGACACCACAACTAACCTAGTACTGCCAAAGTCACACACCACAACTAACCTAGTACTGTCAACGTCACACGTCACAACTAACCTAGTACTGCCAAAGTCGCATAACACAAATAACCTAGTACTGCCAAAGTAACACGCCACAACTAACTTAGTACTGCTAAAGTCACACGCCACAACTAACCTATAACTGCCAAAGTTACGCACAACAACTAACCTAGTACTGCCAAAGTTACACGCCGCAACCAACCTAGTACAGTCAAAGGCACACGCCTCAACTAACCTAATACTGCCAAAGTCACACGCCGCAACTATCCGAGTACTGCCAAGGTCACACGCCACAACTAACCTAATACTGCCAAGGTCACACGCCACAACTAACCTAGTACTGCCAAGTTCACACGCCACAACTAACCTAATACTTTCAAAGTCACACGCCACAACTAATCTAGTACTGGCAACGTCACACGCCACAACTAACCTAGTACTGCCAAAGTCACACGCCACTATTAAGCCAGTACTGCCAACGTCACACGACACAGCTAACCTAGTACTACCATAGTCACACGCCAGAACTAGTCTAATAATGCCAACGTCACACGCCACAACTAACCTAGTAACATTCACGAGCTCTAGACTTTGAATTTACTTGTATGGTAACCGATTCGTCGTCAAAACGACAAAATTATGAGATTAAATAACAAATTGGGAACATATATTTTGAACCACACTGTAAATCTGTTCATACTACAAAATCTTTAGGAATGCATAGTCAGATAGCCAAAGCTGATTGTTTGGCTTAACCCTGCATTGGCTGTTAAAGTTGGTTTCTTTCTTGAGTATACTTGCTTAGGGTCTCTATAACACATATCACGTGGTTATCAAGAGGATATCCTTGAGCAATCTGAGAAATCGAAGATTACCGCCGGCGGCCATTTTAATTTTATTTAAAAAAATAACTGTTAACCCAATGGGCTAGAAACCTAAGGAAGACATCGATTTTGACTAATTTGAGGGCCAAGAATCCATTTCTGAAGTTAATTTCGTGATTAGCCGTCTCCTTGACAGTAACATTCAATACATATACAGGATAACTTTGAACAATCTGAGATGTCCACAAAGATGGCTGCCGGTGCTCAATGAAAATTGTTCCAGCAATCGTTCTGGCCTCTGCAATGGCAGAAAGCAGTACAGCTTAAAGGTACATGCCCACGCAGTAGGTACAAAATGTTCTTTGTAGGAATTAAATAAGTGTATAATTATGTCACTATTCCACCAGTTCTAAAAATTACGAGTGCCCGCTATACAAATATAATCATTTATTAATTATCAATGTACTGTTAGCGACGCGCGGCGGTAACATTCTATTTTGATAATGTGCGGAGACGACGACTTTCACATCACGGCTTGCGGTGCGCATGCGCAGTATACTACGCGCGCCAGTAGGCTTCCCAATATGTAAACAAGAATATCAACATGTCGAAACGTCCAGGACGGAAATTGTATGAAACGGCGTCGGCCAAAAAAAAGGCGAAATGTCTGAGGGACAGGCAGTACAGAGAGAGAGTGGTTAATATTGACCAGATCACCAAATGGAAAGAGTTACGTGGAGATTTAGATTTGGACTCGAACCGAGATTTTTCTTCTCAACTTCCGATACTTCACTACGCATGTCAAGTATGTGATATGATTGACCGTGTCACGTGACGCGTATTGGTAAAAATAGCACGAGGTCGGAAAATACCCTTTCTGGTCGCGGCATATACAATGCGATTTAACACCAATTAACACGCGCCGTAATTAAAAATAACTCGTTAGTGGGTAGACAAATGGCTCATATAAGGCACGACAGAAAATGAAAAGTAGTAGTACAGTGTAACCTGCTGCGTGGGCATGTACCTTTAATCAAATTGAATTCCAACCACACCTCTTCGTTGCACATGACTTTTCACTACTATAACCACATTTTATGACCATCAGTAGGTCACTGAGAACCAGATGTATGCCTGGAGGTACGATAGTAGGAAGGAGAATGGTGTGCTGCCCTCAGGATGGTACCATCCATGCTCCATTGGGGCAAGGACCTGTAGTCTGTCTTGAGGCAATCCCGTCAGGTGACCACTGCCAGATGGCCACGTAGGACGTTCTCTCTGAATGCTGTCTCAGTTGGAGGAAGGGAGCAGAGTTTTGGTGGCTCAAGAGCGTTTGGTCTTTTTTTTGGCCACATTTTGACCCGCGCTGAATCGAGGAAATCGCAGTCACTCCGGTGCTGCCCTCAGGATGGTACCACCCATGCTCCATTGGGGCAAGGACTGGGTAGTCTGTCTTGAGGCAATCCCGTCAGGTGACCACTGCCAGATGGCCACGTAGGGCGTTCTCTCTGAATGCTGTCTCAGTTAGAGGAAGGGAGCAGAGCAGAGTGTTGGTGGCTCAAGAGAGTTTGGTGGGTTTTTTTGGCCACATTTTGACACGTGCTGAATCGAGAAAATCGTAGTCACTCATTTTATAGCATGTCAAGATGAAGGCTCTTGCCTCCGCCAACAGTCTGTAGGTATTGTTCCATGGGTAAAGAGCTGTCGCCAAACTTGACACCACCTGCAACGAAGAACATGCATTATATGTAGGTGTATAACAAGGTGTATGTAGTCTTATACATGTTGGTACCATACTGTCCATACATGGCAAACATACACACTATACAAATTTACTAATATATGCATGTTTTGTATAAAGTTACGTTTCATTATACTGAACTGTATGGATACCGGATCTCATCGTTTGTCAGTGTAATTGCTTGATGATTACAGCAGTGCATTCAGTTTAATGCTAAATATTATTTGTAAATATGATGATCTGCACTTTGTTGGATGTTACGGAGAAGAAATGTGACTGTGCACTCTTTTCTACACCACTGCTGGACCTTTCCACTGCCAGTTCTTTTTAGGACACTCTTGGCTGTAGTGCGCATCTGCCCTTCGTCGTCGAACATTGAAGTGGCAACCGTTGCCAGCTCCATGGTCAACATGTCACAGCATGTTGGTACTCCTTCTCGCTGACTGGCTTGGAGAGCCATGTCACGGGCATAAAATATGACAATATCCACAATTTTTTGTCCATTTATGTTGATAGCTTTTGTGTTGGTAGTCCAGTTTATAATCATAGCATTGACTGGTACATGAAATGCCTCGGGCGATCCCGCCTCAAACTCATCCTGCTGTTTTTCTCCCAGTTACATTGCTTCATTAATGTTGATGGTCACATTCGTCATGACTTCAGGGATTAATCAGGGATGCTCAATTCATGTGATGCTCAACTGTGTTGAGAGGGTCAATAATCATAATAGTTATTGCAATCATTGTCATTGCAAATCAGTATAAATGTACCTGGGCCATGTCCCATTTTCTTCCATGTTGTCTCAATATCCATGTCAGGTAAGGAGTGGGCGTAAGAGCTCTTCAGTGAGCATCACAAGGGTACGGAAAGTCTGGGGATACTTTTTTCCCCAGAAAGCATTTTAGCCACACCATCAAATGTGGCATCAACCACTGTCCAAAGCCAGGCCACCGATGCAACTTATGACGTTTTTAAGGAAATACATACCGCCCAGTCTTGGAATGTAGTGGCCGAAATGCTCAAGAATATCCCATATGATGTGGCTAGCGAACTTGAAGAGATGCTGGTCTGTCATATACAGTGTGTAGTCCTGACCAGCTGCAGACGTGATTGCTCTTGCTTTGATCATGGACATGTATACAGTTGTCTTTGCCATGATAAGCGAGTGGTAGATGATGTGAGTTTTGGGGGCAGGAGTATGACCTTGGGATCTGGACTGGCATGTGCTAAATGACCTTGCAAATTAGTTGTGGCATTGTTCGTGACGTAAAATTCAACATCAAAAGTGGATTGATCATGCTGACATTAGCTCAAAATGTGGTATTACTTGAGACTCTAGGTCCACTGGTTGATAATATATATTTGTGAGTACCGGCGGCCATCTTGGTGGCCGTCTTGGATTTCTCAGATTGCTCAAGGATATCTTGTGCATATGTGCTAGTCAATACATTATGCTTAGAAACCTCAGCTACATTTGTGTTGGTCAAGTGAACCTTCTTATTGCACATACATTGTTTTTCTTTGTTTTTCTTTTACTTTATTTACCAGCAATTTGATTGGAAAGTTGCCGCCAATCGTAGCCATCTTGAATTTCATTGTCAAGGAGGTGGCTAATCACAGAAATAACTTCGGAAACAGATTCCTCGTTCTCAAATTAGTCAAACACGAGCAATTATTTAGGTGCCTAGCCCCTTGGGTTAAATAGGTAATTTTCTTTTTTTCTAAATGGCCGCCAGCGGTATCTATGATATTTCAGATTGCTCAAGGTTATCCTCTGATCATCTGTCTGATATTTGTCATAGAGGTCTCACTCACGTATAATCCAGCAAGAAAAAAACTTTATCAGTCGATGCAGGGTATATGTGTCTGGCTATCTGACTAGTACGTGACATCATGATACTATTCGACAAACGCATCATTTCTGCTTGTAAAAATTAATTAATACATAGTTTAAAGAGTACACCAGTCCTCAGTATGCGTTTAAAATAATGCACGATTGTGTCTGCATTAGATATGTGACTGTGACTGGAGATGTGGTGCTTATGATATTTGCGATCAGCGCCGATCCAGATCAGCCTGTGCATCCACACAGTCTGATCAAGATCTGCACTGGTCGTCAGTCCATCATTGAAATACTTGTCATGCTTCTAACAAGCAATACAAATCATTATCAGATTACAGGAGTGTTCTACTTGATCCGATGCTACACTGGTCAAAAATCATATAAGCCCCATGTCTGCAGTCACAGTCACATATGTGGTATCCTGTGCACGTTTCCTCGCGTACAGACCACATATAATTATCTGAACGAGTTGGAGCTGCGCGCACAATTCGGTTACACTTATTATAGTCAACATTCAACCTATGAAATTAGATAATTCTCCGCAGTATAATCGTCGCTACATTTAGGAGTTGTCAATCATGTATTTCGTACTTCTGGGAATACTTGCGTTTGTCGCGAGTCACGTGCTGGCCGCGCCGGGCGGTAATGCATTTTTCAATGAGCCACAGTGCTCGAAATTTAGTTTCGAAGAGGAAATCCTTGAAAAAGTCATTAGATTTGAAGTGACGATTGAAACAATAAAGGGACAGTTTGAGAATATGGAATCGAAACTTCGGCAGGAGCAAGCCGATATCAGTCGCGACAAAGATATCATACTGGAGGAGGTGCGTACTCTGAAGAATGACATTATCGGAGACTTTCAGGAAATGCGCGGCAGCCTGGAGGGACAACAGTCGGCGGCCGACTCGCGGATTAACGAACTCATAACGAAGACTGAGGCCCAGGTGACGAGGATGTCTGGTGACGTGCACTCCTTGGTCAATACGACGATAGCACCGATACGAGGTATGTACATACAATGGTATGTATGATTTCACGGCAACATGCGTCTGATTGCATGTACATGTAGTGGACAATATGTAGCCTGCCTAGGTCATGTTGAACTGTGCCACACGCGTGCAGTCTCATGGTACATGTAGCAACTTACGTGTATCTAGATATCGTCGATGAAGACACGACGAGGTTTGTCGGCACATTTAAAACGGATAGTTGTATGGTGCACGAACGGGGTCAAAACTAAACTTACTGGTGCAGCTATAAAAATATACAGGTGCACCTGTATAAATATATGCACCTGTAAAAATACTATTTGGTTTTGACCCCGTTCGTACACCATATGTATGAACGGCGTCAAAGCTAAACTTACAGGTGCAGCTATACAAATATACAGGTGCACCTGTAAATGTATAGCTGCATCTGTAAAATTTACAGCTGCAGCTGTAAATGTATTGCTGCAGCTGTATTTTTTATAGCTGCATCTATAAACGTATTTTACAGGTGCAGCTATACATTTACAGATGCAGCTGTAAAAAATGCAGGTGCATCTGTATATTTTATAGCTGCACCTGTAAGTTCAGTTTTGACACCGTTCGTACACCATATAGTTGTTCGCTTGGTTTGTTCGCTACGTTATACAATGATTGACGAGTGAGCCATAGAATATGATCTGATATTCACTGGCAGAAACGTCATATTGACTGAGGCGAATTGTAGTATTATATGATAACAGTATCCTTGATCAATACGTATGGTACTTGTTTTGATCATTTACACTCCATATTCTGTACCTCTCTACTGTCCCACGTTTTGCTGCCAACATACTTTTGGCTATTAAACATATTAAATCTAAAAAATATTTAAATATAATTACTTTTTCATCAATAACAAAAAAATCCCCCCTCCCCCACCCCTCCCCGAAAAAAAAAACTATTCATGATAATCTATATTTTATTACGAAAAAACTAAATACCGAAGCGTGCTGTGTAAAATTCCACCGTCATCATTGTTTGAATAACGTCGTGTTCTTGATGACGTTTTATACCGTGCATCGTTAACTTGGTATTACAAAAAGAGAGATAAACAAAAACTATAAAAGATATTTGAATTTTCTTTCCAAAATTGTGTCATTATGTCTGGTTTTCCTGGAGCGTGCCCATATGAGACACGCCATGTGATTTTGTACATTCGGACATCTGCGTAATTTCATGAAATAAGTTTACAAAATATATAATATTTTCCATAAATGAAGTGAGGAATGTACTCTGAAAATTTTGACAACTTTTGACGCCATTTACGGAAAATATTTTAAATTTTGTAAACGTATTTCATGAAAGTAGGCAGATGTCCGAAGGTACAAAATCACATGGCGTGTCTCATATGTTTAGTTAAAACATTGCTTTTCACTGGCTGAATATGCAAAGCTGAGGCCATGCAACTTTGAATTACTGACTGTTTTACACACCACGTCGACTGTTCGAACAATTCTACATTTACGCTTTGGAAAAGTGAACGTGAATGTGTTTAACGTCCCACCAACAGCTAAGGTTATATAGAGACGGGTTACCATTGTTGCGAACTTGTACCAAATACCGCAACGTCATCGGCAGAGTCCGGATGAATTTCTATGACATGATTATCGCCAATCCTGGTATACACCGAGTTGTGGCTGTGATTGCAGAAATGGGGCTTATGTGATTTATGACCAGTGTAGCTCCTGGTCATATAGCCCAGGCCTGATGCATGGTATCAGTCTATATTGCTTGCTAGAAGCATGACGGGGTTGCATTTGTCGAAAGGCGAACAGTGCAGATCCTGATCAGACTGTGCGGATGCACAGGCTGATCTGGATATACACTGGTCGCAAAACACATAAGCCCAATTTCTCCAGTCACAGCCCCATTTCTGGTCGTATACCGGTGCTATGGGCCAGCGTTGGCGTAATGGACCAATACATGTCTTTACTGCACACAAACAAGCGCTGACGTGTCTGCGTTACGTCATGACACTGACGTCATAGTGTCGACGTTCGACTAATGGAACGTCAGCAGTTTTAGTTGGAACCGGGATGTGCGTATTTTCGGTCAATGTATCATGATTTATTTTTATTTCATATAGAACTGACGACTATTAAGAATTAATATAATGAATTTATTACAGCCATTATTTTGGTTAGAACATAGTTTATTTCATTAAATAAAAAGATATTTATGCATACATTTAACATTTCTCCCTCAAAGTACACTTACAGAGATAAGTGTCTGAGAGATGTTGGTGTAATCGGCTACAGTATATGTGTCTCCACAAAACACAATTTATGTCACGTGTCATATTCACTTCCCTTTCTGTCCGTGTAGATGAGGCGACGTCTCCGGCCGTGGCGTTCAGCGCCAGGACGCTGTCGGACTTGACAATAGTGAAGGGCGACATACTCGTGTTTACAGAGTCCGACCTGAACCTCGGCGACGGGTACGACGTCGGCACGGGCCGCTTCACCGTCCCAGTGTCCGGCGTCTACTTGTTCGGCATACAGCTGTGTCTGCAGTACCACCAATGGAAGAAGTTTCAGCTTGTGACGGACGATGGGGCGACGTTGCACTTTACTATGATAACAACGGGAAATACTAAGGCTCGAGCAGCGTGCATGGCAGAGACAGCTGTTGTCTCCCTGGCCAAGGGTGACGTTATTTCCGTCAAATGTATCCTCACAGGCACCAGCGGCAACATGCAACAGGACTCTAACTTCCATAATAGTTTCAACGGTGCCTTGATTCAGAAGTTGTAAACATGTTGGACGTGAGTTTCTTGCCATAAGCGCGATGTCTCATTATTCTTATCATATACGTACTTTCGTTTCCCATTGAATACAGTACATGGAACATACATGTATATATGGAACGCAACCCGTCGATATGTGACCATATTGATGTATCGTGAGTTAATATTGCAAAGTATACTTTTCTAGCAAAGTATACTTTGAGGGAGAAATCTTCAATTTTAGGATAAATTTATTATTTTTTATTATACTGAATTTATTACATTATCACAGCCATTTTGGCTGTGATAATGTAATAAATTCAGTATAATAAGTCTGCATACTTTTAATCATCAAATATACTGAGCAAAACTAGAAACGTCCCTCCATGTTTAAGGAAAGATTCATCAAAAACCAAAAGGGTTACTTTTAAAAATCAAAATGGAAAAACAAGTTCATTCATTTCTGTATCAAAGCCAATAAATTGCATTTGGATATCTTGTTAAATATTCGAGAGATAACCGGCCAAGGGCGGTAGGGGTCAAAATCAAAAATCACAAAAACTCAGAAATGTGTTACTTAATGTTTAGAGATGGAATTTCAATAAGTAATGTGACAAATTCAGTAAATCTCGTTAGTACCGAGTGTGGCCACCATTTGCATGAATGCATGCAATGATCCTTCGCCGCATCGACGTGACGTAACGCAATACCAGTGCGTTGGGCAAATTCCTCCATTCCCGTTGTAACGCCCGTGTAAGATCGCGAACATTGTCAATCTGATGGTTAGCTCGTGCTTTGCGGCCCAGCTCATCCCATATGTGCTCAATGGGATTGAGATCGGGGAGACCGCGGCCATGGCATGACGTCGACGTTGTTTTGCTGTAAGTATTGAGTGGTGACCCTGGCTACGTGAGGGCGGGCATTGTCGTGCATCAATGTCACACCAGGACCATGCTGACGGATAAATGGTAAGGCATGTGCATTTAGCACATCTGCAACATAACGTTGTGCATTGATGTTGCCCTGTACAACAACCAAATCTGTCTTCCGGTTTCCCATGATCCCACCCCGAGACCTAATTAAACGCCTCCCTCCCTCCCACAAACCTGTTCTTCTCAACAATGCAACAATCGGTGAATCTTTCATTTTTACGCCTGTATACCCGTAATCTTCCGTCAGCATGACTAACTGTGAACCGAGATTCATCGGTGAACAAAACTCGGTTCCAGTCAGCCCTTCTCCAGTTCAGATGACGTCGCGCCCATAACAGTCTGGCAGCACGGTGACGTTGGGTCATTATCTGACCAGTGTACGGGCGGCGTGCCCGGATTGGTTGGGCGTTACGACGTAACCGGTTGCGAATGGTCTGCCCTGAGACACCGTATCGCCTAGCAGTGACTGTGGCTGCCAATCGACGTTGACGTAAGTGCGTCAACGTAATGTAACGATCGGCTCTAGCCGTCGTTACACGAGGCCTACCAGGTCGCTGCCGGTCGTGAACAGCCCCAGTCTGCTGGTACCGGGCTGCAAGACGATCAATCGTCTTCCGACAGCAACCAAACCGAGGCGCGACCGCCCTGGCGGCCATCCCACCAGCAAGCATCCCAATTGCCTGATTTCGCTCGTTTTCGGAAAGCCGTGGCATATCGAAAACAGTGAAAAATTAAAAAAGTTTTTTAATTTTCCGAATAGCCCCTATCGCATGAATGGTACGACATGAACTGAATCACCTTATCGATGACAAGTATAGCGTGCACGTGCAAAAAGTGGAAATCAACGTTCCGGTCACTGGCCGCTATGTAAACCGTGTGTATCGGCTAAACTCTACACGATCGTATTCTGAACATCGCCACGGTTTAAAATGCATGTACTTTGAACATGTGGTACATACATAGACAGAGCTACACCGGCTATAAAACAGGGACGTTTCTAGTTTTGTTGAGTATATATGCAGTCGGTAGTTCTATATGAAATAATGCATTTCGGGAAAAATAAATGATTACTCCCTGAAACTATACTTTGCTAGATAAGAATACTTACTGCAATTTTGATGAAATCGGCTACTGATGACATGCCATGCAATTTACAAAAACAAAAAAGGTGTCAAAACGGTGTACATGTATAAACGATAGGCAATCGTTTGTTTCTGGACCAGGAACAAATCCGTATCATTGTATTCTGCATCCGGTCCCCTAGTGGCGGGCAGTAACTCTGATAAAATCCCGTACACTACACTTCATACTTCAGCACCATAGGCATTCGGCGTGTTTCGGCTTTCATCGGTATAACTATATACATGAACAAGGTTTATAGTTTTGGTCGGACACGACCTCGTATCACAACAAATTCGGACCTCGTATCACGACCTCGTATCACAAGATAATTCATTATCAATGCTACCAGTACGACCGCCCAAGGTCAAGGTCACCGAGGCCTTGTGTTTTTTATTATTATCAAGGCAGACAGTGAGGGCATAAGCTTCGTTTAACGCTGCCATTCATTGTTTCAGTGGTACCTATCTAAGCTGGACACCCTGCGGACCTCCCAGGGTGACGGTTTTCGAGATGTTCTACTGTACTGTTTACTTATTTGTTATCGGGAAACGAGCTTTGTATTGATCCAATACGTACTGACTGATAACATACTACTGTATAACGAATCGACCAGATACGAATATCCGGGTTACATCGAATTGAAAAGTGACGTTCTATTGGACGAACGACGTCACATGACGTTACCGAACGACGTCAGACTAATCAAGTCCGCGTTCTTTTCAACGTTATCTGATAACAGAAATCTATTCTAGTGTCTTTCGATATTAAGATAATGAGGCTCGGCTCGGAAACGGCCTAGTCTTGCCTGATAAACTGGTATTTAAAACTACACTAGCCTGGTATTCTCTGTGAGTTAGTATGATTTATGCAAGCATATTCCAATGCATATTATACTGCATATTGAGTGCTTGCTTCGTATGCGTATACGTTAGATATCAAACACAAACAATAATGAGAAATGTGTCAATGGGACACGTATAATCCCACTGGCAGCATGCGTACGCGTACATGGATGTTATTGATCGGCTGTCATAACTGTGGAGACAGTTCCTTTAATGTCAAATGGAAAATCAAAATGTCCACAGTTCCTTTAATGTCAAATGGAAATTCAAAATTTCCACTGAATACTAAAACACATGAACACCTCGATTAGGGCATTAACTATTACATATACTACAGTGAAAACTCGCCAAACCGGACACCCTGGGAGGTCCCCAGGGTGTCCGGTTTAGCGAGGTTTCACTGTAAATCAGGCATTCGATCCGAGCCATAGTTGTGTGCTATGCAATCACGAACATGCATTATCGCCTGAGATAAATTACCAAGAAACCCATCAAAATTATGATCACATACATTTCTTGTAGTCCGCTTTAGAGGTTCCACTCGACCAAGCTTCGTAGTAAGAGACAGCCTGCGTTAATCTCGTCAAGATAATCAAAGCTTATGAATACTTAATCACATTGTGAATTTGCAATCAAGCTGTAGCAATGCTCAGGCTCAGTCGATCAAGTTGCTTGATTTCAAGTACAATATGCATTTACTTTGAAATAAAGAAATTGGCAAATATTGACAAGATTGGTGCGGGCGATGACGGTGTACTGTAAGTGAGTCACATATTTCGTAGCATGTCCAGATTGTACCGTCAAACCTGTGAATAAAGGCCAGCCATGGCAAGAGAAACGTATGGCCTTTGTTCACAAGCGGTATCTGTTCACAGGTTAATTTATGTAGAAATTTAGTAATTGTAAAAACAAAAGCGTGGCTGATATAGACAGGTAATTGCTATTCGGAGGTGGACTTTATCACAGGTGCGACTGTACATTATGGCATATCTGTGAAAATGCCTTTTGAACAGCGCTTTTTTTTATTTACAGTATGAGGCTAGTAGTACATACTGTGGAGATAAAGTATACATGACATATAACAATGGAACTGTTCCTCTTCAGCTTGCCGAGTACACCCACCACCGCCTGCGTTAATCTTGCCATGATTATCAACGTTTCTGAACATATATTCACACGGCCAGTTCACAATCTAGCGGCCTGTTTTCATTCACAATATTCAAGTATTTTGAAATGATGAAATTGACAAATATTGGCAAGATTATCGCAGGCCGTTGTGTATTCTTCAGAGTGTGTATATTTGTAACGTTAACAAACTCTGCTTGCCGAGTTCACAACGTGGTGTATTCAATGTCTGTATAAACTGCACAGTGAAACCTCGCAAAATCCGATACCCTGGGAGGTCCCCAGGGTGTCCGGTTTAGCGAGGTTTCACTGTAAACAGGCATTTGATTTTTCCGAGCCATAGTTGTGTGATCATGACAGGCATTAGAGAGAGAGAGAGAGAGAGAGAGAGAGAGAGAGAGAGAGAGAATTAGTTATGCTTCTGCCTCTGGGACAATCACATGTCTAGTTAGTCATTTACTGTGTTATAAAATAAATGGAGCTAGCGCTCAAAATGATTTTAATTTACTGGGCCCCGGGACAATGCAGTGCGATAGACAATATATTGCTATAACACGTCACACGAGTGGGATACATTTTATATTTTCTAAAGTCTATGCTTTTATTTCATTACATCAATGGGCGGTTGATTGGGAAGATGAAAATGGTATATTTAACGATGGGTTTAATCCTTAACGGAATCCCGACACGCCTGGTTTGACCCTCGTGTACATTGTTGACGCGACAGTTGAATCCGGTTATACCCAATACATGTTTTAAAGCAATAATATTAGTACTAATACTATAATCTCACTCACTTGAATGACGACCTTGGACTGAGCAGGTCGTGTGTTTTTACCGGCCGGCAATTATCTCAAGGTTACCGGCGGCTGCCATTGTAACTGTTGGAAATTAACTGAAATTTTCATTGTGTTTATACTTATTGACTGGATTGTTACTTCTGGATTTGCGAAAAGGTATGTCGGGGCTTGGGTGGGCTTGTGGTGGGCGATTTTTCGGCTGGAATTTAGCTAATTTAGACTAGTTGCTAGGACATGTGTTGTTCTTATTTTTCTATCTCCGTGTGCTGGGTAGTTGGTTGTGGCACCTTGTGGATCTACCTGGACTCACGGTAGGCCAGTTGACTACTTGGTGCATCTGACTGCCACTTATAGAACACAACCCATGCGTGTAGCCCTTCTGGGACTCGGACTGGTTTGTGGTGACACCCGTGTGGTTCTGCCTGGCTGCCGATATAGCGGATAAGCCGGGCGGTTGGACTTATCTGATTGTATCCCGCGGCCAATACTGGGTTCTGGATTGAATATGCGCATAGGTGAGATACATATACCATCTACGTATTATTATTAGTATTAGTAGCTGGTGTGTAGTCGTATTGCGGCCAATTCGCACCAGTGGGACAGACGACGTGTTAACACATGGGGGTACGTGGACACGACGGGGTACGTGGACACTACGGGGAGCCGAGGTGTTCATGTTCCTGCCACGTTATGCCGGATTTCCAGGCAGCTCAGTTAGCACATTGTCTTATGAAAGTAAGCCACATATAGCTGGTCTAACCAAAATAGCAAGATAGCTTAAGCTCAGCCGAATTTTCTGCCTTCCCTTGCTTTCACGCCCCGGCCTGCCTTGGAGCTGTATTTGTTTCATATTGACGCCTCGTGCGTTGATATTGGTCAGAGCTGGAATTACGTTTCACCTAGTAAAATAGTTCCCTCTAATCATTGCTAATTTGACTACTCAATTTACTGTCTGGAGGAATTGTGGTTTAGCACAAAATTATCTGTTAAAGTTTATGTCTTTACTGTTTATTGTTTGTTAGGCCAGTCTTAATAAAACCCTGGGTGATGTGAAGTTATCACCCTGGAGAAATTTGAGAAATTCAAGATGACCGCCATATATTAATAATATTGCGGAAGCATACAGTAGTACACATACAGAGCTCAAGATAAGCTGCGTATTTGAGTAAATACCCAATTAAAATTGCCAAAAACCCAATTGAAATCTTAAGCAGCGAGTATCAAAAAAGCAATAACAAATTTGTGGTACCTTTATCATGCTACAGAAAACAATAAACAGACCACAAGTATAACATATCTTTTCTTATTTTCCATGAAAACACATCTTGGTATTTCATTAGAATTGTCTCCTTGGAGACAATTGTAATGAAATGACAATACATGTTTTTATTTCGAAGCAAACTATTCAATAATTGCTGTCTGTTGATGTGTAAACAGTAGTGTGATTTTATTTTACGCAATTAAAATATTGAAATACCCCATTGCTTCAGATATGATGCATTGAAAATACTCAATTACTAATTCCTTATCTGGAGCCCTGCACATATACTGTAAATATGTGTTATATAAATTGATATAGCATGGTATTTTCAATGATATATAAGGACAATATATGTGCATATTTTCAATATCCAATATGGCCGTCATGTATCTACACATTTGAGAAAAAAATATATAACATACGTTTGCATATATTTTATCAGTTGCAGCTGTTACACATATGTCTATATTATAGAGCGGCATATCATTGTAAAATGCAAAATGGCCACGACACACAATATATAATAAGTTGTGTTATGCGCATCATAATTATTTTCTGTTTTTATGCCCAAAATAAAGGCATTTTTGCACATATAGGAAGATGTGTGTATCTTTGAACATATTCCAGCGTGTTTGATATTCCAGATATCCATTCACAACTAAGTGTATTAATGTGTTCTACTTTGGAAAGAAAAAGCACATCGAGTACGACTAGATTCTAAATGCTATCACATGTTGTAAATCGCCTCTCATATGCCAATAATAGATACATGTAACTGAATGACACATTTCTCTGCCATCACACATGTACGATTGCACTGACATATATTATATCACAAATATCTGAAGGGTGCATATTCAATGTTGTAGCAAGAGGAATGTAAAACAAATATCAGCGTTCCACTAAATGTGGACTAGTTTTAATACACCTGCAAATGTACATGGAAATAGACTCCCTAGAGAGTTTTAATTAAGACTGACTGACATGAAAAATAATGTACATTTTGTTGTCTGTGACATTATTTCGCAGAATACTGCCATAGCAGATCATTTCGGAATACTAGCATTGCATGCTTGAATAGTTGTTTCAGCTGTTCCAACAACGTGTACTAGTATTCATTAGCATATGCTTTCTTTGATCTTCTTTGTCTGTGTTGGTATTGCAGACAATAACGAAACGAATATAAAGTATGTGCACATCTTAACGGTCGAAAGCAGCATATTTGGGTAGATATGTTCAATCCCCAGATGATGAGAATCCATACGACACGCCCTCATGGAGATATACATGACAGGGCTTCTAGTTTTACTCATGTGGACCTGATTCGGATGATCTCTCTTATACACTGTTGGTATGGTTGACGAGAAGATGTATTTCTATCGACGTCTAATACTTGATATCGCCAATTCTGAAGCCACAAGCAGATTATATGTGATTTACCATGATGATGATGCAGTTGTATGGTGGATCATTTGAAAATGTTCAATACTAAATACTAAGATTTCGCTCATTTCTATGTACAGTTGAACCTCTCTAAACCGGACATCAATAAAACTCCTGTGATCTCATTTTTGATGAGGCCCTTAGCCATTTATGTCAGGTGATAATGTCTGTTCGTGATCGCATAGCACACACCTATGGCTCATAACGATCAAATGCTTAATTTACAGTGAAACCTCTCTATGCCGGACCCCCCTTGGGACCTCCAAAGGTGTCCGGTTTAAAGAGATTTCACTGTAACCTGAAGCAATCTAATATGCATATAGTGTTTGACAGGTATTTTTTCAAGAAATGTGCGGGCCATATGTTCACTTGCATGTCTGACGTGCATTTAATTATGTTCCTGCCAGGTATTTGGAAGCTGTTTCAATGAACTTACTAAGCAAACTTTCGAACCTACTTGGCAATTTCACAGTCTTGAAAAGCTCCTCCACTGATTGTCTAATTACAACTATAGTAAGACATCTTCATTATAACAACTATTCATGAAATCATGCAAACTATGGTTGACATGATATCAAATACCACTTGAATCTTAAACTGTTCGGCCTGTTAGTCAAGTATTAGAACATTGACCTTCAATACTGGATTATGGATGATGGGAGAGTATTCGTATTGTAGCGAATAATCAGCCATTAAGGAGTCATTTCTTAACAGTTGGGATCGCAGCTAGGGCCAAATGATATGGCATGAGAAGAGTGCCTGGCACAAACTAGAGACACTGTATGTCAATGCTGAAAGTCTGTTGCTGCCTTTTGAATGCTTACTGTATGGTACATTCCTGTCAGTATATAACTTGGCTGTTGAACTGAAGTAACACCACTCATTTAATCAATGCTGGAGGTAGTGTGCTGAATCCCCTCCCGAGATACGGGTACTCTCATCTCACTGATCTGTTCGACTAAACATGAAATGAATGTCCCATCTCTATATGACCTTAGCTGTTGATGGGGCGTTAAACTATTTCACCTTTTCTCATTTGCTCATACTTGCCATAGTGTCACATTATCAACATCATCGATCACAGAATATGTATTCTGTTACATTAAACTTTGATTTCAGTTGCTTTGATTATTTTAGTTGAACAATATTATACTTGGCAGCCATCTTGAATGTCAAAAATGCCTGAATATAATATCACACATAGTGACCTTACACACACTTGTCACCAGATCCAATAATCATACAATTCTAATGGACATATGGTCATATTTAATGCTACATTATGAAACTACGTGTACATTTAGAGTAGATCAGTGCTAATTGATACTGTGCGTATATGGCGGCTATCTTGGAGAATTACATTGTCTGATCATATTTAATATATACAACTAGTGACACTGCATTTTCTACAACCTTGGCAGAACAGATCATACTATAATATTAAAGTGTATGCACAGTCAGTGCCACTAGCTCAGTTTGTATGCATATTGTTTTTATATATGGAGGCCATATTGAATTCATAAATAGCCGAATCAGTTTTAGCTGGACATATTTAGATTATATTAGACCTGAACAGGACAAAATATATTAACCTCTAGCATATGGCTGTCAATTTGGTGAAATTGTTAACATTACAAATGATATTTCCTAGATTTTATTGATGTGTGGCGGCCATTTTGAATTTCTCAAAAAATATGTATTGTTTGTCCTAGTTTCTCGACCAATGAAAGTAGAGCATTTCGTGTCAAATAATCGTATATTGCGACGCTTTATTTATTAAATTAATCATTAAATGTTGCAAGAACTCAGCAGTATATACAGAACCACAGGCCCCGCCAAGTTGACGTAATTTCATGTGACGCGCACCATGTGTACGATCGATTCAGTGTCAAACCGCCAATCACGTAATAGTATCGCTGTTGAAAACACGTTTATGGGCAGCGCTCCATTATAATAGACAGGTTCCCGCGATGGGGGTGGGCAAACAATAAGTTAGCTATTGTTCACGTATATAATTTTTAATAAACTAATATATTACAAACAAATTAAATATGTGAACTATAACTATTACTAATTGCTTTGTATGTGGATACGTGCCAATCGTTCCACCGCGCAACGATATTGCTCCTAAAGTCGCGCAATATCGCACGCTGCGTAATTCGTGCATATGTAATAGTTATAGTTCATCTCTTGACTTTGTAATAAATTAATTTCCTAGTGAGAGCTGTCGAGCTAGAAATTAGTTTATTACAAATTCAATATGTGAACTATAAATAACTTATTGTTTGTCACACGCCATCGCGTGCTTATGTTACGTTTGAACGGATCACCGCCACTACACGCTTTCAAATCCCGATATTATTACCTGATTGCCGGTTTTCGAACCAATCGATCATGTACACGCGGTGACATATTTCGCGTCATATACAATTACATCTTTCCAAATATAACTTTGCAAGTTCTGCAACATTTAATATATATTGCCGAAATCGTCGCCGTATGTGATTAATTGAGACGAAATGCTGTGCTGTCATTGGTTGATAAACTATAACTATTACTTATTGGTTGCCCGAGTTTCTCGACCAATGAATGTAGAGTATTTCGTCTCAAGTACTCGCATATTGCGATGCTTTCGCCAATGTCTATTAAACTAATGATTAAATGGTGCAATAACTCAAACGCTATATTTAGAACAACAGGCTCCGCCTTGTTGACGCAATTTCTTATGACGTGCACCATGTGTACGATCGATTCAGTGTCTAACTGCTAATACACACGTAATACACATTAATTTTAGTCTCGCAATTTGAAAACATGTTTATGGGCTGCGCTCCATTTTAATAGACACATGCCCGAAATGGGGCGTGGAAACCAATAACTTAGTTATAGTTCACATATTGAAGCTTTAATATACTGAGTTATTACAAATTCAATGTCTGAACTACATGTATAACTAACTATACACATCAAATAACCTATAAATATTGTCAGGTACAGATGTCTAAATGGTAGCACTAAATATAGGAATGAATGGCCTTTTTGTGGAATTTATGGGGGTATAAACTTGGAAAAGTCGCGGGAATACTGGAGTTTATATCCCCGATAAATTCAACAAAAAGGCCATTCCTTCCTTATAATTCCAGCATTTGAAATAAATTCATCAAGAAAATGTGTTTATTTTCCGTTTTCTTAAGAATTATTTTAACTGCGCCTCACTGTTACGGAAAGTAGTTCGGCGTGGGAGTTTATTGGGATATAAATTGTGGACAGAGACTTGCTACGGGCCAATCAAATGTTAGGGAATTTTGTAGATATGTTTGTGCTTGAATTATACTATAATAACAAAATAAAAGGCCAAACCTACACTTCCGTCTGCGCTAATCTGGCCAATAATATTATATATTTCTTTATTTCAAAATATTTCAATATTGCTCTTGAAATCAAGCAGACTGATCGGTTGAGCCTGAGCTGTACAAGCTTATCGCAGGTGGGTGTGTATTCTGTGTTGCTACCCGAACCACAACTAGTTTATGCCTTATTTAACGGATGCCGTAGATCCATTTGATGTGCTCCATTATCTGATTATGGTAATACAACATTATCACAGAGGGCTTTGAAATTTATACCATACACCAGAACCATTATAAGTGTATACATCAGGTAACGAGCTTTGTATTGGCCGAATACGTACTGACTGATAACACAATGTCATATCTGGCATTGACCATTGACCAAATTGATAACTGACGTTTTATCGGTCGAACGGCGTCACATGACGTTACCAAATTATGTCAGCGGAATGACGTCACAGAAACAAGTCCCCGATCTTTTCAACGAAAACAACGTCGTAATGTTACCTAATAAATAGAACACCGCGTCAGTGTCTTCAGTGATATCACGTTTATAAGGCTCGGCTCCGAAACGGTAGGAATTCCTCGGCAAGTCTCGGAATTCCTCGTTTCCTAACCTTGACTGATAAACTTGATATCGAAATACACTAGCCCGGTATTCTCTATTTAACAGTCTCCGCTGGTGTCTCAGATAGCCAATATGTGGATTTTCGCTTCATACACGGTAAATGGCATCTATATTAATAAAGCAATCGCAACTTTTATTTTATCACATTTCAAACAAAAAGCGTTATATTCAAGCACAAGTACATGCTATCAGAAACTGTGATTAATTTAAATTTCAGCCAGTAGTTGACAAACATCTAACGATGAATTACACCACGTAGTTTACACCACTTTCGTGTTTACCGTTCATTTGTATATGGTGAAATTTCGTCAATAACGTCGCAATAACGACGTGTTTCCTTCGACCAATCTAATTATCTTACACACCCTCTGAATCGCGAGACAGTCGCCGTCACTACGGCCCGCCTCCAGAAGTTAATTCGCGCATCTCTTTGCCATATTTTACGGTTGATTCGCTTTGTTTTTATGAAGAACCAATCGTGAAATGTGAGAGCATGCTTATTTAACCACGAGAGATGACTATCTTGAAGTAATTAATGCCTTGAATTTCGTGATTGTGTCCTACCGCTAACTCGTTTGTTTAGTGTAAAGACACAATCATGTATGCAGATTTCCCGATAACCAGTTCACCTGGTTAAATAAACGTTATTTAAATAATTTAGTAACCATCGATTGAAACACATGTTTATAATACTGAACAAAAAAAAACGACGTTGCCAACAAGCGTTTTCTAATTTGTTTCATGACTTTCTAGGGATATCTGAGACCCAGTGCCTTTAAAGGTACATGCCCACTCAGTAGTTTAAAGGTGGGTTCTTGTCCTCAAAAATATTAAAATTACTTGCAAAAAGTGCATATCCTGATGAGACGGCTCGTGACGAGCTGGTTCATCTGGATCTGCACTGTTTGCCTATACCACTATACAGGCATGTGGTATTGAAAGGGTTAATTAAGGTACATGCCCACTCAGTAGGTTATAATACAGGGAGACATATAGTTTTGTATATTTTGTAGATATGACATTTTCTGGCAAAATAAACATTCATTAACCATTACCACACGTATTGATTGACAGTATTATACGTTTTATATCATACGTAAATTTCCACACTGATATTAGGGGCGATAACCGTGTTTCCTTACAATATTAACGGACATCATTACTTATTCTCTGTATTTATTTGTTGGCGTGCAGTGATGATACTTTATAATCTGTCGAAAATATAATTTGTTCAGGTGACGCATTTAATTAGTATAAATAATTAAAAAATAGCATGCCTCATTTGCATATGAAAATAGCCTGATTCCACCTCGAGTCACTATCAGTAAACTAACTATTACTAAATGATTATAATTGTATAGCGGGCACTTGTAATTTTTAGAACTGGTGGAATAGTGACACAATTATACACTTATTTAATTGATATAGAGAACATGTTGTGCCTACTGAGAGGGCATGTACCTTTAATGTAAATATGTCATAATGTAAGTTTAATGTATGTGCACATGTAATGCAACATATACTTGATATAGTAGTTATGTGCTTAAGCAATATTTATTCCATTAGTTACATGTACATATAACAATACATAGTTCAACATTTAAATTATACACCAACGCCCGCGTTTATCTTGCCGAGATTATCACCGTTTCTGAACATCAATTGGCAATGTCATCTCGTAATTATGCAATTTGAAGTTGCTTGACTTCAAACACAAGCTTCCAAGTATTTTGAAATAAAGAAATTGACAAATATCTGCGCACGTTTAGTGCGGACGACAGTGTATGCATCAACTTCGCCTCCCGTGTAGCCATTTCCACAGGTTCTTGAAGAACGGTTCATATTTCGGTGTGGTATGGGTTATTTCGGTGTCTCTGGTGGTTTAGGTGCGTTGTTACCAACATACAATTTACGTCACCTCCAGCGAGTTACACGTATAAGTACGAATTTACGGGTATTCTGACAGTAAGAAAGGGACCCGAAAGTTCGGAACGGTGAATGTGTAGATAATTGAAGATTTATCTCGTGTGTAATGATTGAGCATTAGTAGTTGCACAAAATTATGTAAAGTACCCAAAACCAGCGCAATCCACCCATATCTACCCATAATCCACCCAAATCCCCATATGACACCACAATTCTGACAATCTGTTCAAACACATGTGACTATTGCAAGCAGGTCTGCAGTCACCATTAAGTAGATATATTCACCCATTGGATAACGAATTCACCCTGACTTATTACGTCATCACCTGCAAATAACATTTATTACATATACACATCCGCCTCCGTTAATCTTGCGCATATTATCAACGTGCCTAGCCGATATTGGCAATGCCAACTCGCAATCCAGCAATTTGATTTTCTGAGCCTGAGCTGTACTACATCTCAGGCTCAGCCAACCAAGCTGCTTGAGTTCAAGAAAAATTCATAATTGTTTTTTTAAATAACGATTTACAAATATTGGCCAGATTGACGTAGCCGGTAATGTACATACATACATACATGTAGTTATTTAAATGACAACAATTTATCACAAGATTATAAGATAGGAAACTGTAAGCATAAACATGTGTACATGCGGTAGTAGATACAATTATAGTTAAGAAGTGTGTTTGTGCTTGTAGCAGAAGCGCATTAAATATCGATTTTTGAATTTGTTGTCACTTTTCACTGAAGTTGATATCAAAAGACACTTTGCATAGTGAAAATATATACTGCCCCAGTCATAGTGTCACGTTTTGGCCGCGCCGTTGTGCCCCGTTTCTGACACTCACGAGTTGCATATTTCCGAAGAGCGTATCAAAGCGTAGCACAACGTATCATAACGTACCACAACGTAGCATAACACGGCCATGGTTGGAACAGAACACAAACATATCGATAATGTGTTGTATTGCAACATTTGAAATTGCAAGTATAAACTCTGTAGCCGATTTCACAATAATTGCAAAGCATACTTATCTAGCAAAGTGTACTTTGAGGGAGTAATCATTTATTTTTCCCCGAAATGCATTATTTCATATAGAACTAACGACTGCATATATTTGATGATTAAAAGTTTGCATAATTATTATTATGAATTTATTACATTATCAAATACAAAATGGCTGTGATAATGTAATACATTCAGTATAATTGAACATTTCTCCCTCAAAGTATATTTTGCAATTTTGGTGAAATCGGCTACTGTTGAATGTAGGTGATTCCATGACTACAAATACGTAGTCAGGTGATCACCACAATACAGAAGAACCTGTCTAAACCGGACACGCTGGCGACCCCGTTGTGTTCAATTTAGACAGGTGTCACTGTTATTTATTTCATTGTCGTGTCTGTTCATGATTTAAAATGACAAAAAACTGTTCATGGAGTGCTTATGTACAGTGGAACCTATCTAAACCGGACACCGTCGGCACCCCGTTGTGTTCAATTTAGACAGGTGTTACAGTATTTATTTCATTTTCGTGTCTGTTCATGATTGAAAATGACAAAAACTATTTATGGAGTGCTTCTTTACAGTGCAACCTCTCTAAACCGGACACACTGGCGTCCTCTCTAAACCGATCACCATGGGGACCTCCCAGGGTGTTCGGTTTAGAGCAGTGGAACCTCTCTAAACCGGACATACTGGGAACCTCCTAGGGTGTTCGGTTTAGAGCAGTGGAACCTCTCTAAACTGGTCACCCTGGAGACCTCCTAGGGTGTTCGGTATAGAGCAGTGAAACCTCTCTAAACCGGTCACACTGGGGACCTCCCAGGGTGTTCGGTTTAGAGAGGTTCCATTGTATATAGTATATGCCAATCAATTTTATGTT
Source organism: Conchocele bisecta (assembly GCA_029237695.1). Taxonomy (NCBI): domain Eukaryota; kingdom Metazoa; phylum Mollusca; class Bivalvia; order Lucinida; family Thyasiridae; genus Conchocele; species Conchocele bisecta. The sequence goes on from CM055271.1 coordinate 100,346,483, forward strand.
TTTAAATTAGGTGACACGCGATGATGTGGTTGGCTCATGAAGACTAATGGAAAATGACGACATACTCCAGTAACCAACCAAGCCACTGCGTGTCATGTGATTGCAGTTTGTCCAAGATGGCGGTTAATCGATATTGATCATTATGAAGTTAATGTGTGGCTTTTGGGAGCGAATTTAGGTTTGAGTGCTGTATATTGGTACGGCGTACACTGGAAATCTTTGAGATGTGAGTTGACCGACCAATTTCACGAAATAAAAACAAGTCACATTCTTAAATTTGATAACATTTAATATTATCGAAAAAGATTGTATATATATCCGTAAAGTGTAGACAGTCGGCTGTTATTCCGGTAATTAAGCTTGTCTTAAACAATATGTGTAGGGAAAAGTACTGGAAAAACATTCTCGAACTGTAGCGATTTCCACGATGCCGAAATGATAGGAATTTCTGGAAAGGTCTAGGATATGATCTATAACGCTATAATGACTCAGATACAATAAGTATTTCTCGGAACACTGTGAAGGGATATGTACAATGGAATCTCTCTAAACCGGACACCATAGCGATTGCACTGTGAAACATACAGATGACTACCTCATGACACGCGTAGGTGCTTTGCGATCATGACCATACATTATCAACGGAGATAAATGGCAACGAACCCGATCAGAATTGAGCAAAACTGACATTTATTTGTGTCCGGTTTAGAGAGGTTCGACAGTAAATGTATTATTGGAACCCATACGCTATGAAACTGAACGAGGCCTAAAACAAAAGTGTTTGTTTCTGGTCACTCGACCCTACCCGACATTTGTATTGATAAAACGCGACCCTACATTTTTTAGCCGTTTCCGGGAAAAATATAAAATCTCGCGGTTTCGATCTTCTTCGTGAGACATTTCAGCCAAAAAGTACGCGCGGGGATTTGAGACGAAACAACAACAACAACAGAACATGGCGTCCGACCATTTTGTTTTAAAAATAAATAAGGAAGCATGATGGCACGCATCGATATATTTTGCAGGCTCAGTTTGGTGGTACTCTGGAGATTTACATTGGGTCGAACGACGTCGGGCCGTGGTCGCAGCTAAATCCCAAACTGTACCAATCGAGGACTGTCAATTTGATGGAAGAGGTTTATACTTCATAATTATGTTACATTTTGACTATAATACCGACATCTACAGGTGCTGGTGTCATTTGAGGGACCTTGAACATTTCGTTCTTATCCATAGTCCCTCAAAAGACACCATCACCCATTTACCAATTACAGATCTAAATTAATAGTTCTAACACCAGAATCTAGCATCAGATCAGAACATTGTAAATCCCCCTACTACAGGCGTACAGGTATTTAAACAGATAGTCTATGTCCAGTTCTACGTGGCTTTACTGTCCGTAAAAGTTGCTAGATTTAACTACGAAATGTGTTCAAACTTTTCGGTCAGGCAGGCGGAGTATTTATTTATGTATCGATTTAATTCTGTCCATCTTTTTATGATATTTGGTAATGTTTTCGTAGAAATTAGAATCACATACAATAGTATTTGCCATGCATATATAAATGTTCCTTATCCATTATTATCGTTGTTCCAGCTTTATCAGTTTGTTTACTTATTATCTGTGTTTAGAAAATTAACTGCGGCTTGTTCTTCTCTACTTCTATTATGTTTACTGCATCTAGTTGACGGTTCTACGGAGAAGTTTGAGGAATCAAAATGCTTTTATTTCGTTTATATGATTTGTCATTATCGTTCATGCCATCAAAATATTCGGCAAGTCTTAATTTTCTTGTGAATTCAGCTACATAGTCTTTCAGTTCTATTGAGCCGCGTCCATGGTGTATTCCATGCCACAGCGCATTTACCGTGTAACACATCCTACTGGACTGTATCGATTTTGCCGATATTCGAGGTAAACACTTCAATGTTACTTCACTTGCGCAGCTATTCCAGGTGGAGAACATTGAAGGTTTGCTTCGCTTTCTCCATTAAACAAACTTGTATGGGAAAATTTAATTTTAGCATTGTCTACATGTTTCTCATTTCTATAATTTTATAATTCTATACACGTTGTTCATTTATATTGTTTATCATATTAATATTTTTACCCTGATCGTCTGATTGACTGCCACATGTAACATACTATTTTACTATTATTTTTATTCTTCATCTACAAACAAATATTTTGTTTATTTTCAATAAACCTTATTGCGATTTTTATAATTGGATTGGAAATGTTTTCATACATTTGAATAAAATGTACAGAAAAAACATGCACAATTATAATTGTTTTGTGCATTGTCGTGTTTCAAGCTCCAAACCATCGTTTATGGAATGTATGTGCATTTGGCTCGCCATGAACACTACACATGTGTGCATGTAGCTAGCTTCCTATTACAAACACATCTTCCATCAAGAAAATATAATACTTATTTGCATTGGTCAACCTCACATACAGCGACGATTTGTTGAAGGCTCCTAAACAAATGACAGGATAATAAATGGAAAACGTCGTACGTGAAAACGACTTTCTCGTTTAAATACGTGGTTTATTGCTACCCTAATCATCTGATTGTCTACCACATCTAACATACTATTTTACTATTAGTTTTATACTTCATCTACATTGCTTGGCCCTAAATGATACTATTTTGTGTTGATGGGCCGTTAATCACCATTCCATTAAATACGTGGCGTCTCAACTATCACAACGTCTGTCGTTTCTTTCAACGCATCGTTTGTACTGTTTTTAATTATAAAATGATTTGTTTCGTTGGTTTAAACGTCACACATTTAAACCAACGAAAACATCATTTTCTAATTATAAAAACGATGTCAGAACGACGTGTAAACGATAGACAATCGTTCGTTTCTGGAACCAGGAACAAATCCGGACTGTATACTAGAACCTCTCTAAACAAGACAACTTGAAAACCTCTGTATTCTTGATTTTGATTGGTTCTCATATAATTTATATATGACTGTGACTGTAGAATTGGGGTTTATGGGACTTGTGACCAGTATATCGCATGCTAAAATAGCACATTCCCGTAGCCTGATGACGATATATATTACTTCTTTATATTATGTCTCCCATTGCAGATCTTGATCAAACGGCGTGGATGAAATTGCAGATCTGGATCTACACAGGTCACAAAAACCATTTCTCCAGTTACAGCCAGTAATATGATAATCGTAACGCTTATAAATACCATTAAACTGTCATCGAATGCGCATATACTGTGACATCTCTCTAAACCGGACACACTTGCGGGTACTGTAATGCAATGTACTGTAATGTAATGTAATGCATGCATGCCTACGATGTTTATGTGTGTGCTTCTGGAAATTATGAAAATTAAGCTGAATATGCCAAAACATTTGGTTTATTTGAAACGTTTTAGTTGTATTTCTTACATTTCAACTATTAGTTTACAGAATATAAAGGTGAATTACGCCACGCGGCCGCAATAGTTTACACCACTCTCGTGTTTGCCATATATGGAGAAATAACGTCGCAGTGAGGTGCTTCCTTCGGCAAATAAAATAATGTTCTCGGACACGAGACAGTCGACGTCACTACAGCCCGCCTCCAGAAAGTAATTGCCACAACTCTTTGTCATAGTTAACGCTTAATTCCCTGTCTTCTTATAAGGTATCATCTCTGAAATGTCAAACACTGTCTATTTAACCAGTTAAACTGATTACTTTACATACGGCCCTGAGGCTAGTGATTGGGTCTTCCCGCTAAGGAAACTCGGTTCGCTGCACTTTCTCGTTTGTTTAGAGTAAGAACCCAATCACTCGTGCGTTATTTCAAGCTAATTAGCTCACCTGGTTCAATAAACGGTATATATAACAATTTAGGCATAATTAACAATGTATACATTATTATGCAAATTGGACTGGATTGACTACACGATTACATGTATGTATGTATACTCTTAATCTAACATATATATCACAAGCTGCCCAAACAAGGACATAACAAACGCAAATAGTACTGATATCAAAAATAGAAACGTATTGACAATTTATATGACTAGTTTCAGCTTCCTGTATTCAAGATCACAATGTGTAAACTCGCCAAATTTTGAATATGAAGAAAACTAGATGTGATATAACTTAACGGAACTGAGATATAAGTCAATGACACACTACAGAGAGATGGAGTGTGACTCACACATGGCTACATACCATCTTAAGCACAGTTATAAACATTAAATAACATGAAGAGCCTGATCAGCCAGCAAAATGACAAACATAATTAAGATAATCGTGTGTTAGGGCATGGCCTTAAGATTATAAATATGCAAACTCTTATTCTTTCAGTTCGTTCCAAGTCATGGTCAACACTGGTAACACCTCTAATAGTCCTAGTATTGCGTGTTTGTTTTTCTGACTTAGTTTTACGAAGTCTTTCGAAACGAGAAAATGTGGTCTGTCGACGCACATATGGCCCTATAGGTGATTTGAGAAACTATTACAAAACTTCCAAAACATAAACGGACATGCATACATACGGACAGACAGGGAGAAACCTATAGGGTGTTAATGTGTGTCAGTGTGTTAAGGACCTGATGGGATCTGCTCACATAAAATAAACTTCATGCTGTGAAACCGACTCTGGTGGAATGGACTCCTGGCTACAGACGTGTACGCCGAGATGAAGTTGTCCTTAGTCGATTGCGCATTGGACATATACGACTAACGCATTCGTATATGCTCAAAGGTGAGCCGCGTCCATGGTGTATTCCATGCCACAGCGCATTTACCGTGCAGCACATCCTACTGGACTGTATCGACTTTGCCGATATTCGACGCAAACACATCAATGTTACTTCACTTGTGGAGTTATTCCGGGTGGAGAACATTGAAGGTTTGCTTATCTTTCTCCATGAAACCAGCTTGTAGTGTTCATCATACATGTATTAATATTTTTACCCTAATCATCTGACATACTATTTTACTATTATTTTTATTTTTCATCTACATTGCTTGGCACTAAATGATACTATTTTGTGTTGATGGGCCGTTAAGTACAATTCCAGTCCATTGAGTGTGTTAAGGTAGGTGTACCCTTCTTGTGGCCCCATGTAAAGTCAATGGAAATGCAATAAGAACCATACCATAGCGACTGACATAAATAAACCATATTGATGTGATGATTAAGTCATTATGCAGATACTGCTACCAATAAAAATGCGCAGATACCTATAATATGCATATAATATACCAATTGTAATGTCGCAGATGTATATATACGTCTCTACACAGGTGTGTAGAAGCCAAATTTTACTCGTAAAATACAAAAAGGGCTTATTATATTCTAACTACAGCATATGATGTAGTTTCCTTGCTGACATCATCTGCATAAAGACTTATTGAACACACACATACATACAATCTGTGCTAAAGACCACCTCCGAATAGAAAATACCCTCCAAATGGCATTTCCTGCATTCTTAGAACATGTTGGAGCAATACATTAACATGAGATTTTGGCCGAACTAAATCCAAGATATCTGGCAGCCAGTCAGACGCTGTGACAATCGCTTAGCGGCTATAACATGTTCGGTCTGGGGATCATGAGGTGGGAGCTTTTTGATCCACCCACGTATTGCCTGCAACAACTGTTGTACACTGTTGGTTGTAGAGTGCACATGCGTGCATTGTTGAAGGCTCTGCGACCACCACTGTACGCGTACCATATCTGTTCTTTCCTCCTTGGGTGAAAAATTACGAATTCTGAAATTACTAACCGGTCTCGGTGAACATGCGTAAGCATTGTGTTCTTCAGCCGCAGCTGTGTCATACTTGCTCTGCACAAAAACATGTTTTGACGTGAAATGATTCTAAAGTGTTGTCAAACCATGTTTTAACTCTACGCAATGCACTGAACGACCTTGCATGACAGCATTTATTGCAGGCAATACCATAACGAATTTGCATGACAGCATTTATTGCAGTCAATACCATGACGAATTTCAGTTTGCTGCCAACTTCAGGATACCGATGAGAGTTTGTTTTGTACCACTTAACGATATATTTGGCGCAAGTGACCGGCAACGACATCTGACTCAACATAATTAGACAATTCATTGCATGGGTTTGTAGATTACATCGACATTTTTCAAGTTTGAGGTATTTACGATGCTTATCTTTCTCCATGAAACCAACTTGTATCTTCTATATCTATCATTTTATCATTGTATACATGTTGCTCATTTATATTGTTCATCATATCGCCCCCTTAATGCAAAAAGGTGCTATCTACATATTTTGACTTTTCCAGATAAATGAGTTTGAAGGTTTGACAATTTATTATATGTACACTATGTACATTAGGGCCAATATGGGTTCACCTTATACTATGTCAGAATGACAGGTAGTAACCATGAACATGACTTTGTAAATCAATCATGCATTAATGAGTTTGACCTCATTTTGTCAAATAGCACATTTTTGCACAATGCACTTAATCGTTATGTTCCATGCAAATAGGTTCTATTTGCCAAATAGCTCCTTTTTGCACACACAGATTATATAATACAAAAATGTATATGAAGCACAAAGGTGCTATTTGCCAAATAGCACTTTTTTTTGCAGGCAGTCTTTCTTTTTTCCATACATAATGACTTGTGTCTATCTGCAAATAACCACTGTTGGTGCTCAAACTATCAACAATAATTATGTCAACAGTAATGGATATTTATTAATTGCGTATGAGTACTGATTCTACTGACTAATATGATGCATGCAAGCCACATATAATTATATATACCATGCAATTATGTTGAATTACTGGATACATTCTATATTTTCTACACACTATGGGTATGTTCTAGCTACGTTTATCTAATTTCGCCTCCAAAACACAATTTTGTTTATATCACATTGTTTCAGTGTCCACATCCAAATACGGACATGGGTGTATTTTGTGAAGCAATATGTACCTAAACATTGAGTATAGTCAAATGCAAACGTACCAACATCCCCATATTGTTACAATAATGTATCGCATATGCAAACATACATGTAACACACTGGCAATATGATTCAAACATGACCGTGCATGTATTCCCGTATTAGTCAAGTCCAGTTACATACTTAGTTTCAATAGTCACTCGTCCTCATCAGCATTGTCACCGCCTTCATCATACTCTGACGCATCCGGCATCGGGAGACGGTCTGTAACTGTTCTGGCGGTGGAAATATTCTTATAGTATTGGTGAAAGTCTTCGGGAATTAATCCGTTATCACATAGTGAAATTAGGTCTTTTTCTTCGCACTAGATATTGGTATTTTCTCATTGTAACACCGTGAAAGATCACCTTGTATGTTGCGTGACTGATGCTTTGATCGTGTACTCTTTGTAACTTTTATTTCCACAAACTGTGTTTCATCATATGACTCGTTCACAAAGATGCTATCTGGTGATGACTTTTGTATTTTTATCAAAACTAGATTCAACCAATTTATTTTGCTGCCAGTAGTACTTATTTTCATGTTCGAGCAGTATTTGTTTGTGAATGCCTTTAAATCAAATATATCAGAGAATTTAATTGGCACAACGATATAAGGTTTCCTTCGTCGAGCAAACGATATGACTGTATGCCACTGAGATGCTCCTTCAATAGCGGAATGCATACTGTCAGATTCCATTTGGGAGTGTCCAGGCTCGAAGAACTTATGGTTAATGGTCTTCAGTGTACTGGTACATGTATTAATAGCAAATAAATAGGCAGAAACTACATACTGATTCCGATTCTGTCCACCGCAAGTATCTGAGTAAAATGTAATTTCATTCACTCCAGAATTGTGTTTTGTGATCGCGTTTATTTACATCAGGAGACATGTTCCAATTTCACAAGACCCTCTCCCTCCCTGTGTCTCATCCCAAACGTAACATTTTCCATCTTCATTTCCCAATGAATAAAATGATAAATTGTAACACTATAGTTTTCGTTTATAATACAGCTCTCCGACCATTGTGCATGGTGTATTTAACACAGCATGTAAATCAAATGTTTCAACATGAAATGACTTGTCGGTTTTTGCTCGACTTTTGTCTGATGTCTTTTGTTCTCTGGCTTTTTCTTTCTTTGTCATGTGGTTGGCATACCTGTTCTTTAGCTCGTCAGTAAGACTATTTGCAGCAGTTTTTATATTGTATTTTGTGCACAGTGAGCATTGGTCTTTTTTAGGCTTGAAGAAAGAGTAATTGTATTCTTCACAAAATATCTTCCTGTACTTTGCTTGACCTACTGGTTTAATACCTTTATCATTACACACACTTTTATATAAATGCCACATCTTTGTAATGTTAAGATCCTGTTGCAAGTATTCGCTTCTGGACTGCTTTCGCACGTAATGCCCTTCCATGTAGGAAAAGATTCTATATGATGACGAACACCTTCATTGCCTGCTACAGGAGTTTTATTAGCTGATGGAGACTTTCCTCTCCTATCAGTGCCACTATATGTGGCACACACATTTTTTCTTCATTGCACACTCAATTGTTTTCTTTCTAACATCAAGCGTGTCCATGAAGAAAGTCTTGCACACTCTAATTCTTTCAGAATCAACTATGAAATAATATTTGTAACTGTTGTGTTTGCGTCCAGTTCTCGGACGCTGAATTTCAGCGGATTCAACACGTTGGCAAATATAATCCCTTTGACGATTATAGTATTGTAAGTCCCAGAATGATTGGAAAATATTTCGCCTAGTATCTTCATTTACTTTGGAGGTACATTTGAATTTACATTTCCGACACGTTTGTAATTTCATTGAAACAGTTTTTCCTTTCACTGTGATATATTCTTGGCCAGATACCCTGTTTTGTTTCCTAACGTTTCACTTCCACAGCTCACGGCGAATCACTCTTTTTCGGCTAAGTTTTTTATGTTGAGGGCTGTTGTAGACAGCTTCTTTGTGTGGAGTCAATTCTTGAACCCGAATATGACGTTGCTTTGTTGGTGTTTTCGTTTGGTCACTTTGTGTACTTTCAGTAGCTGTAACACTTGACTTATCACTTGGCACTACACTGACATAATGTTCTCTTCCTTTTATCTTCAGATATGCTAAATATATGTATTCTCCACCTACACCACCTTCTCCAAGATCTGGCTTGACATCATACACAGGATTTGACATGTCACTGGAAAATATTTTTATTGGACGTCTGAAAAGATTTGCAGCAGCGAGCGGAACACAGTCTGTCAATTCTGATTTCCACTGTCCGGGTGACTTTAACATTGTCACCTGCTCACTAAATAATGTACTATGTCTTTCCATGTAGTGTCTTCGTGTAAAAAATGTATATAATGGGCAACATTTTCTGATAAATGAACCGATAGCTGACTCCGCAAATCTTCGACTGTCGTGTTAGTTTCAAGCTGTGAAACAAGTGCAGCCATAAGACAATCGCCGTCAGGTGTAACTTCAATACGTTTCAGACCATTGCTTGCAAGTAAATTGTCTAGTCGCTTAACATGGTATCTTGTAAGTATAGTCTTTATCCTGTGTTGACTGCGGCTTTTTTGTTCAACTGTAACATGTCTGCACCTTTTCTTCCAAGTACGATTTCTTGCAGTCGTTGCTCTCTTTTTGGAAGTCATTAAAAACTGCTGTACTGATTCGTTGGAATCAGTCGAATAATCATCAGCAGTTGGTGTATAATCAGCATCATTATCTTGATCACACAGACGTTCAGGTGAACCTGGAACATTCATTGTAGACCCTAGTTTTTCTTTGAGTCTAGCCAATGGAACATTATCATCACTGTCGTCACCACCAGTAATCCCCTGCGTATATACATTATCATTTCCGCTGTTCACGCAACCAATCGATTGACCATTGCACGTGTTCACTTCAACGACAAATTCATCTAAAAGTAATTCTCATGTTTCAGTAACATGATTTTGTTCCAACTGCACCGTTTCATGTAACGTCTCAACAATAACACCACCATCGCTATTCTGTTCCAAGTCCATGTACCAGCCTGCAGGTTCTGCAATCTCTTCTTCTCCAACAATTACACTATGTGCATCGATTGGCATCTCTTTATCTTCGGTATGTGCTGTATCTACGTATATACAACTCTTTGCAATTTCATCTAGTAGTTCATCCGACCAGTCCGATAGCTCATCAGTAACGGGCTGAAATATACAGTTCATGCTATAAATAATATGCTCTATCATCTGAACGTGTGTTCTCACAGAAGCCATTGTATGAGCATCATCAGTATGGGCAGCATGTCATTGTTATATAAGAAGAATGATGCCATCGGTAAATTGATCATACATTTTAAACACATCCAGTGGATTGCGTTTACAGCAAAATAATATAATTTAATTAATAACAATTAAGAGATCTGTGCATTCTGACAAGATAATTGTTACGTGCATATATGGGCCGCCGGCTAAGAAAATTTACCTTACTATGTTTGCGATAATTGGTACTAATGCTAGTCCATTGACAGTATAATAAACAGTATAAATTATGCCCTTACCAGACTGTGCACATAATTATGCAGGCCGACCTGGAAAAAAACTGGTTGCATGTGTCCTTTTGTCAGCTGGGGTCTGTCAAGGTCATTACCAAGGTCAGGAATGATCGAGACAAATTGTCTCCCCCAATTATCATAAGAACCAAGTATACTTCAATTGTTATGACGTTATGGCCAATATAGCTTGATCTGACGAACGAAAAGTGGTAACAATGCAGTTGAAGTGTAAGGGATAGGCCAGAGTAGATAAGTACACGTAGTCACTTAATCACTTATAATGTACACTATATTACATGGGGAACACACAGGAATACATGATACATTGATATGCGAACATCACTGTACTGTGCATGACACTATTCAATTACTACAAGGTTGTAAGCCAATCGACTGTTATACTTTAACGCAACTTAAAAGCTATAGACGAATAAACTCGGTATGTGGTATCTCAATTGTCCCGTAGTGGACAATAGTATGAATGCACAAGTACTTTGATGATCGCTAATCAAAGTGAAATAACATACAAGTATAACATGGCATAACGAACATTGGAGGACAAAAATGACAATCATCTGAGCTACCCCAGTGCTGGCGTATCTCAATAGATAGTGTAACCTCTGAGTATCAAGGTCCCAAGGTCTGCCTCACCCGCAATATGAGGTCTAGTCAACAATATGGCTATAATCCAACTTCAAGTGGATTAATCCATAAACAATATATGTAGTCTTACTACAATCCTTTAGCCATGATATGCCATGATAGGAGTATTACCATACACTATCAAAGTATACATATGTATTGCCTATGCAATATATTTCCAAAGTATGAATGTCAAAAGTCAAAGCCGGATGTGGTTACATCACATGATAGTCAATAACGATAATGTTCCGGAAGCTGGTTCCCGGAAGTAAAGTTCCACAGGTAGTATTATCTCCGGAAAATGGTGGACCAGATGTAAAGTTCCTATGGTATCACTCGACTGTAGCAACCCGGATGTGGTAGACCGGATGTAAAGTATCCATGGTGAATCAATGGGTTGTAATACCGGAAGTGGTAGACCGGATGTAAAGTTCCGATATAATACAAAATGGCGATTATCACGTTGGCTAAGACGCCGGGAAAAGTTTCACTTAGGTGACATTCAACTCGGTGGTAGTATAATGATATGATATGCGTGTATGGCGTTTCACTTCACTATACTATGGCTGTGACTGTCTGCTGAACGCGAGGTAGCTATCACACACTGCTCTATACAGGCCTGTACCCGGAGCTGCTACACACACTGCGCCAGACAGACGTACGGACACTCGGACGACCCGATACTCTGCACTGACTGGGGTCTGCCCTCAAACGAGTGGACCAAAACGTCCAATGTGGCTCGCTGGAGCGTTCTCAAGAGGCTACAAAAATGAAATGAATCTCCAATTACTGGACGAATACGCACAGACAGACAGACAGGATGCACAACAGACTAAAACGGGAATCGAGCAACGGCAAATCACAGCTGAAATAAAATGTTCTAGGTACATACCAAAATCCTCCGTGTCACTGGTGAATACAGTACTAGTCTTCTGTAACCAGAAAATATTTGTCCCGCCAACACATAGCGAGACATCGCTTATATACGCACCAGTGAAACCATGCACGGAATAATGGATATGCCTACCCCTCGTACGACATCTCACATAAATACTACAAAACCATGGCTTTTGCCATGTCACCCGTGGGTTATATTTGGCATAAATATATGTTCCCACGCCTTAAATTCAACCAAACCAGTGTACAGCCCTCGTGGAATAAATACCATCCAACATGGTATACCCCACACTACCATAAATATGCACACTATAGACCCAGATCTCATAATCCGAAATCTACTCGACTGGTCTCGACAATGCGAAGGTCGCTTCTTGGCCCCGCCAAACCCCTCCATAACGGTCCTACGGCTATACACTCAAATGAGAGTGTAGCACATACCAAACTCAAATATCGTGGTCATTTACGGAAATATCACGACACAAAACATCACCATTATGGGATCTGATATATCCGTGTTGGCCAGTACCAGGCTATGATGAAACACTAACCCGTAGCATACATAACAGGGCAGACCATGGTATGGTCTGCGCTATATACTGGCTTCACCTACAGAAGGTCCCTTATATGGTGAACAACTGACACGCGGACAAACTCGGCTGGCACGGACAGTGGACATCCGTAATACTAAACGGTATCTTTTCCCTAGCGAAACCAGCACACGCAGTCAACGAGTTCTCTACCACACACATGCATAGTCTGTGGCAAATATGGCGTGACATCAGTAAAACATTGCTCATAAAATAGACGTATATTAAAATCCGCAAAAATGACACGCATAAACGTATTTCCACCAATACAACATAAGCCCCCTTATTACATGCACATTGTACATGGCAAATGTACATGCCAAACCACAGGTGTGCAAAAACCACAGGTGTGTGAAACCACAGGTATGTGGAATCACAGGGATGTGAAACCAATAATACGCACAACAATACAACACAGTACCACACATCACAAATATACAATTATACGGATTTCAGAATGTACAAGAATACACGTGTCACGCGACATATCTCCCCCCTAAACAAAAAGTGTTTACACTTTCGTGCATAATCGCGAGACACGTTGGCACAGCTGAATCTACCCCGATATCCTGCTCAGGTAGTCTGCCCCCAGATTGTCGGCCCCTTTTATCGCAACAATACGCATTCGGTAAGGTTGCAGTATCAAGGCCCACCTCATTAGTCGGGAATTTGCAACCTTGGCTTTGTTTAGGTAAACCAACGGTTGGTGGTCCGTTTCTAGGATAAATTCCCCCCCCCAAACAAATAACGGTGGAACTTCTCGACCCCCCACACGACTGCCAGGCACTCCTTCACAACTACCGAATAATTGCGTTCCCTTGGCAACATCTTTTTGCTGGCATACGCTATCGGAAGTGGGATACCATCCTGCTCTTGCAACAGTATTGCCCCTAACCCAATGTCGGAAGCATCCGTCCTGAGCACGAAAGGTTTGTCTAGTTCGGGCAGTTTCAGAACTGGGTCCCTGGTCAATAATCCCTTGAGGGTAACGAAAGCTTTCTGTTGGGGTGCCCCCCAGTTGACCTTGTTCGGTTGACCTTTCTTAGTAAGGTCAGTTAGCGGGCTCGCTATCTCTGCGAAGTTGGGCATGAACTTCCTATAGAACCCGGCTAACCCCAAGAAAGCCCTGACCTCCTTCTTTGTCTCAGGGACATTAGCTTCATGAACTGCCTTGACCTTTTCGGGATGGGCCCTTAGTTCTTTCTTACTGCTGATAGTATGTCCCAGGCACCCAATGCTACACTTGGAGGGTTTTGCCGTTAGATTGGCATCGGACAATCGGGAGAGGACTTCACTCAGAGCTCCCAGGTGTTGTTGCCACGTATGGGAGAATATCAAGATGTCATCAACAAAGCTGTCTGCATTGTGGACCCCCTTTAATACTTTCCTCATGAGTCTACAGAAAGTGGCCTGTGCCGTGACCATTCCAAAGGGCATGACCTTGAACTGGAATAGACCCTGGGGTGCCTCGAAAGCGGAATATTCCCTGGAATCCTCATCCAATGGGACCTGCCAGTAGCCCTTACTCAGGTCCAGCTTTGAAAAGTAGCTATGTCCCGCCAACTTATTAGAGAACATCTCTTCAATATTTGGCATTGGTTCCGCATCAAACACAGTGACTTTGTTAAGTTGCCGGAAATCAATGCAGAATCGGAGCCCCCCGTCCTTTTTCCTAACCAAAATTACGGGGGATGAGTAGGGTGATTTTGAAGGTTCTATGACACCTAGCTTCAGCATCTCCTCTACTTCCTGGCTGACTGTTTCCCTGACCTTAAATAGGGATAGGGTACCCCCTAATTCTTAATGGGTCTTGCGTTGACAACTTTATCTCATGTTTCTCTATATGGGTGTGTCCTGGTGTGTCCCTCAGGACATGGGTGAATTCCCGTAAGATCTCTTTGACTTGCGTCTTTTGTTTCTTGCCTAAATCAGGCGACAGGTCAACTTTGCTCTCCGTATCGGACTCTAATCCCCTGGGACATAACATGTTTTCTTCGGCACTACACCCACTTGGACTAGGATCCCCCTCTACTGTGTCTTCTATCACGGCCGCATTTATTACAGTAGAGTATTCCCTTCCCCGGGTGCTCAGGCCTAGTCTCGTACCTCTTTAACATGTTTGCATGAAAGGTTTTCAACTTCCCTCCCATGTCAACCCTATAGTCCCACTCATTAACTACCTCTGTTATGGGTATGGTCCCTTCCACCTAAGAAGCAATTTGTTGTTGTCTGTCGGTAGTAATACAAGTACCTGATCTGCCACTGCATACTGCCTACTACGGGTCTTACGGTTGTAGTACTTTGCGTACTTTTTGGACGCACTCTTCAAGTTCTCATCGCGATTTCGCACGTTTTCTCGAGCCGTTCGCGCAAGTCGAGGACGTACTGATACGTCGTTTTGACGTTGTCCTCTATGTCCTTCTCGGACCACAGATCTCTTAGTATGCTCATCGGACCTCGAACGGTCCTTCCGTACAATAGTTCAAACGGTGAGAAAGCCAAACTTTCTTGAGGGACTTCGCGATACGCCAATAAGAGCGCGTTAATGTATTTGTCCCAATCTTTGGGACGTTCGCTTGCCATTCTACGAAGCATTTGCTTTAACGTACCATTGAACCGTTCCACGAGACCGTTACACTGTGGGTGGTACGGTGTCGTGGTTAATTGTCTCAACGATAACATTCTACTAACTTCCTCCATGACTGCCGACGTAAATTGACTACCCCGATCGGTGAGCATCTCCTCGGGGATACCCAGTCTACTGAACATATCCACGAGAGCTTCCGCGACTCGTTCGGCCTCGATGCCTGGTAGTGGTACCGCTTCTGGGTACCTAGTTGCATAATCAACTAACGTTAGTATGTAACGATTCTTCCGATCGGTAGCTGGAAAAATTGGCCCTACAATATCAACTGCGACTCGTTTGAACGGAGTGTCTATCAACGGCATAGTTCCTAACGGAACCTTGGCGATGTGTCCCTTTGACACAGTCTTTTGACATATGTCACAAGACCTACAAAACCGTGTAATGTCACTGCCCACGCCTGGCCAATAAAATTCTGATAACACTCGATCAGTTGTCTTCTTAACCCCTAAATGGCCCGCCATGATTGATTCATGTGCCACTTTCATCACGGTAGTCCTAAGTGTTTTTGGGACTACCAGCTGATGGTACATCCTACCTGACCCTATCAATTCGAAATTACGATACAACAAGTCTTTTCGGTATGCGAATTTCGATTTGTTTCCGTTCTTACTTGACCGTACCGTTCCGTCTTTTGCATTATTTCGAACTGACGTCAATGTGACGTCATGTGCCTGCGCCTCTTTGAATTCATCGCGTGATACGTTCGCGATTGCGGTAGGGACTTTGAGGGTCTTATATGATTCGTCTCGGGCTGTCGTTTGTGACCTAGTTTCAACTGCGCACGATTTAGCGCCTCTAAAATCCGATATCACCGGTAACTCTGACCCGTCTACATTACCTATGGTAACATCATACATTGTATCTGTCATGCAAAGGGCTTCTACCTGACCTTTAAAAAAAGGTGTATCTAGATCTACCCGGGCGGTAGGAATTCCACTCATTTTGCTCCTATTTACCAGCATGCATGTTGAAACTTTGCTTAAAAACTGATCTGGTTGTACTAAGCTTTCCCTGACGACCACACCGGTACACCCAGTATCTCGCATTACTGTGACCTTTTTCCCATTTAATGTGCCCTCTGCTACGGGTAGCCTATCCATACCAAATGTACATCCGTTAATCAACTCCGGCTGTATCTCGCTACCTGAACATACAATAGTGGTGTCGGTATCAACCACACAGAAATTTCCTTGGTTTTCCCCTGGTTGTTCCGTGTTTTGCCATCTACCTCTACCTCTGCCTCTAGTGTGCCTTCCACTTCTACCTCTATTTCTACCTCTGTACCGACCTCTCTGTTCTTTATCTGCAAAACTTACATGTTTCTCTTCCTCGACTGCTGCTGCTTTGTAAGCTGAGGACCGGTCACGCTTAGGACAATCGTAGGACATGTGACCTTCTTTGCCACAATGGTAACATGTCCCGCGATGCCTATCGTAGCCGTTCCTGCTGGTACTTCTGTCATAACTACCTCTACTCGGGCTTCTATCATAACTACCCCTACTTGGGCTTCTATTGTGGTCTCTATTCTGATATCTGTCCCTATCTCGACTCCTATCTCTGGATCGATTATCCGCACTACTTACCTTGCGCCTCTGGTTATCTACTGACCTGTACTCAGTTATGTTGCTAGTACTGTTCCTCTGAACTACATACTTGCTACCTCCTCTAGCTTCTGCAAAGTAATCTGCCTGAACCGCCATCTGATCTATCGAGTCAAATGTTTTCTCTTTGAGAAATAAGTAGAGCTCACGACTGCATATACTTAACATCTGATCTCTGATCATGTAAGTCTAGTACTCCTTCATATGTTTCATTCACCTTACCTAACTCAAACCATCTATCTAAATAGTTCTTTGACCGACTGACATATTGCACAAATGATTCACTGTGATCAGGTTTGGTGTTTTTGAACATGCGTCTGAACCCATCTTCCGTTAGATCAAAACATTTCAACAATGCGGATTTCAACTTATCATAGTCAAGAGCATCATCAATAGGTAGTCTAGAATATACATCTAATGCCTTGCCCTTCAATAAAGCACTCAAGTGTAGTGACCACTTATCTCTACCCCACCTTTGAATTGCTGCGTACCTCTCAAATCTAGCTAAGTAGCTATCCATGTTGTCATTATTCTGATCAAAATGTGGCAGCTTCGGACCGAATGCTCTGCCATAGTCCCTATCATGTCTATCTTCATCTACTACTTCTCCCCTTTCTACTTTTGCCATTTCTACCTGATGCTTAGTGTCGAGTTCTCGCAATTTAAATTCTAGATCTAACTGTGCTTCATTGGCTAACCGATGTGCTTCCTTATCTAACCGCGCAGCATCTAATCTATCTTTCTCCATCTGTCGCTCAACTTCCTTAGCTAACTGCTCAGCATCTAACCTATCTTTCTCAGCCTGTCGCTCAACCTCCTTAGCTAACCGCTCAGCATCTAACCTATCTTTCTCAGCCTGTCGCTCAACCTCTTTAGCCAACCGACTCAGCATCTAACCTATCTTTCTCAGCCTGTCGCTCAACCTCTTTAGCCAACCGCTCAGCATCTAACCTATCTTTCTCAGCCTGCCTAGCCTCTAGTCTTTCCTGTCTTTCTCTCTCCTGCTCTTCCTTTACAAAGGCCCTTAACTCTGAATCTGCTAGCCCTAAGCTTTTGCCTATGTCCCCATTAGCTCCTTAATGGACGACATTCTCACTCTCAACTCAACTCCGGATTATCGATTTACACGCTTTACCCGACGGTACACAAGGTCTCTAGCACTCAAATCACTTGGTGATTTGTGCGAGTCTCTTCCTTCACGTCTATAAGGTTAAAGTAAATCAATCCGGTCTCTACTCCTAACGACGGTATAAGTTTCTCAATCGGGTAAAGTCAATCCGGTATATGTATAGTCTAATGTAATGGTATATTTACCATTCCCTCTCTAAGGTACTGGACACAAATATTGGGGACTGGTTATAGACACCTGGCAGGATATAGTATTGTTCATACACAATATAATAGTGGTAGTAATCTCGCCTCAGATGCAGAAGTGTCTAGTGCTAACCTAGAACACCCGCTGTGCCATAATCACAGGGAGGTACTATTCAACAAATCCAATGTTACAATGACCCTTACATCCACTATCTCACCAGATCGTCTCAACTCTATACTTCTGTACCTAGGTAGTCAAATCTTGTATGTGGTGATGTATTAGTGCCTAAGTGTTGGAGTGCATCTTACATTAACTCCCAAGGCAAACAAATACAAGATTGAATTTTGACGACGCTAGGGGTACAGCTATTCTAGCCTCCTTACTTCAACTGCTTTGAAGAAACCGATTATAAAAAGAGGAAACAAAAAATCCCCACTTCTGACACCATTGTCAAGGTCATTACCAAGGTCAGGAATGATCGAGACAAATTGTCTCCCCCAATTATCATAAGAACCAAGTATACTTCAATTGTTATGACGTTATGGCCAATATAGCTTGATCTGACGAACGAAAAAGTGGTAACAATGCAGTTGAAGTGTAAGGGATAGGCCAGAGTAGATAAGTACACGTAGTCACTTAATCACTTATAATGTACACTATATTACATGGGGAACACACAGGAATACATGATACATTGATATGCGAACATCACTGTACTGTGCATGACACTATTCAATTACTACAAGGTTGTAAGCCAATCGACTGTTATACTTTAACGCAACTTAAAAGCTATAGACGAATAAACTCGGTATGTGGTATCTCAATGGTCCCGTAGTGGACAATAGTATGAATGCACAAGTACTTTGATGATCGCTAATCAAAGTGAAATAACATACAAGTATAACATGGCATAACGAACATTGGAGGACAAAATGACAATCATCTGAGCTACCCCAGTGCTGGCGTATCTCAATAGATAGTGTAACCTCTGAGTATCAAGGTCCCAAGGTCTGCCTCACCCGCAATATGAGGTCTAGTCAACAATATGGCTATAATCCAACTTCAAGTGGATTAATCCATAAACAATATACAATATATGTAGTCTTACTACAATCCTTTAGCCATGATATGCCATGATAGGAGTATTACCATACACTATCAAAGTATACATATGTATTGCCTATGCAATATATTTCCAAAGTATGAATGTCAAAGTCAAAGCCGGATGTGGTTACATCACATGATAGTCAATAACGATAATGTTCCGGAAGCTGGTTCCCGGAAGTAAAGTTCCACAGGTAGTATTATCTCCGGAAATGGTGGACCAGATGTAAAGTTCCTATGGTATCACTCGACTGTAGCAACCCGGATGTGGTAGACCGGATGTAAAGTATACATGGTGAATCAATGGGTTGTAATACCGGAAGTGGTAGACCGGATGTAAAGTTCCGATATAATACAAAATGGCGATTATCACGTTGGCTAAGACGCCGGGAAAAGTTTCACTTAGGTGACATTCAACTCGGTGGTAGTATAATGATATGATATGCGTGTATGGCGTTTCACTTCACTATACTATGGCTGTGACTGTCTGCTGAACGCGAGGTAGCTATCACACACTGCTCTATACAGGCCTGTACCCGGAGCTGCTACACACACTGCGCCAGACAGACGTACGGACACTCGGACGACCCGATACTCTGCCCTCAAACGAGTGGACCAAAACGTCCAATGTGGCTCGCTGGAGCGTTCTCAAGAGGCTACAAAAATGAAATGAATCTCCAATTACTGGACGAATACGCACAGACAGACAGACAGGATGCACAACAGACTAAAACGGGAATCGAGCAACGGCAAATCACAGCTGAAATAAAATGTTCTAGGTACATACCAAAATCCTCCGTGTCACTGGTGAATACAGTACTAGTCTTCTGTAACCAGAAAATATTTGTCCGCCAACACATAGCGAGACATCGCTTATATACGCACCAGTGAAACCATGCACGGAATAATGGATATGCCTACCCCTCGTACGACATCTCACATAAATACTACAAAACCATGGCTTTTGCCATGTCACCCGTGGGTTATATTTGGCATAAATATATGTTCCCACGCCTTAAATTCAACCAAACCAGTGTACAGCCCTCGTGGAATAAATACCATCCAACATGGTATACCCCACACTACCATAAATATGCACACTATAGACCCAGATCTCATAATCCGAAATCTACTCGACTGGTCTCGACAATGCGAAGGTCGCTTCTTGGCCCCGCCAAACCCCTCCATAACGGTCCTACGGCTATACACTCAAATGAGAGTGTAGCACATACCAAACTCAAATATCGTGGTCATTTACGGAAATATCACGACACAAAACATCACCATTATGGGATCTGATATATCCGTGTTGGCCAGTACCAGGCTATGATGAAACACTAACCCGTAGCATACATAACAGGGCAGACCATGGTATGGTCTGCGCTATATACTGGCTTCACCTACAGAAGGTCCCTTATATGGTGAACAACTGACACGCGGACAAACTCGGCTGGCACGGACAGTGGACATCCGTAATACTAAACGGTATCTTTTCCCTAGCGAAACCAGCACACGCAGTCAACGAGTTCTCTACCACACACATGCATAGTCTGTGGCAAATATGGCGTGACATCAGTAAAACATTGCTCATAAAATAGACGTATATTAAAATCCGCAAAAATGACACGCATAAACGTATTTCCACCAATACAACATAAGCCCCTTATTACATGCACATTGTACATGGCAAATGTACATGCCAAACCACAGGTGTGCAAAAACCACAGGTGTGTGAAACCACAGGTATGTGGAATCACAAGGATGTGAAACCAATAATACGCACAACAATACAACACAGTACCACACATCACAAATATACAATTATACGGATTTCAGAATGTACAAGAATACACGTGTCACGCGTTCCACTAACTAAATCAAGAAGAGCAATGGATACCAGGAATAGACTGCACATGTGCTGGCTGATGCAAGTCTACATTGGTCACAAAGGCCATAAGGCCCATTTCGTCAGAAATTTGTGCTTAGCAATGGTTTTTTTTCTGCAAAATAAATCAAGGGTGGATGAACCTTCCCGTGCAAATGCGGACAAATCCAATTTACTGATTAGTGTCGCCCAAGATACGTCATGGCATATTCGCAGTCTGATCAGGACCTACATTGTTTGCAGAGTAGCTGTGGTAATATTCTTTGATGCATGCCAAGTGTGATATTTTGTGTCAAATATCAATAAGTCCAGCCATGACATGCTGAGTAAATTATTGCACATTCGTTATCCTAACATTTGCATTAATAAATTAATCATGCATCTTAGTATGTAATACTTATACATAAACAAGTAGTAAATCATTTAGTAATCACTGAAATGTTGTTATCCATCTCTGCAAATTTATATAACCTGGCTCTATAGTAACAACTGCTGTCTAACTAGCTTGCAAAACACGACATTCCAGTTTCATTTCACATACAACACAGACTCTGTGTCCAAATTAATTGGTGCTAAATTATTACTTTCCCCATACTGTAATGCGATATGACTCAAATTGTTATTGCAAAAATGGACTATTTGACAAATAGCACCTTATTACACTAAACATATCACAGTGAGACAAAATAATATAATGCAAAAAGGGGTTATATGACAAATAGCACTTTCTTGCACAAACATACAAGCAGATAGTACCTTATTGCAGGAGAAAGTTGGCACTTATGCAAATATCACCTTTGTACATTTGCCTTTTTCACCTCCGATATTCAGGCTATTGACTCGATTATTTTTTTACAGCAAGATATAGTTATTTGCCACTGATTTCTATCAAAAAGTGATTTTTGACAAAAAGTGCAGATAGCACCTTTTTGCATTAAGGGGACGATATGTTCATTTTTATTAATATTTTACCCTAATCATCTGATTGCCTACCACATCTAACATACCATCTTACTATTATTTTTATTCATTTATTTATTTATTATTATTCATCTACATTGCTTGGCCCTAAATGAAACTAGTTTGTGTTGGTGGGCCGTTAAGCACCATTCCATTCAGTTACCAAAATGAGCTGCGATATCGCAAAAGAACTATTAATATCGGTTCGACGTATACGTAACTGTGTTTGGTTAATTCAATTTGCATATATCACATCTTTGACACATTTCCGGGTGTTGTTTCTGTATTAACATAGCTCGTGTGCAAGTATGTGCATGAGGAAATGATAAATAAGTTAGATCACGTTTGTCCGCATGTGCGAGAGCGATAGTCCGCGAGCTAAAGCTCGCGGATTATCTCCTCGTATATGCGGACGAACCGTGATCTAACTTATACTTATCACTCTTAGCAATTATGGCCATTATAATAGTCACTATAAACTGTACGTGGATCATAATAAATCGAAACACAAGTCTTCACCATAGAAACAAATTCCGTTGCTGTTCATCGCTCTCGGTACCACTTTACACTGGTTAAAAGTGCATGTGCCTACTTAAACACCACGATGGGTAATTATGTTACAGTTAGATTATAAAATAGAGACAGTACAACTTGACGAGTTGGAGCAACGTGCAGCAAAGAAAAATGAAAACGGTATGCCCACCGAAAACATGGGGGCCGTTTCACTAAACTTCGTACCACTAAAGTGTTCGTAAGTGCAAAATTATTTCACATTAACATTGTTTTCTTGTAAATAATTATTTGATTTACATTTATTGAGCATAGGCTGCATCTGCAGGCTCAATACATGTAAATCCATACATTGAAATTTACAGACGATCTTAAATTTGCACTTAAGAACATTTTAGTCGTAAGAAGTTTAGTGAAACGGGCCCCAGAGGAGAGCTCATATAAAGCGAAATATGTAACAATTTAAGACCATTTAAGACATGCCGGCATACAATGGTAAACACAGTCTTCAATCGTCATCGAGGTGCACTGTATGACAAGCGGCATACTGTCCCTCAAATATAATAACACTCTAGAAATAGATAAGATATGAAATACATGCAAGGAATGCGTCATAGAACACAAACGACAATACAGATCTCAGCTAATACACATATTGGGAGATAAAAACGAAAAAGGTAGTTGCGAAACGATTCAAGACTGATTACTGTCTGTTTCACGAAACCTGCACAAATGTTACGGCTATATAAACAATGCAAACAAAATGTTTTTGTCGGTAATATTAAATTAAAGGAAATTTAAGAATGAGCTTTCTTTTTATTTCGTGAAAATTGGTCAAATATTGATTTTATTACGAAAACGTTCTTTGTCTATGGGAATTTAACATGGGGGGAAAGGAGGTAGAGAAGCTATGGGAGGAGTCCGAAAACGAAGAGTTTTGGAAATTGACTCCAAAACCTGGCTAGATAGTTTGGAAATGATCTAACTAAGAAAATAAAAGTTAAATTTTAAAAATCGGTCCAATATTTCTGAAATTCAAAATAATTCCCCATGTTAAATCCCCATAGACATCTTGACTCTGTGAAGATGTCTGGGGATTTAACATGGGGAAATTGTTTTTTCGCAATAAAATAAATATTTGACCAAATTTCAATAAATTTCATTCTTAATTTTTCCTTTAATTTAATATTATCGAACAAACATTGTTTTTGAATTGTTTACATAGCCGTAACATTTGGGTAGCTTTCGTGAAACAGACAGTAAGTATATATTGGGCGAAAATATCTCGCATATGAATCGAATTTATAAATCTTAACGGATCATGACCATGATCTTCGCGTCAAGCACAGACTATTAAGGCTGCTAGCCCTAAATAAAATATATCCCAAAATCCACTACTTTCCACTATTCTTTACCAGAAATTCATATTCGCAAACAGTTAACAGGGGCCTGCTACATGTACCACCGCCTACTCTTATGTATTTAGGGATGTCCTCCATCCTCTGCCACTACACGCATGTGTCAATGACAGGCGGCACGTTTGAAATTATAACTGAATAAAATGTCATATCTGCGTCCATCTTGCATCACGATACGATGATACGGTCTGTCGTTTGTAATGATCTCTAAATATGGTAAAGTAAATATTTACGTATTGGTCTTGTGGATTAACAAATATCTGATATATGCTGGTATTCGCATTCATTCGACATTCTTTTAGAATCTGTCACATGTGAATAGATTGTATCCATATATCTCTATATGTATTTCTGATTCCTACTGTCCTCAGTAAGTACGCCATGCATAGCCGGGGCATTGTTTACCAGTGTGCATATATTTAATGATACTACATATTTACTAGTAAATAATAATGTTTAGGGGTCGTTGGCTCACAGTCTGAAAGTAACCCATTGGATGATAAGACATTTTACGGAGGGGAGTAGTAGTAAATAAGTACCACAGACACAAACACATTTAACCCGTTCAACAGTGATTACTGTCTGTACGGATTCATTTGTAAGCACACTATAATCAATCACGTCTTTGAGCGTATGTACAACATCATATATATAATTATATAATATGTATTTGCTCCATATAGGAGACCATAGCATGTACATGTATAATAACAATGTCAAGCGAACTAGGAACGTATGTACAAATGGAAAAGAAAAGAAAATGCAATGTATGCCATACTTCGCGACCAATAACAACGGTTATTGATCGAGAAATGTTGTAAACATGTATATTATCATATAATTCAATGTATATAGCTGGACCATATCCACATAGCTGGCTAGCGAGTATTATATGCTATAAATGACATGGAAATTGTGACAAACGACTCGCCCTAAAGGAATGAAACAAGTCACAATTTCGAAAAGCTCGGACATATGTCAGCACAAGTACATGCAATCGAGGACTACATAGTTCTGCAGTGAATGAGCAATACGTGTATGATGCTGCAGTGAATAGATCAGATCCATGTATCATACAGGAATGCGATACAAAGTTAAGCGACCATTGTCGCACACTATGGTGTATATGGTTCACTCAACATACTACATAACGGATACATAATATCGGTGCCCTGCATATTCAGTTCACTCAATAGCTCTCATGTTCTGAAAGCACATTGGAGCACATGGGACGCCATACAAGCGCAATGAATATTTATCCCGTCAACACAGTGGGTATGTGCCGTGAAACACAGTGCCTTGAAACATTTTTGAGATCCTGTCAATACGACCTAATCACTGCGTATTAATATGTGCGGTGGCTGGGGTTATATTTGTTTGCATTTTACAGCCATTTGTAGGTGTTGACGGGATAAATAGAATAGTAGGTTAGTGCCGTGAATGGGAAAATATCTTGCGCGGCACGGAAACGGGATGTGCTCGGCAGAGCCTCGCCCATCCCGTTTCCTGAGCCTTGCCAGATATTTTTACCAATTGACGGCACTAACCTACTATTCTCTATATAGGTCAACCTCATAGCATCCGTACCGTAGCATTTTGACTGGTTATGCGTCTACGTATCTCGTTCGATACTGTGACTTTCTGCAGGTATCTTTGACATACATATATATATATCAGTCTTTGTTTCACTATCTGTGACCTGCATGTGATTTGTGACACTACCGAACAGTACATACATTTGCTGCTGTATTTATTGTTAGTGCGATGAATTTGTTGTAGACGCTCTCATCGCATTTCAATGTTATTTCTTTCCAGAATGTATGTCTCATGTTCATAATAAGTACACTCATAAATATAATGTAGCTCTACTCGTTCGGAGCTGAATCCACATCTATGGCAATGTTGGAAATATCTACCTAAGATATACGCTGAGTGACATTGAGCAAGTACTGTATGACCAGTTAACATAGAATCGTGAATATTCATAAAGCCACATAGTATGTTTGACGATAACAGCTGCTCACACCAGCCACGTGTCGTGTTTTGAAGGCAGTTACCATGAATTTGTCCAGTGAGTCACTTAGTCTGTATTTCCCGAGAATACGTATTATATCCGGAATATATGCACGCGCCGTGCTTGGGTCACTTTAATAGCTAGTGAGTCCGTTCAGAAACACTACTTTAACTGTTTTAGTACCTGGTACACAACTGACCAATAAATCTCAGTTTGTTTCGATCGATTGTTGAGTATATCGAGTGTGTGCCTATAAGACTATTTATAATGTCTGTTGTTGTCCTTCTTGGTAATCCCTGTATGAATTTAACAGCTGTGATATTTATAAATTCAATAACTCATTTATGTTTAAATCGTTCCACAGTTCGCAGTCGTAAGGTGTTATCGGGATAACAATACGGTCATAGATTGTATTTGACGTTAGTGGGTTCAAGCCGTGTTGATGTACACCAATGTTTATTATTTAGAATGTGGATCTCATTTTTGTCGAGGCATTCATTGCGTTTGTGTAATTTCCAATTTCCTTTTAACACACAATGCCTGGGTGAGTATATTCAGTACATTATTCAACTGTCGGCCATATGGGACGAACATTAGTTAGTCAGACTTTGCAACATATACATGACGTGTTAGAGAGAGACTGCATGACTTATTTCATTAAAAGTAAGAACAGCAGAGCAGTGTTAAATGGAAACTAACCATGTGTTGATAACAATTTTGTTTTGGCGCCCATCTTGGAAACCATTCGAATATTATATAGTTGAATTATTAATAAGCAAAGACGTTGTACGAACCGCAAAAGGAAGCTAAAAATGAGTTTAATGCACACAATGAATATTCAACGTAGATTTGAACATGTTCAAGCCAGAGCCACACATATCATTAGAATGTACAGTATTGGCGGACATCTTGAATGTACTTTTTTATATAAAACACACATTGTGACGTGTTGTGGATGTGGTTTAAAGTTATGTATTATATCAGAAAACGAAAACGGTATATTTACATTATTAAGAGGCAGCTACCCGGTTTTCTTGTTTTGGGCAGCCATCATGGATTTTGGAAAATATCCAAGGATGACAGCGTGTCATCCGTCGGATTCCAATAATATATGGTATGTAGATGCAAAATTACCAAAAACCCATTGTAAATACGCCAAGTCCGGGTTCGGCCCAAAATGGCCAAATATAGGAAGGACATGAGCAAGGTGATTTTACACGGGTGTATGTTTATATTTGATAGGGATGTAACCGTATGCATACACTGGTAATTTCAAAGAGGCACATTACATGTACCATATAAGAATTTATAATTGGCAATTATAATTTGTAGTCTGTAACAGATTGTTCCAAACTTGTTATGATTGGTACAGCAGTATTTATCTAAATAATTGCTCAGGAAATTTGAGTAAACCCTGATGAAACTGAGTTCTTTTGATTTCAGGAGGGTGTGCATAGTTATAGAGAATAGTAGGTTAGTGCCGTGAATGCAGGTCACAGATAGTGAAACAAAGACTGATATATATATATATGTCAAAGATACCTGCACAAAGTCACAGTACGGAACCCGATACGTAGACGCATAACCAGTCAAAAAGGTACGGTACAGATGCTATGAGGTTTCCCTATATAGAGAATTGTAGGTTAATGCCGTGTATGGGTAAAATATCTGGCAAGGCTCAGAAAACGGGATGAGCGAGGCTCTGCCGAGCACATCCCGTTTCCGTGCCGCGCCAAATATGTTTTCCCATTCACGGCACTAACCTACTATTCTATTTATCCCGTCAACACCTACAAATGGCTGTAAAATAGCCGCACATATTCATACGCAGTGATTAGGTCGTATTGACAGGATATCAAAAATGTTTCACGGCACCGTGTTTCACGGCACATACGCACTGTGTTGACGGGATAACAACATTTATTCAGCAACTCATGGACAATATGTTAAGTTTGCAGATTTTGTTTTATCATCATGATCATATGAACCAGTCTGGTTTTGATTCCCATTAAGGCCTCTTTTTGTCTGACATGTTTTTGTTGCACTTTAACTTTGTATTTAATGTAAATGTTTCATGGTAGTGTGTTTGATTGATCGTGTAGCGAATTTACAGTATGTTTTCATTTCTCCATGACGATAACATTTCATGATTTCCCTGACGCTGCAATATCAGAGAACCAAAGTACATGTATGTGTATGGCCTAACTTCTTTTAAAACTCAAACTTAATTATCAAAGTAACGTCTACTCTGCGCATACTATGTAAAACATCAATGCGAGTTATATACCTTGGATATCGATCGCCACTTTTGTCTTTAGTATACACTCCACAGCGTCTCTCTATGTTGGTTTGCTTAACCCTTTCACCCCTAAGTAACTGGAATGGATTTGGATATGCTACTTTTACAACCAATCCAACAGTCACAAAATGGTTTTCTGACTAGTCCATTTATGAAAAGGGGGTGTTTTCTTTTTTTTTAAATATGAAAATTACTTGCAAAACGTGCAGATCCTGATGAGACGGCTCGTTACGAGCCGGTTCATCTGGATCTGCACTGTTTGCATAAACCGCTATAGCGGGCTTTCGGGTTCAAAGTGTTAGTATTCATGCTTATCCCTCAAATTGTACATGTATGTTGTGTTGCATTAAACACATCCCTTTACAATACGCTAAACTGGTACACAACCGCCTGCGTTAATCTTATAAACGTTTCTCAACAACTATTAGTGATCTCAACTCGCAACCAAGCATTTTGATTGGCTGAGCCTGATCTGTGACACAGCTCAGGCTCAGCCAATCAAGCTGTTGGACTATTGAAGGTCGATATTCAAGTATTTTCGAGTAAAGACAGTGAATGAGTATTGGCAAGATTAGCGCTGTCGTGGTGTAGCTGATAATCACGGAGTATGACTGTCGTGGTGTAGCTGATAATCACGGAGTACGACTGTCGTGGTGTAGCTGATAATCACGGAGTACGACTGTCGTGGTGTAGCTGATAATCACGGAGTACGACTGTCGTGGTGTAGCTGATAATCACGGAGTACAACTGTCGTGGTGTAGCTGATAATCACGGAGTACAACTGTCGTGGTGTAGCTGATAATCACGGAGTACGACTGTCGTGGTGTAGCTGATAATCACGAAGTACGACTGTCGTGGTGTAGATGATAATCACGGAGTACGACTGTCATGGTGTAGCTGATAATCACGGAGTACGACTGTCGTGGTGTAGCTGATAATCACAAAATATCACAGGCATTCGGCGTGTTTCGACTTTCATCGATACAACTCTATATATATGAACAAGGCTTCTAACTTTAGTCGGACACGACCTCGTATCATAACAAATTCCGCAATTTTGTTAACGCTAATGTGAATATTTTGGCAGAAATTGCACATGTTCATTTGAGAATTATTGTTATCTTGCTAAAATAGCATAGTTCGAACATAATAATGCAAGGAATATCGAATTACAGCTGCTTTTCCTAGGTCGGACACAACCTCGTATTATAACAAATCAAATAATGTCTTTACGGCTCTAAGGGTTAATTCCGTGTCCGACCAAAGTTAGAAGCCTTGTTCATATATATAGAGTTATATCGATGACAGCCGAAACTCACCGAGTGCCTGTGGAAAATATACAGTGAAGCTGCCGCATTTGTTGCACGTGTCAATGGTTTCCGCGGTATTGTCCATGGCAACAATTCGTCATTTTCAAAAAAATTGAAAACCCCTCCTCCAAAAATTAACAACAAAGCAACTAAAGTAGAAACATAAAAACAAGTAAAACCTCCCAGATTTGAAATAGCAGCATGCATTGCATTGCAATTAGACACAACCGCATGCGTTAATGTTTCCCAGATGTCGACGTTTCTGTGCAATTGTGCTTCACGTACACAGTATCGTTAATCATATAAACTTTCTGAACAGGTGCACTTTACACAGCCTGTTAATCATACGTTTCTGAACTTGGTGGCACAAAACCGTTCACTGCTTGCGTTTCATGGTAAACACGTTCTGAACATGGTGCAAATCAACCGTTACTCAGTGTTTAATGATTATAAAACGTTTCTGAACATGGTGCACAACCGTTACACAGTCTGCGTTAATCATATAAACGTTTCTGAACATGGTGCACAACCGTTACACAGCCTGCGTTAATCATATAAACGTGTCTGAACATGGTGCAACTACCAAGTTACACAGTTCTGCGTTAATGGATAAAACCGTAAACGTCTGAATCATGTTTGCACAACCGTTACACAGTCTGCGTTAATCTAAACGTGTCTGAACAGGTCACAACCGTTTTACACGCCTGCGTTAATCATACGTTTTGACATGGTGCACAACCGTTTTACACAGCCTGCGTTAATCATATAAACGTTTCTGAACATGTTGCACAACCGTTACACAGCCTGCGTTAATCACATAAACGTTTCTGAACATAGTGCACAACCGTTACACAGCCTGCACAGCCTGCGTTAATCATATACACGTTTCTGAACATGGTGCACAACCGTTTCACAGTCTGCGTTAATCATATAAACGTGTCTGAACATGGTGCACAACCGTTACACAGCCTGCGTTAATCATATAAACGTTTTGGAACAATCTCAACTCGCAATCAAGCAGGTTGATTGACTGAGCCTGAGCTGTAGCACAGCTCAGGCTCAGCCAATCAAGCTGCTTGATTATTAAGATATAACTCTCAATCAAGCTGTTTGATTGGCTGAACCTGAGCTGTATCACAGCTCAGTCACCACACATCAAGCTGCTTGATTTCAATCAGAATATTCAGGTAATTTGAAATGAAAAAAAAAATAATCCATTGTTTCAATTTCATACACTGAAGAAATAGTTCAATGAGTTTAATTATATTATCATATCCTTGTACTCTTACATGGTCTATCAGGCAAGAGGGGTGAACGGAATCTGTTGGGAAAACTGGTAAGTGTCTTTGTTTTCGTCACAGACCATTGTAACAATTAATGCTATAATTCGAATAAGCTAGCGATTATGTACAGGGTGTTCCAAAAACATGTCACATCTTTAAAAGTTAATAACGTAATTTCCACTATGTGTACAGCGTATATATGTATATATGTATACCAAAGTGTAGCATGGGGATGCGAGATTTGATGTAGAAATACAGCATACACAAGTACTCACCAACATCAAGTCCTTTAATGAATAATATCAGCATGGCAAGCTTACAGAATGTGTTCGACGTGACGTCCATTTTGTTGTTTGACGAGGGCAAGTCGTTTTGTTTTTGAAATTATGTAATGTTTGCTTGCAAGACCCGATAGAGATATTTTGCATCTCACGTGGAATCGCTGTTTTCAGTTCCTTTAAGTTAGCTGCTGATCAAATAACACACTCATGTAGCCTCATAGCGATCGCCATTGCTTGTTCGAAGCTTGTTCGGTGATCACAAGCATTGCTGAAATGGCGAACAGTGCAGATCCTCGTCAGACTGTGCGGATGCATAGACTGATCTGGATCTGCACGTGTCGCATTGATAAAGCACAAGCTTAAGCCCCATTTCTCCAGTCCCAGCCACATTTAATATACAGTCCAACCTCCCCTAACTCACCTTTGAGAAACCACACCCTCCCTGTATGTATATCAACTGACAGTTTATAACCCACATGGACAATGGCCTCCACATGTACTACACCAAGGTAGAACAACAACAACGTCGTCCACTCAAAAGTAAGTATTATTTTATATTTTCCTTAATATGCAATGGATTTAGATGAAATATGGCGCAGCAAACGCGTCTTCGAGAGCTGCATTTGGTGGTCCATGGAGTTCGACACAGACTTACATGTACGTCGTTTTTGCGAAAAATCGATTTCCTTGTCGAAAATCGATTCTTCGCAAAAACGACATAAGTTTGGGAGAAAATACAGTGACCACCAAATGCAGCTGAACAAGACGCGTTTGATGTGCCATATTTCATCAAAATCCGTTACGTAATAAGGACAATATAAAAGAATACGTACTTTGAATCAGATGGATTCTGGAAGTTTCAGTACTTGTTGTTGTTGTTTGTACCACGTGATGCACTTCCTTTATACGTAGCATGTATCATGTATTGTATTATACATGGAAACGAGGCAATGATATGATAATACATCTGGCGCCCGTTTCACTAAACTTCGTACGACTAAAACGTTCGTAAGTGAAAATTTAGGATGGTCTGGAAATTTCAATTGATGCATTTACATTTATTGAGCATCGGCTGCATATGCAGCCTATGCTCAATAAATGTAAATCCAATAATTGTTTACAAGAACAAAATATTAATGTGAAATTTACAGATTATCATAATTTTTCACTTACGAACATTTTAGTCGTACGGAATTTAGTGAAACGGGCCCCTGGTTTAGCTATTTGTGTACTCGTCGATTGACCCCCGGAAGCTTATTATCGTCGTTATAGTACATGTATATACAGTATGTGTTGTACACAACAGGTAGTTATCTTATATTTAATGGTGGGAATTGGATCAATTGTTGTACATGTACATGTACTATTGTACCTGTATGGTCAGCTATTTATGGCCAGCTTAACTGATACACACCGCACTGGCCTGCAAAATCCCGGCTATAATCCAGGTCAAAAGTAGTAAATAGCCCGGGTGTTTTGAGGTCACATACACAGTTTGCTTGCACATCCTGATCCACTCGTAACCAGTTCCTTGATAAACATGATGGAGTGTATTTAGCACCATTTTTCAGCATATTTGTAGCATGTAAAAAGAGAAATGCACGTATTGTTGTTGTTTTCGCGGTCCTTTGGGGTAGGTATAAACCACGAACTGGAACTCCGATATACAGGGCAAAATGGCTTAAAGCTAAAAAGGCGAAAGTTGTCAAAAACTATTTGTTTTCTGCATAGAATGGGAGGTGCACATTTTCAATATTATACAAATTAGGCAATTTATCTAACACTGTCAGTGGGCCGCTGTTGACATCACTCTATGTACGGTTCGTAAGCTTGCGTCCAGTCCGTACTTTACACATTCCGGGTCTTCTGGAGAAATCACATGCATGATACATTTGTAACGCGTTGCTTCTAAGAAGTAACGCGTTACTTACCAAGAGTAACGCGTTAGCATTCTAACACGTTAGAAGCTGTACTTATGACACGATCCGCCAATATAGAGGATTTGTAACGCGTTACAGCCAATTTCTAACGCGTTACTCACTGTTAGTCTTGTAACGCGTTAATGTTGAGCAGTAACGCGTTACAAATATGTGTTTCACTATATCGTACATACATTAGTAACGCGTTACTTCTCACAAGTAACGCGTTACTTCTCTAACGCGTTAGAAACGGCGCTTATGACATGAATCGCCACTCATACAGTCATAAAGTTGTAATGTGTTCGTCGGCAGAAAAACGTAAAGCAGACAGCTAAAACTCTTCATTTTATAATTAGGTTCATGTCTGGGCGGTGTGCCAGTGCTACCTGAGCAGGTACAGATCCACGGGAGCGGAGCGTTTCACTAAACTTCGTATGACTAAAATGTTCGTAAGTGCAAAATGATGATAGTCTGTAAATTTCACATTAATAATGTTTTATTGTAAATAATTATTTGATTTAAATGTATTTAGCAAATGCAGCCTAAGTTCAATAAATGTAAATCATTCGATTGGAATTTCCAGACTGTCCTAAATTTGCACTTACGAATATTTTACTCGTACGATGTTTAGTAGCACAGCACCGTGATCTACACATGTGCACCCGTTTAGCCTGATAATAACGTATGTTGGTTGTTAGAAATATGACGTCAGTTTCACTGACTGAATGGCGATCACTGCAGACCCTGATCAGACTGCGCTTCGCAGTCTAATCAGGGTCTACACTGATCGCCAATGCCATAAACCTCATTTCCAGTCATAGCCACATATAAAACATCCTAGAAACTAAATTGCTACCCCGCTCCATACTTTCGCGAGGGTAGCAATTTAACCCCATCTCTTTAATGTAACACGTGGAAGACTGATTTTTGCAGAAATTGGTTATTTTACCGTGTCAAGGTGTTTATCTGGCATTTACAGGTATAAAATATACAGTTTACTACATTTCGACCTACATACAACAGGTTTGGTTACGCACTTCGGTTACTCACATTTTTTAACGGGTCAAATTATAGCCGTATATAACATATCGGAGGCGAATTATTGTAGCTAAACATATACCTGATCTTGGGTAGGTACAAATCCAAACGTCATTATCGCGGATTTTCTAATTATTTATTTCCTCCAATTCTGTGCAGAGATCAAACAAAACCATAAATACATAATGATTGTTTTAGCTGGTTGAAAGCCGATACTTTGGTTACAATGTCATCCATGTAATATGTAAGGCCGTCTGTTGGGGATGGAGAGGGAGTGTACCAATTGCTCGCTTAGCGATATACTCTCAGGTTGTGCTGGTTGTAAGGTTGGATCCACGCGGGGTCGTCGTTTGTAGTCTAGACACG
Organism: Conchocele bisecta; assembly: GCA_029237695.1. Taxonomy (NCBI): domain Eukaryota; kingdom Metazoa; phylum Mollusca; class Bivalvia; order Lucinida; family Thyasiridae; genus Conchocele; species Conchocele bisecta. Next base: position 100,381,075 of record CM055271.1, read on the forward strand.
GGTGTCAAACCGGGACTCTGTGGTGTAGGCTAATTCCACTATACGATCTGTTGCGTGCCGATATAAAGGTATGATTGCAAACTACTACGTTGTTCGTCTTAGAGAGGTTCTAGACGAGGTGCAACTCAGATGGTGGTAACAACAACGTTACACAGATTAGCAAAACTAGTTTCATTTTACATTTGTATCGTATTTGTGAACATAAGCGTACATTTATATGTAAGTCACCTGTAAACAAATGGGGAATTTGTGAAATAAATGTTAACGCTAGTTATTTTAAGTAAATGTAGTATAATCATGTTTTTATCAATGGCTAACCGTTACTAATTGAGTTTATTTAAATTCGTTACCTTAGCGAGTATAATGGAAACTTATTTCTAAATGTCATTTTTATGATGATTTCAGGGGCAGATCCAGAATTTATTTCTACATGTAGAGGGCCGTGAATTTTAAATGAGACACATATGATCGTCAACTTTCATACAATTCAAATTATTTTCTGCATATTTTCTTATTTCTCATTAAAAGGTTATGTTGCTACCACTCAGTTGAACAGTCTCGACGAGACGGTTCAACTGAGTGGTAACAATAGACACTTTGTGTGCGAAATAAGGAAATGATCGGATCTTTCCACGTAAAAACTGGGTTAAAATCTAAAATCGATCAATGTTTTAGGGGGCGTGCGCCGGATACGCCCCCGCCTGGATCCGCACATGCATTTCAAAGCAGAAACAACACAGATATTTCGCAAATTGTCCTTGTAATTGCACAGCGAAACTGCAGAAGTGTGCCAAGCCTAATTATCCCACATGCTTATCACAGTTTCTGAAATACAAATACTGTACTTCAATATATCGCATATTTTTATGAATGTGATCCAATAAAATAGAGCGATTGATTGAAAATGCCATTTACTGTGTATGAAGCGAATGACCACCTTTTGGATATCTAAGACATCATCTGAGACAGTCACTTTAAAAGGGGCATGCGCAAATACGTGTATATCTCGTTCCCACGACATACCATCCAGTTACTAATGTACCACGAGGTAAGATCTCGTGGAAGTTCGCAGGAAATAACATCTCCGTTCGAACAACGTAATCAGTCAATACAATACAGATATGTATTACGTCAACACAGTGCGTATGTGCCCTTAAACACGTTGCCGTGATTTTTATTTATCCTGTCAATACGACCTAATCACTGCGTATGAATATGTGCGGTTGTCATACTAGTCTATTCTCCGATTTTGAGGATGCGGCTGCGGTTATTTTTTGTATTGTAAACCGAATTTGTAGGTGTTGACGGGATAAATAGAATAGTATGGCACGGCTTAGGAAATGGGAGGGGCGATGTTCTGCCGCAGAACCTCGCTCATCCCGTTTCCTAAGCCTTGCCAGATATGTTTTCCCATTCACGGCACTAACCTCGGCAGAGCCTCGCCCATCCCGTTTCCTAAGCCTTGCCAGATATGTTTTCCCATTCACGACACTAACCTACTATTCTCTATTTCTCCACCACCTTGAATGCCAATGATGCTACCGATTGATTGGTTGACTATGTCGTGGGAACAAGATAACTAACTCGTTCGAACAAGATGCTATCCCATGGGAATGATGTATTATGTCGTGGGAACGAGATGCTATGTCGTGGGAACGATATGCTATATCGTGGGAACGATATGCTACGTCGTCAAACTCCAAATCCAACAGTATTGCGCTATGTCCACAATTTCAGAATGATAAGACGCCACAGGAAATGCAAAAAAGGAAATATAAATAAACCATCATACACAAAATGTACTTTTTAAGTCGATATTTTGTGATTATTACGGAGCCCCGCAGGGGAAATGGAACTTTTATATTAATTCGTTCCCACGAAATAACAATTCGTTCCCTCAATTTAACAATTCGTTCCCTCGAATTAACAATTCATTCCCATGATATAACAATTCGTTCCCACGCCGCATTGTGCGCAAATATCTGGACTGGTGAGATCTCATAGGCCCCATTTCTACAATCATATTCACAAATGTCAGCCAGTGGTCAGACCGTGAGGCTGAATAATAATCATTGCCCTTGTATCCCACCATATTTCAGACACGCCATGCGATTTTGTACCTTCTGAAAATTTGACAAATTTCAGAGTACATATTCCGCATGTACTTTGGCATTTGTGTCAACTTCGGAAGTCATTTACGGAAATCATCTCATTTTCTGCAAATATATTTCATGGTACAAACTCGCATGGCGTGTCTCATTTA